>CM067346.1:27992855-28627855 GCA_034190875.2 Urechis unicinctus
AATGACGTTATTGACCCTGTCATTTTGACGTTATTGATGAGCCCTGCATTCATTTGAAAATGACGTTATTGATGAGCCCTGCATTCATTTGAAAATGACGTTATTGATGAGCCCTGCATTCATTTGAAAATGACGTTATTGATGAGCCCTGGATTTGAAAATGACGTTATTTGAAAATGACGTTATTGATGAGCCCTGGATTTTGATTTATTGAAATTCATGACGTTATTGAAGAGCCCTGCATTCATTTGAAAATGACGTTATTGAAGAGCCCTGGATTCATTTGAAAATGACGTTATTGACGTTTCATTTGAAAATGAGCCCCTGCATTCATTTGAAAATGACGTTATTGATGAGCCCTGCATTCATTTGAAAATGACGTTATTGATGAGCCCTGGATTCATTTGAAAATGACGTTATTGAAGAGCCCTGGATTCATTTGAAAATGACGTTATTGAAGAGCCCTGGATTCATTTGAAAATGACGTTATTGAAGAGCCCTGCATTCATTTGAAAATGACGTTATTGAAGAGCCCTGCATTCATTTGAAAATGACGTTATTGATGAGCCCTGCATTCATTTGAAAATGACGTTATTGAAGAGCCCTGATTCATTTGAAAATGACGTTATTGATGAGCCCTGGATTCATTTGAAAATTTATTGAAATGAAAATGACGTTATTGATGAGCCCTGGATTCATTTGAAAATGACGTTATTGATGAGCCCCTGGATTCATTTGAAAAAATGATTGATGAGCCCTGCATTCATTTGAAAATGACGTTATTGATTATTGAAAATGAGCCCCTGCATTCATTTTGAAAATGACGTTATTGAAGAGCCCTGGATTTCATTTGAAAATGACGTTATTGAATTTGAAAATGACGTTATTGAAGAGCCCTGGATTCATTTGAAAATGACGTGACTGGATTCATTTGAAAATGACGTTATTGAAGAGCCCTGGATTCATTTGAAAATGACGTTATTGAAGAGCCTAGGATTCATTTGAAAATGACGTTATTGAAGAGCCCTGCATTCATTTGAAAATGACGTTATTGAAGAGCCCTGGATTCATTTGAAAATGACGTTATTGAAGAGCCCTGCATTCATTTGAAAATGACGTTATTGATGAGCCCTGCATTCATTTGAAAATGACGTTATTGAAGAGCCCTGATTTCATTTGAAAATGACGTTATTGAAGAGTCCAGGATTCATTTGAAAATGACGTTATTGAAGAGTCCAGGATTCATTTGAAAATGACGTTATGGATTACCCCGGGGTTCATTCCAGTACGTCAGTTTATGAAAGCTTGGTGTTCTTTTTTTTAATACGACATTATCAAGAGGGAGCGCAAGCTCCACTTGGTTCAAAAGAGCTAGTCCACACGTTCCCAGCGCACAGGACCACCAGATAATCTGCGGATCTGCCCGGTGGGGGAGTTCGTGCTCTTCTCGTAAACCATGGTCATTAAATGGCTGATCACGAATATTATAAAAAAAAATCCAAGCACGCGCCACATCAATTTCATAACTGCATCCGGTATACTTAATATGCACTCAGTGAACCTTGATCGTGATGGGTAAGTATTCACGCCACAGTTCGTGCTTACTGCCGTGGTGAGTGTTGATGGAGTCGGATTTAACCGGCGGCTAGATACAATTTACTTAATAATATTTGCTGTCATCACCAGATACTTTGGGAATTGTGTACTTAGGGTCAATTGCCACGGGTTCGCTGGCTTCGATGCCAGGTTTCCGAGCGCAGACACCCATATCAGTTCATTCAACGAGCCCGTTCGCCGGCGTTCGGTTTCGCTTAAACTTATGTATCACATAGCTCCCAATCGCTTAAGCGCCTGTGTTTCCAAGACGCGAGATCTGTATATGTTTTGATCTCGGCGCTCGGAAGCCTGACATCGGGATCCGAGAAGCTGCGTGAGAAATAGTCAGAAGAATGCGAAGAGATGCATAAACATGTAGAGATCAATAGCATCGTATGACCATTGAAACAATGCAGTGCATATCATGCAAGATCCGCAAAGAATGTGAGATAATGCTTGGTAATACAATGAGGCGTTTAGCCATTTCATTAAACAGACCTTTCTCCGATCTCCGCTCACTCCAAATGGGTTGTCCCAGTCGGCATTCCATACGTTTCACAACCGCAACATAGTTGATTTCGTGTGACAATATAATACTGATGTGACCTGGTGGGGTCTCCATTTCACTGCGTTATCAATAACAATTGTATGGGTGTTACGGTAATTTGTATGGGTGTTACGGTAATTTAATCGACTAAACAATGGCTGCTTGAATGAGAGTGATATTTTTAGTTTAAAGCTGTGTATCTATGCATGGTACATGTTGTTTGTGAGATATTGGCCACTGGAAGGTTGTCTGATTCCTCTCCTGTTAACATGTTCCCCAGAAGTAGTAACGACCTATATTATATAAGTTACTGTTAAACACCGGTGTTTCTAACGCTCGATTGTGTCTTTTCGACAAGGAAGCATTCGGTATTCGATTTGCGTCTTTCAAACGGTGAGTATTCCTCCCATGTGTACGAGCAAGAAATCGTTTAACTCGATACTCGTCGACGGTGTCACAACAAACCCAGTCAAAACGCGAAGTCTGGCGAGTTGTGGGAACCAACATATTACTACGCGTTACTCACCCAATCAGGATCAATTTGTTCAAGCCTAGTTGAAGGTCATTTCCTCGCCCTTGAGTCTTATTTCCCTGAACAGCGCACCATTACATGTTTTATCTGATTATCTGTTGGCCTTCGTGGAAACATTATGATAATTGACATATTTTAAATCCTCTCCTACTGTATTCCGCTCACTTGTCGGATATTTTGATGGTGTGGGTTCCAAGCCAAGACGGATCCCTAACAATGCAATGACGTATAGGGCAGCACGAGAAATAATGTACCAATATAGTCATGAGGTTTAGTTAGGTCCCTCATACAGACCCGAATTCTAAAATCCTCAAATATTTTAATATAAAAATTACAAAACCAATGAGATCAAGTCAGCCCAAACCGACTTTATGCAATGCAGCCCCGACTTTTGGGAGTTGGTCACACAACTACAGAGACAGCCAGAGATAATTACACTTGTACAGCTCATGGTTTCCCTACATGACGTCTGAGTAGGTTTATAAGTATATCACCGTCCGACCGGGGCTAGGTGTCTTGCTGAGGCACGTGCCATTCCCTGAATGTGCACCTTGCCAAAGCGCGTGTAATTATGATTGCATTATCACAGAATGTACAAATCTTATTCGTTGACTCGTTTCTTTCTACCCGCTACAATGTATATGAAGTATATCGTATAAAGACATGCCTCTAACAGAATTTCAGTTGAGTAAAACTCAGCTTCCAAAGTGTCGACTATACGCTCGCCATGCGCCCTCTATCCTCTCTCGCACATGTGTTGCCTCCATGAGTCTCGCCATAAATGACGACATCCTATCCGCTCCATGTTTACCTCAACCTCACCGAGGTTGAAACCAAGATACATACAAACATGGTTCTTTATTGAGAGGGTGACGACATGTGTGTGTGTGTGTGTGTGTGTGTGTGTGTGTGTGTGTGTGTGTGTGTGTGTGTGTGTGTGTGTGTGTGTGTGTGTGTGTGTGTGTGTGTGTGATGTGTGTGTTTGTGTGTGTGTGTGTGTGTGTGTGTGTGTGTGTGTGTGTGTGTGTGTGTGTGATGTGTGGCCACTGGGGGGGGGCATATACAGAACAGACATTGGGGGTTTCCTTCGTAACCCATCAACAATTTGCTCCGAAGTAAGGAGTCTCGGAAGGTATCGTACCAAGATGAAGTTACTACGGCAGCAATAACTGAACGCTTCCAGGAGGAGACAGCCAAATGTGTTCTTGGCGTACCGTGACTCCATTTCCGGGGGTTTTTTTTTTTCATCGTCGACTAAGTGACTACAGTTCACACAAATAACTAACGGACTGAGACTGAGATTATCCTGACGGACACAGAACTCATAAAGTAGAGTTGCTGTGTAAGTAAGAAACAGCGCCCCAGATTACTGTCTGAGTCCCACGCTGTTCAGTATCCGCTGGGTCCCGGAGAAACGTCGATGGTTTGGGGATATGGTGACCCTATAGGTGGAAGGCAGTTGGCTGATTGGTATTGTGCGTGGATGTAAAGCTTTTGGGGAAATCACATTTCGGATGCTGTTGGGTAATGCAAGAAAGGGATGTTCACTTTTTCAGAGAAGAAGTATCTATCTAGCTTTTTATGGAAGCCCTTGTTTATGGAAGCAAATTCATCTTGAATATGAAAAAAAATGGTTTGTTCCAACCCTTAAGTTCCCACTGTTCCTTCGCCCAAGAAACATGTGGTGTAACTGGTCTTAAAGAGACTGTTCAGCCACATATAAGGCAATCAGGGATCATTTCGTTATTACATTACTACGATTAACGCAGACGTAAGTAATGACATCTTCTAATTTGTGCCGCCGAGTTACATGATGGAAGTTATGTTGATAAGTTTTTAACATTATTACTTGACTGGAAAAATGTTCATGATATACTGTGGAGATCTGTTTTATTCAGTTATGTCGTTCCATCGATAACGGTGCCTCCCTAAAACATGACATGAACTACACGAATGTTAGCTGTAAATCATAACGCGCGCTCTGAATTTACCTCGCTAACGATGTGTATTCTTCCGCTTTAGTTACATAATGTAGATTTCTAAAATCTTCACTCATTCAAGTTGTGGGCATAATTGTGCACACATTAGACCGACAAGCAGGAAGGATAATGTCCGACAACATAAATGGCGACTGTCGAAGCAAGGATCTTTTTTCTGAGACCACAGCGCCGCGTAGCGACTGAAAGTCTGAAAATGTAACATTTTTGGTTTCCAAGGTGTTGTTACCAAGCAGCTTGCTAGGCAACCACTTTCCTTATATGGGGCTGAACAGTCTCTTTAAGTATTAATGTGGCCATTAGTGGTTGCTCTCAGCACAAGCAAGTCGCTCAATATGCACCTTACTCAATTATATATGTAAATATACAGCATTTGGCAATAGCTCTTTCGAACTAAGTACGGGAGTGATGCATGCACTCCCTCTTAGTTCTGGCGTCCAACGCATATTCCCGGCATAAGTTAACGGAATCATCAAGAGTTCCGCTGCTTTACCTAGTTTTAGCTAATAAAATCAACTCACCAAACATTTATAGGACCAGAAGCTGAATTTCAGCAACAACAGTATCCTGTGAATAAGTATTTTGGCCTAAAACACCAAACGGTAATATCTGAGCCCGACTTGGCAACATGGCGGCGAGGCGGCGGAAACTGACCAGCGGGAGGATTCACCAATTGGAACATAGGCGAGATTACTCACAAGACGCGGGTTCACAGGGACTATTTGTGGCACGAAGCTAAAAGCTAAAATGACCTTGTCTAACATGTAGAAAAGGCCACTAACATTCACTGTCGCACAAATATCACACCGAATCACAAAGAAAACAAAGAAATATTGGGGAAAAGGCGACAGGAATTATCAGCTATAGTTTTTGCCTATGTTCTCACCGCCTTATTTACATCGGAAGTTTCTGGGGCTGTCTGAGATATCGTCCTCCGCGCTTGTATATGGGAAGAAAATATCACCGGTAAACTTGGAAAGTTATCGAAAATATAGTTTTCCGCAGACGATAGGAATATGAAACATTATCTAGAACCGAATTAGATAATAACTTTCGACACTGATCGCCCGAAACTCGTCAGAACATGCATATTTCGTGAAAAAAGTGGTGAGTTCTGGGTTGATCGAATGAATCGACCAAAAAATTTAGCTTAAACTGTTGGACCGACAAGGTGATAAATAGAACCTGACGTTGGTCTTTTGGGCTATTTGGCAATTCTGGAGAGTTGGGCGGCGGTGTTTCGCAACTGCGACGTTTGGTTACATAGCGGAAGTAGGTCCGCTCACGCCGCGGCATGATGCGATGCGAGAAGTGTTATGACTGTATACTCGCTCTATTCATTGCGTACATTCCATAGCAATAAACTGTATCAAGCTGTCAGGAGTCCAAATTGGTCATCGCCATCGACAGACACATTAATGGGTCCATGCTTGTCAAAGTCGATGCAACCGCGTCCGTGTGCAATATTCGGAGGGGGTTGGGGATGTGGGTTGGGATAATAGTTACCCGACAGCCTTGTTTGGGCCCCTGTGTCGGCTGCAAACATAGAACCTACCTCGTGCACCCCTGAGTATAGCGGACATCATAGATGTACAGTTTCTTATAACAGACACCTGTCTGTAACGGACACCCGTTATAAACAGGTTTATCTGTATTATTTATGACAAGCGATACCTTTGGGGGGGGGGGGGGGGGGGCGGAAGGGGATTCCCCGAACTCGCATGTTAAGCTGCCCACGAGCCACATCGGGTATCAGACAATGCATTCCGGTTCCACAAGCGCCTTAGCGATGTAGATCAAAGTGGCTTCATTAGCCGTCGACGAAAACATATACAGAAATGATATTAGCGACATACATTTCGTCGTTATACGCCCTCAAAAAGGCGAAATCACTGAGGGTCACCCGTCATGACGAAGAGAAACCGTGCCTGGGTATCGGTTGGTGAAATAATTATACAGCTACATCGCCAATTAAACGCAGTTGCAACAGCGGGCATCACAGCATAACGTATTCAGCCAATGACGAATGAGATCTTTTATAGATCTCTAATCTGCGACAATTTATTTTACTATACATCGAATCAAACCCGAGAAATATATGATTGTTAAATGATCTGTATGATTACTGTAAGAATAGCTCCATAGGATAACTGCGGTCTTCGATTTCTGCGAGATTATCGACGACACATTCTACCGTTATGATTATCAAACATCATGACCTGTTGATCCATGTCAGTCAAATCTACCTTTTTTTAATCGTGATGGTTTTACATTCCCAAATTAGATTGTCAATCCAAACCAAGGGGTGAATGTCTCACACACCGTGCGCTATCACAGCACATCAAAATCAGTCAGGGAAACTATCCATAGAACTGACAAGAGTGTTTGGGAGGCAAGCTAAGCAGAAGAATTGACAATGGTATGTGGCATCGTGGCAATGGGACAACTTATCACCAGGCCATGTTATAATGATATGGAAAGTGCATCTCAGCGGGAGTTAGATAGCTTTGTTCATGTCTGAAGCAATTATTTACGTGATTCAGGAAAACTACTTGGAATGTATACCGAATCGAATGAAACAATTAGCACCTAGCATGGAGAAGTCAACAAAGCTGGCATGTGGTGGTTGAAGTTTTATTGCTTTGCTGAGCGTATACAACAAAGGAAGCTCAAGAGCAAAATTCAGATCAATAAAGCACAAAATTCCTACTTAAATAAATAAGGAACGGCCATGAACGCATCAACAAAGTATAGGTGGGAAAGGTTAAATGGTGAAAGATTTTACTTAGGAGCGTTATATATTCGTTATAAACGAAAAAAATTGAAAATATCTGTTGTAAAATTGAAACAGCCAACCGCTTCCGGCAATGTATCTTATGTATATTTTGTTATCATGATGTGTAATTTTACACGACTAAAGGGCTTTTGATCTTTTTGTTGCTATAGTTACTCGTTTCCCATACATTGGACAAATGAAATCTTATCAGCAACTTATGAGTGTATTTCAGGCACGAAATGCAGACAATAACACTAATCTACAATAGGAATATCCACCCGGTACATCATCTTAATTAAGTGACCAAAATATATACACCATCTTTATAGTAGCCGAAGTAATATCAAGGAGAAGATGTTTTTTTGTTGACCAACAAATAATTCGCGATGGTTGCTACATTTCACACTTTTACAATGCATATTTAACGAAATATGACCACTGATGAACCATGAAGCTGAAGCCATTGAGGTGTGGGCAGGGTTAGACGTACATGCTAATCTTTTTCTCGGATCTGCTGGGCATTGCGATGTTCTTGAGTGAGCAGTATTGTAGAAACTGATCGTCGAGACGGGACTCCAATCGACGGCAGATTGTGATCTCACTCTGAGAGTTCCTATCCATAGGCGAGCTTAACTGGATGCACTGTAGAGAGACGAGGAATTGTTTTCATTATATGGTGCCAGTTTGTATTTTACTGATTTGCTGTGGTGCCATTATGCTAATTTACAATGACGTCAGCAAAATTGATTAAAACAAGGCATGTATAACATTGGGTTAATATGTTCAAAATCGCATTGTTTTGCTTCGGTAACTGCATAAACATTTAACATCCGAAATGTTGCAATCATAGTATAAAATTCATTTTGATAAACTGATAATCCGATGAGTTGCACATTTCAAATATTAACAAATGTATGACCTGATATCATCATAATAACAGGTATTTATGAATGTCAGTAAATACACAAACCGGATTAATTCCGAATATGAAATAATGATTTCAATCACCTGAACTATATCTCGAGATGGCTTCTTGCCCTTGTATTCCACGTCGGACAGTCCTACAAAAATGAAAAAAACAACAATTGCTAACATCCTCCCGAGCATTAGAGAGAGACTTACATAGCATTTCCGTCATTAGTCTAGAAATGTGCGATCCTTTGATGCACGAGACGCCTTACCGTTGAAGTCATTGGTCTCTCCCACTCCGATTATGATGATTGACATGGGTTGTTCACTCACCTGCCACACAAATCAAAAATACTCTGTTAAGATGCTCCATGCTTAAAATGGATACAATAGTTTACCTCGCTATCGAAGTGTATACTTCCGCTTCGGTAACAAAATGTTGGTTTCATCAAATCTTCGCTCATTAAAGTTTTGGACATCATTGCGCATAAATATGACTGATAAGCAGGAAGGGTAATTTCCGACAACATAAACAGCCGAAGTAAGGATCTATTTTCTGAGACCGCAGCGCCGCGTAGCGATCGAAAGTCTGAAAACTTGTAACTGTTGGTTTCCAAGGTGCGGTTGCCATGCAACTTGCTAGGCAACCTCGTTACAAATATGGGGCTGAACAGTCGACTAATGTCATGTCGCCACAGTGGGGAGGCTCGCTGTGTTCCAAAAATTGTCGCAATGCATTTAACAAGTGCAGTTATGTGTAATGTGATACACGTGACTTGTACTGACGCTCTCAACCAGCAGTTGTTTGACAGAGAACATGTCATCAATGGTGCCGTCCGTCAGTATCAGCAGGACGTGATACTCCAAGCCTTCCTTGCAGCTCGCCGCTTGTCTGAAGCCACACACACACACAAACGGTCAAGTTGGATAGACAGAAGATTGTGAAATTGTTCATCATTAAATCTCACCGAATGATCTAAAATTACTTCCAGCTCTGTCAATGAATAACATTGGTTGTCATATTCAAGGAAGGAAAATAATGCAATGCGAAGTTGAATGCGTAATGAATACTGAGGTTCGTCGGGCATTGTAAATTGCCTTACGCCCTGACATGGTCGATGAGGGGTGAGATGTTTGAGGGCGCGTAGGGGTGGATATCTATGAGACTGGTGGCATAAGCTTGTTTCAGGCCATTCAATCCGCGCACCTGCGACTGGTGCATGTCCTGTGTCTGCAGAGAAAATCATAACGCAACTACAAATGATGCGCAGGCTGAGGGGCGATCCGCAGCGGACACTATGATGAGGATGGGTGTTTAAATAGGGGCAAGCGAGGAAGGAGGTGGAGAAGAATTACGACTGCGTTGACGTACACATGAGAGGAAGAGAGAGAGCTTCAAAGAACAGAGAAGACGCAAACTGATTTGTAAAGTCAAACCCCCTCTTTTCAACCAAAATGAAAATACTCAAAACTGTTCAGATTGTGTTAGATAAATATTCAAATTAATAAACATACATGCCATTGAATTAATATACCAGTATTTTAGATGAATGAGCGTTTGGTGCCTACCAGGGCGAATATATCGACACAGCCAGGCTGGGTGGGGTGCTTCGTGCCGAAACCATACGCATGGATACAGTCCTGCTGTCTAGGAAACCAACACAAGTTAACTCGTCGCAAAAAGTAGTGCCCACACACACACACACACACACACACACACACACACACACACACACACACACACACACACACACACACACACACACACACACACACACACACACACACACACACACACACACACACACACACACACACACACATAGACACATAGACACACAAACACATACAAACACACACGCCCATACACATATGTGTGTACATGCGAAGTTAGATGGCCTGATATAAAACAGGCACCGCCAATGTAACAGTGCATCGAGTTAAGCCATGATGCCATATCGATATCAATATACAGGTCTACCCCGATATCAATATACAGGTCTACCCCGATATTAATATACAGGTCTACCCCAATATCAATATACAGGTCTACCCCGATATCAATATACAGGTCTATCAATATACAGGTCTACCCCCAATATCAATATACAGGTCTACCCCAGATATCAATATACAGGTCTACCCCGATATCAATATACAGGTCTACCCCAATATCAATATACAGGTCTACCCCAATATCAATATACAGGTCTACCCCGATATCAATATACAGGTCTACCCCGATATCAATATACAGGTCTACCCCGATATCAATATACAGGTCTACCCCAATATCAATATACAGGTCTACCCCGATAACTCACGTCGCGATTACTCGGGAATCGGCATAACTCGCGCTCAGGACTTGGACCCGTTTTTTTAGCCCCAAAATGGCGAGTAATTTTAACAAATTAGGAACAACAGCGTAATTATTATTGACATCCGCCATCCGTAATAGTGCGCTTTCACAACTAGCTTTCCTGGGCGAGGTGTTGCGCCAAGGGAATAAGTTGCCAATAAGGTGAGAAAACGTTTGGCGCTGGAGGCAAATATAAACCCCCCCGGGGGGGGTGGGGGGGGGGGCGGAACTTAAGTGTATAGAGGTAGTATACATGTGCCGCGCGACGGGGTATGTTTTTTAGGCCTCTCGACTTGTACGACGGGTTTTATTGGGCCTCATACTTGTACGACGGGGTATGTTTTTCAGCTTCAATCTGTACGACGGTTTTTTGGAGGGCTTCATTTTTTTCAGCGGGGTATGTTTTCTCTTCCCATGCAGTATGTCGAGATTTTCTCCCGTGATTTTCCACCGATCGTTGACAATGCAAATGCAATGAATGGTCCCTGAGTGACGCCCCGAGAATCAAACGCTCAGCCCACAGGGATTTACATTGGCCGGCTAACTGATATCTTCAATGTATACGAACCCTTTATGATTTATGTATACATAGAAGATAGCGGCCGGCCGGCCAGTACAAATCCCTGTGGCTCGACCGTGCAAACGCGCAAAGTTGTTACTGCATGTAATCAGAAATCTGCACATAACATTTTGAGATTTATATCCTGCCCACGACGTAGGATGGATCATACGTCATACATTTGCTTAATACATTGTACGACGGGGTACGCTTTTTTGCCATTTTCTCCTTGTACGACGGGTTATACATTCGCATAATACCTTGTACGACCGGGTATGCTTTTTGTCATTCTTAACTTGTACAACGGGTACGGGTTTCGAGGTCCCGCGGCACACCCCTATCCGATTTAAGGCCAAGTGTCCCCCCCCCCCCCCCCCCCGGGATATAAACCGGCCCACATCTTAATGAAATCTGCTCATTTTGCATTTCCCATCGACCATCATCTCTAAAAAAATCAATAAAATAAAATTCATTTTCTTATCTTATCTGTATTGCAATCGTACTGACAAGTTTGACCCACAAAAAAAAGGCGGATGACGCGCCAAGCTAGTTTTCCCTCTGTTCGCTACTTTCGACCCACATTCGCTAACGCGCGCTTCCATTTGACTCGCGGCTCCAATTTATGGAACCGGATTGACGCGTGTTATCGGGGTAGCGGAATACATGGGTACGGTTACACCTGTATCACGAGTAGATTAGCACACCTGGCGTGGACATATTGAAGCAGCACGGGCACAATTAACTCCATTGTCTTCAGGTAAACATTGGTGTATTCATTGTCACTTGTCTTCTTCATGGCGTGATATTCGTTGTTGGACTGAGTGAAGTCCAACGCGACGTAGAGTTTCACAATCGTTCTGAGAGCAAATTAATATAATTGAAAGCAATTAATCGTTAATGAATTAAATAAAATAGGTTACTCTATCGATTGAAATAGCACTTACCCGGCTTTCACGTAGTCTCTGAACGTGTTTTTGTCTTTGATGGTCAAGGACAGTAAGTTCAGCTGTCAAATAACGCATATTTAAAACATCTGATTTCAAGGGCATGTCATTTCAAATGGACAAGTGCTTGCATATTGTGACGTTTCATAATTATGTAAATCGTATAAAATAAATATGGAAGTAACCTCATTAATAGAAAATGACTTACCGTACATTGCCATTTCTTATCTTTGTCATGAGACCGCAAAGTCTGACACACAAACGCACAGTTCTCGTTAATTCTCGTCTTGTCACCGAAACAGTTACCCCAAGCCTGTCGTTATGGGACATCGGGTTTCTGACAGGTTGCCAAGGTAGATAGCATGGTTACATTCATGCATTTGTCATCATGAACTTACCAGCTGCTTGGTTTGGTCACCTCCAGCTTTGCGTTTCAACTCGTGTAGAGTTGTGGTACAGTCACCGAATAGGCTAGATTCATCACAGGACATAAAAGAAAAGAGTTTATAGCTACGCTACGAGGACTCACTCCCACCAGTTATGTGGTGACCATGTTAACGAGTGAAACAAATCCTTGCGACTTGATTTTGAACATATGGTAAATTTTCTTAAATTTTTCTGAGATGAAATTGAAATTGACCACCATCTTGTAGCAGATTTCAATGTACTAATTTCATTTGGTAAATCATGGGGTCGATTGAGAAATGTGGACAAAAAGACAACTCTGACACCGTGTAGATGGAAGAACGAAAGCGACGAGAATGAGATCGATCGGTGCTTCACAGTGAAAAATACGACAAATGCGTTCTATGTTATTTCAAAATAAAGTTTGCCAGTGTTCAATCATATATGGGCTTCCAAGCAAAGGGTCAGATGGATAAATTTATGAAACTTTTCATTGTTCGACAACCTACATTCCTACCCCCTTCCCTTGCTCTTTAAGCTCAAAATACGGCAATAATGATTCATATGATGTAAAAATAAAATCTCAATCGTGTGTTACACCATCATCAAAGTTAAAAAAGTCCTCTTTTGGTAATTTGTTCGTGAGTATTGAAGAAAATGGGCAATTCCGACAAGGAGTTAATCAATGTGTCAAACACAAAAAACGATTAAAGGTACGACTCTCAAGTTATGAATAGAAGTCGAAGCGTTTTTTATCCCAAAAAGTCTTTTTGAAATTTAAGCCCTTCGAACACGCGGTTTTCAATGCGCATATATATCGGTTATACTCATTTAAATATAGCATATCAGCTCTTGTTTGTGGTAATATTTTCCCATTGATCTAGATTGTCAGTTAGGAAATTACATTAATTCTGACGCAAGCCCGCGCTTGTAGAGACGCACGGATCTCTCCATATTGGGATTAAACTGATAAAGTATTGTTCCCTCAAATTTATTCACAGCAGCATACTTTACCAGCATACCTCTGGCCTTGGACCTCGCTGAAAAAAACAGGGGTTACCAACAGCAGCACACTGGCCGAGCAGGCTTTTGCCGTGGACCTAACTAAAACAAAACGGCACACCTTTGCCCTTCAGTGTCTCATAGGGACGGCCCACCACCCTCGTCGTCCCGAGAAATCGGCTGTTACACCTGTTGTGGACTAACAAATTCCTCCATATTTTCACGCGCTTTACTAGGTCATCATTCTGAGATTCTTAATCACTCACTCTAGCCTTCATTTCAATATGCAAATCTTTGTCTCATCCCTCAGATGACTTATTTCTGCTTCCAATACATTATATACCTTCAAGTTCAACAATACGCTTTTGTAGGTCATTTGTTTACCATGAGTTCATTCTATTTCTAATAAACTTGGCCTGGATTCGTTTCACTAATGAAATTGTGGCCAGATTACAGGCTGCATTTCCACGCAGAAAGAAGATTACGGCCAAAAAGGATGACATAGACGATCTCTTGAAAGAGCTTTTGAATGAAATCAGCGCCCAATTTGGAAATGAATTCCCGAGGGTCCAAATGTTGGATAACACCAAGGACGAGTTTGGAGTCGGTGGCACTGCTATGGTTTATTCCATATGGAAGACTCCCAATAAGGATGCCGCTCTTGACGACGTCCGGGCTGAGCAACAGAATGCCAGGTTGAGAACACCATCTGGCGGCAGTTGGGTATCGGGTGGAACCACATAAAACTCTTCCTTGACCAAGCCATAAGGTGGCCCGTCCTACAAATAGTTGACCACAGGCTCATCAGGCTTAGTGACAGAGCATCAAAGCAGTCATCCCTTGAATGACCACTAAGGACCAGTGACACGACAGCAGTTCAGCTCCAACCGACCAGGCTGGTAGAGATAGCGAACGCCAACACCAGCCTGGTCTCCATGGATAAGACCATGCCTGACGGAGACCCCATGCTTGGCCAGAAGCTGGCTCACGATGCCCATGAACTCCTGTCCAGAGTCGACCTGAAGCAGTTTGGGCCAATATAGTGGTCCTCTCTTGCATATCCTTTCCAGTGCATCTGCAACATCTTTAGCCTCTTTTACAGTCAATGGCCACGTCCACTACTGTGAGGGCATACTTGTATGTCCGACGTTTTAAGCTGTCATGAGGAAGAAACAGGAGATCGGCTTGGTAAACCTCATTAGGCGCAGAAACATCAACTTGGGCCCAAGTAATTTGTCCGGATATTGGCAGGAAGATCTGCAAGAGAAATTGCATTTAGGAAACCCTTACGCCTGCTCCAAGGCTCTTGATGGCTATAGTAGATTGTTTGTATACAATGAGACGTACAATCCATTGTTATGTATTCTAGCAGGAGCCTCCAAATGACCTGCAATAACTCCATGCTCACAACTGCACCCCAAACCACTGTCCTTAGACAAGGCACAATCTTTTCGTATTACTTGGTCTGTAGGCGACCAGGCCGGTCGTAGCCACGCCCAGAATAATGAACGTCACCTCACATCTCTTTTGGTCATCTGAGGGCGCATAGAAACCTGAAAGATGGGCCTCAGCTTATGGCGTATCCCTCCAAGAGCCATCTTGCCGAGCCCGTAACCTATAGATTACCAGAAGGAACTGTACCGTGGTACAGAGCGTTGACGGACATTTTTCGATCGTTACTTGGTGTTGTCATAGTGCAGCAGAACTTTCTCCACAAGAAAAGGACCCAGAGATGGTTTTGATTGCTCTTTACCAACCTGACCTACCTGGAGAGGCATGTTGCTTGGCGACATCAAGAGGTCGATGCCAAACATTAAGTCCCCCCTGCAAAATTCAGGATGTTCTGATACCGCTTCATTGCAGCTGGTAGGTCAACAGCACTTTCAATTGCATCTTCGACGTTGCCCAAGATCTGCTTCATGGCGTCGAACGCAATGCCTGTACACAGGACGCAGCTCTGAGTCTGTGCCTGTGCCCAAAGCAGCGCCCATATATAGGTTGTAGGTTGCTCGTGAGGGCAAACCCTGGCTTTGTTGACTTTTCCGCCTCAAAGGCCATGTCTAGTGTCAAATTGAACGTCGCGGCCGGAAATCCTAAAAAAAAAACACTTCAATTGTCTTACGCATCATTTGCATAGAGAATCCCAAGGCCGTCGATGGTGACTGTTGCCTACTGGCGTCTGTCCGTGTAAAGATGTAAAGAGCTTGGACAAAACTGCGTCGGCTTAGAGACTCAGGATTGCACCGTCTTGTCTGATATTACCAATAGCATCTTGTAACAACTGAACACATCTGGAAAGTTTGCTGTGATGGTACCACCGTTTTGAACGACTTGAATACCCGGTCGGGTCAAGCCCGCTTCCATCACTCGGGTCGGACAGACCCTGTCTGCTTTATATGTGACGTTACTATTGAATTGATAGGCGGGGATTGTTTATTATGTCTCAGACTGGCAGATGTTCAAAGAGGGTAAGCCATGTCCCTGCAAAATCCTATTGACAACACCGCAGGTGATCTACGCATAGGTCCCTCACGTATACTGTGGGCTTGTACAGTCTTGAATCAAACGAGACCATTACATAGCGGTCAAGGACTGCGGGAAAAAACCACTTTGAAGACCTGCCTCTGGAATTTCTAACTTCTGCAAGAGGCGGTTGCAGCTATAGGTCTTGATGAGGATTCCTTCAGGTATTGCACAGGTGACAGCCCATCAACTTAAGCATCTTCACCACACTAAATGTCCACCCCAATCAAGTAAGTACCACGCACAACATGCTAGATGGGGGCCTGCTGCGGCCACGAGGTTTATCAGCCACTGGCTGTCGGTCAAAGCCAAGAAGCGCAAGCCACTTGTGCGATGATCTAAACTCAAAGGAAATAATTCGTCGCTATGTGCGCACAAATTTCTTTGAAACCAACTCGTTGCGGCTCTGACGCGGTCGCTCCGGGCGCGAAAATGTGCGCAGCGCCTCAAAGGTGGTTCCCGCCAAAGGACGCGCAGTTACGTGACGGCCGCTGGGTGGCGCGGCAGTGAACTGCAGCATTTCCCTTTACACCATCATGAAGGAACGATCGTGCCACAATCATTTTTTTCCTTAGGCCGTACAAACAATTTCAATTATGGCAGTCCGGAGTTCAACAAGTGCATGACGATCCCTATTCGGCGCGTGAGAATAGTCACGCGGTATCCTCAAGGGATTCAGGTTAATTCCTTATCCTGTATCAGGTCATGTAAACGGACATATGTTGCAAAGAAGTCCACAGGGGTCGGCAATCCGTAGTATTTTAGGTTATATGGTATATGCTGGGGTAGCTTGTCTCTAATTGCATATTTATTTTTGCAACGGGTTTCTCGTAGTATAGCATTGTTGTGTTTTTCAGTGAGGTTCGCGGCGAAAGTCTTTTCCCCCAGAGGTATCCTGGGCCAGTATGCTGCTGCAACCTTCTTTGACACCACGCTTTAAATCTGAGACAATTCATCCCTCGAAGTAACGACTATGTTGTCGTAATTACGACACCAAAATCTGAATCACTATATAGCAGGTTACTGTAAGCACGACTATCTCATAGATTTGGAAGCGGCAGTGGCTTTCGTGATGTCACAACTGTGCGACCTTGACCTCGGCTAATTTTCTGCGCCACGCGACAAACGAATTTGGTTTATGTTATAAAATTGTTATTCATTCGAATATACACACCAAACTTTCGCCCGATCTGATATCAAACCTAAATATTTCGAATAATCGTTTTAAGGGCCCTTTAAGAAACGGTATTACAAAGCCACGCGCTGCACTCAAGAGGTGTGCTCACATATTAGTCGGGCGGACGCGCGAGTGTGCCCTCTTACCATAGCAATAAGTTCTTTGACATGATAAGAGCCACACAAACGTTGATCATGCTATATTGCAAAAGCCAATCATAAAGGAGTGTTCAATCGGGGCGGAAGAGGGGTCACTGTAATGAGGGCGGGGATTGGGAGCCGTTGTGATAAACTTACCTTTCACTGCCGGCGTTATGGCGAACCACAATTTTCAGGAATCTGAAGTTAACAAAAATTGTAATCATCATTGTGTACAGGTAAAGGTACGCCTCACGTACACAATCACAATTGCAGCAATGAAGGAGCTTTTTTTCCGAATAATCAACTTCTTAACTCTCCTCGTGCTCCCAAATACGATAGACAGAATAATCAATTACAGGGCTCGAAGAGGGATGACTTACCTGTCATACCTGCCGTTACAGAGGCGACTGAGTGGTATACTAACAGCATCCCACTCCTTCTTGACAGACATCTCCCGATAAACAAGACTATAGCTGTAAAAAGAAATTCATATCGGATGAAATAGAAGCTAAAATCAGTTGCTGTTATTACGCAATTCAGCGTGGAAGTGTCAATTACATAATGAGCATCGGCTTATTAACGCTTATATTTTTATATGATTCGATGTCACGAAAGATATACAATTATTCCACAAGAGAGAGCATTTGAAACTGTTCCATCTCACTTATTTCAGCCGGTATCGATTTTACCTGACGGCGTTTTGATAGTAGCTGCAATCGAACCTATAGGAGCACTCGCCCACATGACCTAGAATCTCCAGATAGTAGTTTTATTCATCGCTCGCTATCTAAGCTCACCAACCACCCAATAGCTTCAAAATGTTTTTTTTAAAAAATCACTTGGAGGTCGAATCTATGTCAGCCTAGCCTTGACAAAGTAACCCCTACTATAGTGATTTTCGACAGATTCAAGGTTCTTTGCCTTAACCCGACTCTTCCTTTGAGAATCCCAACATGACAGGCGGTTTCAGTGAGCCTGTCATGAGTATGGCTCAACAGCCATGGTATGTTTGTCCGGAGAAGCGCTGCGCGTGCAAAGCACGATAAATCTGAGGAGAAGTATGAGCATGTATTCTAAGGGGCCAGGTCGTTTGAATTTGATACCACCAAGTGACGTATGTTGGACAGAGCTGTAGTCAAGTTTACAAGTTCTCGATGCGATGTGAGGGGGTGTGGGGGGGGGGCGTTCCTAGGCTATGAAATGATACAGCTCAATGGTTTCGCAAACGATTGCGTATCTTGCGTTTTATATGTTTTTATGTAACTTTCATATTGCCCAGGTCACGTGATCTTTCATAGTAATTTAGAGTTGGTAAAGGCGCTCGTTTTTTCCTACCTTTCATCGCGGTTCATCTTGAAAATTTCAAGCACGGGTTTACATTTATCGAAAATACTTCCTCCTGTTATTTCCGCATTAAATGCGAGATCCACTTGGGCCTGAAACACACGTGTTGGTTATCACACTATTCATGATAACACGAATAATGTATTCAGGGTATAAGCAACAGTGTACAGACAACAGGTTATAGACACAGAGTATTGACAACAGAGTATAGACAAGAGGGTATAGACAACAGAGTATAGACAAGAGGGTATAGACAAGAGGGTATAGACAAGAGGGTATATACAACAGGGTATAGACAACAGGGTATATACAACAGGGTATAGACAACAGGGTACAGACAACAAGTTATAGACAACAGAGTATAGACAACAGGGTATAGACAACAGGTTATAAACAACAGGGTACAGACAACAGGGTATATACAACAGGGTATAGACAACAGGGTATAGACAACAGGGTATAGACAACAAGGTATAGACATTAGGGTATAGACAACAGGGTACAGACAACAGGATATAGACAACAGGATATAGACAACAGGGTATAAACAACAGGGTATATACAACAGGGTACAGACAACAGGATATAGACAACAGGATATAGACAACAGGGTATAAACAACAGGGTATAGACAACAGGGTGTCGACAACAGGGTATAGACAACAGGGTATAGACAACAGGGTATAGACATTAGGGTATAGACAAGAGGGTATATACAACAGTATATATAACAGGGTATAGACAACAGGGTACAGACAACAGGATATAGACAACAGGGTACAGACAACAGGGTATAGACAACAGGGTATAGACAACAGGGTATAGACAACAGGGTATAGACAACAGGGTATAGACAACAGGGTATAGACAACAGGGTATAGACAACAGGGTATAGACAACAGGGTATAGACAACAGGGTATAGACAACAGGGTATAGACAACAAGGTATAGACAACAGGGTACAGACAACAGGATATAGACAACAGGGTATAGACAACAGGGTACAGACAACAGGGTATAGACAACAGGGTATAGACGACAGTATATACAACAGGGTATAGACAACAGGGTATAGACAACAGGGTATAGACAACAGGGTACAGACAACAGGGTACAGACAACAGGGTATAGACAACAGGGTATAGACAACAGGGTATAGACAACAGGATATAGACAACAGGGTATAGACAACAGGGTACAGACAACAGGGTATAGACACAGGGGTATAGACAACAGGGTATAGACAGGATATATAGACGGGGTGTCGACAACAGGGTATAGACAACAGGGTATAGACAACAGTATAGACAACAGGGTATAGACAACAGGGTACAGACAACAGGATATAGACAACAGGATATAGACAACAGGGTATAGACAACAGGGTATAGACAACAGGGTACAGACAACAGGATATAGACAACAGGGTATAGACAACAGGGTACAACAGGGTATAGACAACAGGGTATCGACAACAGGGTATATAGACAACAGGGATATAGACAACAGGGTATATACACAGGGTATAGACAACAGGGTATAGACAACAGGGTATAGACAACAGTATATAACAGGGGTACAGACACAGGGTATATACAACAGGGTATAGACAACAGGGTATAACAGGGTATACAACAGGGTATAGACAACAGGGTATAGACAACAGGGTATAGACAACAGGGTATAGACAGACAACAGGATATAGACAACAGGGTATAGACAACAGGGTATAGACAACAATATATATAACAGGGTACATACAACAGGGTATAGACAACAGGGTATAGACAACAGGGTATAGACAACAGGGTATAGACAACAGGGTATAGACAACAGGGTACAAAACAGGGTATATACAACAGGGTAGACACAACAGGGTAAGACAACAGGGTATATAGACAACAGGGTATAGACAACAGGGTATACAACAGGACAGACAACAGGGTATAGACAACAGGGTATAGACAACAGGGTATAGACAACAGGGTATAGACAACAGGGTATAGACAACAGGGTGTAGACAACAGGGTATAGACAACAGGGTATAGACAACAGGGTATAGACAACAGGGTATAGACAACAGGGTATAGACAACAGGGTATATAACAGGGTACAGACAACAGGGTATAGACATTAGGGTATAGACAACAGGGTATATACAACAGGGTATAGACAACAGGATACAGACAACAGGATATAGACAACAGGGTATAGACAACAGGGTATAGACATTAGGGTATAGACAACAGGGTATATAACAGGGTACAGACAGCAGGATATAGACAACAGGGTATAGACAGCAGGGTATAGACAACAATATATATAACAGGGTACAGACAACAGGATATAGACAACAGGATATAGACAACAGGGTATAAACAACAGGGTATAGACAACAGGGTATAGACATTAGGATATAGACAACAGGGTATATACAACAGGGTATATACAACAGGGTACAGACAACAGGGTACAGACAACAGGGTACAGACAACAGGGTATAGACAACAGGGTTATAGACAACATGATATAGACAACAGAGTATAGACAATATTAGGATCTGTTGTATGATACATTTATTTAATATAAGTAACCCACCTTGACCGTCCAATCCAGCTTCTCAACTACCACTGGACCCAGATGCATCAAGATGGTGAAGATTTGAAAAATACGAAACATTATGCATTTCTTATGGACTTCTGAACCACTTAGCACTTTACACAAGTATTGGCAAGCGGGTCAACGATGATGATTGAAAGGAAACGCACATCATCTCACCTGTCACAGTGGTAGCTCGCTTAGGCTTCTTTCTGATAATTTGACACAAGCAGATGACGTATATTGAAGAATCAATTCTGACTTTCAATTGATGAAAAATACAGCTCGCTGATTATAGAGCGAGGATAATAATGTACACACATTTTGTCATCGAAAATCAAAGTCTTTTTTTGGATCTCATTGCTGACCAGCTCGCGTAAGTTGGTGGTGACGTCACCCATTCTTTGCTGCAGATGCAAGACAAGCCAAAATGGGCGTGGCAAAATGGGCGTGGCATAGACTCAATCATATAGCGCGTGAATATCATTATAAAACTTATAACTTTCGCTTACATGTCTTTTTAAATCTTGTGTAGCTGAGTCTGCATCATAACTGGAACATATCAAAATAAGCATAAATGACTCCCTCATTGTCACAACACTATTAACAGCCATCATTTCGCGAATAGCAATATTCTTAGTTACACCTTTAGACACCGAATGGGACACAGGTTATAGACTTACAAATCCAGTTTGATTTCTTGCTTGCCTTCGTAATAATAGTCCATGTAGAATTTCTTGCTGAAGGCCGGATTGAGGCAATTTTGAATGCATTCGGTTCGCCCTCGCTGGAAACAGGAAGCAAGTACGAATTAAAACTACTCAACGAAGTGCAGCACAAATGGTCATTTCAGATATGCCCCGTTACCTCGGTCCATTCTGTTTGGTCGAATTCTCTGTACCACAGCACACAAACTGAAATACAACAATGTCTAGTTATAAACTATGTGTCAGGAGACGAATTCAGCACATGGTGTATATAATGCGAATTACCTGAGCTGATGAAAGACATATAAGATATGAGGTAATTACAAAATGGATGTCATGAAATGTCATGAAGGTAAGTGATGTCAAGTGCGATAGTAAATAAAGAAACAACACTGAAATCAGATCTGATTCAAGCAAGTCAGGTCATTTACTTGATGGTTGAATCAACAACAAAATGACAAGAAAAGAAGCCATTGTCGGCGTAAATAAGACCGTAGACTATGGCATATATGGATTTTAATGACCATGAATAAATTGCAAATACAAATACACAAACAGATTGAAACCAACCAGGATCGCTCTTTGATGCGAAGTCAAGGTCAGGGAGGTTGCTGAAAACACATACATGATGAGATGTAGTGTGTTATAACACGAGCAGGATGTGAAGCCTATAGGAATAACAGGAACTCGGTGATAACTGCAGCTGAAACGGACGATTTGTGTGTGGGGGGGGTGGTGGTGGGGGTGGTGGGTGGTGGGGCCGGGGCGTGTTAAGACTGGGCACTGAGCAGTAAAAGCAGGCTTCATGAAAACATGGCGGAAACGAGGACTATTTGAATAAAATGATGGGTGTCAAGTGGTGGTATGGGGTCTTATAACATGACAAAAACGTAAAGAGAAACTCGCCGGTATACCTGGCAGATATGGTCAGCTCTACAGTTTCCATGAGGACAGATCCTCTGGCAGTTCCGATGCTGGGTGCCTTTGACACTGTACGGCGTATTGGCCCTGTATCGCATTTCCCCTCCGCCATGCTGTCACATGGACAACGTCTTACTGTAGTGTCTTGTCCGATGTAAATACTGCTGGTGACCTTCAACAACAGGTGAGAGTTTAACTAGTATGCACTGAAGTCTGTGTTTTTATCCAGCACATACAATCAAACATATGTCTTCCATATGCTACGACCGATTTTAAAGTCTGTGTTTTTTCCACCACATACAATCAAATAAATGTCTTTCGTACGGTACGGCGGATTTTCGAAAAATACTCCAGCAAGGTGAATAACTTACTGAAGCACGTCGGGTCAATAAAAGGCTCTGTCACGTGGAGTAGCAGGCTGTAATATAAGTGGAACGTTCAAAGTACGCACTAGACTCAAAGCTACCAGCTAACTCACTCACTCACTCACTCACTCACTCACTCACTCACTCACTCACTCACTCACTCACTCACTCACTCACTCACTCACTCACTCACTCACTCACTCAATCACACACACACTCATTAACACACTCACTAACACACTCATACACTCGCTCACTCGCTCACTGACTCGCTTATTCAATCATACATTCAAACATTCTTTCACTCACTCATTCACGCTCGCACTACCTCATCCCCATACTAGCTTTCACCTTCACTCACCCGAACACTCACATAGGTTGTGGGTTCGACTCCAAGGTGTAAAAACCTGACTGGTTACTCCTGACTCGGGTGATCAAGTAAAACGGCGGTCCCATCTCTGGAAGGGGATGTGTAAAGATCCTCTGAGGACGACGTGCTCCCTGGCAGTGACCACCCTCATAGTTACACACTCACTGCTGGTTGTACTATAGCCTAGTTGCTAGAAACGAGTATAATTCGATGTACACACACGCCATGACAAAAAAATGCTTCAGTTCACAGGTGGCGTGTAGTGTCTTTATGTACCTCGTGAAGCCCCGTTTTGGTCCAGGACGACGCCGGAACCCTTCCGAGGTGAGGACCCTTTTGGGCCCCTTAACACGGAGGTGATTTTTCGCTGACGGATTCCGTGGGCGATATTTTCGGGACGATATTTTCGACGGGGCTATTTTTGGCGGGCATTGTAAGCTGTTTAGTTTACAAAGTGTTGAATGTGAAAATGATGTCTACTGTGGCTTAGGAGGGGTCTTTGAAAGGAGTTTATAAGTGACTATCAAGTAGTGATATATTCAACAAGCGGTGGTGTTGTTGGTAGATTGGCGTGCGTTTAAAACCTGGTTCTGTTGTAATTATCTTGAAGAGATATCATTGAATGGGTTAATGAGGTTGTGAATGTTCTATTCATTTTACATACGTCAAGGAAATATTATTTAACAGTTTGAAGAAAACTGGTATGAAATTCTATTTCTGACTTTTTCTGCTGTTCATAGTCTAGTGAAAAGGTCAACCATGTGTTGAGGGTGTTATAATGATTTCTTTTGTGATTATAGGAGGGCTTTATTGAACAGGGTTTGTAACTGGCTATCAACTTCCTCTATCCCAAGGAATGAGGTGTTATTTATCTCACTGGATGAATCTGTGGTATAATTACACAGTTGGGTGATGTGAGTTATGTCAAGCGCATCGTCGAATTCACGATGCGCTTCTATCGTCATTGGGTAACGCCTCATGTCAAACGAGCCTCACCAGGAAAAGGAGTATATGAGCGGGTGTTGCAAGTGACAATGATTGAACACATTTATCTCATGCAAAGTGATTTTTTTTTCTGTTACGCTCGTGTTCGTGATGGTTCGATCGCAAAACTATGCTCCTGCTCATCAATGAATGTATACAACACCAGCGAATGAAGACTTAGTAAGCATAACTGTGACGTCATCGCCCATCTGGTGGCCTTCTTTTACACATGTTTGGACCCGTTGGAGGTGAAAATGAAAATGACACGAGAAATTTAACATTAGCAGACAATCCCTTCTGTTGTTTATTTTTTATATTTAAAGTAACCATTCATTTGAAAACCCGCCATTAAAAAATTGTACGGTTGTTGTATACATGAAGCTGATGAAAGTTCAAAACGTGACAAGCGATGACAACTCACAGAGAAACAGAAATGATAAAATGTATCGTAAAAAGGTATAGTTTTATTATTCATCAATGGACGGTGACAGAGTGGGATACACAATAGGAATTAAGACACTGCGCTCGAATTAGAGAATGGCTTGGTTCTATAATGACACCTTGAATATTTAAGAATGTTTATGTTGAAACATTCAAGTTTCTGAGTACTCAATTGTGTCAATTTACGAATCGGAGCCATGTTGGTCGGTCCGATATATTGTGCTGGGTACCAATGAAACTTGAAATCGACAATGAATAGCCGTGTATCTTATTGTTATTTTCAAACTGATGAAGATTCATTTCGTTCATAATTTGATGCCATAAGAGGAGTGTCATTATCTGTCTCGCCACAGAGGGTAATATCTTTCTCCGTTTTCTCTTCCAATTCTGCCAGAGACACCTGTATATCTGAGCTCCCATCCAACTTCCGGCGGAAGAAGAAACGACCGAGGCAAGCGATTGGCAGGAGAATGAACACCTGAATGCATTGCTTGACCCCTGAACTCACACAAAACACTCCAGAAATACAACCTCTCCTAACAAACTTACACAACTTCAATTTCTGTTGAGAATATTGACACAGGTTCAATCACACGTCAATTATCAGATGCTGTATTTACATCTTAACTCACTGGGCTTAGCCCCAATATAAACATTAAAAAATCGCGCCCGACTCACGGAGTCCTCTGTCTTTGGCGGAGAGCAGAGGCGAACAGGGCAGTTTGCCGTCCGACACCAGCCCGCCTGCTACCATGCCAGGCAAAACACTGGCCAGCAGAGTCAGCTGAGCTAACAGAATCTTGCCTGTGATGTTGTAGGGTTGGAGGATATGGTTGAGTGTGTTCCTCATCAGAAGCAGCCCGTAGATGGCGACCAGAGTCGAGATGAGATTGAGGATGGTTATGTAGATGGCAGCGTTACGCGCTGCGAACTGGAGTGAAAAACGAAGGCGTCGTCAGCTTCTTCATTATCATCGATTGTATTATAGTCCCAATCAGAATGATCATAATCATCGATTGTATTATAGTCCCAATCAGAATGATCATTATCATCGATTGTATTATAGTCCGAACCAGAATGATCATTATCATCGATTGTATTATAGTCCCAATCAGAATGATCATTATCATCGATTGTATTATAGTCCCAATCAGAATGATCATTATCATCGATTGTATTATAGTCCCAATCAGAATGATCATTATCATCGATTGTATTAGAGTCCCAATCAGAATGATCATTATCATCGATTGTATTATAGTCCCAATCAGAATGATCATTATCATCGATTGTATTATAGTCCGAACCAGAATAATCATTATCATTGTATCCCAATCGATTGTATTATAGTCCCAATCAGAATGATCATTATCATCGATTGTATTATAGTCCGAACCAGAATAATCATTATCATCGATTGTATTATAGTCCCAATCAGAATGATCATTATCATCGATTGTATTATAGTCCGAACCAGAATGATCATTATCATCGATTGTATTATAGTCCCAATCAGAATGATCATTATCATCGATTGTATTATAGTCCCAATCAGAATGATCATTATCATCGATTGTATTATAGTCCCAATCAGAATGATCATTATCATCGATTGTATTATAGTCCCAATCAGAATGATCATTATCATCGATTGTATTATAGTCCGAACCAGAATAATCATTATCATCGATTGTATTATAGTCCCAATCAAAATGATCATTATCATCGATTGTATTATAGTCCGAATCAGAATGATCATTATCATCGATTGTATTATAGTCCCAATCAGAATGATCATTATCATCGATTGTATTATAGTCCCAATCAGAATGATCATTATCATCGATTGTATTATAGTCCGAAACAGAATGATCATTATCATCGATTGTATTATAGTCCCAATCAGAATGATCATTATCATCGATTGTATTATAGTCCCAATCAGAATGATCATTATCATCGATTGTATTATAGTCCCAGTCAGAATGATCATTATCATCGATTGTATTATAGTCCGAACCAGAATGATCATTATCATCGATTGTATTATAGTCCCAATCAAAATGATCATTATCATCGATTGTATTATAGTCCCAATCAAAATGATCATTATCATCGATTGTATTATAGTCCCAATCAGAATGATCATAATCATCGATTGTATTATAGTCCCAATCAAAATGATCATTATCATCGATTGTATTATAGTCCCAATCAGAATGATCCTTATCATCTTAACCAGCCTCATCAACCTAGTTTTCATTATCATATACCGTTGTTCGTCACCATCATCATCATAGCTGTCATCATCATCACCATCATCATCATCATCATCATCATCAACATCACCCTCATCATCAACATCATCATCGTCATCAATCATATTGATCATCATCATCATTTTCATCACCATCACACCATAATACTCATAATTATCATCACTGTCATCATCACCATCAATATTATCAGCTTCATCATCACCATCGTCATCTTCGTCGTCGTTGTCACCACCATTAACCCCCTTACATAGCAGTACTAACCAGGCCGGGGTGGTAGACCCCATCTGTCCAGGCAATAGCGGCGATGAACATGAGTAGGGGTCTGATAATGGCTACCTGCAGAACCACTATCTGAATGCGAATAAACGCCCTCCTGAAACACACCTGGTTTGATGAATCATACTTCACTTGACACTCCTTCAGACGTTATATCAATGATGTCGACACTCGAAATTCCAATTTACCACTTGAATTTTACTCACAAAGCTCTGCAATGTTTATCTAGGTGTTTTTAGCATACTCCAGTTATAATTGCCTAGTTAAAGCCTAAAAAATAGTAGACCTCTTGTTACCTTGTGAAGGGCACATTAGGCAGACACGGGCAGCAACAACAACAGGGCGGCGAGCGCAGTGACAAGGTGAGGTGCCCTGACAACACCTTCTCTTCCGTCTCACCCCCTCCGATGTAATCGACGAGCAGGCGTAGAAGAAAGTAGAGGCATGACCCCATGAATCTGTCATTCAACGATATATCACTAGTTTCGTTTTTAACGGACAAACAATGTAATGGAAATTGTGTTCACTCGAGGGAGGGTCCATTATTCGAAATGATTTATGTCGGTGATAATTCTAACAGGACGTGTATGAAATTGTGCCCTGTATGTGAAGCCTGTCAACACAGAGGTACCTGCTAACTTCTGTTTCTGCACAGGCTCGCGAGTCTTAAAACACCCCTACCCTCTAATGAATAAACGCAATTTAACACCAGTGTGTCTATCCCTCTTAGACAGATTAGCCTCTCTGCAGGGAGATTATATACCTACTCGCTGTATTTAGAGGTTTGGGCGGAGAGGTGTTTTAAGCGCATGGGTTAAAGTTTAAGAGCAAACCTCTTTTGATTAAACAAAACTTTAACTTGAAGTAGTTAAAAAAAATTGTGTTATGTCAACATCATAATGGTCCCTGGTTTTGAGAGCGAAAAACAAGAGAGGGCATCAATATATATGTAAACAAAAACAACTGTTACCCATTAGAGATGAGGTCCACCAGGATGCTTGATTTAGGTACCATGTATCCCATAGTGCCCGCGATTGAAAACACCTGCACGATGAATTGCAACGGAACTTAGCTGTATGTCACGGTGGTGAACGAAGACCATCGTACCAAACTGTTGGAGCACGAATGGTGCGCGTTATGATGTACATTAATGCATACAGATTGATCATAACGCACGTAATGAATCTCGCAAGAGTTATGGTTAGGGGTGGGGGTACATTTTAGGGTTCGGAATTCTTATGGATGATAAGAGGTTGAGGTATTACTGCTCGTGGTGGATGTTAAAGCGGTCAAATTGATAACCAGAGATTGATAAGAAAACAGAAATGCGTTGACTTACTGGGAACATGGCAAGAACCCAGATAGATTTCTTGCCTCTGCTGCTCGTCGGGAAGTGTCGCAGGATAAATACGACTTGGTCAGCAAAGAGGGCGGTCGTGATGAGGGTGAAGACGATGACCAGAACGGATATGGTCAGTTCCCGCTTTGTTTCTAATACATCTGTTTACATACCCAGGTTTACATACATCTGTATCATGGCTCGGTGTATAGTGATAAATGATGAATGAGTTGACATCATAAATTGACTGAAGAGAGTATTATGTGTGGATTATATGAGGTGTGCGTCATATGTATGCGCTAAAATGGCGTATCGAAGTGGTGCGCTTTTAATGGGTGTGTTGTAAGTGGGGCAAATACGAATAGTTATTAAGAAAAGTTCAAACGTAAATCAAAACCAGAAGTACTTCAGTAATGAACTGATTGGCTCAGATTGAACTGGGTGAGATATTGCAGTCAAACTAAACTGCAGCATATACCGGGACAAACAGAACTGGGGTGTGTGATTTGGGTCAAAGAGAACTGGGGTGCGTGATTTAGGACAAACAGAACTGGGGTGCGTGATTTGGGATCAAACAGAACTGGGGTGTGTGATTTGGGTCAAACAGAACTGGGGTGCGTGATTTGGGTCAAAGAGAACTGGGGTGCGTGATTTGGGTCAAACAGAACTGGGGTGTGTAATTTGGGTCAAACAGAACTGGGGTGCGTGATTTGGGTCAAACAGAACTGAAGTGTATTATTTGGGTCAAACAGAACTGGGGTGTGTGATTTCGGTCAAACAGAACTGGGGAGCGTGATTTGGGTCAAACAGAACTGGGGTGTGTGATTTGGGACAAGCAGAACTGGGGTGTGTGATTTGTGTCAAATTGTACACGAATGGTGCTAAGGCCAAATTGAACTTGTGAACCTGGAATTATTAACATTTACCTGGGGTTTTGTTTTGTGCAATATTGATCACGAGTTTGTGATTGGGGCCAAATTTAAATACAATGCGTGGTATGGGCCAAGCTGAGCTGGAATGTGTTGTTTCGGTCAAATTGAACCGGGGTTTGTGATTTAGGTTCATCTGAACTTAGGTACGGGGTGTTGGTCAAGTTGAAAAAGAGTGTGGTAGAGTTCAAACTGAGCTGTTGTTTGGACCAAACTGAACTGGTTTTGACCCAAATGATCGGGTGTAGGTGGTTTCGGTCAAACTGAATTGGTGTGTATGGTTTGGCTTAAAGTGAGCTTGGATGAGTGGTTTAGGTCTAACTGGGTCAGGGTGTGCGGTGTGAAGGACACAACTACCTTACGTAGGAAAAGGTCAGCTGAAGATGGCGCCCCGCGCGGGCATGGGTGGGACGCGTTGTCATGCCACATGACAGACGACAGATTGTCTGGTGCGTCATCCATTGACAGGATGTCGTCTGCTCCCGACGTAGTCATAACGGTTTTACTCAATTTCTTCCGCTGTGAAACTGAAAGAGACATCGTCATCCAACAGGCGACTGTGAACTGTTGAATAAAGGAGACATTATTTCACGCATACTTTCTCAATTGATAACACTCGATGTTTAGGACGTTTATTATCGTCCCTGAATACATATTTATTGTTTTCTTTGGGTGTAAGTATGATTTAATATGAAATCGATCCTGTAATCAGCATTCCTAGATCCTGTTGTCAAGACCAAATAGTTGAGAGTTGGTAGAAGCTTGAACTATGGAGAACGCAGCGCAACTATTCTCCACGCCTTGTTTTATTTAAAACTGGATTTGAGGGCCACATGTGCTCGCTGTCAGTCATTGTAGCCAACACACCTCGGGTCTGATGGCCGGGTGCTTTGAGTGACAGCGCGGTCGGCGTGTGGAAGTTTTAGTTGATTACATTAGCGAGCGTGGTGGTGATGCTGGGCGACTGGAATCTCGCTGGGATGGTTACCTCCTGGGCAGTGGGCGATATCAGGGGATGGGGGAATGTGGTTTGCCAAAAAAATTGTGAACAATAATAGCGGGGGAATAAAGAAAACAATAAATAGAAGGCAAATAAAACGGGGCCAAACAGGACAATACAAACGTGATGAAAAGGAATTACACCCCCCCCCCACCCAACCCAAACCCTTAAAGATAGAGGCAGTCGCAGGTGGCAGTTAGTATTATAGGGCTGACAAAGAAAAGAGAGCGATCGCGATAGAGAGATATTATACTAATGAGGAGACAGGGGAAGAAGTAGGATGGCGATTGTGGAAGGGGAAGTGCCGGTCATTCATGCTTGTGTACTAAATACAGACCGATACAGGGGCCGCCATAAATTGCCACCTCAAATGAATGTGAATAGTTAAATAAATAACAACCGCTCGAAGCTTATTGGTAATGGATTACCGAACAGAAACTATCTAGCAAATTGGAATAAATTGACGAATGACTCACCTCTATTTCGACGTGTACCAAGTAATGGCTGTTCATTATTGGACATGGACTCTCCAACACACACTCACCTCGCTATTTATACTGTCACACATATTCCATCAACAGCAGGCACTACAGTACAACACCGTAGTACACCCACAAGACTTGTGCTTCGGAGAACTTGATCGCCTTGGCGGGGTCAAAATCTGGGACAGCAATCCTTGTGAAATTACTCCACTTTGAATGTCCACTTTAATGAAGTGAGATTCATTCCCCTCACGTATGATAAGATCAGCTTTCACAAATCATTTACCTCGAAAGCAAAACTTTTCAGTTCGGTAATTTACCTTCACAAAACCCCTCAGTGTGGGCATGCAGCACTCCTGCGCATGTCATTAATATTCTTCAAGAGTTGCGGACGACAATAGCTTAAAAGGCTATATGCGCTGTGATCCGGCTCAATTTGGATGGAAAACACTTGAACTGATCAAAACCAAAACCTGACAAGCTACTAAGTGGATTTTTTATCACTCAGCTTTATTTGTTTTTTCTCTAGGTTCAAGGTGGTTCGCGTTCGAGATTGGCTCAACAGTATGTTTTATCGATTTATAATACCTCCCTTATAGTAGATTTTCAAGAAGGTGGCAATTGAATGAACGAAACTTTCCGACAAGATCGTTCTGTTGACTTGATCCTGCGTGAGTTAGAAATATGATATGAAAGAACAATAGTTTCTTGCTCTTTTTAAGTGACCTTTGTTTCAAAGAAAGCCGTAAACTTTGGATCCATTAATATCGTCTTGGCACCTGCCAGGCTTGCCAGTATCTTATGTCTGTTAAACACATTAATACATCTTTGAATTACATTATATTTGTTTTTAAAAAAATCCTCCTGTTGCAGTTATGAGCCACATAAAACAGACTTCGCGTGTCTTTTGCTGCTTAGACCGACTATGTCAGTCAAAATGATCAAGTCTCCCAGTAATCTGTTTCGCATTAAGAATAACAGTCTTTGAGAGAGAAGTCTCATCAATCAGTTGCAATGTCCTTTTCTTTCAGCAACAGTAATATGTACGTCACAATCACCTGCAATGTCCATCACAATCACCTGCCATGTCCATCACAATCACAAGCTATGTCCGTCACAATCACCTGTATTGTCCATCACCTGCATTGTCCATCACAATCACCTGTCATGTCCACCAGAATTACCCGCCTTTTCCACCACAATCATCTGCCATGTCCACCACAATCGTCCACCTTGTCTACCACAATCACCTGCAATGTCAATCACAATCAGCAGCCATGTCAGTCACAATCACCTGCCACGTCATACACAATCACTTGCCATATCATTCATATTATGGATCTTTCAGCCATATCATCTCCTAGATCAGCCGCAATATTCTGATTGATCTGCCGACTTGATTCTGCTCTTAATCGCAGCCTGCCTCGATCCCAAGAAACAAAAACTGCCCTCCTCTACCGTCAGCAACCTCAGCGCCCAGCATCGTACAGCTACCACTGCTTTATTGCTGGCTATAAGTGGGAAATATTCGATTTCGTGCCTCTGGCTTACTTGTATCTAGCGGCGTATCCAATTGGAACCCCGGTGAAGCCGACTGCCCAGCATCGTTTAACCGTCACAACACTGCTTTATTGCTCTGTATTCGATTTCGTGCCTCTGGCTTACTTGTATCTAGCGGCGTATCCAATTGGAAGCCCGGTGAACTTCGGTCCCTCGTGATTCTTTGCGGTGTTCGAAATGTGCACGTGGGCTGTATTTTCATGTGGAGAGTACATAGGTTGATGTTGGATGGATGAAGAGTGCGTGTGTAGGTTAAGAAATGTGTATATAGGGTCAAATAAGGAGTAAAAGAAGGGTGTATGTAGGGAAAAGTACGGTGGACATTCTGTAAAAGTAGAGTGAATATAGATTATAAGTAGTGTGTATATAGGGAATAAGTAGGGTGTTTAAATGGTCAAAATGAGGCGTATATAGGGAATAAGTAGGGTGTATAAATGGTCAAAATGAGGCGTATATAGGGAATAAGAAGGGCATATATAGCTTATTGGTAGGGTGTATATAGGGTCAAATTAGGGCTATATTGGGAATTAGAAGGGCGTATATAGCTTATTGGTAGGGTGTATATAGGGTCAAATTAGGGCGTATATTGAGTAAATGTAGGGTGTATATAGGGTAAAAATAGGGTGTATATGGGAATTAGTAGGGTATATATAGAGGTCAACGTAGGGCGTATATTGGGTCGAAGTAGTGTGTATATAGCTTATAAGTGGGGTGTATATAGGGTCAAAGTAGGGCGTATTTACTGCAGAAGTTGGGTGTTTGTAGGGTCCAAGTAGGGTCCAAGTAGGGTGTATAAGGGGTCAAAGTAGTGCGTAGGGTATAAGTAGGGTGTATATTGTACATAAGCGTTATGAGGGTTGTGTTAAGATTTAAGGTAGGGTATACATAATATTCATGCGGGCTATGTTTAGGATTTAGGTATGGTGAATTTGGAGATTCTGCAATCTACGGGTTGTATATTGGGCCTAGGTAGGGTGTATTCAGGGTTTATATGTGCTGTGTATATCCTAGTTAAAGCTGAATTACAAATATATTGAAAAAGCATCGGAATGACCCATCATCAGAGTGACGTCAACACTGACGAGGAGCAGCCGAGTGTGGCAACGCTATATTGTATGAACATTATGATTACTGATAATCGTACAAGTCATAATGGTTTTAAGTCAAGTCGTAATTTTTCCCTGCTCGGCCACATCTTCGATAATTTGATAGCTGCCCTTAACCATGGATTACTTTCAACAATCAAATAGAACTTGCATTGGGTTTGGGGGCGAGAACAATTTAAATGTAGATTTCATTGCTTTAACCATTAATTCAACATTTTTGTCAAAGACTATTGTGTAATTTTGTTGTAGACACTATCAAATATTCACAAGAAAATAGTTTAAAACATTAATGCTTTTAGGTTAAAAAATGCTATCAGCGTGGTTAGCGCTGTTCCGTCTTGTTATAGATACGACCGCAGCTAGGAACCACTCGTCACTGACGCAGGACATGACAGTATTGACGTTTGAGTTAAGATACCAGTATATCCGTCATTTTTGAGGTGCTGCCTTCTCCCATGCCGTGGACTAGGACAGATTCGTGTACCTAGACGCCGAGTTTCCTGACGATGTGAAAATGCCCCGACAGGTGCTCATTAAAGAAATAATCATTCACACGCCATGAGTTTATAGTGGGGGGGGGGGGGGGGCAGCCTGTGAAGTTGTTTATTGTCATATGATGATGATATTAGCGAATAATTACAATGACCCATTCAAGCCTTGACAACAGAATTGAATCCAAGCTCCGCAACTTCTAAACTAACTGTCTATCCTTGGATACCTGCCATACAACATTGATGATGTGTCGCGTATGATCGACACGAAATAAGCCGTACGCTTATAAGGTCCCTGAAACTTTGTGGCATGTTTGGGTCAGACTGGTGGGTGAAAAATGTTACCAATGACACACACCCACTTCGTTGTTTTATTACACCGGTCATCGAAGCCGGTATTATCGGTAGATGTCGGAGATAAATAAACAAGCCCTCTAGTGGTTCTCAGCGAAACGCGATGAAACATTCTAGTGACGTCACGACAACAATCACAGTAACGTCCACACGGAGTAACATTGGCGTTAAGCAATGCTTGTGTTCAAACGGTGATCAATTGAAAGGCATTTAATCCCCATTGATGTTATTGATAACTTATCAAAGGTGTTTATCAGCGGTGTATATGAATTGCACAGCGAGGCCGGACGATCCGGAGAAGTTGCGAGTGAGTGCGTTTTAGGAATCGTTCGTTTTGTGGATTTGTTGGGTCATGGTTTTATTCGGCCGATCAAATGACCGCTTTGTACTTTTAACACCGCATACAACAATGCGTGAATTTACACAACGTGTGGTATGGCCCAGCGTGGACCGGTCGTCGGCACACACGCGTAGTCTCGGCTGTTAGCTGTGTGCGCCCTGTGGGTGGATGTGCGTAGACCAGCCTGGTAAATCAATAGCCTGTATCCAAGGACTGCCAAACAGACAGCTTTATTCTAGGTCGGGCGCAACCAATCGCGGTAAGCTCAGAGCATTCCTGGCAGCGCGCAGTTCTTATTAAGGTAAGTCAGCATTTAAACCCTTGCCTTAAACAGTTAAAGAGAAGATTAGACGATAAACAGTGAACACAAACCAAACGCCATCGCACTCAAAGTCAGGACTGATGTCCACAGCTTCGCAGAAACTTAGGAATATTAACGAATAGTTGAATGCTGTGGGCGACTGTCACGTAACGACGGAGAAGTAGTTGTTCTATCTGATAACAAAAGTCAACGGACGCGAGGAATATCTGTGTGGTGACGCTGTAGTCGCGTCAACGAGGGCAAATGAAGCGTCTGTTTCTAGCCGAGTACCTTGTTTATGGACACGACAGTGGCGATAAAAGGAGCGCATTTCTTGATTACAGGTAACAGAACAGGTGAGTCGGATACGTGTTGCTCTATCCGTTCTTCAACTTGGCTGATTGTCAATCAATAAGTCGTGTATTGTAGCGGGCTGTGATGTCGATTCACGCTCAAGTTTTTTTCACACGGAGTTGTTGGCCGCTAACACGGGGCCTTGTCGTTTGCTTTAGTGGGTTACTCTCTCGCGTTTCACTTGCCTTGAACTTACCAGCCAGTCGTATACATCCACATAGTGTGCCCATTAATAACGGGAGGCATCGAGAGCCATAAAGGATGAATAGCGTAGTTTACATAACCCTCTCACTTGCGCACATGCATACGACAATAGAAAGACTGTTAACAAAGGTGGCAGTGTTACGCAATGTTGTATAGTACACCGACGTCGATCCGTTACCGAGGCAGGCGGACAATACATGCGTCACCCCCTACGAATGCTTGAACGAACGCACAAATGCGCGCGCACACATACAACGAGCCTGACAAAGTACAACAACAGATACCAAACATCTCATCAACACCTTTGTCAGTAAACACGCGCCTGTGTCAAAGCATGAGACCATAATGCCATGAAGAGCCCATCCCTATAACGCAACTAATGATATTATTAACGCCTGTTTATAGATCCCAGCTGTCTCATACTGTCTTGGAGGCGTCGTCTGCGACATAAGACTGTATCGACCAGTCCAGCAGGCGTCGTCCAATCCAGCAAGCGTCGTCCTGTCCAGCAGGCTTCGTCCAGTCCAGCAAGCGTCGTCCTGTCCAGCAGGTGTCGTCCAGTCCAGCAAGCGTCGTCCTGTCCAGCAGGTGTCGTCCATACCAGCAAACGTCGTCCCGTCCAGCAGGCGTCGTCCTGTCCAGCAGGCGTCGTCTAGTCCAGCAGGCGTCGTACAGACGCAGACCTGCTGGTGACACGGAGAACGCGTGTCGTCACTACTCGTTAATAGCATCACTAAGCCAGTTGAGAGTCTGCCTCTTCAGCAGAGAAGGAGCAGCTTCAGCAGCCTTGAAGCAGACACTTAGCGCACGTTGATGCAGTGACTCGCTCCAGCTCAACCATGCCCCGACCAGTGGGAGGCTTCGCCACCGGCAGTAAATTACTGCAGAAGAAATGGGAAGAGCGCAATTACCGTGCTCATCAACAGAAGGTCAGTCATGCAAGCCAGATGAACGTTACATTAGAACAGTAACATGGGTATAAGCATGGCATTGGGGAAAAAGTACATCCTCGCGCGCGCGAGCGTAAGTGCGTTCATGTGCGCATATATAGTATATATATAATATATATATATATATATATATATATATATATATATATATATATATATATATATATATATATATATACATATATATATATATATATATATATATATATATATATATATATATATATATATATATGTATATATATATATATATATATATATATATATATATATATATATATATATATATATATATATATATATATATATATATATATATATATGCATGTATTTGTATATATATATGCGGAGGGAGATATGTAGAGGGTGTTTTCGATGACGTATGTCTCTCTAGTGAGCAGTGGGGACCACCATGTCCACACGAACAGAACACACCCCCCATAACACCCCACTCACCAACCCCTTCACATTCTTTTATCTCTTTATCTTCTCTTATGTATTGCTCGGCATACAATGGAGATATCGCTGGCTATGATAGCACCGAGGCATAAATTTTACAAGCATTTGACTCTCGTAACTGATACTATCAACAAGCTGTGCAATAGCACTCAGCCCCAGTCGCCCTCTAGCGGCAATTCTGTTTTAACCAAGACATGTACAGATCTGTATAATCATTAGCCTAATGGTAATCACTGCCACCCACTAAAGATATATCACTGACTGAAATAGCAACTAAGTTTTGTTCGAGACGGCCATTGTTAGGAGCGCAGTGTTGTTAACGTATTGGCGCCAAGCACCTGAGTATTTACTGGGTGTGGGGGGGGGGGGGGGGGGGGTTAAAGATTGGCTTGTGTCTAGATGATCTGATCTGACTCGATTACTTGCCGCAATACGTGCCGGACGTGCCGGACGTGCCGGACGTGCCGGACGTGCCGGACGTGCCGGATCCATTAGTGACCTTATCTTCCTGTGAATGAGCGACCTTTCAGGATTAAAACCAACCAATATGGCACAAGCTTTAATACAGACTGACTTAATTGTCATCATATAAAGTGCGATTGACTTAATTGTCACATAAAATGCCACTGACTTAATTGTCATCATATAAAGTGCGATTGACTTAATTGTCACATAAAATGCCACTGACTTAATTGTCATCATATAAAGTGCGATTGACTTAATTGTCACATAAAATGCCACTGACTTAATTGTCATCATATAAAGTGCGACTGACTTAATTGTCATCATATAAAATGCGACTGACTTAATTGTCATCATATAATATGCGACTGACTTAATTGTCATCATATAAAATGCGACTGACTTAATTTTCATCATATAAAGTGCGACTGACTTAAGTGGCAGCAGATAAAGAGTCACGTGTTTAAGCGTAAACATTTCAGGTGTGTCTTACATTGGGAGACGAGCGTAGCATGGCATCGGCGTTCTTGTTAATTCAATAGCATTTAGCAAATGTTTACAATAACAGGTGTACGATGGAAGGAGACGCCGAGAGAATTGTGTAATGTCAGCCTGTATAGACCAGACCAAGACGGAAGGTGCGTCAACACCGCTGGGTTGGTGATTTCCGAGGTGTATGTCGTTGTCTGCGGTATGTCGTAGCTTAAATTAATTCAGTGGGATTCAATAAGGATTGAAATGCATGTTCTGGGGATGGAGACCGCTTCTCTGGTCATACCAACTCCTCATCAAGACATCATTGGTTATCCCATCCTCGGCCTGCTTTTGCCTTCGCGATTTGGTGACTTAATCAGCATAGCAGGCAACTGGCCCTCTAACGGACAGTTGCGAAAACCTCCCCAGGTAGACATTCATTAGCCATTGATTTGAGTTCATTAGCCTTCGTCACGTTCAGAGCCTTAACAGTTCCCCAGAAATCTAATTAGCTAATGTGTTTGTCGTGGAGATGTACTAATCCACGGTGATTTCTTCCACACATATGACGCTTCTGAGTTAATTGATGATGTAATTGTACGCAATAACGCTTGTCAACAAATGAATGACGGTAGTAACCGTTAAAATATCGCCAGTGAACACGGGTGTGCTGCAAGTAAACAAATTAATACCGTCAATATGCAAAATCAAGGTATCATTTAAACATATGACTGACATTATAGTTAAATAAATGAACTATGAATGAGTAAAGTAATACCGTGAGTAAGGAAATGAACTGTTTAATAACAAACAAACACTGGTGTTGGTGAGTAAGTAGATAACGCCAAAAAGCAATCGAATGACATATGTGAACAACTGCAGGACGCTCGTGAAAAGAAAATGAAAAAATATGTGAACAAAACAATGGCGTTAGAAAGTAATTTTGCTAGTAAACAGTTGAGCGACTTCGGTATTGATTTAAATCAAGCTTATTTTATTTGGTAACATCGAGGAGAAATAATATTCATCCCCGATACCTAAAAGTGCCTATTGATATGAAATAGCTCTTGCTTAATCAAGGATTAACTCTGTAAAGCAAATGTTTTATTCACATTGATCTTTCCGTGTAGCAGCCTGCGTCAGATGTTGTCGTGTTCTATTGTAAGCATTCTTGTCGTTTTTTGACGATTAAGAGCGGAAATTAAGAGTCGTGAAAACTGAGCCAGTTGTGGCAGTTGCTTTATATGCTGGCGGTTGCTTTATATGCTGGCGGTTGCTTTATATTCTCCATGATGGGCAGTCCAGCCTCACCTGCAATCATCTGATTGTCGCGGCTTTGTGTATTGACTTCACCAGGTGAGCTGATCCGTTGAATTGGTTGCTAGGAGATCAAAATACCCACCTGTCTCAGTTTTAGCAGCCTAATCTCCGTAAGTGCATGGATGTTCTCTGTCGCCAGCCTCCTCGGCTGCTTTCATGCCCCCCCCCCCCCCTCACCCCATCTCCATCTCCTACGCCTCCATCGCGCGGCCATCACGGGTAATGACGTAGCAATGCCTCTCGGGTTCGTGACCTTACCATGACCCGCCTTGAGTTATGTTTCTCTCGTTCTACCGGATACCAGGTGGGTACGACACGATGTCCGTGTCATCCTATTGTGAATTTCCTCGTCACCCAGAAGTGCCTCATCGCTTCCGTTACTTTTTTTTCTCCATCAGTTCTCCATTTCCGGATGTTTGCCCTGGAAAAAATCCAGGTTGATGGGAAAACATGACGAAAGTCTCGTCATATATCTGAATGGGTGACCTCTGAGTGGGTCAAATGGAAATTGATATATTGAAATTGATCATTTTGAAACGCACTTAATGTCTTATAATTATACCCAATACTCAACTTAACTCACCGCCTACACTGTCAAACATTTCCCGGTGGAATTTATCTCGGTATTCTTTTTGCAATTCATACTACAATAACAATCTTCGAATATTCAAGGCAATTTCTTTTTCCAAACTGACGGTGCAAGTCATCTACCGTTTCGTTGTAAGATATGTCATAACCCCTTCGCTAGAGGTTCAATGGAACCATAAACTGAACAGAGCAGGGTCGATTTTATCGACCCGTGGATGCCGTGTTCCGCATTATTCATAAAGAAACCAGAAGTGAAAACAATCTACCACACGCAGGCTTCCGTGGGCCTTACGTCTTCTCGGCGATACTGAGTAACTGACGTGTCTGGAAGCAGGTCGATGGTTAAGACATAGAGGTCGGGTGTGTGGCATGGGCCATTGGTATTGGTCAATAACTCCTTTGATAAGGGCGGTGTTTGTTAAGTAACGTAACATCTCCACATAGCAAGTTGGTGTGCGTTAATTAGGTGGCGGGTTGGTGGGGGTGGTGGAGGGCGTGGGGCTGTATTACGTGTCAAATGGATGCTTTGATACCTACCACACTCGGCGTGGTAATTAACCCCACAATCATTAACCTTTACTGTCGCTTGACGTATGTGATGCGCACAGAACGGCAGCCAATGACAGCAGGCGCAGCATCAATCAGCATCTTCTTTTCGATTACCCCTTACCCCTTACACATCACACAACCCCCCACACCCTGTTCGTTCCTTAAAGAATCATCTCTAGTTTGAGCTCCTTCATCTGTGCACCTGTCCACTCAGACACTCACCTGAACATGATACCTTTCCCATGAAACCTCGCCATTGAAGATATCCACACAATACTCTTCGGGTGAAAACGGTTCTGGTATCTATGACATCGTACCCCATTTTCATCTCCTATATGGAGAAGGGGATAGATTTGGAATTATTTAGGATGAAATGAATCCCTCTGTATAGAACGACCATGGCGGGATTAGTTTTCAGATGGATGACTTAATATGTTCTCTTTCTTCTTATACGGTACCAAGCGATATATTTCCCAAGGTTATGAAATTCAAACCATTAGGCGTGGTGGCCCCATGGGGATTTTAGTGACGCCATGAAGCTCTGTTAATACCATCTAACATGAATGGCAACATATATGCACCGGCGAAGCCAGCTTACACATATAACGAAGAGGTGTACTAATGAAGTTCAAGACTTTCCACTTCATTTGTATATTTCCATCTCTGTTTGTTGAGTAACTGAATCCCTAAATGATCACGGATTGTATTTAGTAGAGGTTCGTAAACATTTCTCCAGTATTGGTTTCCCCGTTAAACCTGGACGCTGCTTGGTGGGTTCATTCCTATTGACCTAGCTTGTGGACTCTTGAGTGTGTTTTGCCAACCCCTGCTGGCGTCCTCACGTGATTCTTCAACTCTTAGCTTGGTGAGGTTCCAGTTAGTTGTCTTTCAATTACCAGAGGGAACCTATTTCTGGCTGGTGGTGAAGGCGCGGTTGGTTGCCTGTGGCTAAAATAGATGGTAGATCAGTTTTAGAAGGTGTTTTGTTAACTTAATCTGATGATAGCAGCCAATATCATCTGCTTGGAAAAGCATTGTTGCAGTTAATCGTCGAATGATCCCCTCGAGTGAATTGGGTATTTAGTTTACCCGAAAATCATTTTGAATGCTATTCAATCTGAAATAGATTCAGCTACTCTTGATCAAGCTGTTCATAATCTCCCTGATAGTTTTGATGACGTAGTCATTTATGACTTCAAAACACCAGCAATTTGGAGCCATCCTCTCGTGAGGCTATTAAGTGTGCTCGGCCATGTAAGTGTCGACTCTTACGCACGCAGGTGCCGTTTGATGTACCATACCGCCAAGTTAACACCTGGTTGAACGTACAATTGAAATATGTCCCATGACCAAAAACTAGATATGTATGATTGAATCATTTATCAATAAATCGGCGAAGAGACCTGCAGTTTGACTGCTTTAATGGTTATTTAAGTCATGCAAAACATTCATTCAAGCTGTCCTTAAGCAAGATATATCCCGCTTTATGAATCACGTCGTCGAAGTGTCACTGACTGCGATTGAAGACCACTGATTTCCGGTTAACCTACTAGGCGGGTGTCAAGGCCGTGCAACTCGCCTAGACGATTTGCTACCCAGAATCCCCTAGGCGTCGCGCCACACCCTGATCCGTCACTCGGATTCTTAACTTGTATATTACCTTGTAAATTTCAGCTGCATAACAAATGATGTAATTTATCATTCCGGTGTTATACAGGTGATTAAGCAATTGTGATTCAAATATAACTGATGGTTTCTTACCCATAATGACTGCAGCAGATGACTGCGCAACCATTCTGTCGGTAAATTGACACATGTTAAGTCGATAAGAAGAAGCATTGAATTATTTCTGTAGCTCTGATGTGATGTGGAATTAATTAGCGGTCCCTCTAGTAATAAGGGTTTATGTAACATATGTGATGGCTGCTTTTTGCCAATTGCTTATACCTCAAAACATTCGACGCAGATGTGGGTCGGTATGTTGAGGAGATTCATATATATTGTTTTACTCAAATGAGCTTGAAATGGCTGTAAGAACGTTAGCTTTAGTGCTTCAATTATTACTTTAATTCCAATGAAGCAAGCCAGTTGACATGTGATGCCCCTCAATGACACGCGTAGAAGTCGTTAAAATCGTCTTCACATAGGTAGCTACCACTTTGTCCCTTCTGGCAAAATACACATTAACCAAACTCCTTGTTTTTACAGTTTCGTCAAGTATTGAAATTCTTGTCAGACACAATGGGATATAAACCAAAACAAATGTAAGTTTCCAGCCGATAGGCACCTAAATTCCGAGATGGCTACCTCATAGGGATAGTCCAGTCCAGGATTCAGTAACTTTCACCTCAAATTACGACCAACGTGTTTAACTTGATGAATGGAGTTGTTTAATTGCGGAGGCTTCTTGTCGTTCGTTCCCATTTTGTTCCTGGGAAATAACTCATCGCCAAGAAAGCCAATGTAGCTACCTAAATGTGATTGTAATGTATCATATTTCAAAATCCCATAATCGGAGGTCTATGTATGTCGCCATAGCGTTTCGTTGACACAGGATATCAATTAGCCTGTGATAATTGGTTGAAACCATAGAGTCTTCAGAAAAGTGTCGAGAGTCTTCGTGTCTAAGCTTTGTAAGTTGACTTATTGCTGTGTTAGGTAAAGGTAGTCCATTTTGCTCCTGAAATGCAATACAATGAAGGTTGTTATGCGAAGTCATTTTATAGGATTCCTGAGAAATGGTGTGGCGTGAACAATGACCCCATAACTTGATAAACAAACAAACAAACAACGATCCCTTCTTGATGCGGATGGTGCCACGAGATCAGATCTTTTTATAATGTTCACAGAAAACACAACGGGTGTATGATAATGAATGATTTGTCGGTTTGTCTGACACAGGTGAATGGAATGAAAACAGGTGTGAACAATACGTCGCCAAAGCAATATCCCCATCTTGTTCTTCGCCTCAAGAAAATACAGGTGCACATCCCAAAGCGTGACTGCTGAGAACAAATTGTGCCTTTGTTATTTCGAATAGTGAAGAAAATAACTGATTTGGTTAACTTATGACGGATATCAATGGAGGCTGAGATTTATTGATTAATATTGATCATGTTTGTTAGCAATCGATTTCACTTGCGCTTATGTATCGCTGTTGTGAGTAGAAGGAAGAGGAGCGACAAGAAAGAATTGACCACGACAACCAAATGCTCCTTCACAAGATGACACACATTATGAAAAGTAAAGGACGCGTCGACAATTGGAACAGTGTGGAGCCTAAAAAGACGTACGCTTTCGTCCTAATTTGTTAGAATGTCATCTTCTGAAGTTGATGCGCTGGGGGCTTAGCAGCATAGTTCTAACGTCCCGTTCTATTCAGCTGATATATAAGGCCGGTCTTTGATGGAGTTCTTATCCACAAGACATATATAATAAGCTTAGAAAGATACCCTAGTGTTTATCAATGACATATGTCTATATATAAGAGGGTATATTTTGCTTAAATGTAAAACTCCTTAAACTCAATATGACATTCAATCAGATCGCTTACATTTTAGCTTCGGATTGGGTGGATGTAGATGTATAGCCTATATTAAATGCAGACATAAGGAATCACTTTCTAAAGCCAGTTCATTCCTATATGTTGAATAATACCCTTCCTTTGATTACGCGCACCTGGCTGCTGTGTGTTGTTAGGTTGCATCAGGGGTATAGAGAACGCGAGCTGGAGAGAATACGAGAAGAGAACGCCGGCATAGCCAGACGCCTGGAGAAAATCCGACCCAGCTACGATATCAATGATTGGGTGAGTTATCGATGCTTCTTATCCGAGGCCACGCCTATCTCTTATAAATGAATAATGCATGAGTGGTCATTTTGAATATGCATTGTGTGACAATGAGCAATCCACCATGCGTATGAACAGGAGAACTATTTTGCAGTTTTCCTTTGAGTAAGTGGCACACAGCATAATATCTTGTATAATTCAGTGTTCACTCCAATCGACTTACCTTATAAAAGACCTCCGTTTATAGTGCCTATCGCACGAAAAACTATGTCATTTTTTTCGCCAGATTACGGAAATATAACCCAGACGTACCTATTCTGTCTATGTATCAGTCGTCAAAGTGCGCGCTTTCGGATCGAAATTCGACTTGAAAGATGAGTCCAGCGTATCGAGACGGCGAGCTTATGAATAATTATTCGCCTCCGCGTGACGTCAGCTCCGGCATTGTTTTCGTTGCGAGGCGCGTTCTGCGCTGCGATTAGCGCCAAAAGGGCTGCTGGTAATTTCGCTATTTCATCACCCTCAAAATAACGTGACGACAAGATTTCAACAATAAACTAGGCTGTACTTCTCTCTGTATCACGCTGGGCACCTCTTACTTCTGAACATTTTCTAAGGCCCTGCCGTGCCAAGGTGGCGTTAATTGGACACATACGAGGAGCTGTCGACATACGTTTATCCAATCAATTTCCCTTAATCACGGAAGTTGAGGTCCAAGAGCCACGCGCCGTCTTATTGAAAACATCGTGACGTGGGCGTGCATAAAACGAAGGGTGCATATCGTCTCAGCTCTGAACGTCATTCAAAGGCATGGAAGCTGTGAACATTTTCAACTACTGCAATAACAAATTCTATGTTTGTTGAACAGGAGAGTGAATTCGACAGACATGAATACTACTTGGACATGTGGAACCAGACGACGAAGGACTACCAGCTCAGCCCGCGCAACGGACCTGCGCGTCAGAATATGGCCGTGAGTTGTTGTTAGCGTCATCTGGTCAATTTCAGCGACCTTCCCATATTTCTCATGGTTCCGGCGTGCCTTGATTTTGTTTATTTCAATGACACTTGTTGCTATCCCTCCAGATAACGATTCTTCTGGAATTTTTGATTCTTGCTACTGCTTTGTTGTTTACAATCTATGTATAAAATACAATTTGTTTGAGGTGATCACGGGCTCTTCAGTTTGCATTAGCCTTCATTTGGTTTCTGCGTGTTTGCCTTGCCGCTCCACGCTTGTTGATCAAACCTAATATAATCGCTAATGTGCCGATTTGGTTGGCAGGACGATGAATATGAAAGTGATTTTGAAGATGACAACACAAGTCGTAAATTGCCTAAAATTGTGAGTGTGTATTTGCCCGCGTACAACACTTCGTTGTGTGTTCCATGTTTGTTGGTGTGCTGTAATCCATCTTTGTAATACCCAGTCTACTCCGCAAATTCCTCAAATGGGAAGAGGAATATGCGGTCACTGTAATGACGTCATAGAAGCACCAGCTGTGTGTTGGTCAGCAAAAACCTGAGCCCAGAATATACTTCTCGTTTTGTGCGCTTACATATGTCACCATGGCAACGACCGATCGATTCCGCATTGTGGAGTTTTTCTCTCTCGCTTAGACAATCATTTTGTCAGCATGTGTTCCTGTATATACATCATATACATATATGCATAAATATATATATATAATATATATATATATATATATATATATATATATATATATATATATATATATATATATATATATATATATATATATATGTGTGTGTGTGTGTGTGTGTGTGTGTGTGTGTGTATATGTATAAATATGTATAATATATATATGCATATATACATATGCATATATTTGTATATATAAATATATATATATATATATGTTAATATATAAATACCCAGTTGTCCTTATTTGTCGCTTTAATAGCTCGCAAACACAATCCTCTTCTTTCAACCATCCATCTTACATTGCATGCACATCATTTCACAAGCTGCTCGTACAACCAATGATGTCATATGTCTTCAGGAGAGCCGCGAGAGTTCTCAGTCCGACCGACGCAGTACCGCCAAGAGAGACACCGCTGTTACCAAGCTACCCAAAATCAAAACACAAAAGGTACACTCAATCTGAATGATTACCTGTCTTCTCTAATTGTCAACCCACGCATCTTCCGTTATTGGTGTTCCATTCGGGCGTCCTCATTACTAACAACCACGGACTTGTGACGCAACAATGCCTTTTCAAGCTATCCAATTATCCCAATACCTCTCTTAGTACGATCAGGGTTGCTGTCTAAGATTACCTCTACCCATTATCCTATCAGCGCGGTCTTATGACGTTCCTATTGCATAATTTCCCTTTGTCCAGCTGATACCTTTGCGGCGTGTAATAGTATCTTCAGTGCCCCGAGCACGAACCTTGTTCGTGCTAGGTACAGGTAGCTGAGGGTATGGAATTGTAAACCTCATATGTTATAGGCGACGACTAGGAAGAGTGGCATCGTCAAATGTCGCGACCTCTTGTTCGGTTCTTAAAATTACCTCGGGAGATGCCTTGAATGAAGTGGTCTGTAAAACCTGAGCACCTTGTGGTACTTAAAGCGTGGGAGCTTGCATTTACCGTCTTTGGTGAAAACATATCCTGGAACATAAAGTGTGGTGGTGAACATATGACCTTCAATATAACACAGATGTGGTGCTTTATCGTACGAGCGTGGAGGAATTCACACCGACACATGGCAACTTCATTGAGGCCTACCCCTAACAGAGGGACAATTTTAAAGAACGCATTTGTATAAAGCAGGCCGTCCTACTGGAAGCAAAATGCTTCTGCATGAATACAGCCGGTTCAATTGATGAGCGCCATTAACATGTAGCATTAATACAGCTGGTTCATTTGATGGCGCCATTATCATGTAGCATTAATACAGCTGGTTCATTTGATGGCGCCATTATCATGTAGCATTAATACAGCATGTTCATTTGATGGCGCCATTATCATGTAGCATTAATACAGCTGGTTCATTTGATGGCGCCATTAACATGTAGCATTAATACAGCTGGTTCATTTGATGGCGCCATTATCATGTAGCATTAATACAGCATGTTCATTTGATGGCGCCATTATCATGTAGCATTAATACAGCTGGTTCAATTGATGACGCCATTATCATGTAGCATCAATACAGCTGGTTCAATTGATGACGTCATTAACATGTAGCATCAATACAGCTGGTTCAATTGATGACGCCATTATCATGTAGCATTAATACAGCTGGTTCAATTGATGACGCCATTATCATGTAGCATCAATACAGCTGGTTCAATTGATGACGCCATTATCATGTAGCATCAATACAGCTGGCTCAATTGATGACGTCATTAACATGTAGCATTAATACAGCTGGTTCATTTGATGGCGCCATTATCATGTAGCATTAATACAGCTGGCTCATTGATGGCGCCATTAACATGTAGCATTAATACAGCTGGTTCATTTGATGGCGCCATTAACATGTAGCATTAATACAGCATGTTCATTTGATGGCGCCATTATCATATAGCATTAATACAGCTGTTCAATTGATGACGCCATTAACATGTAGCATTAATACAGCTGGTTCAATGATGTTCATTTGATGACGTCATTATCATGTAGCATCAATACAGCTGGTTCATTTGATGGCGCCATTATCATGTAGCATTAATACAGCTGGTTCAATTGATGGCGCCATTAACATGTAGCATCAATACAGCTGGTTCAATTGATGACGCCATTAACATGTAGCATCAATACAGCTGGTTCAATTGATGACGCCATTATCATATAGCATTAATACAGCTGGTTCAATTGATGACGCCATTAACATGTAGCATCAATACAGCTGGTTAATTGATGACGATGATGTAGTCATCAATTAACAAGTTGATGACGTCATTAACATAGCATCAATACAGCTGGTTAAATTGATGACGTCATTAACACATGTACATCATCAATAATACAGCTGGTTGGTTAAATGTGATTAATACAATACAGCTGGCTCAATTGATGACGTTCATTCAATACAGATTGATGACGCCATTAATGTAGCATCAATAGCATCAATACAGCTGGTTCAATTGATGACGCCATTAACATGTAGCATCAATACAGCATAATATGACGCATGGTAGCATCAATACAGCTGGTTCAATTGATGACGCCATTAACATGTAGCATCAATACAGCAAGTTCAATTGATGACGCATTAACATGTAGCATCAATACAGCTGGTTCAATGATGATGACGCAATTGATTATTATCATGTAGCATCAATACAGCTGGTTCAATTCAATTGATGACGCATTAACATCAATACAGCATTGATGACATTATACAGCTGGTTCAATTGATGACGCATTATCATGTAGCATCAATACAGCTGGTTCAATTGATGACGCCATTAACATGTAGCATCAATACAGCTGGTTCAATTGATGACGCCATTAACATGTAGCATCAATACAGCTGGTTCAATTGATGACGCCATTAACATGTAGCATCAATACAGCTGGTTCAATTGATGACGCCATTAACATGTAGCATCAATACAGCTGGTTAATTATAGCATCAATACAGATGACGTCATTAACATGTAGCATCAATACAGCTGGTGACGTCATTATCATGTAGCAAATACAGCTGGTTATTGATGACGTAACATTTACAGCTGGTTCAATGATGACGCATTGACATTAATCAATATAGCTGTTCAATTGATGACGCCATTAACATGTAGCATCAATACAGCTAATACAGCTGGTTCAATTGATGACGCATTAATACATGTAGCATCAATACAGCTGGTTCAATTGATGAGGCCATTAACATGTAGCATCAATACAGCTGGTTCAATTGATGACGCAATTGATCATATATGACGTCATTATCATGTAGCATCAATATTGATGCTGTAGCATCAATACAGCAAATTGATGACGCCATTAACATGTAGCATCAATACAGCTGGTTCAATTGATGACGCCATTATCATGTAGCATCAATACAGCAGGTTCAATTGATGACGTCATTAACATGTAGCATCAATACAGCTGGTTAAATTGATGACGTCATTAACATGTAGCATCAATACAGCTGGTTAAATTGATGACGTCATTAACATGTAGCATCAATACAGCTGGTTAAATCGATGACGTCATTAACATGTAGCATCAATACAGCTGGTTCAACTGATGAGGCCGTTAACATGTAGCATCAATACAGCTGGTTCAATTGATGACGCCATTAACACATAGCATCAATACAGCTGGTTAAACTGATGGCGCCATTTTCATGTAGCATTAATACAGCTGGTTCAATTGATGACGCCATAAACATGTAGCATCAATACAGCTGGTTAAATCGATGACGTCATTAACAAGTAACATCAATACAGCTGGTTAAATTGATGACGTCATTAACATGTAACATCAATATAACTGGTTAAATTGATGACGCCATTAACATGTTGCATTAATACAGCTGGTTCAATTGATGATGATATTGATATATAGCAACAAATCTTTGCACATTGACGACACCGTTCTGTTTACATGTCTTTCTCCTCAGCTTAGCGTGGATGTTCATCAAATACAACACGGAGCTATGACCGTACTGCTCGGGTTGTGACCAAAAAGCTTATTTCTTATAATCGTCTTATGTTATATCATACAGGATTCCGTAACCACGCAGGATGCCAAGTTGTTATTCAAAGCCACCAAGCAACTCAGTGAGTATTTCAGTATTCATCACTGAAAACCAAGTGACCTCGTACAGGGTAGCAGGTGTTCCTTTGTTAATAAGATTAATGATTAATTATGTCTCAAGTTGTCTCCTGCCTGTGGTTGCAGCCAAGGCCGATGAAGCTGTCATCAAAGCACTGATTAAACGAACCCATAGTCAACGCATGGCCACGAAAGACAAGTTTGAGGAATCATATGACTTGGTGGGAAGGCGTTTTCCTCAATTGCTGTCTAAATAATTGAATGTATGCGAATGGAAATACTGTATGTAGTTATCGCACTGGCTTCTGTTTAACTTAAGCAATATATCATGTTGGACAGTGATGACCTTTCGGTGGTCTTAGCTCTGAGAGTTATAAATAAACCTTGGAGTACTTGAAGATTGATAAGTGGCATTGAAAGTCCGTTTTAGCTGCATTGTGAAAATAACCACAATGACTGCAGTGTTATCTATATATGGCTCGTCCATTTGTGTTCCTTTAAATAGGGAACCTACAAATTAGTTGTTTTTATATTATTAAATACAACCGGAAATAACCGCAAGACTCTGACGAGCTCTCGGAGTTTGAAGCTTTCAGGGCTTGGATTGATTTGATTCAAATGATCTGCTCCTGTTAATATCAGATTGTCGCTTTCACCATAAATGCCCGTCATTAAACAAAACTTGACCTTGCCTATGACACCTTATTTTCTTTGCCAGGACTTGGCGTTTGAACTGAAATCAACATTGAGAGCAGAACACGCGCCTATCATCGACGCCTTGCTGGCCGAGAGAGAAAGCGCTGACGCCGATACTATTCACACGGCCATACAAGTGAGGGAAACAAACACACTGCCTGTTACTTCACACACACACACATATATGGTCATATATATATATAAGTATATATATATATATATGTATGTATATATATGTATATATATATATATATATATATATATATATATATATATATATATATATATATATATATATATATATATATATATATATATATATATATATATATATATATATATATATATATATATATATATATATATATATATATATATATATATATATATATATTTATACCTGTATGTATTTCATGTGAAGGGATGTGTGTATTTGTGTGTAGGGCAATGACGTGAGGACTCTGGTGGAGGTCTTGTGCAGCAGAAATAATGTGGCTATCAACAAAATCAACACAACATACTCCAAACGTAAACCTCGCCATATTACTTTACTTTGGTAGCAACCGCTCGAACTCACATGGAAAGCTATCATGTTTGCATGAAATCATGCAGCATCTGATTCATACAATTCTCATCATTCTAGTCCGTCGGCTTACTCCTGTTCTGTGATCTTGTATGTGATATTGTTATAACATTAATGAACTGTGTCCGACATATCATCCGTTCTTCTGTTTCATTTGAGCAGAATATGGTATTAGCATGGAGGAGGACATTGAGAGAAGTATAACGGACGAGGAATGCAAAGCTCTTCTCCTCGCCCTATTCAATGTGAGCATCCCGGGACAGCGATTACTCGAACTTAAATAACTTGTCATAAATGTATTTTTGGTTAAGCCGTTCTATATTTTGGCAGCCTATCATTTTTCATCTGCCTGGCAAAGCGACTGTATTTGTCTATGTTACAGACGACTCGCCCTAAAGAAGCCAACATCGACCAGTACAAAGCGGAAGATGACGCCCGACAAATCTATGAGGTAAGAAACTGTTTGAGTGATTTTTTTTTAAAAAATATATTATTCTTTAAAACAGTTTAATGTGTATTTCTCTATAATTTAAATTATTAGTTATGTACATGTATACAAATAATTATGATTTTGTTTGGCAAATAAATGAATCTGAATCTGTTCACTGGTTCTCTAAGTAATTAACATTGTTAACACTGGCAAAGGCTCACCCTTTAAGCATGTTCGTTTCAATGCAGTCTACGGGCGATCGTTTCGACAAGGAGGGTCAATTTCTTTCTGTGCTGCGCTCTTCAAACATGCCTCATGTGAAGGCGGTCATCACATCCTACTCCAAGGTGGGTCAAATTAAGTAATTGCCCGACGTCAAAGTGCCGAAAATAAAGTCATGAGGATGTTTTAACACGAGCTGTGTTATGTTTTGTCTTGAAGGTATCTGGGGGAACTAGTTTAGTGACGTCGATGGAAGAAGATAACTGCTCAAAGGCATATATTGGTGCTGTGCAATACATGAGTGAGTCAAGCTTAGATCCCCATGATGCCTCATGCGGATACATTATAATGTTTCCCCGGATCATATCCACCTCCAATAACCAGTCTGAACATGATGAATAATATCGGTGATACAATAGCTGTGTATTTTTGCTGATGTCAGCGGAATGCATGAGCAGCAGCAGCAGCATGTACGCCAAGAAGATACACGATTTGCTGACAGCCGGTGATATTCTTGGTTTAGCGTCGCTGTTACTGGAGCGATCAGAGGTAAGCTTCGTCACCCTATTGATCAGTTAACAAACGCAGTCCTTGATGATAAAATATCTCCCCCAATATCACATTCACACCAGTTTGTCTTAACCTGATGCTACAGCTGGACTTGACTGACATTCGTAAGAGCTACAAGTCGCTCTATCACGTAATGTTGGTGGAGGATATACAGAGCATGACAAACAAAGAGGTTGGACCTCTTCTGGCCCACATCGCGCTGAAGCAAGGTGGAAGAGGTGGAGGTGGTGGAGGAGGTGGAGGAACGGGAGGAGGAGGCGCAGGAACTACAACCGCGAGCAACAAGACCAAAGGAGGTCCAACGGTAAAACACGTTATTGTTGCTTCTATCAGATGCAATAACTTGTAACAAGCCTCGTTATTCCTATATAACTTGTAACAAGCCTCATTATTCGTTACATAATTAGTAACAAGCCTTATTATTTGCTACATACCTTGTAACAAGCCTCATTATTCGTTTCATAATTTGTAACAAGCCTTATTATTTGCTACATACCTTGTAACAAGCCGCATTATTCGTTACAAGCGACGATGGCAGTCATTTAGATTAACATGCGTGGTGGTGGTGGTGAACAACCTGTAAAACGACGTCTGCTTACCGAGCCCATTTACAGATATGAGTTTTAGAAAAGCCTACCCCTTTGTATTCCCAGCCACGCTCATTGGAGAGTGCAAATCAATGCTAAAAGCAATATTCGTGATGTTTAGAAAGCTTGCGTATAAAAATCGAACCATTGCCTCCTTTCCTTATCAATTGTCATAATTAACCTCAATTGTTGGTAGAGGGCGAATGCCAATAACTCATTTGATGTTCTCATGTGCTGTTCAGGAAGGAGGCAGTAAAGCCTCAACACGCAGCAAGGCTGCAGCTCCTGCAACGGCGCCCCCCGCCCCATCGGAAAAGAAAAAAAGTCAAGGCGGGTCCAAGCCAGCAAGCACCAAGACTGAGGATGACGTCACGAAGCTCTATGGCGCCATGAAAGGGTTCGGCACCGAAGAAAAGGTCATCTTAGATATTTTGACCAACCGAACCAACGCTCAAAGACAGAAGATCAAGAGTGATTTCCAAGATAGATACCAAAAGGTTTGTGGCTCTTGGACACGTATCAATTAACATCGGACCATGTTTTTTACACATGCAGTTGACGAGGAAAAGAAAGTGAACGGAATGATATGGTTGTGTGGGTAGGACCTTATTGATGAACTCAAGTCCGAGTTACGTGGAGATTTCGAGGAAGTCATCGTTGGATTACTGATGGCACCAACAGCCTACGACGCACATTGTTTGCATGAGGCTGTTAGTGGGCTGGGCACTCGAGAGGCTGTACTCATCGGTACCCTGGTAACGCGTAGTGCCAAGGTCAGTGACCTTACCGAAGATTATAATAGATGTTATTTTCAACAGTGCTGACCTTGGTTAATACTTGAGGTCAACTGCGATATAGTTTGATCGCCAGGTAGATTAGCTCTCATGTGTCAACTACGGTGGCTCAGCAGTGACATATGAACATTTATTCTACCGTTTAGTTTATTCAAGGTTTATGAATGCATGTTCGGCTATTCATCTGCATGGTGTTATGTTCCAGGAGCTTGAAGCAGTAAAATCAGAATACAAGAAGAAATACAAAAACGAGTTAGAAGACGATATACATTCAGACACGAGCGGAGAGTTCCAGGACCTCCTCATGCAGCTGTTGAGGTGCGAAAGAGATCAGGGTCAAGCAGTCAACGAAGCACTTGCCAAAGCCGACGCCGAGAAGCTGGCAGTAAGTGTACGCTGTCATTCTGTTGTCAGATTAATATGTCATGGTGTATGCTATGCTATGGTTACTTTTATGTATGCTATGCTATCATGGTTACTCTTCATGATGTATGCTATGCTACCATGGTTACTCTTTATGGTGTATGCTATGCTACCATGGTTACTCTTCGTGATGTATGCTATGCTACCATGGTTATTCTTTATGGTGTATGCTATGCTACCATGGTTACTCTTCGTTTTGTATGCTATGCTACCATGGTTACTCTTTATGGTGTTGCTATGCTACCATGGTAACTCTTTATGATATATGCTATGCTACCATAGTTACTCTTCATGATGTATGCTATGCTACCATAGTTACTCTTCATGATGTATGCTATGCTATCATGATTACTCGTCATGATGTATGCTATGCTATCATGATTACTCGTCATGATGTATGCTATGCAACCATGGTTACTCTTCATGATGTATGCTATGCTACCACTGTTACTCTTCAAAGACATGGATGCATACATCCCCATTAAACTTCCAGATAACTGTATATTTGCATTATCACTCTCTGGTATAACTGACCCCCAAGCTCCGTTTGTTTTTCTGAATCTCAGAAGGACTCGGAGGGTGTGATCCGTGATGATGACGACTTCCGGGAAATCCTCACGAAGAGAAACAAGTCACAGCTCCAGCTTACCTTCGCTGAATACAAAAAAGTAAATTCACATGGAGTCTCAGTAATTCTCGTTTACTTACAATGCAATGATTGATGTATTATACTTGAAGTTCATATCAAATAAATAATAGAATAAATTTTACCCCTATAAAACTGATCAGAGTTTAATGTTAATTTCAATTTCTGTAATGCAAAAATATTTGAGATACTTTGGGAATCATAATGCATAACAGATTTTGATAAATGTTTTAAAGCTGCTGTTCATATTCCCCTTTGTAGGCACATTAAAATACCTTCATGAAGGAGTGCCTTTAACCTACATTTTTACTTTACTTTCTAACAGTTGTATTATGGATTTAACTAAGTATGTTTGGATACTACAGATAACAGGTCAGACAGTTGAAGAAGGCATTAAAAAGTCCATGTTGGGAGATGCAGAGGATGGATTCATAGCCCTAGGTTAGTAACATGTATTGCTGTGAACAGACATAATAATCTCACAGTTTTTAAACAGGCATCAGTGACGTCATCATCGCCCATTTTTATAAAGACCAACATATGTCCATTAGCGCGATATACCACCTAGGGACGTTGTGTATACCCTATACATGAATATCTTCTTTGTCCCCAAAGACGCGTCCTATACAAACAAACACTCTCCAATGCCGGTTAATGTTGCTCACACAACATGGCAGAGAAAAGTCCGCAGTAAACCTCATCAAAACGGGCTGACCGTTCATATAAACACATCTTGTGCTCATTAAAAATATGCATGCTTTTCCTCGATGAAGCATGTAGCGGCAGCCATTGTTTTCTTTATAACAAACGAACGCCCACGCCAAAAGAAAAGGCACAACCCCATGTGTAATTATCACGCTGAATACGGCAACTGAAAGACCACGTCCGCTATACCAAGACGCCGTTACTAATGGTGTGTTAATTGTATTCACAGCGCAAGCCTGCTCCGACCCCGTCGACTTTTACACACGGCGCCTCCATGACAGCATGGAAGGCCATGGAACTAATGACGTCATGCTCACGCGAATCATTATCTCCAGATCTGAGGTGGGTCGACGGTCTCGCAGCAGCTCCATTGTTCACACACATCATGCACTCATTTATTAACGCTCTTGTGATTATTTTGTTCATTGCTCGTCAACTTTTTACCTATTTTTTGTCCACCAGATCGATTTGGATAAGATCAAAGTGAAGTACACGGAGCTGTACGGTAAATCTCTGGAGGAGCGAATTGACGAAGAATGCAGCGGCGACTTTCGTAAAGCGCTGATTTCACTGCTGAGAACTAAGTAAGACGCACGATGCTCTGTGGAGCAACTCCCGTGTTTCGATGTAGGATTGCTGCTTGGTTTCCACCTTCTCCTCCGTATATCGTCATCAGTATTGCACACAAATGTTGTGGGTACATTGTGTACACCTACCAAAGAATGCCTATCTGTGTCCGTGAGGCGTTTAACTCGGGTTATAAGTAGCGTGTGTTTAATGTATGTCGGCATGACCAGTTACACCAAGCGTTGTCCTGATTGTATAGAAGCAGTGTCGTCATCCAACAGCTTTTGATGCCCCCCCCCCACAGCTGACGTCATATTGTGTTGTGGATATGTACTATATAGAAATGCATGTTTGGATGTCAGTCATATTTCATCATATGTACACAAGCACACGTTATCTGTGATATTGAGCATGTACAGTGATCACCTTCTGCAGTATTGTGTACAACACACCAAAACAACCTAGACACACCATCCACATCCATAACCTGTGGGGTTTAATTGGTTGTAGGTAGAACCAGCTTAGATTTGACGAGTAACATTAATAGGTGGTGCTATTCCTATGGTGACGTAAACAATTTCAGGCGCCAATTGAATCAGCCGCTCACAGCTGTACAGCGGGCACTCCTTATCGACTGTATGTTGTTCACTCATACATTTGTTGTACATATCTTTGCAAACCCTTTGTTTGTTCAGCTCTATTGTTGCAAAATATACTGTATACGTCAGTCACCTTGTATGAACATGCTATATGAATGCGGTTTATATATATAGTAAATTATACCATGCACATAAATACGACTATTTACAAAATTAGCCAAATGTGATTGAAATTAAATTGCTATTTACCCGATACCTTGATCTCCTTACAAACAGTGCTGTGATAATATTTTTTTCCAGAAAACTTGACAATAAAAATGTATTCGACAACGTCTCATTTGTGTGTGTGGGTTGTGTATTGTTGTTCCCGTGTCGATATCGTGAGCACACCTGAATGCTGACCTTTGCAACCTCAGCCGACTTATCTGTAACTGTTGTATTGTTATATAGCTGCACGTATTGTCATTCTTTCTATACAGCTCCATAATCGCCACTCGCGTTGTCATTATATTGGGGTGAGGGTGGGGGGGGGGGGGGGGGGAAGGTGGTAAACCTGACGGATCGCTTATCCCTATATATAGAACTGGTCAGATTCAAGGTAAATTGTTGATCACAACAGCTATGGTTGAGACGGAAATGTATAAGCTCTCACTGGGGAAAGGATGCCTGGTTCCAAATTGCCATCGCACTTGTCACGTACCCCGCTCTCAGATCAGCAACAAGGCCTCTTATCAACGTTCTCGTCGCCGTTTGAAGACGAAAAAAATAATTACGGCAGTAAAGGTTAACATACATACGGCCATACATACATGCACACATACATGCACACATACATGCACACATACATGCATACATGCATGCAAACATACATACATGCATACATATATGCATACATACATACATGCATACATACATACATGCATGCATGCATGAATACATGCATACATGCATACATACATACATACATACATACATACATACATACATACATACATACATACATACATACATACATACATACATACATACATACAAACATACATACATACATACATACATACATACATACATACATACATACATACATACATACATACATACATACATACATACATACATACATACATACATGCATATATGCATGCATGCAAACATACATACATTAATTCTTATCTTTATCCTATCTTATACATACACACATACATGCAAACATACATTTACTAATTCATACAAACATTCATTAAACATACATACATACATACATACATACATACATACATACATACATACATACATACATACATACATACATACATACATACATACATACATACATACATACATACATACATACATACATACATACATACATACATACATACATACATACATACATACATACACACATTAAATAATTAAATATACATACATACATGCAAACATACATACAAACACATACATACATACAAACATACATACACATACATACTTATTTTTATCTGATCTAATCTTATACATGCATACATGCATAGATACATTAATTGATTGTTTAATTCATACATACATACATACATACATACATGACATGAATACAGACATCGAACATACATACATGAATACATACATACATACTTACATCCAAAAATACATACAGACACACACATACGTACATAGATACTTACATAGATACTTGCATACATATATGCATACATATATGCATACATACATACATGCATACATACATGCATACATACATGCATACATACATGCATACATGCATACATACACACATACATACATACATACATACATACATACATACATACATACATACATACATACATACATACATACATACATACATACATACATACACACACACACATACATACATACATACATACATACATACATACATACATACATACATACATACATACATACATACATACATACATACATTAAATAATTAAATATACATACATACATGCAAACATACATACAAACACATACATACATACATACAAACATACATACACATACATACTTATTTTTATCTGATCTAATCTTATACATGCATACATGCATAGATACATTAATTGATTGTTTAATTCATACATACATACATACATGAATACAGACATCGAACATACATACATGAATACATACATACATACTTACATCCAAAAATACATACAGTCACACGCATACGTACATAGATACTTACATAGATACTTGCATACATATATGCATACATATATGCATACATACATGCATACATACATACATGCATACATGCATACATACACACATACATACACACATACACACATACATACATACAGACATACAGACATACAGACATACATACATACATACATACATACATACATACATACATACATACATACATACATACATACATACATACATACATACATACATACATACAAGTTGTTGGTTGACGCTTAACAGAAGGAAAAGTAAAGTCTCGCCGAAGACGCCGCCATTATCATCCTGTCTGACCGGCCACGCACTCACCATGAATACGAGACATTCCGCGCGAGATGACCACCCTAAAACTTTCCGAGTGGAGAGAAAAATTCGTACTCAAACCGTTCGGAACAAATCTGTAGCACATCTACCGGAAGTGGCGCCGCCAGCCGTATTGACGCGGCAACAGAGCTACCGAATGAAAAGAGCAAGTTCTTTTATAAATCGACAGAAGTCAGCGAATGGACAGGACTATCCTGCCCAAAAAATCGCTGTGAAGTCACCACGATCCAATGACTCGAATCCTATACAGGTAATATTCTTTCTGCTTTCAATGATTCATTCTCTCAATAAGATCCATTAACACTGTTGACGTCAGCGCGTCTATTTCCAATTTTTTGGCTGGTAACAGGAAAAAGTTGCCGGAAGCGTTGTCTCACAACTGTCAGTGAGCGAACGGATTCACGCGGCTCTGTACAAGCCTGGTTAGTGTTCCATCTTCTTTTCAATGTCGCAACATTAGAGACAGGGTTATTTTAAATAAATGAAGCATACCTTCGTTTCCGTGGACATCTCCAGATGAACAGGCAGTGTGTAAGATCCTGATGCGACTGAGTCAGGAAGCGCGACATGACCTCCGCTCAACCTACCACAAACAGTACGACAAGGTCAGCATACCTCATTACGTTCATTAAGCCCCCTCCACAATGTATAACAAGTTGGCAAAATATGTTTACTCCATCATCGGGGCCGGTATTTTGGAAAATAGAAGTATTGACATTCTGCAGTGTAATGGTGGTGGAATCTGAAAAACTTGTCAAACGTAACTATAATTTTAAGTTGTGCGAATTCGGTTCCACTTGATACAAGTTACATGCAGACATATATACTGGGATGAAGGATCGGGTCGCGAAGGAGTACTGTTTAAATATCAATATTTGAACAGATGGTCGTGGCAATAGTCACAGAAGTTTCAAGTTGCTAATAGTCGACAGCTTTTGTCAATATCTTTGAGTTTACATGATATCTACTGATAAGGCCTGCTTCAAGAACAAGTGACGTCACCCAAACCGCCATACTTAAAAAATTATCCACATTTGGAACAATTTTGGACGTATTTGTGCCAAACGATGCTTGATCAAGTTTACAGGGTTTTTTTTAATTGTAGCATGTGGAATCAGTTTGACAAATATTTCAGTTCTCATTGAAATATAAAGAAATAGAAGGTCATTTGTAATTGGAGTTTCATTGGATTCATTCACACACTTTAAAAAAAACCAGTAGCTATGATGAGCCGTTGTGAGTTTGTAGCGTGACTCGTGATGATTATTGAGCCAATGGCAATGATTTCCCAGTATATTTGTGTGACTGTCAGGACATGAAGACAGACATTGCTGAGCACCTGAGCCGACCATGTCGCCATATGGCATACACGCTTCTCTTCTGTCGCGCCGAGTACGACGCTCACTGCCTGTACGAGGCGCTAACTTGTCCGGAAGGCGACGAGGACGACGAACCGGACATCAACACTATCACGGAGATCCTTATCACCCGGAATCGCAAAGTAAGACGCCCCTAGATATATGCAATGGCTCAATAAGACTTATATTCCTCGGATTCCCAGCCACGGTTGGCTGGATCTGTATTGTGTTATATGCAGATGTAATCGATCTTCGCTCGGAATTCTGACTTCGGTATCAGAGCGACCACATTCAAGAGAAAGCTCCACAAAAACACATTCAGCCTTTCTTTATACATATTGATTTCGTCATCATCACACCGTTTGTTGCTTCCAGGAGAAGAGGGACATCAAAAAATTCTACAGACAAGGTAATTACAAGTATGGTCTCAGCCAATCAAGGACATCGAAACCTTCAAACGCACCTCAAAGGTAGACTAAATATGCGTATTCAGCGTAAACATGGCGATAAACTTGAGCAAATGCTGTTATAGGTTATGGGGAGGAGTTAGGTCGACGTCTGGTTGCCAGGACAACTGGAGAGTATCAGAAGTTTATGCTGGAGCTTTTGACCAGATCACGTGATATCAGCCCCACAGTGAATGAGAAGAAAGCAAAACAAGAAGCCCAACGTCTGAGACAGGTGCTTACCCTAAAATGATTCTTAATGTTCAGATACAAAGTGCACGATAACTCCCCTTTATGAATGGCGTGCATGGGATAAGATAGTAATCAAAATCTAGTTATATTTGAGAAAGTTTCTGTGTCTGTATGTGGGCTTACGGCGATGATAACGGTGAGGTCATGGCGGGGTTAACCATGAGGTCAATGTGACAATAAAGGCAGGAATTAGGGGCAGCTACGGTGATGTGACAACGGTAATTAGTGTCGGGTCACGGCAGGGATTAAGATGGGGTCACAGCGGGAATTATGATGGGCTCATAGCGGGGATTATGATAGGGTCATGACAAGGATCAGAAAGTGCAGTAATCAACGACCGAAGAACAATGCTTGGCCATAATAGCTATTTTCCAGCCTATGCATCGCCGGGCAGTCTGCTAGTTTTCTGCTAGTCTGTTACATTTCTGTTGTCTTGAAGCAACCTGTACGATACACGTGTGACATGTATCTGATAACTTGATGGCATCTGTGACGTACAGGGGGGTATGGAGGGGCTGAGTAAGGCACTCAGCAGGAACAACTTCCTCCAAATACAGCTGATTGAACAGCAATATTTAGAGGTTGGTATCATTTTGCCACGAGATAATACTGATATATCGGTTACCTATCGCCCCCCCCCCCACCCCGCACACCCCCACATCTTACTTCATCCACGTTTTTGTAACCATGCAGATCGCCGATGTGACGATGACAGAAAACATACGGGTTCTAATTGATTCACAGACGGCTGATGCCTACACCGGTCTGCGTAAGGACGTCTCGTGTTGATTCCTTGATACAGAGAGCCCATAATGATACCTACTCCCTATTTTTAAACAGCTCTGAAGAAACTAAATGAAACAAAAATGCCGATGGTAGCACTTTCGAACTTTACTGATATACTAAAAAAAAGTACAATGATACAGTGTCATTATGAAAATGAATATAATTTAACAATTAAAACAACTTGGTCATCTAAGTGCCCTATAGAGGTGTCCGTATGCATTCATTAACTGTCTCATGATGCTTATGGCACTTTCAACAATGCAAATGAACTAGTACCTATTTGTTTTGGCATAAGCGTGAGATAATTGAGTTCTATAGAACTACTCTGAGCAATTTAAGAATTTTTTTGAAGGAATCGACCATTGAAGTTTGTCACCACAAATTTGAAGTGACTCAATTACCATGGGTTTGCTTCAAGAGAAATATTCTAAACTGATACAAATTTTGAAAAACCTACGATTGAAAATTTGGTAATCATTAAATAATTTGGTTTTATGCATTGCATTAACGGTTGGTACTCTCTGGATTGTCACCACAGTTTACTACGCGGAAGACAAGCACTGCTACTACGCTGAGCGTCTCCACGATGCCCTGACCAACGCGACGCCAGACGGCGCTACTGTGACGCGTATTCTGGCCATGCAGTCTAAGGTTTCCGTGACTTTAAATCAGTTCTTCTTAAACTGGTGAATGGTTCACCAAAGGGCGAAAATAATAATAATTACAAAAAAATACAAGGAAAGATAGTCGCAGGTGTATGATGATGTGGAGGTAATTCGAAAATCAAGAAGACTGAATAAGTTTAAGAAGCACTGCTTTAAAATATATTTTTAGGACGGCATCGACATTTATACATATGTGTGTGTGTGTGGGGGGGGGGGGGGTGCGTGGTGGCACATAGCCAAAGCTACCAAAATCACTCTGATTTGAAAAAAACAAAAACATGTGCGTGTGTGTGTGTGTTTTGACGGGAGCTACGAGCTTTAAACTGCATGTATTTTGCTCCGCGTAATGCTACCTTTTCCCTCCTTTCATAATGCCATACGAATTAATAATGATGGCGATTTTATCGGTCGACAGAATGACTTGGCTGAGATAACGTGCGCGTACAACGCAAGGTACAAACCTTCTCTGGTGCACCAAGTAAAGCGCACATGTAGCGGGGTCCACCAGAAATTCCTAATTGCTCTGCTCAGAGAAAAGTAAGCATATTTGAGGCTTCATCTGTTAAAAGGCAAAAATATATACCGCGTGTGTGACATACCATTACTTAGTGTGAAACAACCGCATATTTCTCATTCGTTTCTGAGCTGCTGTTGATTCTATCTTGACGACATATCACCGATGCGTTCTTGTGTGTAAATAGGAAGCCAACTGCTGTCAAAAATGTCTTAACGCCTCAGCCGGAGGGACATGCTACGCCAGGGGCAAGCACGCTCGCTGGCTCGGTGTCAAGCACTGATGATACCACAAACAGTACCGTCATGAACGATGTCGCAAACAGTACCGTTCAGGACGATGTCGCAAACAGTACCGTCAAGGACGATGTCGCAAACATAACCGTCACTGACGACGTTGCAAAGAATACCGTCATGGCTAATCTCGTGAGCAGTAGCGTCCTCGATGATGTTGAAAACAGCGCCGTCCGTGCCGATGTCGTAATCCGGACCGTCACTGATGACGCCTCAAACAGCATGGTCACTGAGGATGTCGCAAACAGCACGGTAATGGACGCGACGCCAGGGAGGACACAGCTTGATTGCTGTGACAGCATGGCGAATGGGCATCTAGATATGGACGACAGCTCCTCTGGCTATCAGGAAAGTCCTCCATTATTAGAGGAAGATGATCCCATGAACGAAAAACAAGGGGATCTTTTAAAAACTAGCATAGATGTGGGTGATTGTGATGATTCATACATAACCAACGAAGAGACAGCTGACGCAAGTGAAACGACTGTCACCGGCTGCACTTCGGTGGCAGCTGACGTAATTGACATTGCCGAGACAGCTGACACAACTGACACACTTGGGACAGTTGACGTGGGCGAAACGCCTGAGACAGATGACGTAGGTGAAACGCCTGAGACAGCTCACTTAGGTGAATCGCCTGAGACAGCTGACGTAGGTGAATCGTCTGAGACAGCTGACGTAGGTGAATCGTCGGAGACTGTTGACATAGGTGAAACGTCGGAAACAGCTGACGTAGGTGATTCGTCTGAGACAGCTGACGTAGGTGAATCGTCTGAGACAGCTGACGTAGGTGAATCGTCGGAGACAGTTGACATAGGTGAAACGTCGGAGACAGCTGACGTAGGTGATTCGTCGAAGACAGTTGGCATAGGTGAAACGTCGGAGACAGCTGACGTAGGTGATTCGTCGGAGACAGCTGGCGTAGGTGAAACGTCGGAGACAGCTGGCGTAGGTAAATCGTCGGAGACAGCTGACGTAGGTGAAACGTCGGAGACAGCTGACGTAGGTGAATCGTCTGAGACAGCTTGCTGATAGCAGTAACACCTCCGACAGCAGACGAAGGTGATACACTTGAGACAGCTGACGTAGTTGACACACCTGAGACAGCTGATGTAGTTGACACACCTGAGACAGCTGAAGGAGGTAATATTCCAGTTCAAGTCAATGAGGCTAGTAATAATAGTCGACCCAAGGATGTCTCGCCTAGTATTTTCGCCGACAATGTTTTTGAGACCCACATTGACGAGATTACTGTAGCGGAGGAGTCCGCGGTGGTTGCGGACGCATGTGGAGAGGCTTACGCAGACCTCATCAGCCTCCACGGACTCTCAGATATAAACCATCCTGCCGCTTCTCTCATCGAGGGCGAAGTTGCAGACAACGCCGACCCTGAAAAACAAGTTGAAGAGGAGCTTCCAGCTCCGCCGAAGTCACCACTCAAAGGGCGAAGTGAAGGCAACAGAATCAGAAGTCTGGAATCTATTATGATAGATGAACGTAAGGCGACGAACACTTACACAGGTCTTACCCGACAAGCGAACTTCCGCTGCGACGGGGATGCCAAAGAGGCGGCAGGGGCAGGTCTTCTCAAGGGACGCGACGAAAACTCCGCCAATGACTCATGGGAGGAGCAGAGATTATTCGATGGAATAACTACTAGCAGCATGGAAGAAGTGACTATAGTGAGTGTAAAATGTGTTTGAGTGATACAGCTCTCAGGTGTGACATTTATGATTTCTTAATTATTGTTTCTATGAAGTTAAATATAACGAACCTTGGCGATCAATAGGTTCTTATGTATTCTTTGTTTTCATAAGACCACTTACCAAGGTACAATTGGTGATGCCACTGATGTAGATTTCAATGAAGATTGTCAATTCATCTTCGTAAACCACGCCTCTCCACGTAAGTCCACATCAATGTGATAAATGCTTTGTCTCGCTAATATACAAAAGATACGGTGTCTCAGGGCAATAAACTAAATTTCCATTTATTCCAACTACAAGATACATCGCGGGTCACGCGGTTATTATATATTACAATGGATTTGACAAGGCAGAAAAATTACGGAAATTAACGTGTTGCCTACATTTTGTTCTTTTCAAAAGAAGCTTTAGAGTTGTTGTCCAGGCGCAGTAACGCGCAACGGCACGAGATCTCGCGCTGTTTCCAAGAAATTTATCTCAAGGTGCGAATGTTTGCCGGTTGATTCCATACCCTACAATATTTGTTCGTCATTTTTATGTGATAATTGTCGCCGATTTTATTCATGATCTTTAATTAATTTATAATCTTACATCATAATTCCTTATCCTCTTATATATATATATTTTCAAATAATTGCGACAAATTTCGATGTTAACCCTGCATTGAAAGAACGCTTTCATTATCTTTTTGTTATGAAATCGATAACAGGATCTCCTCACAACTCTGGTAGAAACTCGAAGCGGATTGGAGGAAGAGCTGGTCATGCTCCTGATTCAGTATCCAGAAGAATCCGCCGCCCATTGGCTTAAGGCTGGTATGACGTCACTAGACAATGACCCCACGCGGGTCGTGGAGGTACTGGCGTCCCATACAGAGCAGGTAAATCCACGGATTCCGCTCAAAACAAGAGATATTTCTGTTTAATAAAACAACAGGTATTGTTTTTCGCCGAGCATCAGTTCGTATTCAGCTTCTGATTATTTTCACAGGAAATTTCGGACATTGCGGATGTTTACCAAGGAGGTAATTCACGCAGTCACTATCTCGGTCTACAATAGGCAGATTTATTTCTTTGCTTTATTTATTTATAAATTAGACAACCTTGAAATTTAGGATGATTTAATGTGGCTACAGAAAGTTCCTTCTGCTTTCAGTGTTCGGCACGTTTCTGGAAAGCGACTTAACTGGTGTAGCCAACCCACTCCGTAATCTCCTTGCTAGATTAGCGAAGGTAACCACCACTGTTAACCAGAATTTGATCGAGCACAAAGCCTTAATTAAAAAAAGTTTTGACCTTTTTCAGACACTTGATCGATATTACAGGCAGTATTATCCGGTCACGTTGTGTAGTTGTTTTATAGTCACCCAGTTGATTCAGTCTGTTTGCTAATTGGCTAACCATGTATTGTTTATTACCCGATAATTGTCATTGACAGCGAACATGTGAGGACACTCAATGGGCTGACGAAAAGGAGATCACGACAATTGCCGAGAAGTTGAAACAGGTGAATTTTCTCCTGGTTTGTAGATGTTGATGACAAAACTATGGAATTAAAGCTTTTACTAGTGTAATCGGAAATAATCAAAAGGGGTCAATTACATATGTGAAAAATGTAGAAAATATCTGCCCTACTTAAATTCTCGGCCAGTTTCTTCTCATTGGGCCACGCCAGTGAATATACACTTGTGTTTTTCGCTTGTTAGGCATCGTAAAACATGATTGCTTCCTTGAACTCGCTGGTATAATAGCATCTGAATGGTGTTCAATAAGTTGTCACGTTGTCGTATAGAAGTCAATTTGCCGAGAAGTTGAAACAGGTGAATTCTCTCCTGGTTTGTGGATGTTGATGACATAACCATGGTAGTAAAGCTTTTACTATTGTAACAGGAAATAATCAAAAGGGGTCAATTACATATGTGAAAAGTGTTGAAAATAACTGCCCTACTTAAATTCTGGGGCAGTTTCCTCTAATTGACACCACGCCAGTGAATATACACTTGTGTTTTTCGCTTGTTAGGCATCGTAAAACACGATTGCTTCCTTGAGCTCGCTGGTATAATAATATCTGAGTGGTGCTCAATAAGTTGTAATATTGTCGTATAGCAGTCAATTGCTCCAATCTGCAATTTATGCTTCAGGAAGAACTTTCTATTAACAGTGAGACACTAGTCGATCTGTTGGTGACGAAGAATCAGCAAGCTATCAGGGCGATCTTTGATGAGTATCACAAGGTATGGATTGACCATTGGATCTACTTACCAACAATGTATTAATTGCTTGTAAATAAATTCTATTCTATTCTATTCTATTCTTGCTGTGCGTTAACCAACAATATCCTGCTGCAGTTGTACAAAACCAACCTTGTGGAAAGTCTGGACTCCGCAGATGAAGTATCTCAGACTGCCCTGCGCATCCTGCGTAAGTCCAGTGCCTACCAGTAATGAACTGTGAAGATGTTGTGGCTATTGTTCAAATGTACAACATATTATCAATCCACCGTTAGAAAAGGTCGCACAATACAAGCGTGTTTTCTGCATAAGAAACGTTATGCAAGGTTTAAGTCATTCGTGATGTCCCAGGGAAGAGTTGGCATTTGACGCTGTAATTTAACAATCGGTTGCTTTTGAATATAGTTGAACATCGAATGTGAATCAATCAAATATATCTCTAGTCCACTAACCACATTCCGATGTTCAATGAAATATGACGTGTGTTATTTGCTTTTGCTATGGTTGCTACTGCTTGGGGTGCTGCTGCTGTTGCTGCTGCTGTTGCTGCTGCTGGTGCTGCTGCTACAGTGGAGATCCTCGATGACTCCATGCTGTATTTCACAACGCAGCTTCATCTGTATCTAAATGGAGCCGCTCAATTAGACCGACCCCTCATTTACACGCTCGTTGCCAGGAGTGAGGTGAATACCATTCCACGTATACTCTTTATATTACCTATCCACCCCTATCGACACGATTATAAAAATAATCCTGATAATAATAAAATAATATTAACACCAAATTTTGCATAAAATTATAATGGCCGTCATCATCATCATCATCATCATCATCATCATCATCATCATCATCATCATCATCATCATCATCATCATTGATGTAGTCTTGTATTGGAAAGTAATATTTTGCATATTGTCACACAGCTTGATCTGGACAAAATCAAGACGGTCTATGAGGAACTGTACGGTCTTTCTCTGGAACATGAAGTGCAGCGCCGATTCACGAATACTGCGTATGCTGGCGCTCTGGTAGAGGTTGTTCGTGGAAACATAGACTTTTGCGGAGCAACTTAGCCGAACGAATTGAGCTTGCTGATAACAAGAACGATACCTGACTCAATCAACAATATTACTCCCGTAAATGTCGTTTGTGTGATATCGTTCTTTTGGGGCAGTTTGTCAGTGATGATTCATGGACATGAAATACCGATTTGTACGTGTCGGTATCTGTCAAAGGAGACCGATCAACAAGAGATAGGCCGGAACATTTTACAGTCATATTCTCCTATAAGAACCGCTACTTTGTAATAAAATTTGCCCGGTTCCTAATTCACAATTAATGTACATATATGTCCTTTTGAGATAAATACTTTTTTGTCTGTGAATGTTCCAGCCTGTTCACCGCCATTACTGTTGTCATAACGCACCTGAATGACGCGATAGGCTTTATCTCCGTTCATTAGGATGTCACGAAAACTGCCATGACGGACTAGATAATATCAAGCTGGTCCAATTTGACCGATCTTGACAGTCTTTCGGTTCTCCTTTGATGACCACACTTATTTATGTTTGCCTGATGACGTCATGATCAGAAACAACATAAGGAACGTTGACTCCTCCTCATCAATTAATTAGCAGTTATGTTTGTGTAAGGTTTGTTGATGGGTGCTGCTGTTGTGATAACGACGAAACGAGAATTTCAAATTTGCCTTCTGTTACCGCCTGACCCGTTTTGCATGTTTTACGATATCACTGTTACTGGTAAGACATGTTGTAGGATGGTACCACTTCTTGCACTGGACTTAACGCATTGTAACAATCGTTCAAATGTGCCGTTATGATGCACGTCAGTTAATTATGTAAAAACAAGGGATCTGTTGGAAAGAATAATCTGTCTTCAATTTCCGATCATTATTTCGACTTTTGTCATGCCAAATGATACAAGACTTATGCATCTTATTCTCCACCAATTAGAATTTCGCGTTCAACTGGGGTGTTGCGTTCCTAGTAATACACACTAAGATCTGCATTAGATGTATCTCTTGATATGGTTGACATCTGTGGTATTCAGTAACAACTGCTCAGCATTTCTACCATGATTTCCATTATATCACATCATGAATCAGGAAACAGCAACTTCTAGTCTACAGAGCAATATGTGAAGCTTTGCGTTTAAAAAATTGTAATGGACTGTGTCACTGTGTAACTTGTGGTGCGATAATAAATTGTTGGTAAACGAAAAGAACTTGTTTCTTTATATTATATTACTTTACTCACATATATATATATATATATATATATAATATATATATATATAGAATAGTATATATACATTATTATAAATATATATATACATATATATACAAACATATATATATGTGACTCAGCATTGAAAGAATCACCAAATTATTATCTAAAACATTTATATTTATTATTACCAAACAATATATAAGTAAACTATATCATACCATAAAACCCTCTGTTAGAAATTCAATATGAAAAACCATATCAGTATAAATTAAAACCACTAAAGAAGCTAACATCGCAAACTGTTTTGTGCACAATCAATTTACTACAGTGCACATCTAATAAATAACTTCCTTCAGCTTAAAATGCACAACTCTAACAAGAGGCCAAAAGGCTTTTGACAATTAGACGTTATGATAAAGCTTGATCATAACGTTGACATAACCATTCGCACACTTCATAGAGCTCAAATTACATCACATAGAATAAGTGGTGTAAACACAATGAAGTAAAATAACATTAAAGCATTAACCCTGATCAATGACTAAGAACACATCAACAAATACCAAACATAAATATCCACAATAGAATATCCAATAATCCCCACTCATAAACAGCAACTGTAACATGGAAACATCTGCTCTGAAAGACAATGGTTGAATAAGGATACATATTATCCACCATCATGCAGACATATTTAAAACCATATATATATATATATATATATATATATATATATATATATATATATATATATATATATATATATATATATATATATATATATGTGTGTGTGTGTGTGTGTGTGTGTGTGTGTGTGTGTGTGTGTGTGTGTATGTACATATATATATATATGTAAATATAATTCTGAACTTTCAAGTGATGTCATTTTCACAGATCCACCTGATGATCCAGTCATAACTCTAGGTCTGTATCGCTTGTCTGCTTTGTTGGATCAGCAGCATGCCTGACAAGCCTGCGCTGAGCTAGAGGTTCAAAGAGAGGGAAGATGCCTGCTGTGACCATACTGACACCAGCGAATATGAAAGAAACCGTCCATTCTCCAGTCAAATCTGCCAGCAGTCCTGTATGCATGCAAATGAGACACAAGTCAAATGTAAAAGCCTGGATATTTCCTTCCAAATCCGAGGGCAATCAGATATGGTGTAGGTTGAGTTAGATGTAATTGGCAGCGCTATTGTCTATACAGAACCAATTCTAACTCTTGGATCTCTCTCTACCACATGACAATATGACCTTTGTTAAGTGTGACACCCATCAGTGATTAAACATTAAAAAAACACATTGAATATTTTAAACTTATTTGAGAATATTTATATACAATGGCTAAACATAAATCGTACAAAGTCTTACCAACTAGGACGGGGGCGATGAAAAATGCCATTCCCTGTGACATCATGGCCAGGGCAAAAGCACTGGGCAGCCTTTCCACACCTAGACTATCAGCAAGGATGGGAGCAATGAGAGCCACAAAGCTGCCGGCAAAAGTCCCGATGAGACCACACACGACGGCCAGAGATAAGAAACCAGTGGCGAGTGGTACTAGAGAACAGGCGAGGCCAGACACAAAGAGAGATCCACTAAACAGGAAGTGCTTCTTCACAATGTTCAGGTCAGAGAACCAACCGAAGAACACCCGGCTTATGAGATCAAGGAGTCCGATGATTGATACGAGGTAAGCTGCTTGTTGCTTTGGAATGCCGATGCCTTTACAATGTGGCGGAATCATCAAGAATATGCAAGGATAACCACAGAAACAGAAAAACAAGGATATTCCGTAAACCAAGAAAACTGGATTCTTGAGCAGTGACCAGTCAAATTTGAATGTGCCGAGAGCCGGACAACATTGACAACAAGAGCTGTTTGTCTTGGCAACCGGTTTGGGTGCTAGGTGAGTGTTGATATGTGATGATGGTGGGGATTCGGAGGCAGCGGAAGCTTGAGTATGGCAGGTGGCATGGTTGGATACATCATTGACATTGCTGTTTGTGTGGCTGTTATTGCAATAAGAATCATTGGTCTCATCTGCCACATTTTGTCTAGAAATAGCATGTGATGCAGATACCATTGACTTGTTCTCTGATGAACTAGGGCTGTAAAAGGATAAGGGTCGCAGGAGGGACCCACAAACAAGAATATTCAACATGAGTCCAGCCAATATTAACAAAGTTCCCTTCAGCCCATAATGATCGAGCATCAGCTGCATGATTGGAGGGAAGACAAAGTTGCCGACACCACTGCCAGCAACAGTAAGTCCATTAGCAAGGGCTCGGCGCTTGTTGAAATACATCCCAATAAGTACGATGGTTGGAGTGTATGCCAGGCCGGAACCAATGCCTGTAACATCCACACATTCTGGGCTATAGATATGAAAGGATTGTATGGTATTTACCATCCTTTCTTAAGGATGGGTGTGATAAATGAAAGAAGGGGCAATCATTGTTCATTGTGCTCTTGCCAACAAAGCAGAGCCACAGAGCTCAAACCATCGACAAATTTGGCCCTGAACCAAATCAAGCTACGGAAAACGGTAATAAGAAATAGTCAGAATCAGGTTAGCTTTGAAACCAGGTGACTCACCAACCAGTACTCCATAAGAAAAGAAGAGAAACTCAATATTTATTGCAAACATGCAAAGGATGAATCCAGCGGCTGTCAGCAGACCCCCAAAACAGACCACTTGGCGCGTTCCAAAGTGTGCAGCGAGTGTAGAGGCAAATGGAGCTGTTTACCGGAGAGGGGACAAACACAGGAGATGACAGAGATCACAATGCATGATGTCATAGAAATTTTAAACAAAAAACCAAGATTTGAAGAAATTAGCAATCCGACGAAAGTGAACCAGATTGACAATATACAGCCCAAGGAGTGGGTGCCAGAAAACGCACTTATAGTGGAAACTGATCTATACAACTGCGGTGAACAACTTTTTCTACTCGCATGAATGCTTTTGACAAGGAAATTATAGGTTGATTGGAAATCAAAATATATTAGTTATTCATACGCAACTAACCCGAGAGAAGTGCCAGACCCTGTGATAGTGCCGACACCCAGGAAGTGGCAACTGAGCTTGAATTGAACCTCTCGACAAACTCCACAAATAAGATGCCAAAGGACTTGGCGGCCACTCCAACAACCAAGACATTAACCATAAAACCACCTGGAGCATATCGTAATACATCACCTGTACATGTCGGATTAGTTTCTTAGCCTTGAGACATGGTGTTCAGACTGTTTTAAAAAATGCACATAGAATTTAGGCATGATGATAAGATTGGTTTGCCAAGCTTCGTTGCTACGAGACATGATGCTGACAATGGTTGGCCAAGCCTCAGAGATTAGTCCAAAGGTTAAGTTAATATATATTGATATGTTGAGTGTGTTAAAGATCTGTACAGGGTACAAATTTGAGGGCTAAGGTTGACATACTTGATATCTCCAAGTGAGATATGCCCTTAATGAATAAAGACAACATGTAACAAAATGACTCACTACCGACCTATAACACACATCCATGCCCAGCCCTGGTCCTTGGGCACATATTTGAGAAACTCAGCCACTGCCTCTTGTTTAACCCGAGTCGCCCTTTTTCTCGTCATTGTGTCCTCCACTCATTGTAGTGATATGATAACACCAGTATATCAATAACAGACACTGAAACAACACATCATAAAACAGTCATGATATTCAACAATGAGAAGCTACTATGAATTTCTATTCGTAACTATCTTTAAATTTCAACTGCAATTGTGTACAATATTAGTCAAATATCATACACATTTAGCCCTGAGCAGACCAGTCATCACATTGGTTAAAGTTATGAAACTTTGCCACTCGACATGCAACTTCCACAAAATTTATACAATCTACATGGCCTTAACTCGCCACAGGGATTCGTATCAGAGGTAGGTTGAAGATAGAAAGATTCATATAATTGAACTATGATCCCAGGAGCCACTAATAAAAACCTTAAAATAAATTTTTTTTTAGTACACCAGTACCAGGGGTCATAGATTGATTTCTTAATGCTATCTTCTGTCGGGGGACATAGATTGATAATACATATCTTTCTATCTTCAACCTACCTTCTGGTACGAACCCCTGTGTAACTCACCATGAGTTCTTAAACTCGCAACGGCTTTTGTGGTTGTATGACCATAAGGGTCACCATGTTTGAGTCGGGGATGGTGATGAGAGACGATTATTCGTAGGTCGCCACGTTATTGTAGGTATCTGAGGGTTGATGTCCTGATAGATAAAACCCGAGAATTTATATGAAGTTCTATTGCGCTTCATTATTAATGTTCTCTCTCTTCTAATTGTGAATCTAATTGTAATTTTTGTCGTATTTATAGTGAAAGATGGGGGTGGCTTGATGTGGTGAGCTGTGATTGGTTAATCGGGTGCTTGGGGTCATTCGGACTGACTTGCAATTATCAAGAGCTTTTAATTGGAGATCAAACGGGTCTATGTTAATTGTTATGGGAATTGAGGGGATTCAAATGTTTACATCAAAGGGTTTTACTTGCTAAAATGGAACATTAAGTTAAAATGATTCTAAAGGTTTATGTAAATTGGACAAAAGTTAATCTGGTACGAGTGAAAAGGGGCGAGTTTCATTTGCCTGAATTGTTTTAGTTTTCATGTCCCAAGTGGCCGCAAAGTTTTAAATCTAACTGAAACCTTTGTGAGGGATGGAGGGGTGGTGGGTGTATGAGTTTCGTAAATGTATGTGTGTATGTATGTGTTTGTTGGGGGGTGAGTTGTTTTAGACTTCAAGCATAAAATTTAGCTCTTGCAATTAAGTACGGGAATTATGCATGCACTCCCTCTTACTCCGACAAGGTGATTAAACCTGACGTTGGTCTATTGGGCTAATAGGCAAGGCACTCTCCCCTGGTGTTTTTATGATCTGATGCCACCTTAGGGGCGAGGGTCCGTATGGCAGAATCTTGAGGGTTATATGCAATTTGCTCCTTCTCGCAATGCAGACAAGGGACAGTTTAAAAAACATAGATTTTCATATCCATAAATGTCTTGCCATCAATCTTGCCTAGAGTGCAACGACAGTCATACTCCTTAATCAACAGAATCAATGAAATCCAACGCAATTTTAAAATTGTTGTCCAACATGGCTACCGCGCGAATCGAAAACATGGACAATATCACAGGACATTAACGAGAATCAACTCTATTATGTTCCATTGTGGGAGTCGGCCATGTTGAGTTTTTGAACAAAGTTTCATGATGTGCCGTATTTTAGTGCTCAAACAGAACAATTAGACAAAACTGTATAATAGAAACAGTCCTGGTGTCATTTTGTCATATAATCTTTCATTTTGTCACACATTTGTTGGCATGGAGGGCTTTGGTAAATTTTAAGCGAGTTCATCTGTCATTTTGACGTCGGAACCTCGAAAAGCGCGGATGTGAGAGACCGAAAGTAGTAAATAGCGCGGAGCTGTCAGAGACGGAGTTTCTTTGCCTATTGGGCTTATATAATAAAACTGTCTTACTAACTGTACCTGCCTTACTAACTGTACCTGCTGGGCAATATATACAGTTTTCACAAAGAAATATTACACTGTGAGTGATTCAGAAGGAGTGGCGAGTCAAGGCATTGACCCATTGTAGCTCGTAGCCCTCTCTCTTTACTCTTATATATCCGCGCGGCAGACCAAATAAAACACTCAGGCGAACTGTCTCTCAAATATCGCCCGCCATTCCACAACATGAGACAAAAATAAATTATTTACCGTGCAATTAAGTGAGCCACTATCCCAGCATTCTTCTTATTCTTCTTCTTCTAAATTACGGGTCAGCGCGCGGAAGCGAGGCGCTTAGCGGCTAGGAAGGTTGGCATCGGGAAGTTTTCGACTGTGCTCCGAAACGTCTGCAGCATCGTTTGCGATCACGTGACCTCGCGCAGCGCGTCCCCTAATGAGAGAAATCGAGTTTTAAAGACAATTGCGACAGTTCTAAATTCGAGCATAGATTTTCACGATATTTTGCAAAGAGTAAGCTCATATATAAAGCTAAATAAATGTAAAATAAAAAGTATAGGTCACTGGTGTAAATTTCTGAGTATGATGAATTTAAGATCCACATGTTAAGCCAATGGGAATTATGCGTTTTTGATAATATTTTGGTTCTATAGAAAAGCTCATTCAGCGAATTACATTAAATTTGACATACAGACAGAACAATATCTGCTTTACAAAAAATCAAGAAAAAAATGATGTCTCGCCGCACTCTACGGCAAGCCATCTATAAATTTATTGTTAATTTTTCTCCAAAATGGTGTCAAACCTCCATAAAAAAATTGACCAATGACTTTTGAAGTAAACTTGGTAATATGGTGCAGTGATATATGTACTATGAACAGCAATTTAATAAATGATAGGTCCGCGTAGTCTATGGGAAGCCACAATGGATTTTCTGTTGAATTCCTTGAGTGCGGTCTATTACAATATTCAAACCTCCATAAAAAAATTTGAGCACTGACTTTTGAAGTAAACTTGGTAATATGGTACTATGAACAGAATTTAACAAAATGATAACAAAACTATAACAAAAAGAATTTTGAACATTTTAGAAAATGACATACAATGACTGCTATGGATTATTATTATTTGTATAACACATAACTTTAAAATTGACGTACAAAATATTTATCATTGTCTTATACATAGCAAACAACATAACGTATAGTAAGTTAGAACGACACTATCAATTTCCGAACAGTATAAATTCCAAAAGACACATCGTCACCACATTCATCAGATCGAAGATCATGCTCACAACTGCTGATAACTGCTTTATTTTGATTCACCATCCGAGCATGAACCACATGAAAGTTAGCTGTAAATTATTGCGCGTTCTATAACTGCCTCGCTATCTATGAGTATACTTCCGCTTTGAATACAAAAAATAGATTTCATCAAATCTTCACTCATTTTTGTTGTGGGTGTCTTTGCGCACAAATAAGACCGACAAGCAGGAAGGATAATTTCCGACAACATAAATGGTGACATCAGAATTAAGGACCTATTTTCCGAGACCGCAGTGCCGCGTAGCGACTGAAAGTCTGAAAACATAAAACTTTTGGTTTCCAAGGTGCGGTTGCCGAGCAGCTTGCTAGGCAACCTCGTTACAAATATGGGGCTGAACAGACTCTTTAATATCACGCACACCTTGTGGTTTTTTCAAGAGTCATTTGCTTGTCAGCCGCTAATCTGGATACGTACCGCTCATCGGGAAGTCACTGTATTATCCAATCTCCCCGGAATCATGCTGAGGCGCGAAATTGTAACACCTGCCGAGCCGTGTCTACTGCGCTACAGTGTTGCTAACATCAAACAACGGCGAAGTCGGCGGAGCTTTGATTATCGGAGTTATGAAATTTCTGCAAGTCTCACACAACAAATTATCGAAGCATAGAGTCGAAAAAAGATAAATCTCCGTGATCTCCTATTTTTGAATCCATCATGACAGGCAGGTCCCACGCTGATTGGCTGAGAGTAGGGTGCCATGCGATAAATAAGGTTAACGGTGAAGCACCGGTAATCCACGTCGCAAGCCCGGGGGGGGGGGGCACTTGGCCTTATTCTGGATAGGGGTGTACCGCGGGACCTCAAAAACCCGTACCCGTCGTACAAGGTTAGTCTGCGTCCCAGACTCTAGGGGTTCCGCTACGCTTCTCGCGAAGGCGAGACTATTGAATATCAGTAACATGTAAACAGCGCCCGCAGCCATCAGGCTGGGGGACCTTGACTAGTACAAGGTCAAAATGGCCAAAAAGCATACCCCGTCGTACAAGGTATTATGCGAATGTATAACCCGTTGTACAGATTGAAGCTGAAAAAGATACCCCGTCGTACAAGTATGAGGCCCAAAAACCCGTCGTACAAGTCGCGCGGCACATATATACTATCTCTATATACTTAAGTGCCCCCCCCCCCCCGGGGGGGTCGCAAGGCTCGAATGAGGTGTTTCTAAATGCGAGATAACAACTCTGTCTCTTACACCCAGCCAACAGTGTCGTCCTACTGGGTGTAATAAATTTGCATCACCAATGTTAAATCTTTTGATGACGTTCTAGAGTAATTGGCTGGTTGGTACTAAAAGCAAATAGCGTTAACAATGCGAGATTGGCGTGATCACTCTTTCATAGCCGCGCGCTGACCAATGATTGGCTGTCTGTTACGAATTACATTAATTATTCATGAGGGTTGCTGCAGCCAACCTCAAACGGTGGCAGCATACAAAAAAATCCTGAGGCGAGGTTTGGTCATGGGAAAAATAGACTCGCCAGCCGGATGACTGAATACATCAAATTAAACATCAACACAAGTAATATGCTCCTTCTCACTAACTTGGAATATATATATTCACTTTCAGCTACCTTGACCTATATTTCTTTCCACAACAGACTTAACTCTATGATTGGTCAAATCGCTCCGTTACGCAAATCTACTGAACCGTATAAATTTTAAATCAGATCACCCTGGACGACTCGAGGTCTTTTAAAATCGTCCTTCACCCTCGATACAAGCTGCAGTTCAACAAAACTAAAGAACATAAAGATCATATCATATATGCAAGTTATAGAAATATATACAACAAAATTAAGCAAGTGTGAACACACATGGAAATGGAATGAAAAGGATATTGAAGTCAGGTACTCCTATATGTACCTGGGTCTGAATGTTGTACAAAATGGTACATAGTTGGATGCAAGGGAAAAAATCAATACAAAGGCACAAAAAGCTGAGTTTAATTTAATGAGAATGACCATTAATATAGATTGTGTAACCCAAATGATGAAATATTGGCACAGGCTGATGAGATTTGATTTGGCGCTCACGTGTTGTTAACTTCCTCCATGTTGGATTAAAGTTTTGTATTAATTAACCAGTGTTATTTGCCTTCACGCAACCAGAAACACTACACCGGTAGATACTCCAAACCTCCCATTCCTGTTGATTTAAGAATATGCAAAGACTGCAATGTGTTAGAAGACGAATATCATATATTTGTATGTCCTAAACATTTCCTAGTCAGAGAAAACCTTAGCCGTGCACGATGTTAATGTTTTCTCTTTACTTCACAGTATTAAATAGATCTGCATGTAATCATAATGATCAGTTACCCCGTTATGATGCATGTTTTTTGCTGTTCACTAACTAACTTTCAGGGACCCTTGATAAAATAAAAATAAATGGATGGACGACGCATAGGTTCTATAATTGTTTATATTTCCGGCTGGCGATTTCATAGATTTATAAATTTGCGTTTTCATGCTGTTGATTATACATGTATGCAATGACATATTTGAAAGGTTTATTGATGCGACATGCTGTGTAATATTGAATCAATGTTATGTAATCCAAAGCCATTATGATTGAACCAAATTAAATATTGTGCACAACTATCCTTACCCCAGGGGGGGGGGCGTTCTCTTCTTGGAAAAAGGTAGGGGTGAGCCGCCATGGAAAACAAAAACCGGACCATATCTATACCAAGCCAAAGTGAGACAAGGGAACCATTTACATACCAAATCCTCTGAAAAAAGACCCATTCATATACAAAATTTTTAAAAGGGTCACCAATATATATACCAAAATTAATGATCCCAAATCCTATCTAGACCACTTCGAGGAGCTACTAGGGACCCATCCATATACTAAACGAACGATTCAGAATGAAAAAGTACGTTTATTAAGCTTCGCAACTGCAAGAAAAACCCCAAAAAACTGATACCGTGGTCAGTCCCAACGATGATCTGGTTTGTAACGACAAGGCAGTTAAATAAACAGATGTGTGACTCGGGCCCGCAGACTATCCACGAGCGCCCCAGTACGTCCGGCCCACGAGGTAGACGATATTGCAGGAAACAGTGGAAGGAGAATGTTCGGACCTGACCTTTCTGTTTGCTGTTTACCCATCACAAAACAAATATCCATTGCTATACTTGCTGTCAAAAATACGTACCTATTGGTATACCAGGTTATTGCCAAAATAAGACCAATTGCTATACCTGTCTTCCAGAAATAACGACCCAATTGTATACCAAAATGCCAAAAAAAAACCCGACCCAAATTGGCGGCACATCCCCACTAACCTCCACATTGTAAGAACCCTCCCCGGATCCTAACTCAACAGCAAAGATTATTGAACAATGTTTACTTCACCGAAAAACACCATCCGCTAGATGGCGCTGTGAGAATACGATAAAAGCTGCGAGTCGCCTATCTTGTCAATTCTATAATCATTGCTCAACAGTCAAGAGGAAAGGGTCAGCCTCGTTCTGAGCGCCGTCTCACGATTCGTGCATAGCAAATACGGCCAAGCTTAGAGCAGAGGATATATAAGTATTGCGTGGGTGCGAGAAGGATCCACTGTTCCGGAGAATGCCTTATGCCCCCTCGCCCCTTAGTTGGCATCAGATCATCAAAACACCAGGAGCGAGTGCATTGCCTAGTTGGAGATGAAATCATTCCGTCGGTAAGTCTATTGATATTCCAGTAACCTTTTCATCCATAATCTGTATGCTTGTGACGGGCTTAATGACAGCGCCGTCATCTGGTTTGACAAGCATTGACATATAATCTACTATTGGAGAAATGAATTTCTCAGGAAGCATAATGTCGGTAATATCTTATGCCATGGAGATTGAAGATAGTACATGTGTCATATTTTCATCGCGAAAAGCAGAGCATACCCGTGATGAAGCCGGCCAACAATAAGACACACTCAGTCCCTCACGAATAGCAACGGGCGTCGAGATGCTGATACCCTCTGCTTCACTGACCAATGAGATCCCTTCGAGTTGGAGGGGGTACTCTTCACGTTTTACAATGTTATCTGATCTACATCTTTTGCTCCAAATATGATAAAAATATCGCCATCAATCTAACTATGGATAGTATTATCGATGTTCTAACAAGGTTTAAAGTGTATATCATCTTGGAAAAGAGCTAGTTCAGGTTTGCATCGAATGCAAACCGGAACGCCGACGACTCATATTGTCAACAACTGCAACATGCATGATTTTTTTTTCTTCGCCAGAGTCCAGTGTATCGCTCCTTCATTTCTGAGAATTTTTGTACTGCTCACAGTTTCATGACTCTGGTTCAACTTTTATCAGAACTCCTTGTTTTGAATCAACGTAACTCTATTCCGCATGTAGTATGTTCAAGCATATGAAGCAATATTGTCTTATTTGTCACTGTACAACAAATTGTTTTTCAGTTTCACAGTGCTTGATTAACTATTTAACCATAACAGATTCAAAAATATACATGTATATATATATATATATATATATATATATATATATATATATATATATATATATATATATATATATATATATATATATATATATATATATATATATTATTTATATATCTATGTATATATATGTATATTTATATATATATCTCTCTATATATATATATATATATATGTATATATATATATGTATGTATGTATATATATATCTATGTATATATATATATGTATATATGTATATATATCATATATGTGTATATATATATAAATATATATATATATATATATGTGTGTATATATATAATATATATATATATATATATATATATATACAGATATGTATATATATCTATATCTATATATATATATATTTATATATCTCATATATATATCTATCTCTCTCTCTCTCTCTCTATATATATATATATATATATATATATATATATATATATATAGATATATACGTATATAAACACACACACTTATAAATATACACATATATATGCTATTTATAGATAGCTGCTCGGCGCTCGGAAGCTTGGCATCGGAAACCGTGTGTATACATACATATATATGTGTTCGTGTATGCGTGTTTGTGTATATATACCCGCTTTGATTGCACCGGGATATCCAGTGCACACTGTCGCTGAGACATAAAGACAGTATATACACGGACCGAGAAGAGCTGGTAACGCGCACTATTATAAGATCACAAGCTGCTGCCGGTTAGATGTTTTGACATGACCCCTAAACCAAGTCAATACACGGAGAAAGCGATGAATGCCGCTGATTGATTACGTAAGGTTTGGCCTGTTTTGACATGACCCCTTAAAGCCAGCCAAGGTAAGCGATGAATGGCTCTGGTCGATTACGTAAGGCTTGGCCTACTTAGACACGAACTGCAGATAGCCTGCTGGTAAGCTGCTGCAGTAGAAAACATTCAAACTAAACGTCCTTTTTACTGTTTTCTTTTACTGTGAATGCTTAAAATACTGTTACAATCATTATCACGAGGCCAAGTTCTAATTACTGACAAAATTTCATGTCTGTAAATACAGCTGTTTCAGAGATATCAGCGAGGAGAGAAGTCGTAGCAAAAATTGCGATAGGTACTCTAAAATACATGTCATTATACAAAGTACAAAAGGTGAAAATAAGTATTTTTTTCGCCTATTCCAAGCTACGATAATTGCTTGTTACAACCATATAATTTATATGTTCGTAACCGCAGTAATTATGGAGGAAATAGTTACAGAAAATGGGGGGAAAAATCGACGAAAAATCGATCCCATAAGCCTCCAACACTGCGCATGCGCGTCAAACTGGATCGCCAGTTGTGTCTCAACTTGATCTATCATTCCCCAACATTTCATGTTGATATGTTTAACCGTTCCGGAGAAAAGCCCGAAAAACCTTGACTGGAAGACATAATAAAGTGTTTGTTACAATATATGGTAATCCGGGTACTTCTGCGTGTTCTACTAATTGGTAGCCCTGAGCAGAGAAATTATCTGCCGCAGGTTAAGAAACCCTGCGTCATTGACCCATGCCTGACCCCTCGCTTGCGCACGATCCGAAAGCATGCTGTGCCTTTTTTTTGTAGATACTAGAAGCATTGACCCTTAGCAGAGGATTATCTTAGTAATTTAACCATAAGAAACATTTTTTAAATGCGAACGCTGTTCGGCTGCAAATCATATCAGATGGCGTTCGATATTTCGCTAAGATATCTTTTTGATATTGTAGCTGAAACGCACCTGAGGTCACTATGCTAACAACCCCATTAGTAAATAGTTCTTTACATCAACGAGACACCATCACCTTGGTTATGGCATCCTTAATTATTAATGAGCTAATAGCCAGTCAGAGATATGATAAATTCAAATGTGAGGTAAGTATTCATTAGCACTGCATGTGCTTGGGTGTGAATGTCCACAGTACATGGTACTTTGTTTCTTCGCAATACTTGACTTCCTGTGTCACCGTCGAAAGTAGTTGCTTAATACAATTGCAGAAAAAGGTTCATATTTAATATTAAATTCACACGCATGTGGAACAATACTGTATATCTTCTTCACAAAAGTTAATTGTCTGTATATATATATTTATATATTTTACAGACTCCCTTCAGCGGTGTTCGTGAGCTGCGCCAGACGTTTCTTTTTTCTTGCACTGGTCATCTGTGGACTATACCACCTGCGCTATCCTGGTTATACCTGTTCTGACGGATGGATCACAGGTGACATAAGACGAGTAGGGGCTGACAAAACCCGACCCACTCAATACTCATGTGTGACAACATTTGGTGATCGTTTCTCCGGCAAACCATTCCCCAAGACCAGCAGTATTTTAAATCAGTCTGTGTTTGATCCAGACAGCTTCGTTAATTTAACTGAACAAACTGCCAACGATTTCATATTTGTAACTGGAATCAGCTCCGATCACTTTACAGAATCGATTGATGCTATAGCCAGTATTCAACACCATCTACCCGGCAAAAAAGTTCTCATGTATGACTGGGGCTTGAGTAAATTTCAACTTGACCAGGCGAGACTAATATGTTCACTTACCGTTAAGGAATTTCGATTTAAAGATTTCCCATCTGTTGCTTCATTGCATGGAATCCATCGTTACCAATCAGCAAAGATCTTCATCATCATTGACGCCCTGGCTACAAGTGGGGCGCGCGGAGTAATGTGGTTTGATGCCTCCATGAGACTTACCAATCCGGAAATTCCTCAGGTGGAGAAATTCGTTGTTCAAAATGGAGGTTTTGCAATGTTCTCGAGATCTCACCACAATACCTATGTGACAACACACCCCATCATGTACAACTACCTACCATTTTACCCATCAGCCCGTCAAAAAATGCAAAGTACTGCTGTTTCCGGCGCAGTGCTCCTGTATAGGACAGAGAAAGTAGTTCACGGCATTCTGTGGTGGTGGTATCTATGCGCGCTCAACCAAGATTGCATAATGCCGGAAAACTCACTCCGACTTCATGAGTGTCACTTCTCCTCTTATCCTATCATCTTTAGAACTAGCTATGCCAATTGCCACAGGCTTGACCAAAGTGTGCTCGGAATTCTAGCAAGTAATATGTTCCATTTTCAGCAGAATCAATATGTCGTTCCAAACGGCGACAAGATGCTGAGATTTCATCGTTTTCCGACGAAACTCTATTCGATCCAGAACTGCAGATGACATTGAACGAGCATAGGCATATTGTGTTTGCCAGCTGAACATTTCATTTACCACGTGAGTGTTGTTGTGAGTTGTTGTTGTGACGATGTTCCAATGTTGGACGAAGTGGACACAACATATTGCGTCCAGTGAATGGTACGTAGAAAAGACTTTTTAAGTTGTTCCCCAAGAGAAAAAGAGAAGACCACGATTTCTCCACGGTAGCTACCATACCGGTACCGGAATATACCCAGTACCACACCCAGTACCAGGATACACCCAGTACCGGAATATACCCAGTACCGGAATATACCCAGTACCACACCCAGTACCAGGATACACCCAGTACCGGAATATAACCAGTACCACACCCAGTACCAGGATACACCCAGTACGGGAATATACCCAGTATAGGGGAGCGATGATTAACAATGGTAGTGTGTGTTTAAACCAAAAATTCAGTGCCACATGAACATAAAAAAAAAATAGCACCCAAACAGCTTGTTCAAACTCTCAGACTTCTTTATCGATGCTGATCATTTCATCCGAGCTTACAATGCATCTGAGTCAGACAGAAATGCATAATGGCACTGTATTAGCATATATTCACCCCACCCCCACCCAACGTAGGCAATCGTTCCGTACCAGGTTAAAGCCAATGGAACAAAAGTAAACTTATTCTATGTCTGATTGTCCTTACAGGTATTTTCTATACGAATTATCGCTCATTACTCTCGTTATATACATCCACTTAACAGAACTGTATAAAAAACAATGATAACATCGAATCCCGAACAATCCTCTTGAACGAGCTGAACCTGACCTCGTACAGGGTGCAGCTGACATGTTACCGATTACTGTGACGAGCCCAAGGCCAACCAAAGCTATAAACCGGAATTACAGTTCCGGAACGAAGAAAGTGTCACGCTATCTTGTCCACGCCGCTAACTTGTCCAACAACGCCGTACACCTAACACGTGGGATCCAACATCTATAAATAAGGCTGTTAGGTGAATACTCAACCTTCCAATAGTCTATTTCCCGGTAACCCCTATTAAGCATGCACGCATGCGCAACAGCGCACCTGGCGTAACGAGGGGCGTGGCCTGGGTACAAACAAAGAGGCTCATGTACGCGACAATGTCGGACAAAACAGATTTCTCGTGTTGGAAAGTTGATCAACTGCGGAATTTTTTGAAGGATAGAGGAGTTACCACGACGGATTACCGGCGTCAAGCTTTAGTTAAACTTGCGGAGTGTGCAAATGGACTTAATTTGCCCTGTGATCCCGACTTCAGTCATGTTAGTGAGAAGCCCGACGACCGTTTGGAAAAATTTGGATTGCCCCCGTGCTCGGATGCTAGTTTGCAGTTCTCCACTGACTTTTCTGTGGTTCCGGAGATTACTCTCTACGACATTTTTAACTATTTAATAGCATCGCGCTCTGATTTCGACAAGAGAAAAGTCAAAAGCTACAAGTCTTTCGAAGACTACAGACTTTTTGCCGATGGTCATGTGCTCCAGCTAGAGTTTTGCCAGGTGACCAGCCGAGAGGGAAGGGTGTGTTGTGTTGCTCGTGGCCGAGTAAAGCCAACATGCAAGGACAAAACATACCTAAAGACTGACTCATACCAAGCCTGGATTGCTATTGACTGTGAGCTGTGCGAAGTCCTCACAGCCTTCTGTGAATGCCAGGGAGGGTGAGTTGAAATTAATTACTGTTTCAGTTTGCACCTGATGCATTATAAATATCTTACTCAAGATAATATTCTAAACATTAAAATAGCCTGAAGCTCCATCCATAAACATGGTCTAACAGCCCCATAATCAGCATCTTTTGTAGTCCAAATAGTGTAGGGTATATTGTGAGTGCTGTGCTAGATAGTGTATCATAAAAGTGCTGCAAATTATTTTGCCATGTTAAATGGGGAATAGCAATATGTGTGTTTTACCCCCTCTCGTCCCTGATTTCAATATGTTATATTTTTCACTTCATTGTTTGTTTCATAGGGCTGATGGAGCATGCCGTCACGTGTCTGCCATGCTCTATGAAGTTGAATCCTTCGAAAGGAAATCTTGTACTGATGGGGCCAACCAGTGGGCAAGACATTCAAGACAGCATGACCATCCTGTGCCAGTACAGGATATGACGATTCGAAGTGTGAGGTGAGACAAATATTTTGGTTCATTTGAGACAACATTAGCTGTATTTATCCCAAGCTAAAGTTGTCAGTTAGGATTATAAAGACTATGAATAATTCCTACTATCATTTTTGTATCTGTTCTAGGTATAGAACCACCCTCGAATCACCGCTTGGTCAAAAAGTTGATGACTTTGACCCTCGTCACCCAAGTGACAGGTTGCCTGCCTCAGAAGACCAGCTACAGGGCCTGGCACACCAAATTAGACAGGTATGGATTAAATGCTTCAGTTGACTGCACATATAGAGAAAAAAAATTGCATAAAGTTTTATTTGTTTAGAACTGATTGTACAGAATAAATAACTGCAGAATTGTAAATATGCAACCAGAATTTAGTAACTTTATTGATTCTTTCTGTTGAACAGATTAGCCCTCGCGCTCAAGTCCTCGAAATACTGGAGGACCCAAGTAAGCACATGTCTGAGTCTCCAGCGCCAGAGCCCACATGCCTCTCACTGGGTGTGCTGGCTAGAGCTAAAGAGTTTGTTGGGCAGATCATTGAGTCTGCTCAAGCCATACCAGGAGAAACTACAGTTACCTGCACTGCAGATGATTTCGTCAGATTTTTCAAATACACCCCCGCTGAGATTCAACTCATTGCTTCGGACACTGAAGGGCAAGCTGAAAAAACTCTGCCTGGCATGCAATGAGGCGAGGAAGAATAACAGCCTCAGTGTTCCACCAGGTGTGCACCAGGATGCACACCATTGTGAACCAACCAGACACTGATCCATCTGTTCTCATTGCCAAAATAATGGGGGACAATGCACCAGTTACTACGCCAGCTCTCGAATGGGGTCGCAAGAAGGAGAAGTGTGCCCGTTCGTTATACGCCACAGTCAGTAGAAAGATGCACAAGCACCTTAAAGTTGATACAGCAGGACTTCTTGTGTCTTCAGACAGACCCTATATGGCGTGCTCTGCTGATGGCATTGTGACTTGTTCATGTCATCCCAAAAGACTACTTGAGATCAAGTGCCCATACGCAATGAGGAAAAAACATCCGCGATTGGCAGCCATGGAAAAAGGGTGTGTGAAAGTGAAGGTGGGGTTCTTCAACTCAAGCACAACAGTGCTTACTTCACACAAGTACAGGGACAGATGGGAATTTACGGTTTGCATAATTGTGACTTTGTGTTGTACACAATGAAAGGAATCCACATCATCAGTGTACCCTTTGATAAAGAAAAGTTTGAAGAAATTGCCTGCAATATGTCACTTTTTTTTCATCATTTCTGTTTCCAGAAATTATAAAGTTGGCACAGCAATAGTGTTCTTGTTTTTTTCTGTGGATAAATGTTTTGATGTATAGTTTGTTTAAATTTATAATATTTCTTTTCATGTTCCTGTCGTACTAGCCATAATGTATATAAATAAATGGTACTCGGTTAACTGCAATAGAAGTGTGTTTATCATCATTTATTATATAATCGATCCAGAGAACATACATTAACCAGATCAAGCAATTTATGTTATGAATATTAAGATATCAAAATTGGACCTTTACTGACCAGTCAGCTAAGTAACCAGAAAACAATGTTGGGTATAGCATGGCTAACAACCTTTGAGTGAACACATGACAAATGATATTCAAAATGTACAATTGTTATGCTCAAAACAATATTCATTCTACTTGACAAGCTTGGTGTCCATATTAGCCAAAGCACTGCAAACAACTAAACAATCATCCATAATGCGATGCTGTTTTAGTGGTATGACACCAGACAAAATATTGAAGGTCTTCAATCTTCCTATTGCACGTTCAACATGAATCCTGAGAGAAGCAATACGACGGGTCCGTATTACTGCTGGCTTGCTGGCCCAAAATTTTCCCGTCCACATGCCCTGGCCCACTCTCTGCATTTTTCTGGATTGGAGCGTGGCTTTGGAAACGGAATAAAAGACACTCCATTCATTCTTTCACGGTCTTTATATCGGCTGTCTGAGTTGCACCTTCCCCAGCAACAATGTTTTGTTGGCATTTTGGTTCGATATGATCGTTTATTATAAGGCAAAAACAGATTCAAACAACAATTTACGATACGCTACAAACTGTTCATACAGCGTTGCTAGGGACAAGCTAGTTTCACGTAGCAACAAGACGGGGTACGAAAAGAACTACTTCCGGGTCACCGGGAAATGGTCTATTGCTTCGCATACTTGGGTACTGGGGACATTAAGTGGCCAACTACACATTAGCGTTTCCTTATGCATGAAAACGCTGAAAATGATTGTCCAAATGAATCACAGTGACAATGCAGTAGTTAAGTATGTGATCAAACATGCTTGTTCTAATGCCCTTTCACCTTTTGGTCGCAATATTGCTTACCTTAGACACATATATAACATTAATGTACATAATGAGGTGGGGTTCAATTTCACACAAATTATCAAGAAAGAGTCTTTAGCAGATGAACAGAAGGCTTTGGTCTGTATCTTAAATACATTGTTTTGTGTTTAAAACAATGAAATTATGATTGATGAATTTGACGATGAAATGATTTATTTGATGATACAAGATATTTTAGTATCGTTACAGTTTTATATCTTTTTCCGTTGAATGTAGCACTATAGTTTGAATTTATGTATCACAATTATTGTTTATGCAGATACCTTGAGTACGAAATAAACATATATATATATATATATATATATATATATATATATATATATATATATATATATATATATATATATATATATATATATATATATATATATATATATATATGTGGATGAAATAGTTTTTCAACTGAAATCCTGGGGGTGGGGGGGGGGTGGCACTTAAGTGTATAGAGGTAGTATATATGTGCCGCGCGACGGGGTATGTTTTTTTGGCCTCTCGACTTGTACGACTGGTTTTTGGGCCTCATACTTGTACGACGGGATATTTTTTTTAGGTTCAATGTGTTCGACGGGTTGTACATTTGCATAATACCTTGCACGACGGGGTATGCTTTTTGGCCATTTTGACCTTGAACGACACGACGGATACGGGTTTTTGAGGTCCCGCGGCACACCCCCATCCAGAATAAGGCCAAGTGCCCCCCCCCCCCGGACTGAAATACTTTCTATCTCGATTGCTCTCTTTCTCCCCCGCCACCCCCTGCCCCGCCCTTTCTCTCTGTTGGTGATGGTCAATGTGCAACCCGCATCGACGACGCGATCATTTATCACGCTGCGCCCAGTAACCGTGCCTTATCGCAATCATTCACAACAATTTTGAGTCATTGAAAGCTACTTTTCAGTTAGGCCAACCTGCTAGTATTTTATCTAATGTATCCGAATTCATTGGGTCAATCTGGATTTTCAGTTGACAATTGCCAGCTTATAGTGTAAGTCTTAAGCAGACGCCATGAATTGGTTAACCAGGGTCGAATAGGTCAATAATTATCTTTTATCAGATGCGTGAAATAATCGATCGTTATAGGTAGCATCCATGATTGCTTTGGCCTGAGGTTAAATCATGCCGACTATTTGCTCAATTAAAAGACGATACTCAGTAAATGTCCACACAGCAGACATGTTTGGTCATGTATGTGATGCTGTTGGATCAATATAAGAAATCACTTTCCATGCACAATGACTTCTCAGCTTGAACCAAAAACAGAACCACCCTTCTTTCAGGGACACTGCTGCTACCGATCGAGTGTTTAGCAAACAACTTCAAGCCACCAGGTAGACGCTAAAGAGGAACGGGGCAACCAGTTAGACGCTAGAGAGGGACGGGTTCAAAAAGGGTCACCAGGTAGACAATAAAGAGGAACGGGGGCACCTGGTAGACGCTAGAGAGGGACGGGGTCACCAGGTAGACGCTAAAGAGGAACGGGGGCACCTGCTAGATGCTACAGAGGAACAGGGCGACTAGGTACACGCTAAAGAGGAACGGGGTCACTAGGTAGATTATACAGAGGAACGGGGCCACCAGGCAGACGCTACAGAGGAACGGGTCCACCAGGCAGAATTTCCGCGCTGAAACATTTCCAATCAATGCTCGGTGCATTTATCATATTCTACTGGGGCGAATGTTCTGGGTAGTGTTATTGAAGAGTTTGATTATTTTATTTAACTCTTAATCTTATGTTAGTTTGTCTGCCTTGATACACTGAACACGATTCCTAGGACAAATCCTTCCTGAATTAAAATAGCTTGGCATCTTGAGTGCCACTTGACCTTATTGTACTTCAAAACAAGAGGATTTTAGCAAATAAGTGAGCTAGACTGGCTTATTACACGCTTATAGTCCCGTTCCCTCTTAATACAACACGGCCAAAACGAAACCAAACTGTGGCGTTTCATTTCACCGTTCAACGCTTTCTGTTCAGTATTTTAGTAACCATTCGATGGTTAATAGTTGAACAACTTGTATTTCGAATTTTGGATGATCTATTATGTAAGCATCGTGTAGATGTGAATAATTTTTAAATGCGCACGTGTAGCGGGGTAGGGGGGGGGGGGGGGGGGGGTCGGGTCGCCGTAAAGCAGTTAGGGCTGAATGGCAGCAATCACCCTAGGCCAGTTGCCCCGCGCCTGATGGTTGACGATATATTCCCATGCACAGCGCATGAGAGTAGTCAAGGTCCCCTAGCCTGATGGCTGCGGGCGCTGTTTACATGTTACTGATATTCAATGGTCTCGCCTTCAGGTCTAGGCGAGCTTAATGTCTTGAACTGGACAGGCATCCAAGATTTGGGATGCTCCAATCACAAGCCGTGTCTCTCGGTCACTCTCGGGTACTTGTGAGTCGTTGTCTCTCATTGGTTAGTTCTACGAGTTCCGAAGAACTTGTCCCACCGGCCGAGTGATTTTTATGAGCCCGGCACACATTCTACAACACTCCGATTTGTTGTTTCACGCTGAGTGGCACCGTTAATCACACAGTCGGCGAGAGAAGCAGACACACAACTGGTTCTTTTTAACTGACTATTACGTAAACATACTATCGTGCAGCTAAGGGATTAAAGCGCTTGTTGTGGTGCCAATTTGAACTTTTGAGACGCCCTATAATTCCAGAAGACATTCAATGTGTTCTCATTGGACGCAGACCACTACAATATCCATGACGTCACATAGAACCGAGGGTGCGTATCACAAGCCAGATACGCGCAACTAAGGTCAATCCGGGTCACAACCTTTGCGTTGATTGGTCACGAAGATTAACGAAAGTGTCTAATGAATATTCGGACGCGCCAGTTTTAGATCTTGTCCTGTCGTAGACTCTAGGGCGAGAAGCAGACTAGCATGAGAGCATGAGAGATCGAAAGTAGTAAAACCTGTACACAGCGCGGACTCTTACAGAGACCAAGTTTATTTGCTTTATGACCACCCCCTCGCTGTGTGGAGGTGTACAGCCGTACATAGGGCACAGGTCATTATTTGTGTAAGATAAAAACGAATATTTATCCGCAGCCTAGCTTGTAACCTTAAGTATGGTGCTTAGAGCCCAAAATTCTCGAGATATTTGTCGCGTGTCTGACGGGCAGGATTTGAACCGGTCACCTGGTCCCCATTTAGTCGGCCTGAGCCCATTGGATAGACCTTTATCATGTACAGACCGCTACAGCCCAGATGCCACGCCCCTAATGTGACCATTGATTTGATGGACGTTACGTGTTGCTTTTGCAAATTTGTGATTGCGTTCGCTTTACGCACCACTCACTTGACTACGTGCTGTTTGCTTACGAGTGTATCTCGCGGAATATCAAGCTACAAAGTGTGTCTTTCGTCCATACGCTGGGAGCCTAACATCGCTCTCTAGTTATTTCGCATCAAGTCGGCGCATATGGTACAGTTTTCTGCGGGGAAATTGTCAAACTGGGACGTAAGGACAAGTTTGTCGCTGCTACAAGTTTTGCTTTGTATCGTCTGCTAACACGAGTTATGTGGTGAGTAATTTTTAACTAGCTCTTTTAACTAGCTCTAGTTCGGGAGCCTAAGCTCTCGCAACAACCTAATCGAACCGGCTGTTAGTAGCTCTTCGAACCAAGGACGGGAGCTACTGCTGTGCTCCCTCTTGCAGGGTCATAAAACCTGATGTTGGTCTGTTGGGTTAGCTGTAAGTCGGTTGTCTATTTTTTAACATTCCTGCTAGCTATTGTAACTCCATGCTCCAAGCTGCATTCACATCTTGAACATGGTAAACACTGGTAGACACCGTATCTTAATTCAACACCGGCTAATGCTCTTAAGAGGAACATGACCTGAATATATGTGTCCAAACTCGCCACTGCTGTTTTGGGGTTTTCCCCCTGAATTCTGACGGGTATAAATTTTATTGTCTCGCTAACATTTACCTACTGTGTCTTCACAGTATCGAAGTAAAAGACCAAACAAAGCCCATTAGCCAAAACAATGTAACTGCGACTTTCTGTTAGCCATATAAGCCTTGTTGGGTATGGTACCCACCCCCACACTGCAGGCTGATTCGGACATTATGACTGTGAACAGTGACCACATCTTGTATACTTAACATTGTTTATTCATAATTAAGCATTCGGAAATTGCAATAGCCATACAGTTTGAAAGCTACAACATGCTCAATAGCTATATCCTTAATGATAAGAGTGCATGTGTGTGTATTGAAGTGAATAACGTTTAACTCAACTAACATGCAAATATATAATTGCCTGGGTAGATGGTGCTTTGTGTAATGAACCAAGTATATTACCCAGTGACTGGGGAACAGCTGTTGTGAACCAGTCCCCGTGGCGGAGTGATTTACTGCTTCACAAGTTGTGGGTTCGATCCTCAGGTGTGTCAACCTGACTGGCAATTCGTGAATCTGGATGTAAAATATCCTCTGAGGACGACGTGCTCCCTGGCAGTGACCATCCTCAGAGTTGCTAGTCGTATACATAGCCTAAGTTGCTGAAAACGACTATAATTCGAACAAACAAACAAACAGCTGTTGTGTTAGACCTTGAGAGTATGACTCAATTTGGTATCAAACTTCACACACCTGTTGTTGAATGTATTGATATAGGGAGCTTTGCAGGAGCCACTGCTATCTATAATACTCCTATATAAGAAGTTGGCATTAGTTGTGTCAATTACTGTCCCATGTGTATCCCACTGATGTCCCTAAGGTTGGTCACTGGCATATATACTTGTTCCTAGCCTCTGATTGGCCTAACATAGTTAAAATAAATGTAGCCCTAAGCTTGGTTGGTTGGAAATTTTATTTCTGTGTAAGTTCTGATGATGGTTTGTATGATGTTGTATGACTTGATGTTGTTCTAATTGATTTGACACTACCCAGCAGCAGGATCAATGATACTGCATATATTCCATGACATATATACTTGTTCCTAGCCTCTGATTGGCCTTACATAGTTAAAATAAATGAAGTCATATTCAACATAATTGTGACGTGGCTCTCATTGTATTGTTTACGTTGCCAAATGACAATGCTGCTCTGTAATATGTCAATGTCTAAACCGAATGCCTACAAATACACTTCTGTTCAATCAGACTGATTCACGATCATCAGACATGAGAGTTGGGTGAGAGTTGGGTGAGAGCCTTGAGCTGACAGCTGAGCATCATCGAAGTACCGTCTACTCATTGGCCACTCAAAGGAGGCCAGCCTCAACGAGTATTTAGCTCAGTCTGCATACTACAGGCCTAGATCAACTGTTGTGGCATCATGGCGATTCAGTCCTACGTGGTTGGCATAACATTCCTGGTGGGCATCGTTGCTGGTTTTTTCGTCAGTTACCTTGCATCCAATTTCTCTCTCACTACTCTCGTGCCTTTCGCAAAGGACATCACACATGTCGACCCCGTTAGTGCATTAACAACAGACAGCCCCAGACCACTTGAGGCGGCCACTTTCCGATCTCCACTCAGTCACGATGAAGTCAACAGGGCTCCTATTCCTGATGAAATACAAGATTTCAAGGATGACTTACATCACCATGGTAAGTAAGAAGGGAACAAAGTTTCACCATACTTGCAAAGAGAGACAGCACAATCTGTTGCTTAGTCAATGAGTCTCTGACTTTATTAAGCATACTTTTTAAAATGTAATCTCCTGTATAAGATGCACAATTTACGACAAAATCAGTTGTTAAAGAGGGGATGCATCTTATATTCGCGATGTTTGAAAACTGAATCTGATCATTGAAATCGATATTAATAGGATGTGAACTTGGTGGCAGGGTCATGTCACATATCACATGTAATTTTCCGTTAAACAATTTGGCAAATTTTTTTATGGATATGACAATCTAGAGTGAATGTGAATGTTCAATATATCAAGAGTGAAAATGGGAACATTCAGCGTAATGTGGGCAAAAATTAGTGCGAATGGCATACATTTTGATGAAAGTGCGTACTTGTTTAAGTTTATATGCTAATAAGTTTGGTGTTGTGGGTTTGTTGTGGTCATAGGGTATCTTTGTGTGTGTGTGTGTGTGTGTGTGTGTGTGTGTGTGTGTGTGTGTGTGTGTGTGTAGATGACACAGCTGTGGCGAACAAACTTTCGCAAGATATCCGCGTCTTATGTTGGATAATGACAGCACCAGAAAACCTGGACGCCAAAGCTAAACACGTCAAAGCCACGTGGGGGAAGAGGTAAGATTGACATGAAGGGGGTAGAGGTTGGGTGAGTTTTGGGTCGTGGTGGGTTGGGGTGAGGTGGGGTGGGTTTTGGTCGTGGTGGGTTGGGGTGACGTCGGGTGGGGTGATTTAGGTCGGTGTGAGGTACGGGGTGGAGTTGGGTAAGATAGTAGTGCAGTGGGGTAAGATAGAAGTGCAGGGGGGTAAATAGTAGAGATGGAGTGGGGTAAGATAGGAGTGCATTGGGGTTAGATAGAAGTGCAGTGGGGTAAAGTAGAGGTGGAGTTGGGTAAGAGAGGAAAACAGTGGGGTAGGATAGGAGTGCAGGGGTAAGTAAAGTAGAGGTGCGTTGGGGTAAGATAGGAGTGCAGTGGGGTAAAGTAGGATAATGCATTTGGGTGCAGTGAGGTAAGATACGAATGAAGTGGGGTAAAGTAGGGGTGCAGTGGGGTAGGGTTGGAGTGGAGTGGGGTCAGATAGGTATGGAGTGGAATAAGGGTTGATGGGGTGGGTAGTAGGGTCTGGTGGTTGATGTAGAATCGGGGTGACTTACGGGTGGCTGGCCTATTTCAGGTAGTGTGTAGTAGTGGGGTAGAGTCAAGCTGCTGTTGTCTCATGGACTGTGGCAAACTGGTAGAAATGTGTGTTTAACTAAGCCACAACCTGTAACGTTTGTTTAACTAAGCCACAGCCTGTAGCGCCCTCTTTAGGCTGCTGGTTATCAAAGCATATGCTGTCTTTGCCAGCGATAAGATCCCCATTATCAAGTCATTACACAACTCACTGATAAACAGTGATGTCAGGTAACAGTCAGGACCAGCTGCATCGTCGCATGCTTCTCTGAATAAAGGGGTCACGTATGAATATATATATTCACATATATAAATGCATATATATATGTATATATATATATATATATATATATATATATATATATATATATATATATATATATATATATATATATATATATATATATATATATATATATATATATATATATATATATATAAAGATATGCTTCTCTGAATAAGAGGGGTCACGTATGTATATATATATACAGGGAGTGAGACGGAGGGAGAGATGTGTTGGCTGAGCAACATCATTGTCAAAGCCCCACTTTTGAACACAATCATCCTTATCCAGTTTAATGTGATGATATTTTGAGATAATAGAGCTCTAGGGCCATTTGTCGCTTCCAGGTGCAATAAGCTCCTCTTCGTAAGCGACAAGAAAGACGACAAATTTGAAGGGACCATAGACATTGAGATTGAGCATGGAAGAGACCACCTAACAGCGAAGACCATGGCGGCTTTTGACTATGTGTACAAACATCACAAAGACGATGCTGATTGGTTTATGAAGGCAGACGATGATTCTTACGTCATCATGGAAAACCTCCGATATCTCCTCTCCAGTTATAAACCAACGGAGCCTATTTATTTCGGCCATGCTTTTAAGGTGATCGTTAACCAGGGGTATCCTAGCGGCGGGGGAGGTTATGTTATAAGTAAAGAAGCCTTGTCGAGGTTTGGCAACAGAAGTAAGGGTGAATGTGCCAAAGATCAAGGAGCAGAAGATGTGGAATGGGGGCGGTGCATGGAAAGACTCGATGTCAAGCTGGGCGACTCGCGCGACGCCTTGGGCAGGTCCAGGTTCCACTGCTTTGACGCGGCCACTTTTATTCATGGTGGTTACCCAGACTGGTATCTTCAGTACGACAAATTTGGAGCCAAAAAGGTAAGCAAAAGATCATTCTACAGAGGAAACCTCAAATCTGTATTGCATTTGGCTTGAGGCCAGTGATTAAATGGTTGTTAGTACTGAGCAATAAATACATTTTCGTGTCAGCAACTTGTATCGGAAGAACAATGAAACATTTCAATGTGAAAAGCCGCTTGACTTGGTAAATATACCAGGTAAGTTGTTAGTAATCCTCTATATAGAATAAGACACGACATGAATTAGGGTGTGTATGTCCGCCCCAGGGCCTCGACTCTATCAGTGACTACGCCATCAGTTTCCATTACATCACGGTGGAAAACATGTACAATTTGGAGTTCTTCATCTACCACCTGCATCCTTACGGTATCATCACAGGCCTACAGGACCTCAACCCCAAGAGGAATGGAACACAAATCATCCTTGCCAACACACCAGCACCTGATGCAGACAGAAGCTAGCATTGCAGCTGCACATTGTTACAAATATTGCATTCCCATTTGCTTCATCACATTGTAAATAACTCCAGGGTTCAATTTCTTTTTCAATTGTCTTGGTAACATTGTATCATTTAGACCTCACCCACTGCCTTACATTCTTTTTCACCCCTTTCTGCTCCTCGCCCACTTCTTTACATCTCACCCACTGTCTGTAGACCTCACCCACTGTCTGTAGACCTCCCACTTCTTCTACATCTCACCCACTGTCTGTAGACCTCACCCACTTCTTCTACATCTCACCACTGCCTGTAGACCTCACCCACGTCTTCTACATCTCACCCACTGCATATAGACCTCACCCACCCTACATCTCACCCACTGTCTGTAGACCTCACCCACTGCCTATAGACCTCACCCACTTCTTCTACATCTCACCCACTGTCTGTAGACCTCACCCACTACCTATAGACCTCGCCCACTTCTTCTACATCTCACCCACTGCCTATAGACCTCACCCACTTCTTCTACATCTCACCCACTACCTATAGACCTCACCCACTTCTTCTACATCTCACCCACTACCTATAGACCTCACCCACTTCTTCTACATCTCACCCACTGTCTGTAGACCTCACCCACTGCCTATAGACCTCACCCACTTCTTCTACATCTCACCCACTGTCTGTAGACCTCACCCACCTCTTCTACATCTCACCCACTGCCTGTAGACCTCATCCACTTCTTCTACATCTTACCCACTGCCTTTAGATCTCACCCACTTCTGCTACATGTAACCCACTGCCCGTAGACCTCTCTCACATACACACACACACACACACACACACACACACACACACACACACACACACACACACACACACACACACACACACACACAGATCTTCCATCAAGGACGACTTCCTTGATCGAGCGCCCCTCCACTCTGTCATAGTGACACAGCCTACTGTATATCTGTATATCTGTTTCGTGGTTCTCTTTCCTACCTACACATCTCTTGTTATGACCTTCAGCCATTCGAAGTCTCTTCTCCTGACTAGATATTTTCGCCTGACTAAGCCTTTTGTGCTCAAGACATGCTCAAGTGCAATCAAAAACTCTTTAATGGGACTTCAACTATTTGATTGAGTGCTTGTTGATTTAATTACATTAGCATGCCTTAATTATATCTAGTTTGCCCAGTTGTAAAGAGATAGACAGTTATGTTCATTTAATAATGATTATATAGCAACAGTTTTGATTTACTGTGATATAATGAAAGATGTCTGTCTTCATTTCCTGACAGCCACACAAACCTGATGTGACATCATTATTATCATAGCTCATGCATTGGGGGATAATCAAGACGCGTAGCAAGCGTTCTCACACTTCCATAATAGAATACAGGCAGCTTATAATGAAGCATTCCCTTACAAAAGCCATAAGATCGCGACAGCTTAAACAGACTGTTCAGCCCCATATAAGGCAATCAGGGATCATTTCGTTATTACATTACTACGTTTAACGCAGACGTAAATAATGCCATCTTCTAATTTGTGCCGCAAAATTTACATGTTTTAAATTATGTTGATAAGTTTTTAACATTATTATTTGACTGGAAATATTCATGATCTATTCTGGAAATCTGTTTTATTCAGTTTTGTCGTTCCATCGATAACGGTGCCTCCCTAAAACCATGAACCACACGAATGTTAGCTGTAAATCATAACGCGCTCTGAATTAACCTCGCGCTTAACAAAACAATCAATTTGACTTCCGCCCTGATACTCTACATAATTGTTGATAGATAAGATCGCGACAGCTTAAGATAATGTATTGCAGAGTAAAGATATTTATCAAAATAACCAGAACGCTTAATGAAAAAATAAATATGGCTTCCGCCCGCTTACTATACATAACTTTTGATAGATAAGATCGCGACAGCTTAAGATAATGTATTGCAGAGTAAAGATATTTATCCAAAAAAAGAAGAACGCTTAATGAAATAATTAAATTTGGCTTCCGCCCGCATACTATACATAACTGTTGATAGATAAGATCGCGACAGCTTAAAGAGACTGTTCAGCCCCATATTTGGAACGAGGTTGCATTGACGGGTGAACACGGTGCGACCGCAAAAGGTACATTTTGTAAATAGCCAGCCGAATGATATCATGGAAACGGGCTGTTTAATAGGTCCAATCTCATATATTATTGTTACAAATTGAAGCCAGAGTAGAGCAGAAAAAAACCTGGACAGGGCACTAGGGGTACTTTATTTCTGAATTTCTCGGAGGAAGTTTTCGCGAGGGATGACGACACAGAATATTTAGTCATTGACAATGGTGTGCACCTGTCTTGTGCGCAGATGAATGAGTATCTTCAGAAATGTAGAATCAGCGCATATATAGTTCTTTGCATAACCAACAAGCAAATGATTTCTGTGACAGAATCAATCGCATTGTGAAAGAGGGTATTCAGTTTGGTAGAAGGGAATTATGTCACGGTGTAACTCCCCATTTGAATAATGCAACAGAAAAGCCCGCACAGATCCTAGTGTCGTAGCTCAGAAAGCATCAGCTGATCACATTGAATCTTATCAATCAATAGAACTATTAAGAAAGAAAACATGGTGTCAAACATTTCCCGTAGAGATTGGTGACGTAAAGAAGGTGAAAAATTTCGAAACATGCGCGGAAAGATGGCTTAAAATGAGGTTATACAAAAGTCAGTGGTACTCAGGTTACTCTAGGGGATGGGAGAAGTTGGATCAAAGGTGTAAAACAAAATATTCCTGTGAATCACATGATCTTCGCGGCTTCGATATGCCTATGACAGAGCCATAAAAGATAGATCAACCAGGACCAGAACACCTCCCAAGATTTTGCATGATTATTTATCCAAATAGTTATTATGATCAAATAGCCAATGTATTGGAAGCTTGTTATTTATACTATTGTAGTTGTCAATTAACTCAAACAGGTTACATGGACACAACAGCCTCTCATCCTTGTCTTATACTTATCCCCGGTCAGACGGTAGTATAAGACGTCGTGCACGGCTATTTATACTTTGCTTTCTAAATTGGTCTTGAAAGTGCGGGTCATAACGCAGCTATGTATGCTTTGTGTAAGGATCGGGTCATAATGTCTCCATTTTGTTCTCCATGAGATATATTATATATATATATATATATAGAGATATATATATATATATATATATATATATATATATATATATATATATATATTATTTATATATATATATATATATATATATATAAATATATATATATATATATATACATATTTATATATATTTGTATACATATTATATGTATTGGTATACATATATTGACTATTGCTGCATTTATATTGACTATACATATATGTGTATTTATATAAATGTATATATATATGTATATATATATATATATATATATATATATATAGATATATATATATATATATATATATATATATATATATATATATATATATATATATATATATATATATGTTAATACATGTATATATATGTATATAAATATATACTTGTGTGTCCTCTGCTCCAGGAGAATGAGTCGCAGCCTATCATGTTCGATTGTAGGTGAGAAGGATTCGCTCGTCATTTTGCTCGCTTAACTGGACTGCATTGGCTTCTTTAATGGAAACGGTTGCCCGCTTATACGGGACAAGTGATTTGTCCCGTCGGACCAGTGACTTTCCCTGTCAATTTGTCCTGCTAGACGAGATATATTTACATGAGCAGGGCACGCTTCAGCAACGCTCCGAGTTGTTGTTTCACGCTGAGCGACACGTTGGCGAGAGAAGCAGACGATCAGCTGGTCTCTTTAACCGCTTGTATTACGTATGCACACTGCTATGACAAAGTAGATGACGTCACAGAAAACCGCGGGTGCGTACCACAAGTCAGTTTTATGAGTCGGACGCGCGCAATCCGGGTCACAACCTTTGCGTTGATTGTTCAAGCTGGGTCTGTCACGAAGATTAACGAACATGTCGAACTAATAATCGGACGCATCAGTTTTAGATTTTGATTTGTCGTAGACTGTAGGGCAAGAACGATTGTCATTAAATGACGTCATTATCTCCTTAGATGATGTATAAAGAAGTAGTGGCCATATAATGTTGCCACCATATTCTTTCGATTGCCTCATATTTTTATCCGATGATGTATTACAAAAAAAACCTCGTTTTCAAATAATCATCACACTGTGTATTGTGGCGAATATTTCATCGCCAGTGAGTTATCACACTTTTTGAGAATACTAACCTTGTTAGTTCCCCATATAACAGAGTATCCAAACAATAAACCAAGGAGGTGATTGGTCGGGTGGCCTTACATGTATGTCATAAGATTGTTTATGGTATCAAATATCATGGTTTTAAATCCGCAAGTTAACTTGGCTCCGCCCAGCGGATACTTGGTCTGGGATCTTCACATCACAATTTATTGCCCCGTCGTTTGCCATTATACTTTCCTCACCTTCATTTTGTGAGAACCGTGGGTGCTTACAGATGGTCGTGTTCCCCAAGGACGTTGTCACGTAACCAATCCAGAAAATCATGTCATGTCAAAAGTGCAGGTGGTTAGCGTACCATAAGTGGACTATCAGCGGGACGAAACCATGGGTGTAACCATGGTAACCTCACTGATTAAAGTTGTTGTCCGCGAAAGGTGTCAAGGCTAACTAAGTATGATTATTGTGTTAAAATGACTCGTCATCCGTCTTATCGAAAGTTTGGCACGTCGAATATCGTCAATCCTAATTATGTCTTCCAACGATTGTTTTTTTCCCCTAGAGCCTAAGTTTTTCGGGCTTTTCTCCGGAACGGTTGGACATATAAACATGAAATTTTCGGGAATGATAGATCAGGTTGGGACACAACTGCCGATCCAGTTTGACGCGCATGCGCAGTGTTGGGATCTATTTTTCGTCGACCCCCCCCCCCCCCCCAATTTTCTGTAACTAAATACTTGTTTTCACTTTTTGTACTTTGTATAATGACATGTGTTTTAGAGTACCTATCGCGATTTTTGAGTACTCTCCTCGCTGATATCTCTGAATCGGCTGTATTTACGCACATGAAATTTTGTCAGTATTTACAACTTGGCCACGTGATAATGATTGTAACAGTATTTTAAGCATTCACAGTAAAAAAAAAACAGTAAAAAGGACGTTTAGTTTGAATGTTTTCTACTGCGGTAGCTAGCGAGCAGGCTATCTGCAGGTCATGTCTAAGTAGGCCAAACCTTAGCCCAATATTACTTTACCCACGTTGAGGGAAGACCAAGTTCATTCACCCGATGTTTACTTCAAGTACACCTGATAAATCCCGCCACGAGCCCCCATCAGGTCGTGCAGAAAAGTCGTGACTTCGTCATGGTTGGGAGCGTATGCGTGACGTCATTGAGTCGGCCTTGGCGCGGGGTGGGAAAAATTGACGGGGCATGCGATTAATATTTGTTTGTCAAATATTCAATTCAATCCACTTGAAGAATATTATGTTTTCATCACGAGTCACGACATTTTACGTCAATAGACGTCACAAGTAGCTCTTTTGAACCAAGTGAACCTGATCGCCTGTTGGTCTGTTCGGCTGCTTACGAGGCACGATATAAATCAGACATAGCCAGGGGCGTAGCCAGCGATACGCACTTACGCACGTGCGTAACATCAATTGGAAAAGTGAAAATATAAATATGGCCAAAAATGGTATCAAAGTCAAAAGCTAAGGGGGGTGAGACTTTACTCTCTGGAACTGTAGATATCTCCCCCGTCTGTGCGTAACATTCCTTCCAGCCTGGCTACGCCCCTGATGGCTCATCAAATATTGAGTGAGAAAGTCACGAGTTCTCCTAGCGACTCAATCAGCCCAACACGGAGCATATAAATAAAGCAGCTTGTCATGCAGAATCATTGCCATCACCAGCAGGAACCCAGCTGAAGTTATTAAGTCTACACCTCACCTAAACAAATTCCTCGCGACCGCAAAAACATTCAAGGTACGACACCTGAATCTGCAGTTGATTGATCAATTCTCAGGTATGTACAGCAATACGTAATATCCGGTATAAAAAATATCGAATTGATTTGACAAAATTTCATCGGATTATGTCATTGTAAAGTAATGTTCAAACCATAGCCTACATATCTCAGCGACTTTTCGACAAGCCAGCAAATTATCAATGCATGAATGAGATTGAATAGGTAATGAAATGATGTAATTATTTCGCTGTTGACTGTGTGTAACTAGCATGATGATGAAGACCACCTTAGTTCTGGCGGCTGTCCTGCTGCTCTGCGTCGTGGGCCTGGATGGCAGACCACGAAAAGGGGGAAGGGGTCAAAAAGGTCATGGCAAACAACACCAGAGACGGGTTGGGGTAAATATTGCTTCAGATAATGCCCTATATTGGGGCGTTTTATTCGTAGTGAAAAATGTAAAAGTACCGAAACATTGATAGATATATCGATAATATGGTTATTTTCTACGATCCTGGCTAATTGCATCTGAATGTTTGCTATGTTTTTCTTAACAGTTGAAGGATTTGGTTTGTGCGAGTGAAAACAGCGCAGGGTTGAGTCGCAACAGCTCCTGTCCCGGGGACGCAGCGTGTAATGCTGGCCCTTTGACATTCAACCGTGGTAATGTCACAGTGGACGTGACTCTCTGCGCTATAGAATCACAATTGGTAAGACCCATTACTTGATTCATGTATCACGCCATAATACTGAAGCTTATGTTAACCGTAGTAGATGTAGTTATATCGTATACGCCGTTGGTTTTCATAAGCAAATATAAGTACAAAGTCGGCATGTATCGATTGCGTATAGCTATTGGCGGCTTGCCGTGTTGAGAACACTACTGGAGTAGTAGTCTACCCTGAGACGGAATGTCATGACGAGAGTTCCTGTTCGCTAGGACCACTGCCCCTTACTCACGATTCAGAAGCTGTTTTGGCTTATTACTGTATGCCAAGAGAAGAAGAATCTTCCTCCTCAAAAGAAGATAGCGAAGAAGAACACAGGAAGCCAAGGAAAGGAAGGCGTGGTAAAAAGAGTGGAAGTAGCAAGAGCTCCGAGAGTTCCGAGGAGTAGGTAACAACAAGCGCTCTTGCCAACTAATGACAAAACATGCCATACTCAATATAACACGTACTTCAAATAGACGTCAGGTATTATCCGATCAGTGGTCTCATCTGTATTACGCTGTGACGATTTCTAAATTATGTGACGATTTTTAATAAAATGATTTTTGAGCCATAACTTTTAGGTTTTCATTCCATTGAGCTTTTTACCTTGGTATACTCATTGGTGATAGTCCTGTGAGGGAAGTGTCTGACAGAAATGGTCCTTTGAGGTTGTGTCTGACAGAAGTGATCCTGTGAGGGTAGTGTCAGACAGAGGTGATCCTGTGAGGGTAGTGTATGACAGTTCTGGTCCTGTGAGATTGTGTCAGGCAGAGGTGATCCTGTGAGGAGAGTGTCACGCAGTGGTGATCCTGTTAGGGTAGTGTCATGCAGAGGTGATCCTGTGAGGGTAGTGTCAGGCAGAGGTGATCCTGTGAGGGGAGTGTCAGACAGAGGTGGTTTTGTGAAGGGAGTGTAAGACAGAGGTGATCCTGTGAGGGTAGTGTCAGGCAGAGATGATCCTGTGAGGGTAGTGTAAGACAGAGGTGATCCTGTGAGGGTAGTGTAAGACAGTTGTGGTCCTGTGAGGGTAGTGTCAGGCAGAGGTGATCCTGTGAGGGTAGTGTCAGACAGAGGTGATCCTGTGAGGGTAGTGTCAGGCAGAGACAATTAGAAAAAATACTCAAAGGAATGAGAATTGTGAACCGTGTAATTTAGAAAATGAATTACCGCACAATCGTAGTTTTCATTCAAGATCATCTCCTTTTTTAAGACAATCAAGCCAGTAACGTTTGCAATCGTGACTTATATATTGATAAGAAAAAAGGAACACATCATGTCGTGAACGTAAATAAAACTATATTGCCACAGGCACCAAAGGCAAGCCCATATGTCGTACTCCAGGCGTTGGGTTTTGAAGAAACTTTATTACTTCACTTTTGAATTTAAGAACTGTGACTAAATATCGAAGAGAGATGTGTTGAGCTCAGTGGCCAGGATAGAGCTGAATTTGAAATGTAAAAGTGATTCACTCATTGACCAAGGCACGCTCATGAGACATGCAGTAGCATGGTCAGTGAGGGCTGGGAAGTTGTTCTGACTTCGGGCGTTGCCTAGGCAGGGTGGGCATATGGCGTTAGGATGTGGGGTATGCATGAGGAGATTGGGGAGGTTGCAGGTGACAAGTATGTCATTCGTGTATCTTAGAAGCCGAGGAAACCATATCAGCTCCGGAGGGTTACTCCATGAAACTGATGACTGCGAGGGGCATGTTATTATAATGGGAGGGATGTATTTTTTCGGGCTTTTCTCCGGAACGGTTGAACTTATCAAAATGAAATTTTGGGGAATGATAGATCATGTTGGGACACAACTTTGTATAATGACATGTGTTTTAGAGTACCTATCGCGAATTTTGCTACGAGTTCTCTCCTCGCTGATATCTCTGAATCGGCTGTATTTACGCACATGAAATTTTGTCAGTATTTAGAACTTGGCCTCGTGATAGTGATTGTAACAATATTTTAAGCATTCACAGTAAAAAAAAACAGTAAAAAGGACGCTTAGTTTGAATGTTTTCTACTGCGTCAGCTTAGCGAATAGGCTTTCTGCAGGCTGGACATGTCTAAGTAGGCCAAACTTTACGTAATCGACCAGAGGCATTCATCGCTTCCCTCGGCTTTGCATTGACTTGGCTAAGGGGTCATGTCAAAACATGTATGCGGCAGCAGCTTGTGACATCTATCTTAAAATAGTGCGCGTTACCAGCTCCCCTCGCTGACATCTATCGTAAACGTGTGCGGCACATAGGATGCCTTAACCTTAACCTTACGCTAGTAAACAAGGCGCAATCACAGTCCCGATTGCTGAACTAATAGGTCATGTATTCATTTTGTTTAGAGATAACATTTGTTCGTGTAACATTGTTGATACCGTGTTGCTGGTCGTCCAGACTTGCCACGGGAAGACATGCCGTTGGCGCTTGTGCCAATCTGGTTTAATATTGCTTTGGAATATGACTAGAAATTAGTCCGCCATATAGTCCTTGTGATTATACTATGCTGTTAAATCGTTATTTTAATACAACAACATGGTGTGTTATTATTTGGAGTGATAGAGGTCGGTATGATTATGTTCAACAGCGGAATATATTGAAATATTGCTCCATTCCATCAAGTACGTATTTCTCACATTGTTTCTACGAATCGTTGGTTACCTTTTTAAATACAACCACTTTAGACTTTGATGTTACATTTCATTATGCGTTCATAGGAAAATCACGGTATGTCGATGTTGTCCAGACTATTGATTTTTATCAAATTTATTGGATTCATATGTCAGTTACCTCAATTTCCACCTCAGACGTGAATAGCAATCATTGGGTCCGACCATTGGGTGGACACATGGAAATGTGCCATGCCTCCTCCATCAACATTGATACTGTTACACCCTGCCGAAAAAACATACCCCATCGCGCGGCACATGTATACTACCTCTATACATTTAAGTGCCCCCCCCCCCCACCCCCACCCCGGGCGAAGCCTAGACGGTGTCACGGAATTTGACGGGCGAATAGCCGAGTCGGGTATCTTATTACACGGAATTTGACGGGCGGATAGCCGAGTCGGGTATCTTATTACACGGAATTTGACGGGCGAATAGCCGAGTCGGGTATCTTATTACACGGAATTTGACGGGCGAATAGCCGAGTCGGGTATCTTATTATAACAAGATCTTTGGTATTGTGGCGAATATTTCATCGCCAGTGAATTAGCTGCGATCTTACAGCTATCTTCTTTAGAATAATTACCTTGTTAGTTCCCCATATCACAGAGTAGCCAAACAGTAAACCAAGGAGGTGATTGGTCGGGTGGCCTTACATGTATGTCATTAGATTGTTTATGGTATCAAATATCATGGTTTTAAATCCGCAAGTTAACTTGGCTCCGCCCAGCGGATACTTGGTCTGGGATCTTCAAATCACAATTTATTGTCCCGTCGTTTGCCATTATACTTTCCTCACCTTCATTTTGTGAGAACCGTGGGTTCTTACAGATGGCCGAGTTTCCCAAGAACGTAGTCACATAACCGATCCAGAAAATCATGTCATGTCAAAAGTGCAGGTGGTTAGCGAATCATAAGTGGGTTATCAGCGGGACGAGACAGTGGGTGTAACCATGGTAACCTCACTGGTTAAAGTATGATTATCGAAAGTGTAAACGTCATTGGCATGTCGAATATCGTCAATCCTAATTTATTTTCTCTTTGTTATTGCTTTGAAGTATGACTAGTAATGAGTCCGCCATATAGTCCTTGTGATTATACTATGCTGTTAAATCATTATTTTAATACAACAACATAGTGTGTTATTATTTGGGGTGATAGAGGTCGGTATGATTATGTTCAACAGCGGAATATATTGAAATATTGCTCCATTCCATCAAGTACGTATTTCTCACATTGTTTCTACGAATCGTTGGTTACCTTTTTAAATACAACCACTTTAGACTTTGATGTTACATTTCATTATGCGTTCATAGGATAATCACGGTATGCCGATGTTGTCCAGACTATTGATTTTTATCAAATTTATTGGATTCATATGTCAGTTACCTCAATTTCCACCTCAAACGTGAATAGCAATCATTGGGTCCGACCATTGGGTGGACACATGGAAATGTGCCATGCCTCCTCCATCAACATTGATACTGTTACACCCTGCCGAAAAAACATACCCCATCGCGCGGCACATGTATACTACCTCTATACATTTAAGTGCCCCCCCCCCCCCCCCACGAGCGAAGCCTAGACGGTGTCACGGAATTTGACGGGCGAATAGCCGAGTCGGGTATCTTATTATAACAAGATCTTTGGTATTGTGGCGAATATTTCATCGCCAGTGAATTAGCTGCGATCTTACAGCTCACTTCTTTAGAATAATTACCTTGTTAGTTCCCCATATCACAGAGTAGCCAAACAGTAAACCAAGGAGGTGATTGGTCGGGTGGCCTTACATGCATGTCATTAGATTGTTTATGGTATCAAATATCATGGTTTTAAATCCGCAAGTTAACTTGGCTCCGCCCAGCGGATACTTGGTCTGGGATCTTCAAATCACAATTTATTGCCCCGTCGTTTGCCGTTATACTTTCCTCACCTTCATTTTGTGAACCGTGGGTTCTTACAGATGGCCGAGTTTCCCAAGAACGTAGTCACATAACTGATCCAGAAAATCATGTCATGTCAAAAGTGCAGGTGGTTAGCGAATCATAAGTGGGTTATCAGCGGGACGAGACCGTGGGTGTAACCATGGTAACCTCACTGGTTAAAGTATGATTATCGAAAGTGTAAACGTCATTGGCATGTCGAATATCGTCAATCCTAATTTATTTTCTCTTTGTTATTGCTTTGAAGTATGACTAGTAATGAGTCCGCCATATAGTCCTTGTGATTATACTATGCTGTTAAATCATTATTTTAATACAACAACATAGTGTGTTATTATTTGGGGTGATAGAGGTCGGTATAATCATGTTCAACAACGGAATATATTGAAATATTGCTTCATTCCACCAAGCACGTATTTCTCACATTGTTTCTACGAATCGTTGGTTACCTTTTTGAATACAACCACTTTAGACTTTGATGTTACATTTCATTATGCGTTCATAGGATAATCCCGGTATGTCGATGTTGTCCAGACTATTGATTTTTATCAATTTATTGGATTCATATGTCAGTTACCTGTATCAAATACCAGCTATGCATTCAGATTCATGAATTATTCGATTTCCACCTCAAACGTGAATAGCAATCATTGGGTCCGACCATTGGTTGGACACATGGAAATGTGCCATGCCTCCTCCATCAACATTGACACTGTTACACCCTCCACAAGGCGGGCGATTGCTTTCACAGGAAATGACGTCACAATATTCTCCGGCTGGGAGCCCAGTTTGCAGACTCATGTCCAATGGGAAATCTTCATTATTTATCACGAAGAAACCTTTGTCGCCTCTGCCGAAAGCAATGGCGTTCCATCCATTGTCCCACCAGTTGGAAACGGGTTGTCCCAATGCGACGTTGTGGAAAGTAACCATGTTGTGTATTTGGCGCCAAGCGTGTTCACAAACCCACTCGCCATTGAAACACTCGACGTCATTGGTGTTGCCGTTCCAGTCGCTAGGGGGCCCCACCTCGCTGTTGGTAAACGCGTAGCTGCTCATAACACGCGCGTAACCATAAGCCCAGGCTAACATATAAGCGGTGGCCATCTTGTAAAGCCTGGCGTCTTTGTAAGTGAGGACCGCTCCTGCACCCCCGTGACCCCTTTGATTGTCGTGGTTATCAATGAAAACCACAGCACTCATTCCGCCCATGAATCCCCAACCCTCGCCGTAGTTGCGCAGATAAGACAATCTTTGCCCATTTATTTTCCTGAAGATTGGGCCGATGTTGGTGCTGTACTTGAATTCCGTCACCCTGGCTATTCCAGTATATTCACCTGCGGAGATAGCCTCTCCACCTTGGTCAATGACCTCCTGGAAGACGAAGGGTCGTGTTCCTCCAGGGAACCACCGTGTATTGAGATTGTGGAGATTATCGCAGACTGCCTGCACACATCAGAAACGTCACACATCATTATTTTTTCTAAGTATGTGGCATTCTCGCGACGAGGTGTCTTATGGAAGATGAAAAGGGGGGAGATATCATATCTCCCCCCTTTCCCATATTATGGGAGTATTATATCATTTGATCTAGACCCACCATTATAAATTCTACTTGACTTAATGGCGGTGGTTTCATAGCACAACAAATGAGATTCATAGAAGTATCTCGCCAACCTGTAGATCTCCTGGAAACATGTGCTTACAGGCGTCAATTCGGAAACCGGCCACTCCCCAATCGATGAGCTTGTTCATGTAACCTGTCGTCTGGTCGCGGACCCACTGAGACCCCCCGCGAAGATCACGTAGGCCCACCAACCTACAAAAACGTACTTCGTTCGCATTGTTGTAATCCTGCAGCATAAAAATGGCGCATGAATGTGACCACCTATTGTGAAGCTGCTGTAGGTATGTCATATATTTCAAGAAAGGGCAACTGATTCATCAGGTAATTTTCATTCGAAGTCAATATCTACGCCATCCGTAAAAGTTTTATATCAAAATTTCATCAATAGATTTTAAATATCGGACGAAAGTTACGTGGATATTCAAATCGTGGGTGTGACATTCTCCTGAGCCGTGGAAGTCGTTGTTTCCGAAAGGGACGCCAGGATAGGACTGCTCGTCTCCACTCCACCAACTTCCGGCAGAACCGGTGCCACTTCCGCCTCCGGTCATGTGATTAATGATGGCGTCGACATATATGCTGCACGAGTCATCAAAATGATTATCACGTTATGTCTATTCCAGACGAAAAGGACGCTTCGCATACCGCGTAAACGAATATATTTTCATAAAATCATAAATAGCTGTTTTATAACATTTCCTATAAATTAAGCGAAAATTGTTTTCCTTCGTTTTTACCCATGAGTTGATTAAAAAACATATTTTGTAAGGTTGGTATTTTCGTAGCGAATCCATTTATTGGAAATTTGTGGTAAGGTTGGAACAATTCTGCTGACGTGTATGTAAATTAATATATGTCTATAAAATGATGTCTGTTTATCTATTTCTCCTGGTATATGTCTCACAAATGTGTATCTCGCATTATGACATGTCAATTGCACTCACTAGACGCCGACATCGTTACAAGCTTCTACCATCTGTATGAACTGAGACTCTGATCCACTCCGACTGTCCATCTTGTAGGAGACAGGTTGGTAACGCTGCCACCAGGGGTAGTTAACTCCGTCCACACCAGTGATCAAAGCGTGCTCTTGGGGCGGCGACACCTGGAATACACACCGCATATCGTTACAGGTCGTATTGTTAATTAACAAAAAAGATGGTAAGTTGTTACATGAAGGACCGAAGAATTATGCCCTTTAATTGAACATATTTTTATATTATGCTCCATAATAAATGAACAGGGCGTTGTTAAGTTATGAAACAAGGTATTGTTAAGTCATAATATTGCAATCTTTGTTGATCTCAATCAATGTAATTTGCTTTTTTACCTGGACCGCACAGTATCCCCAGTTGGCCAGGCGGGGGCACTCCCGGGCAATGTCCGTCCATTTCCACTCAAACAAATGGACGATGACGTCACGGCCGTATGCGCAATGAACTGTGCCGAGATATGCACGTGCTGCGCCGTAAAGGCAGCTGAGGGCGACAAGAAACAATTTCCACATTGTAGAGTCTTCATGCAGTTGAGAGATCACAGTCTACTTTGGGGCTATTATATACCATGCCCTTATCACAATGAATGATCACTACCCCTAAGCCATCTGGCTTTTCACATTCAGTTTACGTTATCTTTATTCAAACCCTGCTAGAACCTTCCAGTTTCATAGAAAAATAATGTGTTGACCTTTTTCACTGAGCCCCTCGTATTTGTTGCGAAAGTTAACCTGGAATCAGAGATAAGCGATAATTTGGATTGGTTGTTCAGGTGTTGTTTTCGTGAAAGCAGATTGTGTCTGTGGGTGTCTATGTGCATGGGTGTCCATGTATGTGTGCGAATGTGTGTCGGTTTGTGTGTGGGTGTCCGTGTATGAGTGTGTGTCTATGTGTGACAGTGTGTGTGTCACTGTGTGTGTCTGATGAGGCCTTCATGTTGGTTGGCATCCGTGGACTTAAAAGTCGCATATTTTATCGGGATATCTGTCAGGGAATATTTGCGTTTTAAATGTGGTGGCCAATTATTTGAGTTTACTTGCATGACCAATGACCTTGTTGAGGAAGTTTTCCAAACTGATGAAAGTTATTTTTCACCGCTGAGATTAATGCGACATTTGGACTCGTTTTATATGCTACTTGCAAAGTGAAAACATACAAGGAATGTCTAACTAACATAGACAAACATGAAAAATCCAACCTGCTCTCAGCGCTTAAAAGTGATTACAACGCTATCGGCATCCTTAGCGGGAAAGTTAAACAAGACCTTCAGTGGTAGGTAGTCAAGGTAGGAAACTTAAGAACTTTTTATTCGAACAAGCGTATGAATAATCATTATTATAATAATTACCCTGACAGGTGACACCAATTATTATTATATATGTTTATATAATATATATATATGTTTTTTTATCCGTCCGTTCGCATGGGTGTATATGGCAACCATGTCAGTCGGAAATCTGTGGGCATCCCATGACATTTACTAAGAATAGTTACAATATTATTTTCGCCAGAAGTTTTCTGTAAACATACAACCAGCGTCCGTGTCATCATACAGTGTTTGGTTCTGTACTGATTGACCTTTTTGTCTCTCGACTCAATCATCAGTTCCCCACATCCGTCGCCTGACTGTTTTCGCTATCAACACTTCCACGTTGAATTAGAGCTATTACGCATTATTAATATTTTCCCATCTTTCAACTTAACGTAGCGCGGGTTATGAGCAAGCTCTCGACCGATTCAGCAGAGGCTGTTCTCAAGCATATCTAAGCCCAAACATGGTTTGCGACGGCACTGCACATGTTAGCTAGTCGATCTTCCGTGTCTTCTTCCCAATCAACACAATCTCCTTCACCATCCTCATGCTTCCCTCCGCCAGGATCCTCTCAACTTAACTGCATTCAAATCATCAGAGAAAGCCTCCATGACCAAGGCAATCAGAGAGAATTTGCAGACACCATCCTTCCGTCCAGGCGAAGTCAACTAAAAAGCTGTTTGGGACATATCTTAAAAATAATACCACTTTTGTGATCGGAGGAACATTAATCCCCTGTCTTCCTCTATCATATGTCTCATATATTTAAACATGGATTGCAGTACAGCCAAATAAAATCTGCCAGGTGTCTTCTTTTGTCAACTACTGTTCACAATCGTCGCCTCTTGGACACCTTTAACTTGCGAAGTGATTCGTTAAGGGAGTTTTAATACCAGACCGTCGCTCCCCTAATATAATGTGACTTGGGATGTTTCCATCATTCTTGAAAATCTTAAAATCAGAGATTGTACAAATATCTGATGCTCTATTCATGCTCTTTCATTGAAATCACTCACATGTAAATTGGCAATGTTGCTTCTCCTCCTGTTTGGGAACAGGACTCAGATGAAAAACGAGGCACATAACATAGAGTTTGGTGACTTTTTGAAACGCTCCAGGCCTGGCACAGTAGAAATATGTATACCATCGTTTCATGATAATCACCACCTGCGTTCTGTCATGACCTATAAGGCTCATATTGAGCACACGAAGCTGAGAACGGATGACGGTCATCGCTTGTTTTTTACCACGTAACGTCCACATCATCATTAGATAAAATATACTATGCACTTAATGCGTTCGAGGGAGTTTGCTTGTGCCTCAACTGCACCTCATATAGTTCTTAATGCGGCACTCCGGGTGGGTAAAGGAATGAACATTCTGAAAGTATTATAAAAACCTTTCGCTAAAAGCTTCTCTCTCGATGTCTTGAAACAAACGTAACATTATTTAACGACAATGAAGATGTAAATTGTCAAAGCATACACCCTTTAACATACCCATATACGTTGAGCTGCACAATATAATAAAACACAGTGTCACTCATATAACGCTTGCGTCAATTACTTTCAAATCTCATAGCATCCATCTGCGCAGACAGTGAAGGGAAATTGAAAATTATCATCTTACTCCGACTAAGTCTCGTTGAATTTTCCATTGTCAGTTATATTTTTGGCTCACAACCTGACATCTGATATCTTGTCATCATTCATCAGAAAATTGATTCATACTTCTATTGTTCTGGAACAAAAGAATAAGAATACAGACCAACACTGCTCCGGACCGTCAAATATAATAAGCATAGTACCACGTCAGGGATGAGTCGCCATTTCATTATAGAATCCAAGGTCCATTCCGAAGCCCCCCCTTTCCCCAAATTTAAATGCTCTCCGTTGGCCCTCTAGGACAATAGTCAATCAGGTCAATATCGCCTACTACACAACCTATCTTACCTTTATGACAGCAATTCTGTGAACCACAACATACCAACTTCAGCTTCCCAAGTCACATACGCCTCCATCTCTGATGCCATACACCTTATACAAAAATGCTCCCCCCATGCATACATGGTAAAGAGCGACATATCGGATGCCTTCCGACCTATTCCCATCCACCCTTCCCAATACAACCTCACAGGCTTTTTTTGGCACGGCTATTACTATGATAAATGACTACTTCAAGGATGCTCTTCTTCCTGCCAAATCTTTGAAACCTTTTCTTCTGCTATTGTTTGGATCTTAAATCGTAAATTTCATGTGCACAATATTGTTAAAGTACTAGATGATTTTCTCTTTGTTGCTCCCACTCAACAATGCCAACATCAGCTTAATATCTTTGTAAAACTGTGCAACCTCATTGGTGTCCCTCTGGCTTCACACAAAATAATGGGCCCTGCCACAACCTTGACATTTCTGGGCATACTACTTGACCGATCACATATGGCAGCTAGCCTCCCTTAAGATAAACTACAAATATACACACAAGCAGTACATCAAATCATGGCACAGGGGGGAAAAACCACTGCGACAGCTGCACTCGTTCACAGGCATGTTACAGTTTGCTACTTCTGTCGTTCACCCTAGCCGCGCAGGCAAAGCTTATCTGTCGCCACCTGTATGATTTGGCAATCATTGTTACAGGAAGGACCACACAAAATAACGGACAAATGAAACGAATACCGCTTATGCGGCCTATTTTGGTTATCTCTCGTACCGCAGCAATCCAAATAACTTTTAGAATCACAACTTTCTTTAGTGCGGCAGCCCCCAGGAGATATGACGTCACATTACGAAGTTCCAGTTTCACTCGCCATGTGACTGCAGGTCCCGGGGGAGGGGGCACTTAAGTTGGCTAGAAGTTTACATATGTCGGGGTATGTTTTTTTCGGCCTCCGGACGGGTTTTTCTGATAGCGTGCAAACAGCAGTTTCATTTCCCCAGTGGGTTTATATGGAACAAGGGATTTGTATAATTATTTTCATTAAGAACACATAGGTCTAGTAATTGAATAACATAATTAATGGTATGTGTGAAGGTGTGAGTGCATTATTAACATTGTACAATTTATGCTCACAAAAAGTACCACCTAGATGTACCTCTTACATACATTTCCTATTCTATTTGTGGGTGGAACTTTAAAAAAAGGCTTAAAGTTGCTGTTAACCCATCTAAGCTTGGATCCAAACTGACTGGATATTTGGTCTGCAAAAAGTACTGTAAATCCTCTGAATGCTTAGAAACAGTAGTTTCAATTCCTCACTGCGTTTACAGTTATTTTTATCTATAACTTCATTTAGTCAGGATTGGCTTATTTTTAGTTTACAATGAGATATTGACATAAGAGCGTTCCATGAGGGATTTGGAGCTGCTAGCTTACCTTTTTTTGGATGGAGATACTGTATATATACAAGACGTCCTACCGGGCTAGCCTTATACCAGATGTACCAAAATGTACCATCAAAGTTTACAAATGAGTGGATGGATGCCAGGAAAAGGAAAAATGGTGCGCTCTGATGATCCAGACAACAGAGATTAAAAACGTCTGAGCGGTTCTGTCATTCTATTTATCAAGGTACTACAATAGGCAAGATAATGTTAAAATACAGATACATACTATACATTATGATGCAATAATTCATCCATTTTAAATAACAAGTATTCTAATCATAGAAGTCGAAATCATCTTTCTCCTCTTCACTTTGACCTGCCTTCATCTCACTTGTCCCAGGAACATCAATATCTTCATCCGTATCAGAATCACCGTACATGAAAGCTGCAAATAAATGGATTGATCATATGGATACGACTGAGTGGTCCACAAATATTTGCAAAGGTAATTTATAGTCCTGTCAAGTGGTAGAGATTATGCTCAACCATCAGCAAGCACTGAATTACAACAACTGTTAGTGATTGAAAAGCAAGTCATAGTTGCAGCTTTGCATACTAGAATGTCCGCAAGAAATGCTGCAGTTTTGACAATATGTAAAAAAGATGTTGGGGGAGAATCTTTACAAATATTGAAAACCAAATAAACCATTAAAGCATACTATTGCTTTACTAAAAACCAAATAAACCATTAAAGCATACTATTGCATTACTTAAAACCAAATAAACCATTAAAGCATACTATTGCATTACCGAAAACCAAATAAACCATTAAAGCATTACTGAAAACCAAAGAAACCATAAAAGCATACTATTGCATTACTTAAAACCAAATAAACCATTAAAGCATACTATTGCATTACTGAAAACCAAAGAAACCATAAAAGCATACTATTGCATTACTGAAAACCAAAGAAACCATTAAAGCATACTATTGCTTTGCTGAAAACCAAATAAACCATAAAAGCATACTATTGCATTACTGAAAACCAAAGAAACCATAAAAGCATACTATTGCATTACTGAAAACCAAAGAAACCATTAAAGCATACTATTGCTTTGCTGAAAACCAAATAAACCATAAAGCATAATATTGCATTACTGAAAACCAAATAAACCATTAAAGCATACTACTGCATTACTGAAAACCAAAGAAACCATAAAAGCATACTATTGCATTACTGAAAACCAAAGAAACCATTAAAGCATACTATTGCTTTGCTGAAAACCAAATAAACCATTAATGCATACTATTGCTGTGCTGAAAACTAAATAAACCATTAAAGCATACTATTGCTGTGCTGAAAACTAAATAAACCATTAAAGCATACTATTGCTTTGCTGAAAACAACTTTTAACAACAATAACACCCTGCAATGGACATCTAGTTCAGTACAGTGACAAACATGAACAAGCCCAGATAGAGCCAAAAGTCTGACCCATCACTTAAAAGACACATTAGATCTGCTAACACACCTTTTTTTCTAGCGGCCTGTTTGCCAGTAGAGCCGAGGGAGAAGGTCATAGAGGACTTTCCACTGCACACACACAAGATCACAAGTGCAGATAGAAAATGAAGGAAAGCAGTTATTCTGCAAATACAAAGCAAAGCATTAAGCATAGCAGTTAAATAAAGTTGAAGCATTGAAGCAAAGATGAGGTAACTGTATTTTTATGCATTAATGCCAAGCTCAAATCATATCCATTGCTGTATTGCACACAGGAGAATGGGGACCCCAACAACACATTCACATACTAATCATATTAAGTACCCCCCAGACCCTGTAGTGCCGCACATCTTACTTTTGGCTGATGCATCCATGCCTTGTATGCCTTGTTATAAGGTGCAATCATACTTTGCAGAGATTAGGAAAGTTTGTTACAAATAAGTCATTTGAATGGCTCAAATCCATCGATAAAAAGACATATCAGTGATTTGTGATGATTCCATTGATTTGATTGCAAATAATTTTTCATTAATTGAACAAATCATTATTTGGAAGATAATCAACTTATGAAGGTTCAGTAACAACAAATGCTATCCCATTTAAACGCTGAAGTCAAATTTTCCTTCTCATTACAGATATTACAAATTGTAAAATGAAATTATTACTTTTTGCTCAGTGGTGCCTCATCATATTAAGTGATTTTGTTAGGTTGAGATGAATGTTTACCTTTTGCCAGTGTCTATTCCTGATGGCACGTATCCCCCTGTTGATTCTAGGTCAAATTCTTGGTCTGTGTCATCCATCATGGCCGCCCTGGAGGGTGTGCTTGCCTTTGCTGCTGCAGAGGCTGGTTGAGGAGTACTAGATTTCTGCATCTCAGTCAGCCAACTGGGCTTGGTGTCAGCAGCTGGGACAGTAGCACTGTTCACACACACACAGACATACACAACTATACCTCACAGCAGAGTATCTACAATTTCCATGCAATTCTGCAAACCACAATTACATATGCACAGATGCTGTTTGGGGTGGCAAGGAACTTTCAACAACATATTAAGTGGACAACTCATTGAACTGATGTAAAGATAATCTTTACTGGTGCTTGTCAGAATCTATAGATAATAAATCCACCCGATGATGGGAGTGCTAGTGGATGGGTTAAAGAATATGATATTTGAAATGATATTCAAACATGCATCTGATAAAGGGAACTTGCAATAGTAACTAGTCACCCTCATGTTAAAAGCTAACAGAAGAGCTCAATAACAGCAGAACCATGACAATGACAGTAAATCATTCAAATTCAGCAAGTCATTTAAGTACAGGTTACACCACATCACAAAACACCAAAGTATGAGTTGTTAGATAACAAAAATACGAATATATAAAACCACTTATTCTGTTAACTGGCAAAAAAAGGACAATTGAGTGTCACCGTAAGGATGATGAACACCAAAGAATAGCTCCCAAAGGTTGGGTTCTATATTAGGACACTTCAAAGATCATGAGGCCAACTGATGTGTTGGAGATGTTACAGGTGAACTGAAATGTAGTTTCGACCTTCAATAGTGGTGTTAACATTAATATTAGTAGCCAAGTTCCCCGAGGAACATATCTATGATGAGGCTGGAGGGTGTGATTAAAGAAGACAGCTACAGGTGTGAGATAACCACATAGGTTCAATGTATTTCTCACATTTCACCGTCCATGTAGCTGTTACAGAAGCCACAACTCGGCCAGCACATTACAGAAAGAGTGCAGTATGATAGACAGTTAATGCAACTCGTGGCCTGCGCCCCGGGATGCATTAAGGCAACTCCCGGTCTGACGTACGGGATGCATTGATGCAACTCGCGCCGTGAAAGGGTAAAGGTAACAGAATGGTTTCACTTAACACCACATAATCATGTTAGCTTCCACATCCCCCTGTATACCTGGTTTCTGTAATGTCATCTTGTGACACATCAGCATAGCTGGACTCATCTCTGCAAAGAATTGTTATCACAAAAAAAAAATCCTCCTCCATCATTATTTGGGTTAAAAATAATTCTATACGTAGATCTATATGACGAAAAGATAACACAGCAAAAATATAGTAAAATACAAGGACTGGAGCAATTCAGTTGTGCGATATAAGACGGAGGAATATCGGGTGGACTGTTTTTATCAATACATACAAGAAGTAGAAGACAACATAGATTCTTTAGTGGGACTAAGAAATCAAGGGGCTGCAGACCTGAGAGGCTTGTTGCGTTGTGGTGAACCTAATCCCAGCTGGTTCTCAATATCATCTGATGAAGGTTCACTGTCTTCATAAGACATGGTTTTCTGAGATGACATGGTGTCTCCAAGGAACTGCCGGTAAGCAGCTGTTTCTATAACAAAAGAAACGACAACCATGAGGCTTAATATATATATAAATATATATATACATACATACGTACATACATACATTACGTACGTACGTACGCATACACGCACGTACGTACGTTTATAAATACACATATATCATATACGCACACACACATATTTATATATATATATATATCATATATATATATATATATAGAGATAGAGAGAGAGAGAGAGTGGCTATGTCTTGGGAGGTTCATACCATATATATATAGATATATATATATATATATATCTATATATATATATATATATATATATATATATATATATATATATATATATATATATATATATATATATATAGATATATATATATATATATATATATATATATATATATATATATATATATATATATATATATATATATATATATATATATATATATATATATCTCTATATATATATATATATATATACTGTATATATATATAAAACAGGCATGTGATGTGGTCTGGGTGTGCCAAGCCAGACAGTGACCTACGTGTCAGGGGTGTGGTGGAGGTCCCAGTTGGTGGTACTGCAGCTGCATTGTTCATCGTAGGCACTGTCACTTGGATGTTGACTTTGTCTCCATCATCAAATTCACTCTCTGATCGAGGCAAGCTCAGTTGTGGTACTATAGCCATGATAACACACATACACAGTTAAGGGATGATACACACACAAGTTAATAATTCACATATTTTACAAGATGATAGGACTTTGAAACATGGCATTTTAGAAGTTTACCAATAGAAGGTCGAGCATCATTTTCACCATGTTCACTCTCCTCCTCATGGTAGCTGGGAGGGTCTTGAGAAGCTGTGAGGAAGTCATTGCCTTCCTTGTAAACCCCCTCTTCTCGCTTTTGAGGCGAGGTAAATGTTGAAAACGTAGAAGTTGAACCAGGACTGTGAAGTAATTCATTTGGATTCACTGATTCCAACAGATCTGCCATCAAGCCTTTGGCCTATTGCAAAGACAGAAGAATGATACAGCTAGAAGATATGAAACAAAATGTCACAATGGGCTTGTTTTTTTATCCACCGGTAACAGGCAAATATGAATTTAATGATTGTTCCGCTGACTCTTGAAGAAAACAAGAACATAATTTCACATTTCTTATCAAAGACAAACTACAATGTTAACCGTATAAATACAAATGTACAATGCATTAATATATGAACATACCCGAGTTTCATAAGGAGAGTCATCTGTTATGAGAAGAGGAGCGAATATTTCACTTGCTTCAGCAGCTGTCATGATGGAGTACTTCAGCAGCTGCACAAAATGATGGTAAAGAGTGTTCCAGAAACTGTGACATGTTGGATGTATTCTGCTCCTGTGACAAGAAGAACAAAAAGGGTCTTAACAAAACCCCATCCCTTACAGCTTCCAACCCTGTCAGCCCCACCTATCCCCAGCCATAGTTGTCATTAATCACAATGTATTGTTCCCATCTGCACCTCTAAGCTGAGTGTGAATTCAAATCCTTGCTGTTCCACATCTTTCATTAGGTAAGTAAATTGCTGATTAGCTCTACCTGATGATCTCGTTGGACGGGGTAGCAGGTGGTCTCAACAGGAGGCTGTCAGGCAGAAGACAACCTCCCTCACAGCTGCTCACAAGCAGCGGTAACTGGTCGAGGATGACCATGCTGATAGAGGCAGCGTCCAAGTGGGACAGTGTGGCCGCTTTATTGGCATTGCTGAAGTGAATACAGAAATGAGTGTGTCATGAAGCCAACAGTATACATAGAGGCAATTAATTAATACACATGAATAAAGCTTAATGCAGCGGCTAATCATAGAAGTGACAAAGCAGTATGCACTGGGCAAGCATTCCAGGACAAAGCATAAGCCAATGACAAAGCACTCCACAGTGGCAAAGCATTATATGAGAGCAAAACGTGTATGAATTGACCAACAATGACCAATGGATAAAAGTATAGAGGAAAAATATAAGAACAAATTACAGCATTTCATTAAAGATAAATTATTTGAAATTATCAAAAGGACCTACAAAATGACCTCCTTCCTCACTGACATAGCAGGCATCTGAGAGCGGTAGAAGTCTTCTGGTGTGTGACAATTAGGCAGATCCTCCTCCACAGCATGCAGGAGATTACAGAGACCTTCAAGGGTTACCTCGGCCTCTACATACACTGACCGCTCCTCTGTTGCTAGGCTACAAACACAAATCAGATTATGTATATCAATGACTCATGTCATTTCAGTTCAGGTATATGAAATACATATCTGAGGTATATGTAGTAGAGACATCATACTCTTGCTCTAGAATGAGGTCTGGGGTTCGAGAAGGGCTGAAAGACCCTCGCGAGGACCTCGGAGTATGCTGAGCGGATTCATTTCTGGAGGGACTTTCTTGCCGAGGACTGGTGAGTGGATTTAGGACATTATCCATCTCATCTTCACTACTAAATTCATCTGAAGAAATAAAGAAACTGAGCACAAATTTCTAAAGCAATTTAATCAGATGTCTAACACATTTAAATTGTTCATACCTAAAGATGCTTGCTTCATATAAGTTTCTTCTGAATCTTTCTTCCTTTGTAGCTGGTGGTCATCTTCCATTGTATCCTCACCAGGTTGATTCATTACCTGGTCATTCCCAACAGGTATTCTCACCGGACTATCAGGTGTGTCCAAAACCTCCCTCTTCCCCTCACCACCTCCTGGTAATGACCGCGCACTGATGGGCAATACCAGCCCTTCCCCACCCACTCGATCCTCCACATGTACTCTGTAGTCCTGTGATGTATGCGACATGGGGGTGGCAGGGCTTTGATCTGGTCTTACCTGATTGGATGCCCTTGGAGACTGACCCATGTTAGGAAGTGTGTGAGATATGCGATAGGATGGATTCTGCATGTCAGGGATGTTGACATAGCCCGCCGGGATCTGTGGTGGCTTGCTAGCAACCTCTGCTCTTCTCTCAGCCTATGAGATACAAAAGTCATATCCTCAGTAATAGGGCCAATGTTTACAAAGAGGACGTATAAACTTGATAAGTTTGTTTTATACATAATCAGTACACACCTGTTATACAGCATAAAAGGAGTTGGATAAAAGGATGTTGTGTGGGAATTACCTCTTGTTTGATATGCCGATAGTGTAGAACTTTTTCTTTCCAGTTAGGATACATTCTCTCCACATAATCTTCATACTGCTTCTGAGAATACAATTCAGTGTCAATAAATTTGTTTAAATGTCTTCATCAGCACAAAAAAACATTATCAGTTGCATATCACAGAACAAAACCCTGAACTTGTGACCATTAACAGACATTGTGAAGGAATTTCAACCTTTACCGGAACTCGGTCCAGAAAAGTTTACTGAACCGAGATTTTTTTTACTGGACCGAAGTTTTGACAACCATATATGGCCACGCTGTACTTTAAAAAATCTGTGTGAAATCTAATTGTGCGTTTCCGGCAACCACGGAATCACCCGTAGTCACGTCGCCTGGCGAATGACTAACAAACGGGTAAAAATTTTAAATATCGGGAGAAAGACGAAAGATTCTTGGGTTTATTTTCATTTTTGAGGGGGTACTGGCATGTATATTATATAAGAATTTATTACTGGATCAAGGACCGGTGAACAATCACATTTTTTATCGGACCAAAGAAAACTTTTACTGGATGTCCGACATGGTCATATATGTGGGTGTTTTCACTGCCATTTTGCTGTTTACAGAGAGCCATGCAGTTTCAGTGTCATTTCTTCTTTTGTCAGAATATCAAATATTCATGAGGGGAATTATCTATCTCAATACTATTATGTCACAAACCTATGTTCAAATAGCTTATTATGCAATAGGAGATTCCATGATCACATCATGATAACATTATTGTAGGCCACAAGGTGGCATGCTGCTTTGGTACAGTAACAGCAAATTGGATGATAAACACAAAAGCAGGGCTTCCTACTGAATACAGCAGATTAGCAATGGACAATTCGTCATCATAACGAAGTTTTGAAACTAGGTTTGCATCAAATGCAATAATCACAGTCTGTAAAATCAAACAACATTTTGTTAATTCAATTACAACTAATGGGGAAATTTTTACACAGCTATAATTATCAACCAAAATAACGATGCTTTGGGACAAATTTTCATTTTGTTCATGATAAAGAACAAATGGACTGGTTGCTAGACACATGGTATATTCAAGCTGTACCGAAAAGGTTAAGGCAAGTTAAATCAGTACAATATATAGTTCTACGTTTGACAACATTGTTATGATATTAATCTGGCACTTCTGACTTTTGAAGCCTTCCCCCCTTTTCAATTATCAGCACGACATGTTTACACTAGCCCGGTTCAAGCTACGCCCTTAAGACGGGGGTGTGACCCTGATAAGTAGTCTTGGCTGGTACCTTTTCCATCGGCCAACGACCTTTCGAGTCCACACCCCATGTTGGCCATTGGGGTTTGACCTTTGAGAAAGGGGGCCGGCCATACCTGAACCAATTGGAGGTCAGCTGATAGTGTTGTTCCAGGCGTAATCCAATGCCCGGAACCCCAATAAAATAGCTGGTCTCGCTGGAAATCAGGGAGAGCTACCTAGCGAAGAGACGAAGTATCTGAACAAGATACTGACCGAGATTCCAGAAAAGCTTATAAGCTAAACTTGAATAAAACAACAAGAACACAACCCCTGGACTCATGTGTTTTCTCTGGCTTGTCCCCACTCAAGCAACTACAAGGCAGCAACAATATTCCTATATACGAAGGAGTGTGCATAAGTATAAATAACGAAGAAATATAAGTATAAGAACATTATCAAGGGAAAATGGCAGACCTTCATTTGTTTGAGTTTATCTGTGCGAGAGTCAAGAGCAGACATATGTTTCTCCACTCTCTCTACATCTTTCAGTAGTTGTTCATTGCGCCACTGGCTCCTTTTTTCGTCATCACATATTTTCTTCCAGTAATTTTGCAGTCGAACCGCTCGCAGTTTGGCACTATACAGAAATTGGAATTGTATAAATACATTTACTCAAACAAAAACCGACACTTGCATAACCAAGATGAGCTATATGTTCAGAATACATACAGTTTATTGTCAGATGTTGCTTGGCTTGCTAAGTTTTGGTCTAAGTCCATCCTCCTTATTTCACTGAAAGCAAATCAAGATCATAAACAGTTTAAAAGGCCCAGTTGGGGCGAGAGGTGATATGGTTATGTGTTGTTGTTGTATGGTTGGAAGTTGACAAAAAGTTGTACCACAGAACTACTGAGTGAGGTCATTCCCTCAAGAAAAGGTACTCAAAATACAAACATATACCATGAAAGGTATTGAATTATCAGCGCTATGAAAATTAAACAACACACCTAAAAAATCAGCCATGCATATGTGCTCTCACAGGTATTTATCAGATACTATTTGTTTTAGTGTACTTTTGCCAGTGTAATTTTTTAGCTAGGTGATGGAAAATTGAGATGGTTTCATGAAGAAAGGGGTACCAGTAACAGTTGTGAGCTAGTTTTATCATTCTCTAGGTGAGGTAACCTATTACAATCTCGTGGAACAGTAAACTGGGCATGAGAGCATGTCAATTAAAATCTCATTTCTCTTCGACCCTTTTCAGCTTGGTATGTATTATAGCGTCTGCTGTGTGCCATATTTGGCTAAAAATTCATTCCAATAAGAACCGCGAAACTTGACGTTATGAATCTAGGCGCAACTGCGAGTGACAAGTAGCCCAAAAGACCAACGTCAGGTTCTATTTATCACCTTGCATACTCCCGTACTTAGTTCGAAAGAGCTAGTGTCAGTAGTGACAAGCCGGGACTGGTGAGAGCGATGGTTGAACTCTTACCATGAAAATAAATCAGAAGGCATAAACAATGCATTTAAAGGCAAATGGAAAACCCATTAAAAGTTGCATCTACCAATTATGTTGTTTTTCCTGAAGTATTTTTATTTTCTCATAAAAATCCACATTCACGGCACACATCTTTTTGATAGCTAGGTAACGAAGTACGCTACGCTGACACCAACAAGGTATAATAAGCTGCACGTTTTGGTATAGATCAAGAACCTCAGCAAATGGACCGCGTCTGATTCTGAACTCGATGACAGACTGCCAGTTGTGCTACAATGGTTCGAAATTTCCACAAGCCGGAATCCTCGGGATAAATGAAGATGCTCCTTTGCAGTATGGAGACGTTTTTCGTTGAAATATGAATAAAAACGCATTAAAATATTAACAAGAGATCGACCTCGAGAAGCTCTATTGCCTTTGATACGATTGACCATGATGTAGAATGGTCTTTTGAGGGGCAGACGTGGTTCATAGGAAAGTTTCGAATTTCTGTGAGGCGAGCACAATCTCATGAGGCCTAGTGCAGGTTTACATGAACCGATTCAAGTACTATGCCGCTGTGCAATCACCAAATGCAGTAATGTTATTAGTGTACTTGTCACTTGATCATAACGTTTATGATTTTAAATAGGCCTACAAGACGTCCGAGTAGTTTATATTTACCGTTCGATCGGAACATTTTAAACAGTTTTAGTTAGAGCCTCACGAATGGCTTGCGAACTGGTGCAAGAATTTTTTTATCTTTCTAAAAGCTATACAGCTAGCTATACCTAAATGTATATTGATAACCTCTCCTTTCTCCAAATTATATATTAAGCCTGGAAGATTGCTTATAAACAGATAAACATCAGTTGTAATTCATCATATAGGTTTGTGAGAACAAGAGATCCTGAGATTTTCAGTTAGCAAGAAAATGACATAAGAGGGGTGGATGTATGATTGGGGTCTGCTGGCTTAGTTTATAATAAAATTTGTCATCTCAATTTTACAAACAGACAGACATAGCCAGAGTTAATGTATACGATTGGCCCTGCTACTGCTAGACAGCAGTGCTAGCAACAAAAGCACATCCACTAGTAAAATATACATAAGTGAATCAAAAATCTCAGATCATTTATTTGTGAAAAAGTTTTGCCCAGTTTTTCCACATGAAAAACCCCTGCCTTCAAACCATTTGACATTATGAGAAGGCAGTCAACATGACATGTCATTTAAGAAATAACAAACCTTAAATACAATGTAACAGGCAAAGTTAGACTTCACAGCAAAACAAAGCAGCAATAATAGAATATGGGTGGTAAGCATTGGAAGCTCAGGGTGGTAAATGCACCAAAACCTTGATGTAAGCACAAAGTACACCATGATTAGTCAGATACAGCTATATATTACCTAGGTAACACTTATATTCAGATGTAAACAACAACAAGAACCATTCTTTCAATCACTGCCCACAACAATACAAATTTATCAAAACAAATATAAAAAGTTGTGATTAATTACTCCCATCATCTTAGAAAGCAGCCTGCTTTAAGATGAAATCAGAGGGTTATGTAAATCAATAATGAAGCATTATTTCAACACAATAGATTTGATATACCAGCAGATTAGTCCCTATTTACAATGAATGCAATCCCTTGCCCACGAATATCCCCAATTCATTCACAGGTTGTGCATTAGAACAACAAAAGGAAATGCGCCCCATTTATCTGGTCAAGGACATCATGGCACATGGATTAGCTACCTGCAAGCATGGCAAGAGTGTGAACCCTGGAATGGAAAGTGTAAAATAAGCAACCAACATCATACAATTCTAATCCCTACATGATATGTGTAAGAATACATAAGATATATGATTCACTTTTTTATGTGATTTTCTTATTGCTGGCATAAAGTGCGACCTTTTGTGGTTCAATGCTAAGAGGTTCATTGATAATGAGAGTGTGATGAGTTCCTGTCTTATACAAATGCAAATCCAAGATGACACCAGAGAGCTTGTGCCGGTTTTTAATCTCCACTTCCAATATCTTATCCTTGCTAATATGAACGTTAAAACTGTTGCCTAGATAGTTGACACCCATGAAGCTTATGCGAGTGACGTTCGGAGGAAGAACTGGGTTTATGTCAAGTCGATCCTTTTGCAATCGGAAACCGCCGTAACCATTGTGTAGTGACTGCAAAAATGTGGCTGCCCCCGATATGTAGTTAACAACAGTGGAATCGGGAGATGAATTCGATTCAGTCCATATCTACTCAACCACACATACACACACATCAGCAATATAGCACAGTTTGATTGACATTCCTATTCATTGATCTGAATCAGTTGTTGGATTGACAAATATAAATCACCTGAAAATCATCTCGGACATAACCAAATTGCTTTTCAAAGCTCTTCGCTGCAGCAGTATAATTGTTTGCCATCAGCCAACCAATGGTATACATAGCCCAGGTAGTTGGGGGTGCTTGTGTATCCGTCACCTAACAAACCATATGATATCAATTGATATTATACAGCATTGCAATCAAATGACCGTGATTTGTTATGAAATATTAATACATCCCTCTTTATAAAATTAAGATCATACAAACTTTTTCATAGGTTGAGAGATCTGCAGTTAAATTTGTGGGATCCACTATTAGCTGTAATGGGTAGCCAAGTAACACTGTGTCGGCCTGATGCACAGGCATGTCTGAGCAAAAGACAAACTTTCATTTAAAATCCACATATTATAGAAAAAGAAATGATAACCAGAAGGCTTATTAAGAAATATGAGATGAAAACTGAAAACTACAGACTTAAAGTATATCCATCAAATGCCTTGTGGTAGCCCTGTTTGGTGTCATAAGGGATGTACATGGATGACGCATAGTGTTCAAACTGATTCTGTTCTCGTCCCAGTTTAGCCAACGCTTCTTTGGGAGCGGATAGCGCTATGGTAGCAATGGCATTCACAAACGCCGAGTTGTTCACTTCTCTGTGAAGCTTGTCCAGTGACAAAACACCTGGGATAACATTTTGACCAACACAATCCATTTGCTCCAAAAAACATAGGTCAAATATAATACCAATTTAACTCAGATACCATGTCTAAGAAACCTGTCAGGTTTAGAGAAGATATTTTTCTTTTTGAAAACTTTTGAATTTACTATATTTATCCAAGGACAATTTGCATGGCTTTTATTATCAACTTTCATAAAATACAAACCCAGAAAACTAGCCATTTATTATCTGCACATATAATCCACCATCAAACTCAAGAATTTTTTAAAAAGCCCTTTCACTAAACCAACCCTAATTGATCCTACCTTTGAGTTGATATTGTGAGACATTGTCATTGCTGGTGAGTCTGGCTATAAACTTGGCAATGTCGACAATGATTTCCTTGTAATCATATTCCGTGAGCAGTGCGGTGTCATTGGTAAGTCGTAGATACTGTATGGCTGCAAAGGCTACCCCTGCTGACGTATACAGAGCTCGCTTGCCCTTGGTGCTGTCAACATTGAGCTCCTGGCCTTCACCATGCAAACCATTAACCTAGTTATTATTTACTAGTGAACAAGCAGATGTTTGCAGGTTTTCAATTGTGACAAAGTGCAAAAAGTAAAAATCACAGATATTATTATTCAGTAAAATAATAAAAGAATTTCTCACTGACCAGTGTAGGCAGACTCATAAGCATACTGTAAGCCAGGGAGTTCTGAAGATATGGCATTGTGGGCAGCACCGAGCTTGGTGTTGGTACGCGAGAGGAGGAGGAGGCGGGCCAGATCAGGGTGATAATAGAGGAGAGGAGGGAAGAGCCAGAGTTCCTGATCTGATGTCACACGACCCTGGTAGTCCTTAACACACCACAAGTATGACCATATTCAACTGTGTTTTGGTAATTTTTCTCGCCCAAATTCAAGAAAAAAAATACGTGTGTGAAATCTTGAGTCAGAAAATTGAAGTTACGACCATTATCATTTTTCATGATTGATACAGAGCATATTATGCACATGGGTACAGCAATCATGTGTTCAGAAAGGATACTTTTTGTAAAAAAGATATCAATATACAATATGGCTAAGATATAGCTCCAGATTCATACATGTAATGGAAGTCGCAAGAAAATAGTGCTACTGTGTGAGTGGGCAGGGGGCTTGGCACCAGGAAGCGAGCTCTTGTGATTGCTGCTGACTTAAAGGAAGCGTTCCTCAAACAATTCTGCATTTAAGTTTAACTCAAGTCAACCAAACAACACATCCTCAGTTCTCCATTGAGAGTTTCATCTCGGTTCCTACACTACTTGGTGTAAGTACTAGTACAACCTGGGCTTGGAGAATGACACGAATCTCATTGTACAATCCTATCCTTTCCTGCCTTGCCTCACAGACGGGCGAAATCTGCGTTTGCGCAACATAGCTATATGGCTCATACAATTCCACTCCCCTTCCCAACAGCTTTTCACCCATCCAGCCGGCCTGACCTTATTACGGTACCCGGCCTGACCTCATTATGGTACCCGGCCTGACCTCATTACGGGGCCGTGGACAAGCTGATTGGACTGAAGGGTATTTTTCACTGAATTTTCTGATGAATGGGTTGTATCAGAATAATATCATCCCTAAGTTTGTTAACACATGCCTTGTTAAGATCGCCGACAGGGAGTCCACACGGACTGAGTCCTTTAAATCTCTCCTGAGTTGATGCCTGAAGCGGCATGGAGCTCAGTAAATAGTACCAGCTGCTGAAGGTCTTCCTCGCCAAGTCAGGATTGCCACGGATGTTAATGTGGCCCGCACGCCATAGTTTAGACCAAGCTTCCACATGGGTAGCGTATAAGTTATCACTGTTATGAATCATGGCCTTTGCTGAATAAAATCACATCATGTGTTACAAAACATACAGGACAATAAGATTCAAAATCCAATGATAGTACAATGGCGGTCAAGATATATAAATATAAGGATATCATTAAAATGGCCACTGTGACATAAGGTTCTATAAAGGTTCTATAAAGGACACTATTTTTCCATTTATATACAAGTGTCTTCATTACCACAAGCTTAACGAAGCCATTTAATGTTCACTCATTTCACCTGAGTCATACGCCCTGAATGCATCAAGCCTCTTGGTGGCGACTGCTGTTAGAAAGACCCATTTGGTTCTCAGGGTGTTTGGCAGGGGCTTCAGCTCGGATGGAATGTGGTCATATAACACATGTACCTCAGAGCGAGCACTGTCACTGGTTTCTTGTGATGAAATGCTTCCTTTCTTATAGCTGCTCACGACAAGTATAATGTTATCTCATCACATATATGCATGAATTAATGCCACTTCTACAGAAAACAAAAACTTAAGTGGAACCATCTGATATTTTAAAGGGCACATTTCTATCACTTTTGAAAGTAACTGCCACTGTAAGAATATGCACAGAGGAGCAGTTAGGAAAATGTCACTGACCTTACTTCATCCATCTTGCTTTCTTCAGACAGAAATGTAATATCATAGCTGCTTGTCCACTTGGATAATAAATCTACCTTCAGCACCAATGGAGATTTTGCCTCGGACCTGACAAGATCAACTTCAATTACCAGTACATGATCCAGGGTCCGATGTGCATATATTCTCTGGGTGACGTTAAACGAGCTTGCAGCTGCCTCCTCATAATAAAGACCTGTGATCGTGAGTGTCAAAAGTCATAAAACATAAATTAAGGATGAACCCTGTGCTCCTATTTGACATGGCAGTGTAATGAAAAAGTCAGCACAAGGCCAATGAAGTATCAACTACCCAGCGCCTAAAAATAAAAAGAAGGAAATACCGAATCAGATTAATATTTCATAATTCCTTTTTCAAAAACTATAGTGAAAATGCATGAAATTAAATGCTGGGCCATAGCATTTTTTAAACTTGTGAAAAAATTTGAGGTCAATTTTAATCTGGGTGGATTTTTTTAGGAATTAATGGTACATAGCCGACAACGAACCTCGTCCCACATCCAGGTTGTATGATCGTATCATTTTGGTTGCTGGTTCGGTGCCAGTGATATTGAAGGAGACGGTTGATGGAATGGCTGCTCTGTGCGATTGCTGTAACTTCCCATTATAGAGTCCCGCCATGAACATATCTGGGGCATGAATGACTGTGCCCAGGTAACCATTGCCAATGTTGGGACGAAGCCGTACCGATTTTGTAAACCTTGGAACCAAGTAGAAATAAAGATATTTTAAGAATAGCCCCATGACCCAGGTACAGAAATCCAATAACTACCAGAAGCTGTCATAATAAACATGCGTACACCATAAAGTCAAAACAAACGATGAAAGACAAATAAATAATATTAAGTTTAATGATGATGGTCTAGACAATTAATTGATAATTAATGAAGCATAATTTAGAATAACTTTCCTGTTCCAGAATGTATCAAACAAATTGATGCTCAACCATTACCTGCTCGATGAGATGATATAGCTTTCCTTTGGCACCTGATCTGGCATGGATCTGAGATTCACATGAATATTGCCATGCACTCTAGTTATATGAGATCCATGGATCAATGAATAATAGGACCCATCGACTTCAGGCACAGCAGCAGCATCAGTTTTATTATTTGACTGAACAGATTGCTTGAGACTGTCGTTAGGAGTTTGAACTTTTCCCCCTGCTTCAATCTTTACTTGTGTGGTTGGCTGGGAGACTTTCTGAGCGAGTCTATTGTTCTTGGTGTCCTTCTGTTCTGTTGTACTTGGTTTATCAAGTGTATTCTTTATTATGGTCACTGGAACAATTTCCTTGGGTGTGTTTTCTTTACCTCCAATTGAAATATTCTTGATACTTTCACGGAACTTCTGTCTTTTCCTTTCTTCAATCTGTTCATTGATTCGTTGCTTTGCAGCCTGTGCCCCAGGACTGTCTGCCAGTAATGACTTGTGCAGAGGAAACATAGTTGGTGGAATATCAGGATTCTTTTTAGCCTTATTACTCTCTTGAAGAAAGTTCTTTTTATCCAAATATAACTTTTCTATGTTGGCTTTCTTTTTTGGTGCATGCGGGATATGGTTGAGGAACATGCCATGGTCTTCAACTTTTATTCTGCTTTTGACAGAATTGGGTGTGGATGATATGAAACTGACCCAGTATACCACCCAGCAAGCACACAAAAGAGCGCCAGCTATGATGGCAAAGCGCAGCTTCTGAGATCGGGATTTCAGCATCATGCCCTGACAAAAACACACAAAGCATAAGCCGATTATCAGTCATGGATAAGTGAATGACGATAACCTAAAACAACTTTTGGTTAAAGGTTCATTTAACATGCTGTAATGTAGATCAAATAGTAATCCATAAGGACAAATAGATGACCAGGGTTTTTTAGTTTTACAGTCAGGTTGCTGGACTCAAGTATTTGAAGTAAGTAAAACAACTTCTATTTTCATCTAATGTTAACATTGACATAACATGATGACATTATTTCTCTTTAGAAATGCTTCTCCTCCACGAAACAAAACACATGTTGACAGCGGGGTGCACAAATGATGCATAAGCAGACGCAAACACAACCCAGGTGTCAATTTCGTGAAATTGATAGGCACTTATGTGCCATCACTTCATGGTATTGGAGGCTTTACATTGGAGGATTATATAGCTGGAAATAGGAAAGATACAGCTATTCAGACAAAGTCACATCCATAATTTGCAGGCATTGATTGACACAATAAGCCCATTATTGTCACCAAATATGAAAACAAAGACCAAATCATGAATTGCATCCTATCTGATTGGAATTATAAAAATTCTCATGGCATTGGATTCAATCAACCAATGTTCAGCCGCCTGTGCTAAGTCCCACTGGGTTTGTCTGTTGCCTATGCTACAGTCATGCACTAAAAGAATAGGAATAATAGTCAACAGGAGGCAGTTTTGTTATAAAGATCAAAGTATTGCATTTAAAAGGGCAAACCTTCATATTCAAATCATACAATACAAAATGTCTGTCCAAAGAGAGTTTTTTGGAGTGTTGAGCATTTATCCTGTAGGCATAAGGAAATGGGTGCAATGCTTATTTGAAAGAGAGCCTTGGGGTAGTTGAAATGTTTTTGAAATGCTAGGGGGTATGCAAGCTATCACTACAATGCATTGAGACGCAATCTTAAATTGCTAACTGGGCCTATAATCTGGCAGCGCGTCTGTAAGAATGCAACTACCGGACCACTAGCCCAGGCTAATCAAGGTCTGGTAACGAACCCTTATCCACTGCCTGCATTTAAAGTATGAACCATATTAATGGCAAGACTGATAAATTGCTAATGTCATGCTCTTACTATGTATGCACATGCCCCTCTAAGAGATAAATTTGCTGTCGTAGCAAAAGAACAGTTTCTTAAGTGTAGTACCTAGCCAAATAGACCAACTTGTCTGAGAAGGAGTGCATGCATCACTCCCGTACTAAGTTCGAAAGAGCTAGTAGTACCTGGGCATAATATATGAGGTTCAGTAATGAGAAGGGAATGAGTGAGTGAATGAGTGAGCCCCCAGCGAGTGAGAGAGAGAGTGAATGAGTGAGCAAGCCCCCAGCGAGTGAGAGAGAGTGAATGAGTGAGTGGTTATCACTTTCAGTTTCGCCACGAGTCATGACATAGTATCACATAGTAAACATCGACTCAGGGAAATTGCGATTTATTCATAATTGGTTCAAAATTGGACCATTGTTGTGTATAGCGCTGCACTCGGACAGTATGGCAACCTAGCCCCGTGCTACGTCGTGCAGGGCTATATGACAGTCGTACTCGTACATACGTTACAGGTTAACCAGACTAACCTGCAATGCTTGCATGCAGTGCTGCAGTGCTGTATGGCTCGACGTGTCTGAATTACCACATTGGCATGTCATGACGCATGTATATATTCAACCCAATCTAAATGTTATGACCAATTATTTAAATTAAGTAAAAACAATTTCAGTGACATGCATTCTATGACATTCTATCTTTAAATTATTTACGTTATGCTGTGCGATGTGTCACTCCAAGGCGATGCAGACTGAACCGGAAAATAACATGCTTTCTTTTGCTGAATGTTTGTATCATGAATACCTGGGCACATCCGATAATTATCATTAAAATCTTAATTCATAATGAAACACAACCGATTACCGATGAACAAATTAATTATTCTGTGCGATAATAATATTTATTATAGAAACCTTAATTTTTTTATATTGTAAGCCGATATATTATTGAGTCAAATATTTCATATTTATTACCTCGTCAGTTGATATAGCGGATTCCGCGATTAAACAAGACCTAAGAACCACGGTGTTTCACCGCACGTGTTTCACACGCGCGTCGATATCAACTTATCGGTGTATATTTCAAAGTTTAGCTACTATATGTTCATAAAGAAGCGTATTGAATAGGTAAGCGCATTATAAGGCGGAAAATTATACAATATTGCACAACATATTTTGCGGCTCCAAAGAAAGACATTATTCACTCCGTTTGGTTGAAAACATAGGGATTTGGCCTAACGCTTGTAGTAGGGGTGTCAGTGATTTTTTTTTTCAAATTCATTGTATCTCGTTGAAATTATACATGAAGATAGGTATACTCATGAGGATTCCAAAAAGGTATGTTTCATTTTTTTAAGTTATTGAGGTTTCAAATTTTGTGGTATTGCTCGGTTTTGTGCCACAATCCTGCCGTAAGGGATAACAGACACTTTTCATGTCTTATATTTTGAATGTCATAGTGAAATTATACCACAAGAAATGTATACTCTAGAGGATTCTAATATGCTATGTTTCTTTTTTTTAAGTCAATTAGTTAAAAGTTATTGAGGTTTAAAATTTCATGTTTTTGCTAAGTTTTGTGCCAGAAGTCTACAGTAAGGGATAACAGACACTTTTCATGTCTTAAAATATATTTTGAATATTATAGTGAAATTATACCGCAAGATGTATAATCTAGAGGTTTCTAATAAGGTAGGTCAATTATTAAAAAAAGTTAATGAGGATTTAAATTCCATGAAATTGTCAGTTTTTGAGCCAAAATTTACAGGATGACAGCCACTTTTCGCCTCTCCAGACACCTGTCTGAAATTGCCAAACATGCTAATACTTATGCAACCAGACACCTGTCTGAAATTGCCAAACAATGCTAATACTATTGCAACCAGACACCTGTCTGAAATTACCAAACAATGCTAATACTATTGCAACCAGACACCTGTCTGAAATTGCCAAACAATGCTAATACTATAGCAACAAGACACCTGTCTGAAATTACCAAACAATGCTAAAACATCAGGTGACCAAAATCTCAAGATCGCCTGTAGAGATGTCCTCATCCAGACGGTGGTGTGTGTACAGCATCATCCTCATCAAATACAATGATTAAACCAATCGCTGAACCCTAGTACCCGTGACACCACCTTGGCTGGATAAGCTATCCGTTCCTCTTTGCAATCAACTGTGTCCACTAAAATATGCCGCACCCTCTTGCCAACCAACATGTGTTGGATTTCTTCTGTTACAGGGTTTCTAACTAACTCTGTCAGAGAGAGATTCAAATGCGAATTGTTTAACTGCAATGTTATGAATATTTGTGTGCCATTACGTAGCCCTACAAGACGTCTGAGAAGACGTCTTTCTCTCTCTGAAAACGACGCAATGTAAAAATTTTGAGATCGATTCAGACAACTACCAAACACCAAACATATCCAGGTTATAGTTATAGAATGCAATGATGTTTTACAGCGATTTAATCCCTTTTCGGCGGGGGATTTCATTCATGGTAATTATTTATAGCTCGATCAATTTGGGAAGCGGTAAAAAGTCTGAAACACAGCAACATGTTTGTTATCAAGTTCAAGACCACGCGCATTGCGCATGCTCAGAATGACGAAGTCTCGTGCTAATCCCGGGGTGGGGGTGGGGGTCACTTAAGTGTATTGAGATAGTATACATGTGCCGCGCGAAGGGCCTCTCGACTTATACGACGGGTTATACATTCGCATAATACCTTGTACGACGGGATATACTTTTTGCCTTTCTCAACTTGTACAACGGATACGGGTTTTCGAGGTCCCGTGTACTCCGTGAACGAATCTGACACAAAACGTGGTTAACAGAATCTCTTTGATGTGTTAATTCTAGGTGGTGACCTTGGCGATGAGCAGCTCGCGCAACCGTCGCAGTAACTGTCGAATTCCACGCGCCAGCGCAAGCGGCATTTTGCCTTTGAAGTTACTGGCCTGTAACGGTTAATTTTTTTAATCTACAACCCCAAATAAATAAATCAGGTACCATATCAAGAATCGAATGACATAATGTTGATAAGGCAAGCAATGCGCTCTCCCGGCACGAGCATGACAAAATCGAACATTTTAAAGATTAAAATTCGACAAAACATTTACAATCGATTCGAAAATAAACTTAACCAAAGTGTACCACTATACTTGAATTATCCCCGTATATAGAAAGATAATCGGGGCCAGATTGATAAATGAACGAAAATCGAATTGGTTTGACCCCAAGCAACAGCCGCGTAAGCGATCTTGAGTCGGCCGTGTGAAGGCAAGCAATGCGCTTTCCCGGCACGGGCATGACAAAATCGAACATTTTAAAGTTTAAAATTCGACAAAACATTTGCAATCGATTCGAAAATAAACTTGACCAAAGTGTACCACTATACTTGAATTATCCCCGTATATAGATGAATAATCGGGGCCAGATTGATAAATGAACGAAAATCGACTTTGTTTGACGACGCACGATCAGCGGTGGTTGCGAGCGTGCGCAGTCGTGTTGAGTCAAGGCAAGGTTGACCCTGATACGGGCTCACGGGGCGAGCATGAGATGATTGGACGACATTTTGAAGTGCAAAATACGACAAAACATTACCATTTAATCTGAAAAAAAACCCTCACCCATTTGTAACATCATACTTAAATTTGTCAAAAGTGTGCACCTATGTCGCGGGCCTCTGATAAAATTTGGAAAAAAATACATTTGTTTACACCGTAAAATTTCGTACGTAAATAATATTATTTTCCCTTCGGCCAATTTTTTTAGATTTTATATGATCATGAACATTAGAATGTAATCTTGTCATTTAACAAACAATAAAAACGATACGAGTTACGAATATGAACCGATTTAGAGAATTCGAAACGGAGTGAATCTCGAAAAGTCAAAAATGCTCGCCAAGAATTTTAACGTATTTCTCCACAAACACACATTTTTTTATGGCTCAAACGGAGTAAAATGCGAAAAGTAAGGCAAAATTATTGAAATTCAATAGGTTAGCTCTCGTTTGATGTATTATTCGTCCATGTATCTTAAATATAAATGCCAGTTAGAGTAAGATGAACAAAATTGGAAATAACATTGAGGCACAAGCGCGGCAGCCTGCGTCGAGGTTCGGCTGACACTTGTAGTCACCGTCGCAGAGCATTTTGGGTGACCCAAGGAGTTATAACCAATAGTTATATAACTCCTTGGGTGACCCGAAGAAAACCCGGATGACCGATAAGCTCCATAGGAAAATCTGCAATGTAAATAGGGGCCTTCACATTCTCGGGTTTCCGTCACGGCCGCCAGGCGGCGATACTGATTTTCCATCGGAAATAGAGGGCATGTTTTTCCAAAACACAACGCAATACACTACGCGGGACGTTGAGATTTAAGCTGTGCTGAATATTCGTCGTTTTATGCAACCATGCCCAGGTTTACTTGCGCCGTAGTGGACTGCAAGGCCGATGTTCACAAGAGAACGATAAAACACCTGTAGATGACAGTTAAGTTTCCGTCAGTTGTATTACTGACGTGACAAGTATATAATTGCAATAGACCATTTCCCGGTGACCCGGAAGTAGTTCTTTTCGTACCCCGTCTTGTTGCTACGTGAAACAAGCTTGTCCCTAGCAACGCTGTATGAACAGTTTGTAGCGTATCGTAAATTGTTGTTTTAATCTGTTTTTGCCTTATAATAAACGATCATATCGAACCAAAATGCCAACAAAACATTGTTGCTGGGGAAGGTGCAACTCAGACAGCCGATATAAAGACCGTGAAAGAATGAATGGCGTGTATTTTATTCCGTTTCCAAAGCCACGCTCCAATCCAGAAAAATGCAGAGAGTGGGCCAGGGCATGTGGACGGGAAAATTTTGGGCCAGAGAAGGTTAACGCGTGCACCTTCAATATTTTGTCTGGTGTCATACCACTAAAACAGCATCGCATTATGGATGATTGTTTAGTTGTTTGCAGTGCTTTGGCTAATATGGACACAAAGCTTGTCAAGTAGAATGAATATTGTTTTGAGCATAACAATTGTACATTTTGAATATCATTTGTCATGTGTTCACTCAAAGGTTGTTAGCCATGCTATACCCAACATTGTTTTCTGGTTACTTAGCTGACTGGTCAGTAAATGTCCAATTTTGATATCTCAATATTCATAACATAAATTGTTTGATCTGGTTAATGTATGTTCTCTGGATTGATTATATAATAAATGATGACAAACACACTTCTATTGCAGTTAACCGAGTACCATTTATTTATATACATTATGGCTAGTACGACAGGAACATGAAAAGAAATATTATAAATTTAAACAAACTATACATCAAAACATTTATCCACAGAAAAAACAAGAACACTATTGCTGTGCCAACTTTATAATTTCTGGAAACAGAAATGATGAAAAAAAAAGTGACATATTGCAGGCAATTTCTTCAAACTTTTCTTTATCAAAGGGTACACTGATGATGTGGATTCCTTTCATTGTGTACAACACAAAGTCACAATTATGCAAACCGTAAATTCCCATCTGTCCCTGTACTTGTGTGAAGTAAGCACTGTTGTGCTTGAGTTGAAGAACCCCACCTTCACTTTCAACACACCCTTTTTCCATGGCTGCCAATCGCGGATGTTTTTTCCTCATTGCGTATGGGCACTTGATCTCAAGTAGTCTTTTGGGATGACATGAACAAGTCACAATGCCATCAGCAGAGCACGCCATATAGGGTCTGTCTGAAGACACAAGAAGTCCTGCTGTTTCAACTTTAAGGTGCTTGTGCATCTTTCTACTGACTGTGGCGTATAACGAACGGGCACACTTCTCCTTCTTGCGACCCCATTCGAGAGCTGGCGTAGTAACTGGTGCATTGTCCCCCATTATTTTGGCAATGAGAACAGATGGATCAGTGTCTGGTTGGTTCACGATGGTGTGCATCCTGGTGCACACCTGGTGGAACACTGAGGCTGTTATTCTTCCTCGCCTCATTGCATGCCAGGCAGAGTTTTCAGCTTGCCCTTCAGTGTCCGAAGCAATGAGTTGAATCTCAGCGGGAGTGTATTTGAAAAATCTGACGAAATCCTCTGCAGTGCAGGTAACTGTGGTTTCTCCTGGTATGGCTTGAGCAGACTCAATGATCTGCCCAACAAACTCTTTAGCTCTAGCCAGCACACCCAGTGAGAGGCATGTGGGCTCTGGCGCTGGAGACTCAGACATGTGCTTACTTGGGTCCTCCAGTATTTCGAGGACTTGAGCGCGAGGGCTAATCTGTTCAACAGAAAGAATCAATAAAGTTACTTAATTCTGGTTGCATATTTACAATTCTGCAGTTATTTATTCTGTACAATCAGTTCTAAACAAATAAAACTTTATGCAATTTTTTTCCCTATATGTGCAGTCAACTGAAGCATTTAATCCATACCTGTCTAATTTGGTGTGCCAGGCCCTGTAGCTGGTCTTCTGAGGCAGGCAACCTGTCACTTGGGTGACGAGGGTCAAAGTCATCAACTTTTTGACCAAGCGGTGATTCGAGGGTGGTTCTATACCTAGAACAGATACAAAAATGATAGTAGGAATTATTCATAGTCTTAATAATCCTAACTGACAACTTTAGCTTGGGATAAATACAGCTAATGTTGTCTCAAATGAACCAAAATATTTGTCTCACCTCACACTTCGAATCGTCATATCCTGTACTGGCACAGGATGGTCATGCTGTCTTGAATGTCTTGCCCACTGGTTGGCCCCATCAGTACAAGATTTCCTTTCGAAGGATTCAACTTCATAGAGCATGGCAGACACGTGACGGCATGCTCCATCAGCCCTATGAAACAAACAATGAAGTGAGAGGGGTAAAACACATATTGCTATTCCCCATTTAACATGGCAAAATAATTTGCAGCACTTTTATGATACATTATCTAGCACAGCACTCACAATATACCCTACACTATTTGGACTACAAAAGATGCTGATTATGGGGCTGTTAGACCATGTTTATGGATGGAGCTTCAGGCTATTTTAATGTTTAGAATATTATCTTGAGTAAGATATTTATAATGCATCAGGTGCAAACTGAAACAGTAATTAATTTCAACTCACCCTCCCTGGCATTCACAGAAGGCTGTGAGGACTTCGCACAGCTCACAGTCAATAGCAATCCAGGCTTGGTATGAGTCAGTCTTTAGGTATGTTTTGTCCTTGCATGTTGGCTTTACTCGGCCACGAGCAACACAACACACCCTTCCCTCTCGGCTGGTCACCTGGCAAAACTCTAGCTGGAGCACATGACCATCGGCAAAAAGTCTGTAGTCTTCGAAAGACTTGTAGCTTTTGACTTTTCTCTTGTCGAAATCAGAGCGCGATGCTATTAAATAGTTAAAAATGTCGTAGAGAGTAATCTCCGGAACCACAGAAAAGTCAGTGGAGAACTGCAAACTAGCATCCGAGCACGGGGGCAATCCAAATTTTTCAAAACGGTCGTCGGGCTTCTCACTAACATGACTGAAGTCGGGATCACAGGGCAAATTAAGTCCATTTGCACACTCCGCAAGTTTAACTAAAGCTTGACGCCGGTAATCCGTCGTGGTAACTCCTCTATCCTTCAAAAAATTCCGCAGTTGATCAACTTTCCAACACGAGAAATCTGTTTTGTCCGACATTGTCGCGTACATGAGCCTCTTTGTTTGTACCCAGGCCACGCCCCTCGTTACGCCAGGTGCGCTGTTGCGCATGCGTGCATGCTTAATAGGGGTTACCGGGAAATAGACTATTGCCAGACATCAAAATAACCAAGGCGACAAGCGGTGCGACATGTCTCTTCATCAGGCAGTAATGCTGGATTAGACTTTGCATCGGTATTGAAGTCAGCCACTGCAAACATCATGGCCACAACATCTCTGCAGCCACCATCATCTCTGCAAAGAAAGATGAGAAAATAAATAACAAACTTTTTATCTCTCTTCCCCCAAACGACAACGTCGTCGCAGGGGGGGGGGGGGGGGGCAGAGGATGAGGAGAATACCACTAATGACTCTTCCGAGTATACGACCCTTCCCATAGTATATTATTGAAATACCAGCTGGGTTAATAGAAGATCAGGTCGGCTCAAAAGAAAAAAACAAATGTTTTAGTTACTCGATTGAAGAAGGCAATATCCAAATATGAGCTGCAAGATTGTCTAAAAAGGGTGATCTTTGGGTTAAATGAGGCCGCGAGTGGAAGCTTCTGACCTGGAAAGAAAACCCTAGCAAATTCCTCTGGTCTAGTACTATAAATAAGGATGGTGTATGGCTTGCCCGAGCATTTAGGGCTATTTCTGAACTATCCAAAAAGGCAGTAGCAGCCCTAAAAGTCGTTGGCTAAGAAGTAGGTAAAGCCGAACAGAACTTTGAACTTGAAACGATCAAACCCAGCGATAGAGACATGGTCCTGAGGCAGAGGCGCTTGTAGCACTGCCAGTAGGCGCTGCACTGTGTAGTTAACGTGAAAGGTGTAAAGAGCATGGACGAGGGTATCCTCGGCCTCAAGGTGGTTGTGGCATGACACGCCACAGGTTGCACACCACACTGCAACGTTTATCTGGTTCTGCAAAGTTTATCTGCTGGTCCCCCTGTGGATCCACGTGTAAAATAGGCCCATTGTATCCATCTGCATGTCGTAAGAGGCGACTAATAGGGGGCAACCTATTGGCTGTGGATTGGGACTTGTGTCGGTGTGCAATGAGTTTCTGGTGGTTCAACGGAGTGGTCCATGCAATGACCATATCTACAACACACCACCGGATTTCGCCTAGATGAGAGGCTGGGATGGCCTGGTACAGTCAATCGGCTGGTGGTGACAAGCCCTGGATTATCATTTGCATTTTACTTTTTTCCCGTTTATCATAGAAGGTGGCTGCTTAATCAGGTCAAACTTAACTATTAACCTTTCTAAGTGCCATATAACACATTGGTGTTGGTGTGCCGTTGAGCGGATGTGAGATGCAGGCCACGAGCTTGTGAAATTCTGGTTCCATGCCGCTCGGTATGCATATCAACAAGGTGTCCCTATTCCAGTCCCTGTGGGGGCAGGCCTCTATGCTCCCTCTAGGGACAAGGTGTGAGGGACGAAATGTCTTATAGTAGTTGGAAAAGACACTTAAAATGGCCTTTGTCCCAGAACAGCCATTTACTATACTACATGTCAGTTTGATATTTCTTTGATAGTTACCGAGATATTGCTGCATCAAAAAGGTGTTATGTAGAATCAAGGTATATACCGATTATTCATTTTTCCATTTCACAAACACAAATGGAAAATTGGTTAACATTTTCTATTTTGGTATTTGGCCAACGCGTATAGAAAATGGGCGTGCATTCCATTTTCGTTTCCCTATTTTAGATTTCATTGACTTACAAACCAAAATGGAAAATGGATCTACTTTCGTTTTGCCATTTTTCCTTCAGATTACCCAAATTTCAGTTAAAGAAGGATCCCTGAGTGGCGAGAATAATTGCTTACTTATCATTATTCGGCGCCGTGAGAATCCAATCAAACGTATCACACTTGATTGGACTGACGCGACAAAACAAAACCTTGGCGACATTTTTTTCTGTTAGTTCAGAGTTCATTAATAGAAGTATGTAAAATTAGTGTATAAATATAAAGGCATAGGCCTCGGCACCCAGCGAGTCACACTACTCACAGGTCACTATAGACGCCGATTGGTAATAATCGATAACTAAGCGATAGATTTTCGAGCACCAAGGAACCTTTAATTCATCTCTTATTGTATAGATTATGTTTTTCAAACCCACTATACATGATTTTTTTCACATCAAGAAAATTATGAAAATGACCTAATATCATTAAAGTTATGGCGCTAAAGACACATTTTTTCGTACGAACCCGGTAACATCTTCCCCCACCCTCCCCCCCCCCCGCCCGCGTTTGGCACTGAATCCCCCCGCCCACCCCACAAAGTTTATTATATCACTTACAAGGTCCAGAATAATAATTAAATATGTCGAATAATAATAGACACAGTCTCTAGTCCAATGTCATATTGAAAAAACTACACACATAAACCATGTATATATATATATATATATATATATATATATATATATATATATATATATATATATATATATATATATATATATATATATATATATATATATATATATACACATATGTATATATATATACATATATATTTATTCATATATATACATATAAATCTATGTATTTATATATGCATGTATATATATGTATGAATATATATATATCTATGTATATATACATATGTATATATATTTAAGCACATCCACACACACACACATATATATATATATATATATATATATATATATATATATGTGTATATATATATATATATATATAAATATATATATATATATATATATATATATATATATATATTTATATGTGTGTGTGTGTGCGTGTGTGTGTTTGTAGTATTCTCATAATAATATCACCGAATTCATCTAGCGCGGACGCAATGGTTTTTCGCTGCGCGTACATCAGGGAGCGTCCCCTTATTCATTAACTTTCAAAATCAAAAAAAGGAAAACGAAAGTTAACCCATTTTCCATTTTCGTCTTTTAGATTGTGAAATTCGTGATAGGGAAACGAAAATGGCATATATGCCCATTTTCTTTATGTGTCCGCAAAATACTAAATAGAAAATAGATTGAATACTTAATTTTCATATGCGTAGAAAATGAGTTGTTTACCAATTTTATATTTGTGATATGGATAAACCAGATATACCCTGATTGTTTCACAGCTCTTCAAACTAACCTTGCATTTGCGTTATACGATACAAGAAAGTACCTGTTATACAACTGTACTTACTCTTTAGCAGCATGCAGTTGATAACCAGTCCAATTAAAATTTAACACAATATACATTTCAAGCGGATGAGGAGTGTGTTGGGAGGGGTTGGGGGTGGTTTGACGGGAGTCACGGAATGGTTGGGTGTGGGTGGGAAGGGATGGACGGGCAGTTTGGGAATCCTGGCGAAGACCCTGCTACCACAGATCTTGTGATCTACTCGTGTATGGCAATCAATCCCATTATTACGACCACAACCCCCAACCTACACACTGCAAAACGCGATGCGTCCCCCACCGAGCGATCAAAGGCTCTATGACATCCGTAACCTGATAACATTCGCAACTGTGAATTGAGTCAAGATGAGGTAGGGAGCTACAAGTATTCCATGCAATGCCTAAACATAGGAAGAATCAGCTGCGTGAAGCCCGTGCGCAGGAATAGTGGTTCACGCCACCACAAACGCCACGTGACACATTAGAACACAGGCACTCGAGTTCGGACATCATGATTTATTATCTCCCTTGCATTACAATATAATCATAATGCTAGTGTATGGAAATCATGATGTCCGAACTCGAGTGCCTGTGCATTAGGGTAGTCTGGCAAGAAGGGTAGTCTGGTGGGTGCATAGTACCAGACAAAAGTTAATTTTGGGGTTGCCCTCCCAGATTTGTGATTTTTGACCTATTCGTTACTCAATATACATAGCTTCCACTTAATGGCTGCAGATAGTTTTAACGCCGATGGGTTTTTTTTAAAATACAGTTTAATATATATATATATATATATATATATATATATATATATATATATATATATATATATATATATATATATATATATATATATATATATATATAAACACTTATGCACGCGCACACACTTAGGAATATACACATATATTCAGGCGTTGCCAAGCTTTCAAGCCGCTATCGTATATGACTGTAGCTGTTTATAGATAGCGGCTCGGCGCTCGGTAGCTTGGCGTCGGAAACCGAGCATTTGTGTGTAAACATGTATATTTGTGTGCGTGTACATGTGTGCGTGTATATATATACTCTTTGATTGCACGGGGACGTCCGGCGCGAACTCTCGGTGAGACGAAACGTCTGAATACCAACCAACATATCGAATCTTTTGGTGTTATCCGTTTTTTTTTCTTTGCCGCATATGAAAAACGGCTTGCGGTTTAGCTAGTGTTGTTCGTTTTGGTTTTGACAAACAAAAAACGAAAAGAGTATATTTGGCTCCAGCCGAACGCTCAGTCTGGAACCGAATATAAGGATTCAAAGCTTATTTAAACAGAATGATCAACTAAAGACGAGTAAAGATATTTTATTTCCTTTCTAACATAAATAATCAACTATGATTAAACATCATCGGGAACCATGATCCCCTTCAAGTGAACTTTTGCAAGCAAACACGCCTGACTAAAATTCAACACGATCCGTGACACAAAAGAATCCCAAATATAACTCTGGTCTTGGACAATGCACCCACTAGGCTATCCAAAACTGTATTCAGTATAACCCCATCGGCGTCTTAACTTTCTAGTTTAGTGGAAGCTATGTATATACACGCAGAAACAACTTCGCGCGCTTACACGGTCGAGTGTGTGATTCTCGGCGCGTCACACAGGGACCATTCATTGCATTTGCATTGTCAACAATCGGTGGGAAATCCCGGGAGAAAATCTCGACATACTGAAACAAAATATACATTAAACCCGCTGTACAGATGGGAAAAGGAAAACATACCCCGTCGTATAAAACGAAGCCCCCTGTGTTATGCAGAAAGTAGCCTATGCAGAAAGTGGTGTTTACGCGTCTACTAGCTTTCACACACTTTATTATTTTCATTTATATGATCCCGGGGGGGGGGGGGGGTGGGCACTTGGCCTTATTCTGGATAGGGGTGTGCCGCGGGACCTAAAAAACCCGAACCCGTCGTACAAGGTCAAAATGGCCAAAAAGCATACCCAGTCGTATAAGGTATTATGCGAATGTATTACCCGTCGTACACATTGAACCTGAAAAACATACCCCGTCGTACAAGTATGAGGCCCAAAAACCCGCCGTACAAGTCGAGAGGCCCAAAAAACATACCCCGTTGCGCGGCACATGTATACTACCTCTATACACTTATGTGCCCCCCCCGGCTGGTACTATACAACCACTAGGCTACCCAAAACTCTATTTGGTATAATCCCATCGGCGTATAACTATTGTCTGGTACTATGCACACAATAGGCTATGCAGCTGTGTTTACATGCTAAACTTTGGCGTAAGCTATTTGACGCTAAGCTGTGCCATATATAGGCTGTCCCGTCTGGCTCTTATTTGGCTGTACTATTTTGCGCCAGCTTCATACCGCTGCGGCCTGTGGACAGGGTGTCGATCGTGGTTCTTACGCGGAATCCGCTACACTGTAATAGCATCAGGTGCGAATTATATTTGGGTCAGTGTCAACACGAGTGGGAAAACATTTGCACAGGTGGGCTTCGAATTAGATAGAGACAGCATGAAGAAACAAAGCAATTGAATCCCTGGAATGTTTAAGCTTTAGGAACTGTGTTGATCTATATGATGCGATGCTTATACCAGAAATATAACGGCAGTGGCTTTGGATCCACGGTATTGGCGAAATTGAAAGTGATTTGCGGGGTCATTGTTATAAGAACGTTGTTATAAACGCACGTCACGATGGCGCATGCGGCATTGGTGTGGATGATCGTGCTATTGTCATTGTCCCTGTCTTATGCTCAACAATCGGGTCGGGCCCAGTGGGATGGGTACGATGACAACTGGCCTGGGGACAAGCCACCACCCCATTGCCCCGAGGATTCTCCCTTCCCCTGTTACCTGCCTCCTTTTTATCCATATGATAAAATATACAGATCCATAGTTGATGTAGGTGAAGTCATGGGCAGATCACTGACATATTGGAACTCAAGGTTTGTGAACATATTTTTGGGAGTACCATATGCCAAACCACCAGTGTATGAACGAAGATTCAAGCCTCCGGAAGAGCCTGGTGTCGGATGGGATTCCGGAATTCGCTACTGGGATGCTTCATATTACAGAGATGCCTGCCCACAGGAACTGTGGCATATTGGCCACAAGTATGCAGACCCAAGAAACACCTCTGAAGATTGTCTGCACATGAATATTTTTGCTCCGAATCTAACTGATCGCCCTGTTGACAAGAACAAAGACTTTTCAGTGATGGTTTTTGTTCATGGGGAAGATTTCAAAATGGGCGATTCTAAACAATACCCCGGTCACATTGTTGCAAAGAAAGAAGTCCTTGTAATTACATTCAACTATAGAATAGGAGCTCTGGGATTCCTCAGTACTATGGATCATAATGCTCCTGGCAATTATGGATTGATGGATATAATCCATGTTTTAAAATTTGTACAGAAGCACATTCGTGTATTTGGAGGGAATCCGGACAAAGTGACGTTGGTTGGGTCCGGATCTGGGGCAGCTGCTGTTGCTCTGTTGATGTTGTCACCCAAAATCAAGCATAATGGCAAGGCGCTGTTTCACCAGGGAATCCTTATGAGTGGTTCTGACTTATGTGAATGGTCTGTGGTGGAGTCGGTGTGGAACGCTGATGCTATGACCTATGCCAAAGATCTTGGAAGACAAGTCGGATGTGATGCTGATTATGGGCTGTCGAATCATCAGTTTGTGGAATGCCTCCGTGCAAAACATTATGATGAAATTGTGAATGCTTCAGCCACTGTTTATAAACGGTATGGCTCACGAGCTGGTCCATTTGGCCCCGTTGTGGATGGCTTCGGTGGAATACTTCCTAAGACACCCAAAGTTCTCCGTGCAGAAAAGAACTTCACCAGGATGAAATTGATTGGTGGACTTACCAGAGACGAAGGTTCATATCTTGTGCAGAACATCACAAAAAACATACCTGGTCTGAATATGGAAGATGGGATGGATCAAGAAACTTTCAGGGAAATTATCGATGAGATGATGAAACAACGGCTGGAAATACGCAACCGAGATGAAGTGGTACGTGCCATAGAATTTGAGTATACCTTCTGGTCAAAACCTGACAATAAATCAGCAGTGCGGCAGAATCTGGTCGACTTGTGGTCGGATATGATATGGGGATGGTGTCTCGATGCAACATTGAAATCATATGCCCTCTGTGATGAAGCAAACCAAGAATGCCAGCCTGTTTGGATGTATGAATTCAACCATCGCTCTGAGTATGACCCTTTGCCTCAGTGGATGGGAGTACCCCATGACAAAGATGTTGAGTATTTATTTGGATATCCCTTTCACAATGAAACACTGGGAAATATAACTGGCATTGTTCCTGAACAATTGGACTGGACTTATCTGGATCGCAACATCAGTGAATTTGTGCAGAATATGTGGACTAATTTCACAAAGTATGGAGTACCAACAACCGAATGGACTCGTAATGTAACCTGGTTTCCATTCCATCAATATAACCTCAGTTATCTACAAATAACTGAATACAGCTACATGGACCTGAATTATAGACAAAACCATTATGCATTTTGGCGTGAATATTTTCCATCAATGTCCACTCGGCTACCCATCACCACCACTCCACAACCCACTCCTCGTCCCAGAGTGGCCTATCAAATTGCCACATGGTCTCTGGCAGGTGCATCCCTCATTACCATATTCATCATTGCCGCTTTGGGAATCACTTTATGGAGAAAAGGACGTCCCGATGACGATTTTTTTGATGATTGATATTTCGTCACCAGTTCATGCATTCCGCGGACATAATGTACCATAGTATATTGGGTTGCAACAAAGCCAAATATCATGGAACATATCTAAACATTCCATTTCATGGTTTTATATATTTATATATTGCTTTGCATTTTTTACTTATTGAATATCATGTCTCAACGAACAATGTGAATTTCATAGACGTTGCTCATGCAAGTTTTAGTCAGTTCCAAATTTTATTCATGATTGATTAACCATTACTTCAATGATTCAAATAATATTGAAGGTTACAACAAATGTTACAGGAATACCAAAATTTGTATCTAAGGGACTATAGGGACAACCTCACCAGACAGGGAAAAAAAGAAGAGGTCCTCTTAAAAAAAACAGTAATTAGCACCATAGAACTTGAATGTGTACTCATGAACATGCCAACGTACACACGTGTAGTGTAGCCAATTCTTGCCAGTGCTATTCTGGTTTAACAAAACAATTGAATGATAAATAATGCAATACAGTTGAATCAGTTACCGGGGTTTGTAAAATCCATAACTTGTGACCATGCATCAATCGTGACCATTTCATCAAACAAATCATTCCGTTTTGTATTCCCAGCCTACACTCCAATGAATCATTCTTTTTACAAAGGTGTATGGGGAGTGCAATGATGTGTCAACACATTTCCAATTTTCATGCTTAGGTTAAAAAAGATCATGTACAAAATAGACAAATGTGAAGAGTATTACAATATTACATCAGGTTTCTGCAAGATATGAGATCTGTGGTAGGCACGTGCTGCATACAATTCTATTCCATGGTGGTTTATAAATCTTTTAAACATAAAATGCTCTGTATGTTGTGCAGCAAGAAAAGGCGGAATATAAAACTAGTACATTATTATAATTACTGACTTGCAACCAGTCATCAATAGCATTGTAAATATACACATAACTCTTTTCATTACTTTTTGCCCAGAATCCAAACTGACAAACAAGCACACCACTGTCAAGTCTGTCATCGACCAGCAGCTTTGTTCATAACCCTACACATTTTGTAGGATTACTCAAGAATCATATAGTTAATTCATTAAGACGTATACATGTTTTATACCTCCATGGAAAAATTTATTGGTGGGGAAAGTATTTCCATCAATTTAATTTACTATAGTAGCTTAACTGGCGAAGGGGGCTTAAAGATTATTTTTTTACGTGCTGTCGAACTTCGGGAAGTTTGTTTGACTTGTGAAAGGGTCAAATTTCTTGCTTTAGCTTCCTCATTTAGCTTAGTCATTATTAAACTAAATAGAGCGTTACGTTATTTACTTCTGCCAATATATCACAAGTATAACTGATTGCGTCTTCTTCTTTGACTTCAACATCACGACACCTCATTAGCTGCCGTAGGCCCGGGCTAGTCGCTAGGTACCGTATCCAGGTATCGACAGATATTCAACGAGTTAGGGTCAACTCGTCCACAAACCAACTCGTCCCCAGACCAACTCGTCCACAAACCAACTCGTCCCCAGACCAACTCGTCCCCAAGTTTTTTAGATTAATACCGAACTTGCGTGTGATTCAATTATGTACAATAACATTGAGTTTAAACATAAACAACATAAATTTCTATTATTTTGACATGCAATGTTGTCCTCTAAACAGCTTTACTACTCTCGGTGCCGACGCACCATGCCTATAGCCTCCTAGCTCGCCCGTCACAAGCGGCCAGAGCGCAGCGGCCTGGGCGTGGCATACGGTGGTTGCGCTTGGGTAGGGTAAGGGAGGGGAGGGTAGCATCGGGAAGGGCAGCGTCGAATAGGGCAGCGGCAGCGTAGGGTCGGGTAGGGTACCGTCGGTTAGCATCGGGAAGGGGAGGGTAGGGCAGCGGCACCATAGGGTCAACCAACTCGTACCCAAGTTCTAAGATTAATACCGGACTTGCGTGTGATTCAATAACGTTGAGTTTAAACATAAACAACATAAATTTCTATTATTTTGACATGCAATGTTGTCCTCTAAACAGCTTTACTACTCTCGGTGCCGACGCACCATGCCTAGCCTCCTAGCTCGCCCGTCACAAGCGGCCAGAGCGCGGCGGCCTGGGCGTGGCATACGGTGGTTGCGCTTGGGTAGGGTAAGGGAGGGGAGGGTAGCATCGGGAAGGGCAGCGGCAGCGTAGGGTCGGGTAGGGTAGCGTCGGGTAGGGTAGGGTAGCATCGGGAAGGGGAGGGTAGGCTAGCATCGGGTCGGGCAGCGTCGGGTAGGGCAGCGGCACCAATACCAACTCGTACACAGATGTGTGTTTATATATTTATTTATATATATATATATATATATATATATATATATATATATATATATATATATATATATATATATATATATATATATAGCACGTACACGACCTTTAGTGGACAAACCGCCAACCTTTCGTAGACTTGGGTCCACGAAAGGATATACCATTATGTCCACATAAAGTCAATGCACATTTTTGTCCAAAATAATAGAAAATATTTTGGTTTGACCATTCAAATGTGATAGTCTAGTCTTAGAAACGTACAACGATAATCTTTCACGCGTTATTTCTTTGGATTTTGAATATTATTGCGAAATAAAATTTTAACAACTAACCAATACGTTGACATTATCCGCAAACCTCAATATCTTCCATACAACCATATATACTTCGATCAAAATTGGATCAAATTCGATCAATAATGTTTATTCATGTGTGTTGGTTATGTTTATTTGAAAAATTTAAATATTTGATTTATTTTTATATTTCATTACCGAAAAACTCAACTTTTCTCCTTATTCATCAATCTACAACATTGAATTAGATCGCGAAATGCTACCAATGGTTCATAATGATCACATCTACAACAAATATTATGTTTCTAATCCATGATGACTGAAAATGATTGAAATATTTCGGTATTCTGCAAATATTCGAAAATACATATGGGCACGAAAGGTTGGTTTTATACGTATAAATTAGTGTCTTGACCTTTCGTGGACGACCTTTTGAGGACCAAAGGTATATACCAAGAATAAAAAGTGGCAAAAATATTTTTATTCGCATTGAACTATTTCACTGTATCAATTGAAATATACCGAATATATAATTGATGATAGCAAAAATGTATAATAAAAATTTGTCCACGAATGGTTGGAGTCTACGAATGGTTGAAAGCGGCACTAGAGAGAGATATAATATATATATAATAGAGATATATATATAGACAGACATAGAGATATATATAGATAGATAGATATAGATATATATAGAGAGATATAGAGAAATAGAGAGAGATATACATAGATAGAATAGAGATAGACATAGATATATATATATATATACATATATATATAAATATTTATATATATATACGTATATATAGAGATATATATATTATATATATATATATATCTATGTATATATATATATATATATATATATATATATATATATATATATATATATATATATATATATATATATATATATATATATATATATATATATATATATATATATATAACTATATATACAGACACACTTGAGTAAATACGGGCGGAGTTATTCAATAATATATCAGAGGGGTTCTGTATAAAATTCAATTTAACAATATGATCGGTAATATATGCTACTACATAGAAGTGCATGGAAATACATACAGTCAGCTTGTTCAGAAAATTCGTATTGTATGGGATCTTGGATGCATGGCATTGTTCTTAAGTGCAATATGTATGAATAATTAAACGATGGTAAGACAGAACGACATGGCGCACGCTGATCGCTATATGACATTATTTGCGCCGAGCTTGGACATTCATCGACTCATTATCAGATTGATTCCCATTTAATTAACTGATATTAGCACGTATATGAGAATGCTGTTCTTTTTTTTAAAAAGTGAAAGATCATCCTAACTGAACATATGTATGCAGGAAATCATTTCAGAGTCGCCATTATAAAACCATGCATATAAATGTGTACTTTGATGTAAGGGAACGTGATTTTTTTGGGTTCCATTATGCTTGTTTCTGGAATTATTTGCCACACTTAGATCAAAGTACAAGTTCAAGCACAAAAGGCGCAACTTTGGCGACAGCTTTAAAGACGCGCGCTGGCGCCGTGAACGTGCGACGTGAATGCGGAATGCGCGACAGTTATTTTGTTCTTTCTCGAATGTGCCGCTGCCCTACCCTCCCCTTCCCGACGCTGCCCTACCCTTTCTAGGAGGACAAAATAGATTGTCCAAATAATAGAAATTTATGTTGTTTATGTTTAAACTCAACGTTATTGAATCACACGCAAGTCCGGTATTAATCTTAAAACTTGGGGACGAGTTGGTCTTAACTTGGGTACGAGTTGGTTGACCCTATGGTGCCGCTGCCCTACCCTCCCCTTCCCGATGCTAACCGACGGTACCCTACCCGACCCTACGCTGCCGCTGCCCTACTCGACGCTGCCCTTCCCGATGCTACCCTCCCCTCCCTTACCCTACCCAAGCGCAACCACCGTATGCCACGCCCAGGCCGCCGCGCTCTGGCCGCTTGTGACGGGCAAGCTAGGAGGCTAGGCATGGTGCGTCGGCACCGAGAGTAGTAAAGCTGTTTAGAGGACAACATTGCATGTCAAAATAATAGAAATTTATGTTGTTTATGTTTAAACTCAACGTTATTGAATCACACGCAAGTCCGGTATTAATCTTAGAACTTGGGGACGAGTTGGTCTTAACTTGGGTACGAGTTGGTTGACCCTATGGTGCCGCTGCCCTACCCTCCCCTTCCCGATGCTAACCGACGGTACCCTACCCGACCCTACGCTGCCGCTGCCCTATTCGACGCTGCCCTTCCCGATGCTACCCTCCCCTCCCTTACCCTACCCAAGCGCAACCACCGTATGCCACGCCCAGGTCGCTGCGCTCTGGCCGCTTGTGACGGGCGAGCTAGGAGGCTATAGGCATGGTGCGTCGGCACCGAGAGTAGTAAAGCTGTTTAGAGGACAACATTGCATGTCAAAATAATAGAAATTTATGTTGTTTATGTTTAAACTCAATGTTATTGTACATAATTGAATCACACGCAAGTTCGGTATTAATCTAAAAAACTTGGGGACGAGTTGGTCTGGGGACGAGTTGGTTTGTGGACGAGTTGGTCTGGGGACGAGTTGGTTTGTGGACGAGTTGACCCGATCCCATATTCAACTGTATTATCGCTTCTCAGTTATTCTATGGATATTTTAGCATGAAATTTACCACTACGATAATGGAGATCGTCTGGAAGGTTCAGCTGTTCAACAGCATTAAGTGCAAAAATATAACGGGTATCGCAAGAGGAATCTTGAACAAGAGAATGTTTTCTTTATCCGATTTGCGTAAACTTCGAGTAACTTAATATATCCGAATATATCAAATTCGAGCTATAACTTTAAATCATAATGTATGTATGGATAACCCACAGCGGGATTGCTCCTAGATTTTTCGTATGCGATGTGATGTGTGCGATGTGATTGCAAGCCAAAACTGCAGGTGCAGTTTGCTGGTTTGGGACTGGTGGACTGTTGGTTATGATGTGCGGGACAATGAATCTCCGAGTTTAAAAGACTCTGTGAAGCTGGATTCCAATTAAATACGGGTGTGATTAATTTTTTTGTCATAGGATTGATGGTTATTTTACGTGTTCTAAATGTTATTAGAAGACTGATACGTATTTACCCCATCACTGCATAATGCCAATTCAGGCTATTGTTTGACGAAAGGATATCACCACCACAGCGCGGGCGTTGTTAGAGGTGTAGTTCTTTTCTAGCCTCGGTCGGACGGTAGTATACATATATTCCTTTTCCAAACCCAGGCTAGCATAATTTCTAAGACTTGCAAGAGTTTCGAAATAGACCTACAATCGGACGATGTGTCTATGATTTGCACTATTGACTGCATAGAGCACCGAAACTTGCCTCAGGATCACCTCACTGGGCAGCAGCCCTTCCTCACACACAGCTGGAAATATATAACAAGACGTCGTGCACGGCTAGGAAGCAGTAAGAATCATCACTGTCTGGAATGGGTTTATTCATACGTACCTCAATCGTTTTACTCTACGGGCCACCTGTTAGGTTTCACAGGTTGCATGTGTTACTACAGTTGCCTTGGGCATGGCAAGTACTGTTGGGCAGGGGCTCTGACAGGTTGTGAGCTCTTAGTGGTAATCTCCTCATATTGTGGTTGTAAGGTGTGAAGTAGACATCCCGGTTACCAATAATCACAGGCTGGTTTCCAATTGCCAAGCTTCCGAGCCTAGGGCCGCTAGATGAAGTGAAAGTCACAGACCTGGGGTTGTGAAATTTACCCTGGGGGAGCAGAAATACTGGCCCCTTTTGGCGAGTGAGAGAAAAAGTAAGGGGCATACCCTGCTAATATGTATGGTTCTCTGCACGTAATTGGATATAATCAGCAAAATTGTGGTTTTGACAACACCCCTTCCACTTTTCATAACATGTCATTGTCATGTTCCCTCAATGCTTGTGCATTTGGAGGAAAATTTTAGGAAGATAAGGTTGATTGGAGGATTCTCTGTCTGTAAATGTCGTAAAAATAGTGCCCCTACCTTTGGATGGTGGCCCCAGATTTTGAATCAAAGGAGCCTGACTGGCCCCTGGACGAAGAGAGCTTATTTCTACCTCTGCTGCTGGTTATTCTCAATGGTCAGTTAGTGAAAGTTGCTGTTGATACTCACTGATTTTTTGTCCATTCGGGGTCTATTTCCTGAAAATATCTTACAACACAAATGTTTAGTAGTGCAGACATTGTTTGCCTCAACGTTGCTGACTACAATGTCCATATAGTCAATCTATCTACCTCTTGTCCCTCACTAAGACTCTAGCATCCTGCTCTTGTTGTAGGCCAACTGCTATGATTACTTGCATGAAGCTCACTGAGGTTCAGTGCATTCTTGTCTGAGATCCAATGGTTCAGGGCTGCAGTTGTATTCCAGCTGATTTGGGATGAGTGACTTTGTTTGCTGAGTTTACCTCATACTTCATTGTGCAAGATTCCATTAACTTAATTGTTTGTTCCAATAACACATTCTATTTGCAGCAGTTGCTTCATACATATACACTGGGTACAGAAACTTTTCACAAAATGTTCTTGTGATTGAATAGTCTAGATCCTTCATGATTCTACAACAGAACGTACCATCTGTCCAAAATTGTGAAGGATGCGGTGCTCTGCTCAAATATACACATGCCTCGCAAAATGCCTCATATAGTATTTGATTAATAATTATTCTATTGTGTTCTGTTTACTGTTGATAGGGGGTGCTTGGCACCAGTTCATCTGAAGTATCTACACAACACCATGGCGGAGATTACTTCGTATGTTTTTGAGTTTGTGGAGGAGTTTGTTGTAGTCTTCAGCAGTGATGTACAAACCACAACCATCGCTATAGCAATCACAAGCTCACTATGCTGCAGTCTCGTATGGTTCTTCATCAGTTTGGCCTCTGGTCAGTCTCATCCCGTTAAAATGAAGAAACAAGTCCCTGCTGGTGGCAGCCTCACACAACCCTCTGCTCTTGTGTCATCTTTTCATCTAAGAGGAAAGAACTCTGTTCAGGTTGGTCACTGTCCCGGAACTTCATAATATTTATTTCTATTCCACACTTAAATGTCAATAATCTCATCAACTAATGTTTACATTTATTATATGTTAGGCAACGAGTCAGCACCCGCCTGAGCATGGAACCAACTCAAAATGGGCAAGGAGCATATTGGAGAAAAACTACCACATACCTTGTATAAGGTTGAATGTTTTATCGTATAATTCACAGTGTCTCATCATGTTTTGTATTTCCGGTGTTGTGAGTTTTTATCAACGCTTTCTGCATGTTTCAGATGCAGCTCCCGTGTGGCTGGTCGTTATTGCCGTATGTTACTCTGTGAAGGTTGCTGTCATTATTGCAAGGATGATGTTATCAGCAAAGGTTGCCTGGTTAATGAAGCTGCCGAGACACCCCACATTCAGTCAGTCATTGACATGAGGTGAATTATATACACCACATAGACATTTATCTGTATGAGATCCATCAGTCCTGACATTGATTTTTAAATCAATAATTGCATCACATTCACTGTTTTTGTTCTCATTGTCCAGTTTCCAGAAGCTGGAGCAATGTCCAGATAGAGTGGGTTATCTGGGAAGAAATTTATTTACCCTTAACCTCTCCAACAACCATCTTAACAAATTGCCAGATGAAATATGTTTTCTGACTGGGCTAAGACAACTTTTTGTTCAACATAACTCTCTTTCCTCACTGCCGGTCAGTATTTAGTTTTTATTTATGTATTTCATCACTTAAATAAGTTGAATAATATCATACAAGATTCTTTTTGTGATTTTTCTGTATTCCTGCTCTATTGAAGTGTCATGTGGCAAACATCATTATTAATCACTGTAGGCATTGATCTCTCAAATTAATCTGTTGTTGAAGCGATTTTTTTCAATTGTTATGTTCAACATTTATTTTGAAATGTTTATCCGTTTTTCACAGAGTAATCTAGCCAGTCTGGGGAATCTCATTGAGTTGGATTTGCGGAACAATAAATTGAGTAGCTTGCACAGCAGTATAGGGCATTTGGCAAACCTTCAGATGCTCAGGCTGGATTATAATCTCCTTAATCATCTCCCACCTGTCATTGGTGATCTCACCCACCTGGAGGATCTTTCTCTCAGGTAAGAGTCTTCTGATTAATAAGCTGAGTGTGATATTCATTCATATATCAGTCTTAATTGCCTGGTCAATTGTTACTATCTGATATTTATGTTGGATCCAGATCATCAGTTCACCACTTAAACATAAGTGCTAAGTTTCTTGTGTTCTGTACTTATACTTCATTTTACATTTCAGCCATAACCAAGTTGTTTTCGTTCCTGAGGAAATTTGTAAACTACATAAATTGAAGGTATTGGTAATTGCTGTTATACCATAAATAATACAATTGAATGTAATTATAAATATTGTTAGACCATAATTTATGCAATTCAAGGTAATGATTGACATTCTTAGGCCATTGAATAATCAATACTAGATCCATGATATGTGTTTACACGTTCTTAGTGGTGTGGCTTACATGAATCAATATACTGTACCACATTGTATAGCAAACATGCTATGTGATACCTTACAACTTGTGAAAATACTGCTCGTGTTTATACCACTAATCACATACACTTAAAAAAAACCATGTTTCAGCGATTGTTTCTGGGTAACAACCCATTATCTCGGCTACCAGCTAGCATATCACAGCTTATCTTGATATCAGAGCTTGATGTGTCCCATTGCCACCTGGTTACTCTACCAGAGTCCCTCTCTAATTGCTCTCACCTGGCAAAGCTCAGTGCCAACAATAACAGGTATATACTGCTACTCTGTGTCAAAGGCAATTCAGTTGGTGATCTCTATGTAAATTATCACCTACGAGTTAACTAATGTTTGGGATTTGTTAGATTCTGTGTCACTGATGTATAGGATTGTGTGAAGACTTGTATGTCTGATATTTGGGTTTTGTGTAGACTCCTTCGTCTGCCTTGTCACCTGGGTCATCTACACCACCTGAAGGAGGTCCATGTTGAGGAGAATAACCTAAGCTCATTACCTGCCTCTCTGGCTGCCCTCAACCTCAATGTCCTCGCAGGTCAGCCATCGATGTCTGGTCATTACTAAAATGCGTATCATGGAGTTTTGTGATGTCCCTATTTTAATTTGGGAATTGATTTTCATGTAAGCATCATTTTGAGGTCTTCCATATTATTCCACCATTTTTCATTGTTTTCCCGCAGTCAACGGGAACAGTCTTGTCCCGAGCTCCAGCCCCATTGGCTCGGTAGAGGAGTTTGTGAGCAGTAGTGAAGTTAAGGCATTGCGTCATCCTCGCACCCTGGCTTACATCGCAGCTTCCGTGCTTGTCCAGCTACAGCTGACCTGGCCCAGTACAGCTCTACCAGCAGAACTTCAAGGTACATCTGTTATACAAGTCCTTCATAGCATAAGTACAATCTTATCTTTTTTCAATACAGTCCATTTGGTTGTTTCCTCGTAAGTCTTCTTTATGTTTTCTATAAAGCCCTATCTGATTGTGATATGCTGCTAATACTAGACCACCTTACAATTGGATAATGTTTAGAAAATATGATTCCATGACATTGAGAGACTGGTGAGGAAATGAGGCAACTTTACCTGTACAAGCATTGACAGAGTAAACCAATATTATGATAAACATTCTCTCTATCAATTGATTTCAAATGATTTTTTGTCATGTAGAGGTGCTTAACAGCGTCAAGTATTGCTCCACCTGTGAGAAGCCATTGTTCCTGACCTACCACAGCAAGCTCTACTTCTCCACGATCAGCGGCTCCTCTCGACCTCTGCCCTTGATCCAACACATTTGTCACTCGCACTACAGTCCGCCTTGTCGATTCATCGACTATGTCACCTGACCAGTGCTGATTGTTATTTATCTACACACTCTTCGATGGAACCATGTCTCCAATCTAGTCAGCGTGAGTCAGATCCATATTATATAATGTAGTTTTGAGTATTAGTTTTACCTGTCAGTATTTAAAATTCATGTTTGTATGTTGGAGGGGCCAATAACCTAGTCATCTTCATTTTCAGTATTCTTATAGAGCTGATGTGATAGAAAATTGTCTATTATTTAAAAATTATTTTATGTAAGATCATGCTTATAATGCTATTATAGGACATCTAACTTCAGTATATGGTGAGGAAAAGGGGATTTCGATGTAATGCATAACAATGTCATGATACCAACAAAGTGGAACCCTGTGATGCCAATAGAATAACCCATTGTTTTTCAGCATTTTTATTAAACGATCATTTCGATGACATGAATGTATACCTCCATCGTTGTTTAGCGTCATTACATTAATGTATGATACATGCATTTTGACCATGACAATCAGTCTCCGATTATATCACAAATTGCCTACCATGTTATTGAGTTTCTATTTTCATTGGTTTTTTGTTTCATGAAAACATCTATAATTTTGCTTTTGATATTATTGTGCAGTCATGACTCATGGTTTTACTCGACGGTCCTTATTTGCAGACATGCAGCTAGTCAAGAGTTATCTTGGACCAATTGTTTATCTCAATATATGTCTCTAAATAGAGAACTTTTTTTTATTTATGTATTGTCATTGCAGTTGTCAAAGAATGTGTTTTATTGCAAGGTCTAGATGTACACTACCAGCTCCCTGGCTGTTCATGGTCCGGGAGCTGGGCAAAGTAGCTTGTTGGTTGGATTTGGAAACTTTTGTCTCACTGTGTCAACATATTTCACATAAAAGTTTATTTATGAACCATACCTTGATATAAATACCTGGTAACCAATATACCTAATGAGCTTTTGTATCCAGACAAATTGCCATTATATTATACACAGCTGTTGATGTGTCATGGTGAGCCAGTATTAGTAATGCACCAATTGCCAGGAACATTCCATTCCATGTATTATTCTTACGGATGTTTTTATTTCCCTTTTCTGATTCAATGTGTACACAACCAACATCTTAATTCCATGTTTGGTTTTACAAACACATAATGGCTGGATGCCTTGACTGACCAAAATATTTCTTGTTAGATGTCTTTTTAAATGAAATAAACATTGAACATGTGGAAGGTCTGGTTTAAATTTTGTTGTGTCAATGAAAAAAGATGGAGATTTAAGAAATTTGCAAGTTGTCATGCAAGTTGTTGTTATTCAAACAAACTGGACTTACAAAACATATCAATTTACTGACAAAGGTGACTCGAGCAATACAGGTAATGTTATATCACATCTTACATTCATAACTCTATACATCAAATCACAACACTTGGGCAGCTATGTAAAACAACGTTAACACAAGCTGATCCATAGTCGTGAATCCAAGTCTGCCTATGTTCCGCTAGGTCTTACGAGGTTGCTTTGGTTGCCATAATCAACAAGCATCGCATTCACATAATCAGGTCCATTGCAGAAACCTGAATTGTATAATGAACGGAACAGCTGCTGCATCAGCGAGGATCGAAGGTATGGCTACACACACAATGCTTTGCTTCTACATCCGACACACCAACTTGTCTCCCGTTCTGGGTTTCGATTGACTTGATTCAATTCTTCTTGATGCCCGGTCAATATGTTCCATGAATAACCATATCAGGACACTGTCAATGTATTCGATGACATCCCTAGCGGATGTTCTGTCATCCGACAACATCGAGGTCAGTGGGGTCAGTGAATCTGACGGTCAGGAGGTAGAATAGAGCAGGGAACGGGATGAGACAGAGAAGAGGGGCGTGAAACGAGGGGGTCTCCAGCTGGGTGATGGCAATGATGCCGTACGCATGAAGCAGCCAGTGAACCAGGACGATGACCAGGTTACGAGGTTCCCGAAGGTTGACATTGAACAGGTACTTCATATCCTGAAAGTACATCACACAGAGACTCCCTAAATACCAGACATAATACGAGTAGATTCTGAAAGGTTCGACATGGATTCGTTGACAGTGACACACACAAAATGATTCCAAGATACATGTAATATAGGTGAAACAGTTAATATATATCTTCTGGAAATGGTAATGACCTCACATATGTAAATGGTCATGCAAATCAAATTTACCTGCACACTGAAGTAAGCGAAATGAATAGCGTTGGTGATCACAGACACAACCAGTATGATATAAGGGAAGGAGTAATCTGAAACAAGAAGTCCATCATACATGCTTTATTGCTGATCTCACCCCAAATTATGTCAAACAAGCATCATTTCAAAATCATGAAATATGTATGATACAATTTAATGAACATCTGATTCAACACAATCACCACTGAATACTGTGTATATAACATCAATATTTTTACTTATAAACTTACAAATGACTTACATAGGAGTCCAGCAAATACAGCATGAAGTACTATGAGGATGGGGAAGAAATAGAGAGCAGCGTAGATTGATTTGGTTCCCTTATGACCTGTCAGCCGTGCTGATATGATGGGACGAGCCAGTATCATACAGGCCAAACCGAACCCGTAGTAGACCATCACTACAGTGTACCTGGAGGAAACAGAGCATAATAGGTCATTATAATAATATACAATGACAACCAACAATCTTAATCAATCCAACACTGTCCTGTCTGTCTGAGCTATAGAATTTGGGTATACAGGATTGTATTGCTAGTCAATGAAATGAAATATTGCAGTATGGTGTCACATTAAAAAAATTATCAGAAATCATTCACAAGCCAATCGAGGCCAGCAGACAGGAGGGTAATCTAATTGTATGAAAAATAATAAGCTGAATTCTCTTTTCACTTCGGAGATCATACAGTCAGGAATGATGCAAAGACTCACAATGGGTAAACAGCCTCTTGTGTGCAGTGCAGTGTGGATGTGTAGTCGGGGCTTGGGTTGTACAGCATTGTGTACCAATCAGAGAGTCGCTGAACCCTACACGATGTCATGGAGAACTCACCGAGAGGTGGAATACACAACAAGCTGAACACAACTGATAGCAGTGCCTCAAACAGGGCACAGAAGTGAAGCCATAGTAACGCTCTCCTGCATAAAATACACAGAAAGGCGTGTATATATATGTTGCAAATTGTATCATATTCAATCCAATGCAAATCTAGCATTTCAGTTCCCTGAGCCAGTACGACCTTTATGTTACCAGTTTTTTTTAAACAGAATTGCAAGGCTCACGTTTTCCTTTTGTTGGTAAAATCAATGAAGAAGCAGTTGAGCGCAGGAGCCAATAAGGCCATGAAACCGAGGTAAAGCCAGTCATAGAACGATGGACTTTCACCACATGGAATGCAGAGAGAATCATTGTTAGGTCGAGATCCACGTTGACAAGCCTAAAAAACAAAAATCACATGGATCCTGTCATTTACAGAGGAAGAGCAAGAATGCGCACACTGAATAAGATGGGGGGGAATCATGTCAGAAGGCAACTGGGTCAGAACGCAACACGTAAAAGATGCAAATAGTAAAAGAAAAATGCCAGGTTCTAAACCCTTACTTAGTTGAATACTTGTTAATAACCAGTAAGTGTGATGACTCATAGTTGTTGATGTGGGATATTAATAAGTAATAAATATCAATTAGCAGCATAGGCATAAGAGTGAATTATTATCAGTCATTCTTCCCCATGGATGTGAAATACATGCCAAGTTACCTATGTCTAGCTTCCAACTCATTGCTTAGAAACTCATCATCAGGTGACAGGCATCTAAGTTCATAACGGCTTTCAGACCTTGGCATAAATCTGCAATGTATACGACCACAAGTCCATAGGCACAGACCAAAGGCTAATTGAGCATGAGGTGTTTATTCCCAGTCCACTGCATGATTTGAAAGCGGAAAAAATGAGCTGCCAGGTAAAGGTAGCTTCTTTTTCACCACTTGCCTTAATGCCTACATTATCTTTTACATGTTGCGTTCTGAGGGAATAAATTAATTTAGAGTTGCAAAGACTATTAGAAGTGCGGCTGCCATCAACAGGTTTATGGCATGGTAAATGTAATGTGTCACATTTGAACATTATCTTGGCTACAGATAACAATCCTACCGTTTGAAATTATAGTAATAATTTAATACATATGGATATAATACAATGGAAGGTTTGTGATAGCTGCAAACACACTTACTCCGCAGGCAGAATAGTTCCCATTGTCTAATGGGGTCCTCCCGCAGTACAAACCTGGGCACTTTTCGATATCTGCAAAAGTATAATAACAGCAATTCATATATTTCATTCGCAACCAGAATTCATCTATAAATGATCCATCTCTTCAAGGTGCTATACCCCATAGCATAAGCAAAGTAACTTAAACCCCACAGCTACCCCTACGAACCAAATACGGGAGCTGCTGCTGTGCTCCCAACAAGGTAATAAAACCTGATGTTGGATTGTTGAGCTACCCGCAGCGCCTGAAGACGATCGTCAAAAACCATGATCATCATGGTCCAGGGGCGGGATTACCAGATAACATGCCCACCAAGGCCTATTACTATTTAGAGGTAGCCGCGCACGACGGTAATATAAATATATAATAAACGTCGTGCACGGCTAATTTAGAGGTAGCTCCGGTGTAACGGTAACATGAATTACGCAGACGTCTTGTAGGGCTAATTTAGAGGGTGAGATAGCCCCGGTTGGACGATGAAATACATATATGTCAATCAGACGTCCTGCAGGGCTAAGCCTAGGCTAAGGAAGTATTAGCTTCGGTCGAACGGTAATATAAATATACATCTACTCAGACGTCTCGTAGTTGTAGGGCTAAGGTCGTAAGGAAGTATGGGCGAAAATGGTGAGATGATGTTGACCTGTTGACAGGAGGTTGATGCTTTCAAAAGCAACCGATGTCCTGTAAAGTTTAAAGTAAAGTGTAAGACATGTGTAAATCTTCAACTAACCAGTTGTTTCATGCTTCCAGGCGCTTGCTACACACACAGAAATGGCAACTGCAAGAACATACACATATTCTTTCATTTTTAACTATCAGTATCACTCGATTTGTTATGGCTGCAATTACGACTTACTATCATAACGTCACGATTTCATAACGTTTGTTGGCTAATGCGCGAGATAGGTGCTATTTACACCGCAAGCGGACGGAAAGAAGAGCAGTATTGACACAGCGATGCAAATACCCCACGGTGTCAATAGGTGCACCTTTTAAGTTTGGTGATCTAGTTACGCTAACTTTCATACAATGTTTCCTGCCAAATTACCCGGGGAAGATTTCATTTACTCATGGTACACCATTTTAATTGCGCTGTCCGTTGGATTGGTTTTTGGTTTTCGGTAAGTTTATAGTCCGTCTATCTTGCCCTTTAAATGGGCGATATATCGATACCCATGACGATGTTGATCCAGGGGCCAGGTACGAATAGATGGATAGGGGTGTCAATGAATCTTTCATAATTTGAGTATCCAAACAAAACTTCACCACTTTATACAGGATACGATTTACAACAGAACAAAGCAAATTTTGTTGTTCAGTCTCAACAGGTTTAAAAGTAAAGGAGGTTTGAATTTGGGCATGAGGTCCTTATGCCCAAATTCAAACCTCCGTAATAAACGTAATAAAATCTGACGTTGGTCTGCCCTTCTCAATGAGGATGGCAGACCAACGTCAGATTTTATTACCTTGTAGGGAGTGCATCAGCAGTTCCCGTACTTGGTTCACTTGGTTTACTTTAAATACAGTCACTATGTTGGTTAATGGTTAAGGGTTCTTTTCTTCCAGAAACTACATGAAGGGTCCTCCATGTCCAAGTCAAGAAAAACTGCAAAAAAAAGTAGCTATTGTTACTGGGGCTAATCGAGGCATCGGCAAAGAAATAGCAAGAGACTTTGCTGAACGTGGTGAAGTACTTTGTTCCTGATCTGAATCCATAAGCTCTCTTTGGAAACACATCCAATTTAACTTTTAATTGTCAAAAAGCCCTAATATTTTTCTACATATCACTGACAATTGAATATTTATTAATGTATATATATGTATATATATATTTATTAATCATTTTCACTATTTGTTTTTGTTGCTTTTCATATTAACCTTTCAGTTAATTCTTACAGGAGCCCGAGTGATTCTTGCCTGCAGGAATGAGGAGGCTGGGAAAGAAGCTGCAGAAGATATCATCGCCACATCAGGCAACAAGAAGGTCTCGGTTCTGAAGCTAGACCTTGCTTCTTTTGAATCAATCCGCAATTTTGCCTCTGTCATCAACTCAAGTAAATCTGACTCTGTTGTTTTGATGGTGAACTTGTTAAGATTTATATCCTATAAATTGTACTAAATGAAGTGCTTTTCCTAATGATTATCTCTTCCTTCAAGAATTTTTAAACTATTTTCCTCTGCAAAGGTACTGTGAAAACGGTTCACGGAGCCTTGTCATGGTGATATTTATGTGTATGTTTCTCTTCATGCCTGTTGTTATTTCTGATATTAGAGCGTCATGGGCTACACATCCTGGTCAATAATGCTGGCATCATGTCTCAGCCCCAGGGAGAGACAGAAGATGGACATGAGATGCATTTTGGTGTCAATTACTTAGGTCGGTCAAGTTTTATCAGTATATGCCTCACCGTCATAATAGTTTGCTAGGTTAATTATTTGCTATGTACAATAAGCCTTTGCCCCATTGTTTCATAAATTTAGGATATATTTTATTTTAACTATGGCTTTGTAGAAAACATAGGCCTTGAGGCAGATCAATGAATGGGCGTTATGATGCGAGTGATTCCAAACTTCCTTCCCATGATGTCTGCAGGTCACTTTCTGCTGACTCAGCTCTTGTTGCCAAAGATGAAAGCCTCGGGAGGCGGTCGCATTCTAAATGTGACGGCACTGGCCTACCAGATAGCCGAACCCGACCTTGATGACCTGAAATTCTCCAATCGGGAATACAAGGCAGGAGACGCCTACGCGGACAGCAAACTCTACATCCTCTGCTGGACCAGACATATGGCCAAGCTCCTGGAAAGTAAGATATCAACTGGATGAAAATACTGAGCATCAATAGATACTAAGATCATTGCCCCACAGACAAAGCATAGGATATGTTTATTTATACTGGGGTAATTTAACAATGTGTGCAGGAATACCTGACAACAAGGTGACCGTGAATGTGTATCAGCCGGGGGTGTGTAATACTGAGCTCTACAAGATGATGCCCTTCTATAACAACACGTTCATTCGCTGGTCGTTCGCTCCTCTAATGTTCATTCTCATGAAGGGTGCGCGTGACGGGGCGCAGACCCCTATTTACCTCGCTGTCAGCAAAGAGGAGGAGGGGGTGTCTGGCAAGTTCTATGCGTGAGTTGTGTCCTCATTGACCTTTGGTGTATACTTTGTTTCCCTGTCATATCCAATGAAACATTTATTTAACCTTCTTATAAACAGTCAGCAATATGATATTTAATTGCTTACTTTTCTTTTTCTGAACAATGTTCCTTTTCTATAATTACCTGCAAAAATCTGGTCAGTTGTTATTTTGTTGCTCTGCAATAAGCTATTTTCTTGTTGTGTTTTATAGGGATTGTCGTATGAAGGAGCCAGAAGAACTGGCCTGTGACGAGGAGAAATCTGCGCAGCTATGGGACATCAGCATGCGTTTGTGTGGCTTGGAGGATACCGAAGAGTCTGAGGAGAGTTAAACGCATTGACCACCTCTTCGTACCTACCATTCCTTTCAGAAACATGCGTCACAATTTTGTCATTTTATCATTAGGTTACATTTTTTGAACTACATTAGGAATTTTATAATATTATTTGTATAATTTGCATCTCTGCTTAAAATATCTTTATTTTGTACTTTGTTTACAGTAATATACACACATAATCGTTGTGACATGTATGTTGTTTTGTATTTCAAACTTAGTATATGTTGCAAACTTAATACAATGATGCAGGGATGAAGCCAGTGCAGTTTGTATGATTCTACCAATTGCATCTATTCTGATGATGCAAATATAAGTATATTTCTGCCCAAACAAACATGGTTGAATTCCACCACAAATGAAATACTCAGATACTTGTTTCTACATTGGTATTGACTTGGTCTTGACTTGTAGACTCACTAACTGTACTGCGCAGTTTGAACATATTGGATTTATTTTGTTTGTCATAAGCAGACTCGATGGTGCCTTGCATTTCAATTATCTTTTTTGGATCTTCCCTCAGCCAATAGACAAACCCAGGTCTTCCATATGTCTTCAGTTTTCTTATCTTATGAGAAAACTGCCTGCGTAACGCACGCACCAGAGCTAGCTTGTGATTTTCAAAACTTGAATGGCATCATGTAACTCTTCACTGATGGAAGGCTTAATATTCCTTTAGTCTGATTTTGTACCCCTGTTATTTCACCTGTAGGCTATTCTGTGGTCAGTGGTTGGGGTCACTCTGCCTATTTTTACCATCATTTTTGTAACAAACCATACTTTTGGCTGCTCATATTTTTGATAGAAGAAATATACATGGCCCACACGTTAGCTTAATACACCGGGATTAAGCAATAGAGTCATATTAGACTAATTGAACTAGTTTTTGATGTTAATTTGGGGGGGGGGGGGGAAAGTAGATAATTATTGCAGACATGTAGTGTATGTGCCATGTGAATAAACAACAGCCTTCCATTCCTGTTAGCATTTCTTGTTTATTCATGGCATCCATCTATGGCAATCCATTAAGCCACAGTTAATCCAGTCTATAAATAAAGTGTATGGTTGTGTACTAGAGCTGACATATAACCACACTATATGTAGCTGTTGCAGACTCTTAGAGTTGATGCAGAGCTATGCGGCCAGCCAAACGGGCAGTCTGGCTACTGTGGGAGGCAGAACTGATCAACTGCACCTGAATACAATACAGGCTCCTCCCATTAATCAAATATGTCAAGATATTACATCACACACACCCATGTCATTCACCTGTCGTAGATAGGTTGCCTGTTTTAAGATGATAACACAGGACATCCTCCCTATAATATATTGACTCTTAACTTTATCACCTGCAAAACACATCATCATATGAGACACCAATCACCGCACCTGACACAAACCATATTCACACCTGACCCAAACCTTATCAAACATGGCTGCATAAATCACAGCTCACACAAAGCAAATTATACAAGTTTCACTTGACACAAACCAAATCTCACATGATGGGCCATGTTGCAATAGATATCAACATTTAATATAAACATCTAGTTGATCATACATCTATTGGTTGTCTTCAATTTGGACCACCGTTACCTGAAGCACCTGTCTCAAGTAGGTCTCACCTAACCCCATACTCACCTTGTCATCAGTGTTGATTAGGGTGATTGATGTAGCAGAGCGTGCTCGATTCTCACCGATACTTAACGCATAGTCCGCCTGAAGCAAACAAATTACAAACAGGTCTAAGACTGCGTTTAAACCAGCTAATTAGGTCATTTTCTCCTTGGATCACCAATGATATCGAAAAGGAATTGCATAATGCTAACTGCAAGACCGTGGGTGACATTCGATTTGAGACAGTAGCCCTACCTGGTCGGCGTATCTAGGTAGGGTGTCATTGCCGCTGAGGAATACATACATCATTCCAGCCTCCCCTGGTGACAAAGCATGCTGCCAGTAAAACATGGGTACAGCAAAGCAGCATTTGAATATATATATATATATATATATATATATATATATATATATATATATATATATATATATATATATATATATATATATATATATATATATATATATATATATATATCCTTATCTATACTTGACAGCAAAAACACGTGTCTGTCATCTTCACGACCTGCCAGACGCTGTTCCTCTGCTTAATCTGACACCAGCAGGCCAATATCATTTGTGATGATACAATTTCTTGCTCGGGTTGGTTATGTTTATAATACGGTCTGCACTCACTGTCTTGCACGAGACTTTCTGACCGCAGGGGCGCTGCGATGATGACGTCATTTCTGCCATTTCTATCTATATCTGAAAACTATTATAACAGATGAACCTAACTGGTATACTCCGACCGAGGCTACGTCTACGAAGACGTTATAATGAAATGGTACGTCCGCGTATTCCACATGACGTCAATGGTTGTGAGGGTTAAATAGGTCGGTGATGGAACTGATGATGACGAGGAGTATAAATAAAGAAGGTGATGATGATGGTAATCTACAGTCAAAACACAGAGGAACTCACAGACATAAACATTGAATCGAGTCAAGCAGTACCTGAACTTTCCCACCGAAGCGACCGAACTCCCTGTCTCCAAAGAAGCGAGCGAGAGGTTGTTCTTGGACGCCAACTGCCGTCAGAGTGTGGAGAGTCACCTCGCCTGTCTGGATCAACTGCCGTCCCGGTGCGTCTGACACATACAGCCGTATTCAGAGATTCAATTTCATACACAGCGTTGTCGATCGATGGACTATTGCTACAGAAGGGCACCAGAGAGGATGATCACGATGTTGAAATTCTGCGCAATCCGAGTTGACTAATATGTGTAAGACCCACAAGGCTCGTGTAACTAAGAGTGTTTACGAAATTCCTAGGCGGAGATGCTTGACCTAACCTGCTAACCTTCCGTTACTCTCCACATTTGTATTGCAGCATGAGCTGGGGTTTGCCCCATTGGTCAAGGTCTGAGAAATTGCCAGAGACGGTTCTCACTTTCGTCAAGTGAAAATGTGTAAATGGATGGACGTGTATGCAATCGAGGGTTTCAACAAAGAAATTATGCATACACGAGGAGTGAGTGACGCCCAAACAGTAAGTAAGCTATAAATGTGGCATTTCGAGTCACATATCACAATTAGTTGTCTTGACGTGGATTTCCAATAACGAAACCTAAATAGCCAAATACCTGCCGTGGCTGCGCCTACCGCTAGCACATCTTGTCCATCATACTGGCCGATGGTGACGGAGTATCCGAGCTGAGCGAACACCTGAGTGCCTGTGATGTGAGTGTGAGGGGTGAGGTCAGGATGGAACAGATAGACTCTACCTACCGCCTGCTGGTCGCCTTGATCAAACCCACAATCCGGTCTGAAACCCACGGCGCATGGCATGAAAATCGGACGCGTGGATCGTCAAAGAAATAATTTCAACATGAATTTGCTGTTCATAGATAAGTGGTAATTTAATTGTCTTTGTGGATTTGTTTCACAATCAAGTTTGCTCTTTTGCATTTAGATATTCTTAGGGATGGGTTTATGCGGTTTGCAATCAAACTCGGGCTGTTGCTTGAAAAACACGCGGTGTATACACTACATATCTTTGGTATTTAGTACCACGCTTTTTCTTCAGTCACTGAGATTTCTACATTCTTATGGCGCTCGCGCATATCAAAAGCCCACGTGCAACGAAGGATAAAGCGCGAATTTGGTGCGTACCTGACACAGATCCGATGTTCTGGAGCGCCGGCCGCTATCCACGTGGCACCATCTGACGTGTGACCCACACTCAACGAGTAGCCCAACCACTCATAGTTCTGTCAAAGATGTATTAGTAGAGTACGAAGAATAATAAGGAGATAATATTAGAATTGTTAGTTAGGGATGTCACACAGAAGAGCTTACGTGTTCGCCAGTGGCTGATGATTGCTGGGTTTCTCGGGTGGTGATCTGCGTCCCAACTGAAACCGAGCTGAGTCATCATCATCATCATCATCGTCATCATCATCATCAACATCATCATCATCATCATCACCATCATACGTAATTAGATCGACAGTATCATCATCATCATCATCATCATTATTGTCATCATCAATATTGTCATCATCATCATGGCAAATTAGATCGATAGTTTCATCACCATCATTATTATTGTCATCATCATGATCTAGTCATCGTCCTCTGTGTTGGCAGTAGATTACCGTCATCACATACTTTATTTATACTCATCGTCATCTACAGTTCCATCATCGACATATCTTCATCACCACCACCACACAGGTAACCACCGGCGCTCGGTTCCCCATGTCAACATTCGAGCTGCGACCAACTCTTATATCATTAAAGATCCATTTGATGGGCGCCTGGAGTCCTGAAATCGGGAGTTGAATCCCTGTGGCCAGCACCACACCCAGCCCCACAACATATAAAACATACCATAAGAGATGGAAAGATATACCTGTGTACTGTGGTCCGCTAAACAGCACGTTGATTGTACCTCTCTGTTCCCCGCCTGCCTCAATACCAGGAGAAAACGGAGAGCCGACCAAGAGATCCGCGTGCCCATCACCGTCCAAATCACCAGACGCCAGCGACCAACCAAAGTTACAATATCGCTCCTGAGGTTTACCACACAGAGATTACAACCCCTACATATTATCATACTATTCGTGTTTCAGGTCATATGTAATAAACAGACAATTTGTCTTGTATAGCATCTAGTTTAATTACGTCGCCTCCAAAGTTTAACGCAAACTATGTTTAAATTACAAGCTATTCATTAGTCAAAATATTAATAGTGTGCACAAGCACATATTAATAAACATTTCATTTTGTATTTTCAATTTTTTTTTATACAATATCAAAGCCAACATAACATGCACAAGTGCTAAATACTTTGCCACCGTTTTTGAAACGACGGTTTAAGTCACACGAAAAGTTGTACAACCTCACACATGTAAGTAAGTCCGGGATTCGCCTGTGGTCTGTTGGTAGTCTGGTCCCCAAAATACACGTACACCACGCCCTGCACCCGCAAAACAGACACACAGGGCGATCTTTAATAATGTCTGTTAAGATATCTATATTACATATTAATTTTTTGTTACTAAGCAGGTACTAACTCGTTGTTATATAATGACTCACGTGATACTGAAGAGAATCTGCGCCTGTAGAGGGCGCGCTCACTGCTAGGTCATTGACCCCGTCAGCGTTGATGTCCACTATAGATAGCGCATGACCAAATCGTCCATTCAACTACCAACAGAACACATCAGTCTTTTTATTATTATATTATTTTTGATGCACGATTAAAACGATACCAACTCCTTGAGCCTACTTTCGATTTTATGATTTATTTGACGCATATGAATAAATCACACATATTTTGGATGAATATTTTTTAGCTCACCTCTGTACCATGCAAAACATCCCCAGCTACATCTTCAATGGAGGCTGATACAACAGGTACTCCATCAGAATCACCTGTAATAAAGAAAAAGCAGGTGTACCACTATTACTTCTTCAAAAAACTAAATGCCAGAAGGGCAGCTGACAAAGAATCTCTTTGGATTTGTGTATCTCATGACGTTAGTCATGCGTCGGCACCACTTTAAACTCAGTTAGCGTACTCGGGTATTTCCTACCATACACGATGTATACAGCCCCCTCCTCGGGATTGCCGGGGCTGCTAGCACCAGGTGCCCCTACGACCAAGTCATCGTATCCATCCCCGTTAACATCCCCGGTCACCATGGACCTAACACCGACACGTGAATAGTCATTACATGGGGTAATAAGGCCCCTCATTACTCCATGGTAATTCCATGGGGTAATAAAGCCCCTCGTTACTTCATGGTAATTCCATGGGGTAATAAGGCCCCCCATTACTCTATGGTAATTCCATGGGGTAATAAGGCCCCTCATCAATCCATGGTCATTTTAATTAATGGCATCAGCTTTAGTATCAGAATAGGTTACACAATTGAGCTTATGAGGCGGTCAACGCCAAAAAGTAAACTGGTTAACCACCAATGTTGGCTTAGCAAAACAATAAATCAAAATGAACAAAAGTTGATCAACAACATATAAATTATATAATGCGAGCAATTCCAATGTTCGGACAAATATGGTAAATAATAATCAGTCCTTATATATCAACGTGATCGCTACTGGCAGTGGGGCATACGTATTTGTTAATGGGGTCCGTGGGGAGGAAGGGGGGGTGGGGGTGGGGGGTGGTGATGGGTGGTTCACTAGATGTGCCGACGATAGAACCACAGAAAACCCTTACATTCCCAGGCGTCCATATCTGCCCTCTGAGTCGTACACTGCATCAGGTAGCGTAGCCTGTGAGATGACCACGTGATTAGATTGCCGCCTCTGTTCGATTGCTTCCTGCCACACACAATTTAGTTGTCTGACAGTTTAATCACTCACTTAGCGCTACAAAGTGTGATAACGGTCTTCACTGGCTCTTGCACACCTTTTCGATGGAGCGTTTTAGTCATGTCTGGGAGGCAATATCTCAGGAACCACGAATAGGTTGAAAAACAAATTTACACGGTTTTTATAGAGAATGACTAAAGCTGCAACATATGGACGCTTTATCATTAATAAACGTTTTTGAAGACAACATACATTGAGTCAGCCCCCTTCCCCTTGATGGAAATGGAGCCAGTCTAGATATTTGTCACCTTTTTGTGAGCACAGCGTGGGGTCGGATGGGATTACGATGATATTGTCACGACCCAACTAGAAATCCGGTCAATTTTAAAATTGTCCTGACCCAACTTGAAATTTCAAGTTGGGTTGACCCATTTTAAAATTGGACAGTCGACTGCCTTGAATGCGTCAGTTGAAGAAATGCCGGATGTACACAGCCTATTTTCTCTGGCCGATCTTTATAATCATTATTTTACTTATATTCACTTCCTTGCCACCTCAGTCTATTCTAACAATCCTGCTTTTCGATTCTAATAATACACGTAAAGTCGCGATATCCCCATGGTGAATCGTGTATGGAGTACCGCGGTAATGCTAAACAACATAATCATTTGGAAAGGGAACTAAGTGCGTATATGCGTCTAATTCAATTATCTATTCTTCTAAAATACTAATCATATATCAAAGGTGTATGTTACCTTAAATAAAGCTCTTAAAAAGCAAATAATTAACCCTAACCAATCACAATATTCCGATATATATTGCACAGACTTAAGTTGGGTCAGCCATTTACTTGCCCCAACTTAAAATAGCGGTCAAGGTCTGAGATCAAACTTCGCTCCGCGAGGCATGTTAGAGAGAGCAATGGAGTGCTATTGAGATTTATAACAAACAATAAAACAGACAGACATCGGTTGAAGATATATTTCTACAGGGCGAAGGTAAATTCAGCCTTACGGGTACATCAGCGAGCGCTGTCTGCCATGCATTGCGATATACATAGGCACAACAAGCCGATAACGTAATAAACGCGCCGCCGCTTTCCATACCAGTCGTGCCGCCGTCCAATTTTAAAATGGGTCAACCAACTTGAAATTTCAAGGGCTGCAAAGTGATGTCGTCATTTTCCTATCAGTGGTCATTGTGATATTACTCTCCAGACATGACTAGAATGCTGCAATAAAACGATGTTAATGAGTTCGATTTTTGACTTGCTATAACAACTAGGTATAATGGATCAGTGAATTTGACTGTCACAGGAAGTCCGATAAAGACTTTCGTGAACATGTATGGCAGTGTATGGCACATATATATTAATTGATAAGAAAATAACGTGCTAACCGTTAGTTTGTCACTGACTGAGTAAGACACGCCATGATTGGTGCGTTCCACAATGACATCATCAGGATCCACAAGTCCCTGCATCAGTCTCAGCCAATCATCGTCAACACCGGGGTTCGACTGATGCTTCCGCTCGGGGTGTTGTGGTAAAAGTTTCCGTTTGTCATTGAAATCCTCATCGCATTCGATATATATGGGGTTTCTTGGCAGGTCACACACGCTAAATGCAGACGAATGGAAAAACTTAAAACTGGAGAAGCTAAATGCTTATCCCCCCCAAAATGCAGCTAATGTAATGGTTTGATATTTCATTCGATTTAAATGACGCAAAATCTGTCTTTAACGGAAATTCAAGGATCAAGTGACCAATATAAACAATTGTTTGCTAACGCCGATAACATATAATCACAATGGTTGAGTTATGTTTTTGAACAGATGGTAACGTTCTCACTACAGTCAAGTGTACGTTATACCCTAAAATGAACAACTGATAGATCGGCGTGTTGGGAGTATGCGACTACTGACTCTGTGCCGCGGTCGAGCATGGTGACCGTGTGTTTCATGACGTTAGCTGACCACGTGGACATATCGTCCATTCCACCCAAATAGTAACCGTTCAACTGGTCGATCAAGAAAGGACTGCTCTCCGCGTAGGTAGGATATAGCTGTGGACAGTAACGATAATCTAGAATTCTAAAAATCGACCGATCAATCGAACAATTAATTGATTCAAAACATCAGAAAATAAACAATTAAAAAAAGAGTTAAAAACGGGAATTAACCTTTATACAAGAAACCATTGTTATTCAATTTTCATCATTATTTGAAAATCATATATATGAAATTTTAAAATCATGATTCTTTCAATCATACCAGATCGATAACTCCGATGTTTTCACCAAGTCTGAAAACATATGTGGTGGTTTTCAACTATATCTGTTGTCTTAATTCAAAAAGTCAAACCCTAACTTCATGATAAGCTCCAAAACTAAAACGTAAAAAGTAACACAGCACCGGTAAGTGCAGATATCTAGATCTGGAACAAAGGCGCCACCTTCCTAAGAAGAGGAGAAATGTGCAGTTTTCCACAGCTTCAGCAATCATCCTATCCGGTGTACCATAGAGCTCGGCATATATCTCCAATAGGTCATCTGTCGGCACATACCTGCAATACAGACATATACTATGATGTGCTGGGTTCGTTACCGAGTCACAGACGGATACAGATCGATGTTCAGGACCAGGAATTGATGAAGCATGTGCTTCAAATACACACTAGAAATATGACAAGACCCGTATTGTGATCGCGCACATGTACGTAGGCCTAAACATAAATGTTACAGTTGATAATATGTTTTTAACTGATGGTTGTTGTTTTGAAGCCTAATTCACCAGCTGTATGTGAGTAGAAATCACAGTCACTGCGTCACAATAGTAAGGGAAGTCACAGAAACCGTGTTTAATTATAAACTCACGGTTACCATTTATCAATGAGCCCAACATAGTCCATGTCCAGTTCATAGATATTGACCACGTCGCCACCTGGAGGAAATAAAGTGTAAGTGAATCCTTTGTGTAACGGACACTCAATTTACATTTCATGGTGTCTCATTTATATGTAGGTGTTAATTATAAACGGCATCTTAACAAAGATGTACATCAAAACTTCAACCAGCGTATCTTACCAATATACAAGGAGAAACTCACCGAAGTCGCCGTCGCTATGAGCCGCATTGAACGACCCATGATAATTTACCTGCAATTAACCAGAGTACCATAAATTGTGATATACGAATAGGCCCATGAGAGTAGTGCTATTATCGCCCCTCGCCCTATTCAGAAGCGAGTCAGACTCACTGCCCCCATGGTACGCAGGAAGCCCTCGGATATTCCCAGAGAATGCCAGTTAACGTCAGCAACCTGGTGCTGAACAATGGCCAACAGAAAGACGACCAACTTCTCTGTGGCCTGAAACCAACACACTCCATAAAGTTGTGAAACCAATATTACATGGCACACGTGCATTTATGATAAACTGTATAAGTATGATTTATACTGGTGTATTAAGTATCATAAAAGGAATGCCGAGCAGGGCTGCACCTCATCCCAGGGCCTGGGGCGCTCGGCGCGGATGAAGTCGACAGCCGCCTTGATGAAAGGGGTCCAATGGGTATCCTCGGCTACATCGTGGTAAATTCCTGCAAAGCGCCATAAGCTTTGACATTGGTGAAATTTTCGAATTATATCTGATTGTTCTGTGGATCATTCACATATTTCTATGAAATGCATCCACATTAGATATTTGGTGCATGATGCTATTTGTAACCAGAGACGCTCGGATCTACGTATCATATCACGAGCGCCGAAAGGCCTAATATCGGGATATCAGACACATATTACCATCGAAACAGAAGTCAGGATAGAATGCATCCGGGTAAGGGCTGCCTGCCTGGAAGGCGTCCGGATGTTTGTTAATAAGCTAATTACACAATAAAGCAGATGCGCCATTATACTACAGACACTATCATCCCCAATAACCTGACAATTCACATCATGTATCGCTATATCATATGCAAATTGCATGTAAGCCTGAACAGCAAGGCTGAACACTGGCAATACTTACTTCTCTGTAGTCGATTCCTTGAGATTCTAGGGACAAGAATTCTCGGGCACGTTCAGCTGAAATTTCAGATATTCAGCAGTAGGGCAAATAACTGCGTGTGTAAGCTACCATTATTATCACAATGTTACGTTATCGACCGATATATTGGTACTTGATATATTGACACATCGCTAAATAAGTCATGACAATTATAACGTTACATACAAGCCTCAAGGCATTGTGATGTAAACTGCCAGCGTTTATGGATAGTGACATTCACAGGTTTCAATGTATTGTGACGTTATTCAACCAGCCTCTATGCATCGTGACGCACCATATAAGCCTCGAGATATTATGACGTTATCTACCATAGAATATAGTGTGACCTTCACTGCAAGTTTCAAGTTACTATGTGACGTAGCACCCTTGCTGGATTGTGACGTTACCTATCAGCTTCAATATGTTGTAACGTTACCGACCAGCCTGTGATCACTGAAACGTGACCCCCATTCTTATTTGTTTAGTGACGTCACTTACCAGCGTCTATGTGCGTGGTAATTCCACTTCCCTTGACACCGGCCAGCAGTAACAGAATACTGATTAAGCCGACAAATCCAGCCATGGTTCACGCACTATTCAGCACGATGTCGTATAGACGTACTACAGAAAGGTTATCAACTGACGAGCCTACATACACCGACCTGGGGGTATTTACATCTGGCTCTTTTCCCATGAAATCATGTGTCACTTGTGAACCAGTATGTTTGACAATTCAACTATGGTATACATGAAATTTACCGGTTTTAAGGAAGGTGATTCTCTTGTTATCTTGCTGACTCTTTGTACAGCCCATGTTTTACCCAGTACTTACGCTAACATTTACAGATTGACAGTTGCGTAAGTATTGAGTACTGAGAAACAAACATTCTGTTGATCAGTGTGTGTCGGGGTTCATCATGTGCGTGGCAAAGAAACTTCGCCTCTGACAGCGTCCGCGCTATTTACTACTTTCGATCTCTCACATCCGCGCTGTAGACTAAGGTGGCATCAGATCATCAAAACACCAGGGACGAATGCCTCGCCTACGTGTGGCGTTGGTGATGGGGGTGGAGAGGACAGGCGCGAGTGGAACTGAACCACTAGAGGTGGGCTGGTGGTTAGGGTATGAGCGCTGTAGAGTGTATGGGGCAGCATGTCTGTCATTCAGTGTCAAAAAGCTCCTCGTTCTTAGCCTCTGACATATAGTCTTTATGTATCAGTGGCTTTGGGCAAGAGGCAGTGAAGAATCTTCATTATCACTATCAGCTATCTGTTCTTAGCTCACATGCAATCCCCTCTCTTAGGCGTCACAATTTGTAATTACTATCCATTGATTGGTAGCTTTAAAATATTTAAATAAAAACAGGCATTAATCTTGAGAGGACCCACCTTAGTTTTAAATAAAGGAAGAATTCTGGCTCGATATCCAGGATACACTTGTATGGCTTCGATACATCTTTTGTCAATGATCCCCTCAGGTTAAAGTTATATATCACAATGTCAGTGCAAGTACAGTAGCCTTCGTCTCTTGTAAATAGGTTGCTGGGCTAGCTGACAATGATATAGTCTTTCACATAAGATAGTGACACTTCTGTTACAAACTTAACTACTAAATTCAGTTCCATGATTCTATGTGGATTGTTGGGAATAAATAAAGATTTCCATCATGGTTCTGTACACTTTATATTGGCTATTGAACTCTTTTGCAAAGTTTTTCCTTGTAGAATATTTTTTTAAAAACACATATATCAACAACATCATCCAAACACACTCAATAATAACTTATAGCATTATACGGGATATAATGGCTGTTCATCAGGGGGTTGATGCATCTGATCGACCTGGTAAAACTTGTCTCTGTTCATCTTGGTATGTTTTCGAGTTTTCCCAAGGTCGTGGCCCACGTATGTTTTGATACTCCTCCAGTTCCTCTTGCTTCATTCTCTACAACCCAGAAATTATAAAGATTAATGAACGATAACTAAGACACTTTTTATGACAGGCATCACCAGAAAGCACAGTCATGATGGACTCATTTCGCAAGTGATTAATCATTTTGCCTGGTATTCGTTCTCTATTGTTGGTTCCTCTTCTCGCCGTCGTGGTCCTTCCACCTCAGATTGACGCAGCTGACAGACAACACACATCATCCTCAGACCGCAAAAATAATAACCTGAAGGCTGGCATTACAGACAACAGATTCCAGAATACAAACTGTAAACATTAATTCCATGGTGTGCATTATGAAGATGATTTTTCCCTAGACACTCACAGATTTGGATTTTCTGAATGTGTAGCGTAACTGGGTGAATTGCTTGAGTCCAAATGACCCACCCACTAGGAGTACCTGTAAACACAATCTAATAATTAGTATTTGGTTATCATGCCCTGATAAACATGTTAAGTCACGTTATGCCAATTTATATCCAACAAGAAACATTCTCACTGCAATGCAGAGACAACCAGAGCACTTAAACTGAAAATGTGTCAAAGGATGACTTGATATAATAAACTGGTTCCAAGTTTATGAGAATGAAAGGTAGATACTTGTTTTGATAATGAAAATTGAAAAAGTAATAACCCACGTATATGCACTGCGATTATGATAAAACGGGGTATATAATTGATAAATTAACTACAAAAGCCTGATAATTCCTTCACTTGATTGAATCTTTTCCCCAAAACATGGAAAACTGAGAGTTCAAAGCATTATAGATTGTTCCAGCTGTGAATTAACTGTCCATGCTCCTTTGCAAGATGCCCACCTGGATCTCAAACTGAAGAAATCAAAGAGATGAGATACCATGTAATTGCACACTGCGTTGATCAAGTCGATGACGCATAACAAGGCATTTGGTAAATAAGGCCTCTAGGCGAATGCTGTATTTGGTTAATCTTTCAGTTTTAAATCAAGTAAACTGATGGGCGACTAATCTTATGAACAATACTCGCCCAGGTAACTTTCTTTTCCTCTTGGGATACTACTAAGATCCCATCCTACTCCTAGTTCACTTATGGTTTTTTTCCCAATCCCTTTCCCTCTCTGAATTATAACCGCTGAATAGACATTTTCACTCACTGAGCACTATCTTGTGTGTCGAGTAAGATTTGTCTGACTCTAGTAAACTTCGCCTCTCTCAAAATCAATTACCCCGTTAGTAACATGTGCTAAAAGTAAAAAAAAAAAATCAGCTCCAGTAAGATTTGTCTGCCTCTAGTAAACTTCGCCTCGCTCAATATCAATTACCCCGTTAGGAACATGTGCTAACAGTCCATTTATCGCTCAACACCCAATTTTACCGACAGTTTGATAAGGTTTACAATTAACAAAATTAGAAGTACACACCAAAAATGGAACTCCATATGAGAGAAATCTATTCCTCGGGAAAATGGCCATTATATTAACTGATTACAATAAATGCGAGTAATATATTCATCGTGAACAAGTCCAAGCCCTTATCTATCACACCGTCCGCTACAAATATGGTATACCAAGTGTGGCGAAAAACAATTAGTGACGCCAGAAAGATAATTATGACCACTTAGTATTCGATGATTCATTTCGAAAAGATATCCTTGGTACCAGAATACGTTGGTTAATAATTTCGCCTAATATTGCACATATAGGGAACACTACTAATTTTAAACAATTCTTAACTCTCAAGCACCGATTAAACAATGGCAAAGGTGCATTATGTCATTAAAAAAACCTTCATGGACAGATTCCCTACTACGATATCCGTGATTCATAAAACTAGGGCTAGTCTATCTGTGACCCCTGCTATTGTTAAGTCCGATTCCCTTTTGACGGAAAGTATATAATGAAACATATTAGGCATGTGCGAAACGCTATCATGCAGTGTCCATACATGCGCAGATGTTAACAAGCGGAATTTGGGCCCGGGGTTTGTATACATAGAAGATATCAGCTAGCCGGCCAATGGAAATTCCTGTGGGGTGAGCTTATGATTCTCGGGGCGTAACGCAGGGACCATTTATTGCATTTGAATTGTCAACGATAGGTGGGATGTCCCGGGAGAACGAAGCCCCACAAAAAACCGTCGTACAGATTAAAGCAGAAAAACATACCCCGTCGTACAAGTATGAGACCTAATATAACCCGTCGTACAATATCGATAGATAATCCATGATTTGGTTAAGCTAATATTCAGAAAGAATTGCGATAGAGCCATTTTAGCAAGTAGACAAAAACGGAAACCAAATAAAACCCCGGCACCGACAAAGTGCACCTTTAACACGTTTTGAATACCACTGCCATCCATTGACGGCTTACGTTCCCCTATTGGAGTTCGTTGAAAGTCACATGATTGAACTCGCGTTGTCTAGGTGCGATAACTCTCTGTAGAGATTGAGCCTTGTTTCATTCCAAACAAGAGAGGGCATATTAAATCAGCATACATCATGGATACAGAAGATACGCTTAAGGGACAGAATGTACCCCGGTGAGTTATATTATACTATGATAATCTCATAAACTATAATTTGATCAGTCCTTGTGTATATGTATATCAAAGTTATGGTTTTCAAGGCTGATGTGAGATTCTTTCGCGCACCGTTTTGGTTGCTAACGACGCTTAACGCACTTGCTACTAGATATCACGAAGCGCATCGAGAAGATGCGGCTAAAATAATTCAATATATGTATATAGTAAATTAAGCTAACAAAATCTGTCGTGATTAAATGATTATTAAATGTTTTTAGAATTGCTCCGAATACATATTATTCAGTCAGTAATGTACCGTATTGTACGCATGACACTACACCATCAGCTGACCATGACACCAATGTTATGACTCGGTAATAGGTCGGCCGTGACGTGGCAATCCAATGGAATAAAATACTTGCCGGTACAATAGTACAAGTCGACTAATTAAATTTCTTTAGTGAACGGTTGGATTTCTTTTTTGTGTAAAAGGGTTCCAGAATACTCGAGGCTCCATGGAGTAATACCTCCACTTGTGGTCCAAGAATGGAAGACTGATATGAAAAATAGGAGGCTGATTGTGAAGGTGAATAATTTTATTATTTAAGTCATTCAGTTTTACAATTCAGTATTAAAATTCAATTTTGAATGTGCAAATAGCTGTATTTAAGCCCATCAATAAATAATGGCTAATTTTCTGTGCAAGAGGACTGATAGTTGGATAGTCTGGTAATTTGATAGTACCCATAAGGGGCCATATATATTTGAATCTTATCAGGTAGGAAACCTTGAAGTTTTTTGTGGGTCGGATTATTTGCGTTGGTTTAATGTAAATGAAAAAGTGATGGGATGGAGGATAATTCTTTATTCAGTTCAATAGTAATGGATATTTGAGTGATTCTTTTATTGAATTGTATTAGCACATTGTGTTTGAAGAATGCTGAGGAAGGAGGGGTTCCACATTTTGAACATGATGAAAACCTTTACATGGACAAGCGTGAACAAATGCATTATAACAACGAAGATAGGAACCGAGTGGAAGCTAAATATCATCTGCCGAGCCGTAGTGAAATGCTGAGACCTACGTTTCATCACTCCACTTCTAAATACCAAAGCTCCCTGATGTCCAGACGAGACCCATTGCATAACTAAGGCATTTGAATCCTAGTAATGTTGTCAGTGTGGTTGATATTTACAGCAAGATGATTAATTTCGTATTGCAACGATGAGTTAAAGCTGTTTGAACAGCTATTTTTATAAAACTGCATGTACACGCCATCAGTATTATTGATCACAGTATTAATATTTTGTCATCACAGATTGATTTTTAGCATGCAGATGCCCCACATTATTGTGGCATACATTCTTGTGTTTTTGTTCTTGTATATATATATATATATATATATATATATATATATATATATATATATATATATATATATATATATATATATATATATATATATATATATATATATATACATATATATATATATACATATATATATATATATATACTTTAGTGGTTTGCTGTTGCTTACAAATGAGCCAAGAGTGGGCAGTTTGTCATGATCAATAAACATTCACCCTCAGATGTTCTTGAGTGCTACCTCTCATTGAAACGTTTACACAATCCACTTACTTATACTAAGAAGAACCAGCTGGCCTTAATCACCTGTTTTTTTGGCTAGGGTAATCAAGAGAACATAATGGAGTTGCTATTTATTGAAACTGGACACACCAGCTGCAAGCATCATGGATTGGTCTTTTACTGTAATTCTATTGCTCGTGGATTTATGAATAACTTAAATAGAGACAGCTGCCAAGTCGTTGATAACCTTGCGCTGCAATTATCTGTAATCTGAAGTACCCACCAACTGACAGCCATCAGGCTCTCACTCTGAATGCCTCTTCATGCGGGGTTACTTTACCGCAAATGGGGACTACATGGTTAATCAGTCATACATTAGTGCATATGCTTGACTCGCGCTTGTGGAGCAGTGGTAGCAGCAGACGACCGAGGTTGCAGTGGGCGAAGGCAAATAATACATCCGGCTGTGGACTTAACCGTCCTCTTTTTCACTTCCGTTGAGGACGAATGAATCGTTAATTTGTAAACCTGAAATTGCATTATTTACGTAGGTTTGATCGAAAACGGACCGAAGCAGATGCTTTATCAGTCAATTGTTCAGGATCATAGTCTTATCAACCATGCACGCGATGTAAAGCATTTTTCATTCACTCGAACCAGTCGACCGCCCAAGATACAGAGATAAGGCAGTACGGTCTTTTCCTTTCGGGCCAAATATCGCGAGATCCAAACGCACTGCACACTCCTATTGCATTGTTGCTGCGGGTCAGTTTAATATCGATGAACTTAACAACCGGTAATTGTACAGACGGGATATTTATGAAAACGTAATTGCTGCCTGGTTGCAAAGGGACATACTTCCGGGACACATTACGATGAGGCGGTACCATTCGGAAGTTGCATGCGGGCTCCAGTCGGTCAAGTGCTGGACAAAGCGCGGTGCGATGGTTCGAAAACTCAGATTTGTCCTGTCGATGGCGACCCTTGCAGGCTTGTGGTATAGCTATCATATAAGGAACAGCGTTCTTCACAAAGGTAAGATCAAGGGGCTTGATACACACACACACACACACACACACACATATATATATATATATATATATATATATATATATATATATATATATATATATATATATATATATATATATATATATATATATATATATATATATATATATATATATATATATGTATATATATATAGTTTGCATATGTTACAACCCATCTGCAGATGGGTCTGACCCGTTTACAAATCCACAGATGGGCGACCCATCTGCGGATCACTTAATGGACTGAAACCCATCCGTAAATGGGTCAGTCCCATCTGACCCTTTCTGAGGATGAATAAGACCCAGCTACAAAAAAGTATCACATCCTGATTATTTTAATCGAAATTTATTATTTTTTGTGTGCAACAAAAATTATACGCAAACCACATCCAAAGAAGAAAGCTATTGTGTCAAATAAAAACACAACATAGTATGTGAAAGGAAAATCAAAAGTAATAGAAATCAACATCAATATCAAATCCAACAATAATATATATCATTATTAACAAGAAAAAGTGGAAGCAAAGGCCATAATAATATTCGGTGTCCGCATTACTATGCTAGATGGGAATGGAGGTAATTCACCGGTTGGCAGAGAATCCGCAAGGTGTTGTCTGGGGTAGACATAGCTTTGGTTGCTGGGATCGTGTGCTGTTGGCAGGGTCTTGGCAAACGCGATGGCAAATACTCCACAATGGGTGCCGTGGGTCTGACGGTGAACATTCATCACAGCAATTGTTAAATCTTTGGCCCTGTCGTTCACGTACTTGGCAGTTGGAGAGCTTCCTACACAAAGAGACATACACGCCAACAGTATTCAGAGGGTGGCCAATGTTTGAGATTGTAATCCAGTGGGTTTTGTCTACATAAATGCAAAACTTGGACACATTCGCTCGTTGGAACATCCCAGGAGTTATTCAGTTGGAGTACAGTGCCCTGCAGACCAAACACACCAGGGTGATCTTTAAGCAAAATTGATTAAAAGTTCAACTTAACTATGCTTGGGGAGGATGTTATGACATTAATCTAGCTCATCTGACTTTTAAAGCCTTCCTCCCTTTTTAATTATGAACACGAAATGCCTACACTAGCCAGGGTCACCTTCTGCCCAAATGGTGGGGGTGTGACTCTGATAAGTAGTCTTGGCTGATGCCGTTTCCATTGACCTATGACCTTACAAATCCACGCCCCATGTGGACCGTTAGGTCAAGACATGTGTGGAACGGGCCGACTTTTCCTGAACCAATAAACAACAAGAACTCCTGGTCTCGTGTTATTTCTCTGGCTAGTCCTCACACAAGCAACTACAAGCAGCATCGTTTTCTAAAACGAAGGAGCGCGCATAAGCATGAAAATTAAATACAAGACAGGCGGGGAAAATCCGTAGATGCTCGATCAATCTTTGGCATAGCTACTGACACAGTGTCACCCAAATTAAACTCGCGTGCTGTAGTACGTTTCTTTCGGTTATAGTGGTCAACCATTTTGCTGACAGACTTGTGCTTTGTCTCTAAAACTTTCATGCTTCATATAATTGGGTATTGATGAGTCAGAATCGTCAACTGAAGGTAGCTTTTGGCTGGTTGATTTTGTTGGTGTGTGATCTGGAGTTGAACTTGAATGATCTTCTTGAGAAATATCATCATCTGAAGTTTCTGTGGAAATGATAATTAGTTCCACTGTAGGTTTCCGAACACTGTCATAGGAATCGAAATGATTTTGTCATTATTTTCCCTACATAATTAATTGATCATAGATTACCCACAAGTTTCATTGACACATTCATGGGCTTAAGTTTCAGCAATAGAGCGGGCAACCTGGAATGAGTGTCACAGTAAAGCGCCACCATCCTGCAACCGCCATCCAACCGAAGTTCGCGGTTTTCAAAGGTTTCTCAATGGACAAAATATGCGGCCTAACCGGAAGTCCCCCGCAAATCTTCCGACCAATCAACTTGCTCATAAACGATTGCACGAACGAAATAAGGAATCCTTTGGGAAAAATGGCTTAAGCGATGAATACAAGAGCTTGAAAACTGATTGGGAACACATGAACATTTCACAGAGAATGGATAAAACACTTGGACCCCTTCGTAGCGCGTATAACATATCGGACAAAGAATTAATAAGTATATTCTTCCGTGTCAATATGAGTCCACTTATCGAAACAGCAATCGATGGGGTAGGTGACATGTAACTGTATTTCTAATTGCCTTATATTCAACCGATCAAACATTGATGTATTGCGATACAAACTGTGTTGTACATGGCGGACACCGATCGTCAGTGGTTCTTTCACGTCTTTTCTGTAGCATTCTAGTCATGTCTGAATGGCAGTAATTCATTGACAACAGAAGTTAAATATTACATGGTTTGTTTTATTAGAGAACACCTGGGGTTATAATAGATGGAAGTTCTAAAGGCTAGTTGAGTGCTAAGCTCCTATTGGCGGGAGCAACGTAGAGTCTGACGTGATTGAGACGGCTCTGCTGAACCAACAAAATATAACCATCATTGTTCGCTGTATGCCCCCTGATTTAGTCAAGTCTCTGTATATTTCACACATGCATGAAATCGACGACTGCAGAAATTACGATCTGTGTCCCACGTAATAAACCACTTTGTACCTGCAAACACCGGGTGCAAACATTGTCACTGCTGTTGCCCAGGGACCAACGGACTTTTTACCTGACTACCGCAATCCTTGTTGGAAATCAATTCCAACCAAGAAGCACGAGTGTGGAGTTAAGTGCTTGCCACTCGTGTTCCTCGCTGGAGTCACAAAAAGTGGAACCACTGACCTTTTCGACAAACTCCTATGTCACGAGGACATCGTAGAACCCCAAATCAAGGAGCCCATGTGGTGGAACCGTTTAACTATAGGTGAGCAATTGGGGAAATTGTTGACTTGATTGGATTGTACAAGTTTTCTCGAGTCTGCCTATCTCAAGCAGTGACACACACGCATTTTTTTGTAGCAATCATATTTCCAAAGTAATGTAAAGATTTAACATCGCTGTATCAAGCTCAATTACTTTTTTCTACGGGTTACTGTTTGAATTCAAAGGTTATTATTTAACATTAATTGTCGTCAATAGACAGATAAGCTCTGATCGAATGATTGACGTTTGAATTTAAGGGATGGATAATATTTGTTGAGGTTTTGCATCCCCTCCTCTTTCTTTGGCGTGAAGGTTCATATCCACGGATGTCATCCTTTGACAGTTACATCGGTCGATTCAACCCGGCCGCCTGCGCCATAGAAGCCTCGTCGGACACGCTGACACATTACCACGACAAGATAACACGTGAGATAGTAACCGACTACTTGTAGTTGTAATCATGTTCATATACCGTCGTCAAATACATATTTAAAGTATTCATGGCCAGGGATTCATCGTTCCACAGAAATTTTCTATTTAAAATTGTTGTTTTCTGCGTTGGCTGTAGTGGACGGAACACCAGCATACTTTTGGGATTACGATGGATGGGAGCATATACCCGGTAACGCTGGTCTCCAGGAACCGAAGTATATTCTCCCATCCACTTTACGCGTGCTTGTTCCGCATGCGAGGATCATTGTCATTCTCCGACAACCAAGTGAACGGTAGGTCGACATAGCAGATCGATGACAGGCCGGCCAAAATACCGGAAAAATCGGCGGCGCAAACTACACAATACAAAACAATTAATGAGAACGAAACAATACCTCAGCGAGTAGAACTCATTCCATAAGTAAGTAAAGACACAGCTATCTAACAATCATTGACACACTTTACACGATTAAGAAAGTAAATTTAATTGAAAGACCCGTATGTCTGATGGATTGTAAAGCATATCGCAGAGATGCTGTATATAAATTAAACTGCAGTTCGAATTTAATATCATCAAACGGTGCTTGAAAATCTTGTTGATGGACTTTAAGCCTATCTTACCAGCTGAAATATATCATTTAGCAAACTCTTCCATGGGTTCCACCTTCGGCTCATTTACAGTCTTCGGTGTGGTGTAAATGCAATTAAATTACTAGTCTTATAAAGTTCGAAACGATAACTGAGATTGAATAATTCCTGCCGACCCCCACCTTCCCCACACGCATACCTTCTGTTATGTTGTTCTCCAATGATATCCCTACCCATCATGTTTATGTTGCTGAAATATATTCCACATACCAGCTTTGTAACTGAAAATTATTATCTGTGTAGTAGTAGGGCTAACATTTTATACCTGGTCATAGATTGTTGTCTTACAGAACATATTCTAATTTCCGAATGAAGAGCCACAAAAAGTCGGCGGAATATTTCCACAACTGCTCTGTGGATGCTGTAAACGTCTTCAATAAATGTCTGGGGGAGCATTCATTACGTCACTGCACATACAACAATAAACTAGTGCCAAATGAATATGAGGTGAGCTTTATTTTAAAACTGGATGTACAATCAGATAGTTGCAACTGAAAAAATGATCAATTCATAATTTCGAACCTTGCCTTCTAATATTTATTTCTATTTTTTACATCATATACACCTGTTGGTGGATGATTCGAGTCACCATTTGTGAAGTAAGCCTCTATAGCCCCCAAATTGTCGTGTATTTGTCTCTTTATCGTCTTTTTAGGAAGGACTGTTTTACAGAGCGTCATTGTACTACGTTTATTTAAAGGACTGGCTCGACATCTTCCCACGTGATCAGATGATGATCATTAAGGCCGAGGATTACTACGCCAACAGAACACTTGCTCTGGTGGAGGCCTTCAACTTCTTGAATCTGGGTAATACAATGAACACATGTCTAACCACTGAGCGACTATGTTGCTCTTTTGTGTAAAAATTGAATACCTGAATTACTAAGGATAAAAAACCATTCATTTGATTAATATCAAGCATTTTCATTGATGATGTGCTCGTGTATTAACCAGGTGGGTATTGGACCTTATTTGGTTAACATCACCTATTAACGCTCGGTTGCAATGTTTGTTTGTCGTGAGAGCCTCGGAATACTAATATCTTTCAGTTCCGACTGTAACAAGCTGTGCTATCTTTGTTTACAGACGAACCTTCCTCTGATGTTTTACGTTCGATTGAGGCTTCACCAGCTTCAAATAGCCGACAACAACACCAAGAGCGCTCAACAGAACCCATGCTCCCAGAAACCAAAACGCTGCTGGACGCATTCTATGCTCCTTACAACGCCAAACTAGCAAGACTGTTAGGAGACAATCGATTTAACTGGACATGACAATGCTAACAAAAGGAGAAGGAAGTTCACTTTGTCCTGGTGCCAACTGGCCCTGGCCCATTGTATGGGATATGGAATGAAAAATAAATCTGATATGAGTATGGGATGTCATGACGGCAACTACTAAATCTCTTTATGATAGATCTGATATTTGGGACGAAATTCCATCCTCATCGTGTTGCAGAATTGATACATATATCTTTATTCCGGCCTACTAAACTTCAACTGTAATAACTGTGGTCGTTATTGAGATAGAACTTGTAAAACAAATAGATGTGTTTCTGATCTTTTAAACCGCATCCCAAATAGATATGCTATAAGCGCATTATCATCACGGAGTGGATCAGGATACATTAATCCGTAATCCGGCCTTGTTAAGCGGTTGTCTGACTAAATTAATCATAGAAAAGGATAACTCATCTAGGTAGGTAGCGTTAAGTCTGAGTAGCAAACGCTGTCACAATCCCGTTATGCGAAAGTAAACGCGCTTATTATCCCGGGAGTGAATGTGGCTATTTGTTACGTTGTAATAGCTCACAATATTACTTGTAAAGCGGTGTCTGACTCAATTAATGATAGAAAAGGATAACATCTAGGTAGGTAGCTAATACTGTTACGAAGCTGTTCGTCAAACACACGTCGAAAGCACTTCTCGATATTATTGAAGGTCACTCTGGGGGGGGGGGGGGGGGGGGGGGGTGGTTCACATAAGAGCATAGAGGTAGTTTAGCTCCGGTGTAAACGGTCTACGCGCCAAAAACCTTACGAAGAGTTTCGACAAACACAGTCGGCAATTTCTCGTTTGGGTTGAAGGTCACTCTGCGTTTCCTAGAAAAAACAATATCAAGAGCCTTTTATAAAAAACACTTACTTTACGCGCCAAAAAACTTACCACCACTCGAAAACTATTCTTCACTAAATGGCCAGTACGAGAGCCTTTCTAAAAAGATCTCCATCGTTCGTTCAATGAGAGAAAAAAATGGCATCGATAGTTCGTTTCCTAACTAATCGCGATACGATGTCTGCCATTTTTGAAACAATTAATTCTCGCGATTTCCCGCATTGCCTTAGCATCCCAAGTGGGGGCACTTACCCTAACTCGGATAGGGCTGTGCCGCGGGACCTCGAAAAACCTGTACCCATTGTACTCGTTGAGAATGAGAAAAAAGTATACACTCCATTAACAAGGTATTATGCGAATGTCTAACCCGTCGTAAAAGTCGAGATGTTGAAAAAACCACCCCCTTCGTGCGGCACATGTATACTATATCTTTACACTTAAGTGCCCCCCCCCCGCGCATTGCATGTGGTCTTGAACTTGTAAACAAACATGTTGCTGTGTTTCTGACTTTTTACCGCTTCCCTAAATTGATCGCACTATAAATAATTACCACGGATGAAATCACCAGCCGAAAAGGGATGAAATTGTCCGTAAAACATCATTGCATTCTATAACTCCATCACTTGTGTATGTTTGGTGTTTGGTAGTTGTCTGAATCGATCTAAAAATAATTGAATGGCGTTGTTTCGAGAAACGGTAAGACGTCTACGCAGACGTCTTGTAGGGCTAAGAGGTAGTATATATGTGCCGCGCGACGGGGTAGGTTTTTTCGGCCTCCCGACTTGTACGACGGGTTGTTGGGCCTCATACTTGTACATTTACATAATACCTTATACGACGGGGTTTGCTTTTGGTCATTTTGACCTTGTACGACGGGTACGGGTTTTCGAGGTCTCGCGGCACACCCCTATCCAGAATACAGCCAAGAACCCCCCCCCCCCCCCCCCCCCCCCGGGGGATATTATGCATCAATCCACCTAGGCAAGGCAACTCGCCCCTGGTGTTTTGATGATCTGATGACACCTTAGGCTACAGCGCGGATGTGAGAGATCGAAAGTAGTAAACAGTGCGGAGCTGTCAGATGCGGAGTTTCTTTGCCTAGCATCAATCCACCTAAAATACTAACCGCACCGATGAGAGAAAGATCATCTGAAGAAGTCTATTGGATACGTTTACCCTACCAGACTCGGACCAACTCAATGATCCGACGTTGGAGCTTATGGGAGAGGGACACAAACTAACCCGCTCTTGTGGAAGTAAAAAAAAACCAACCACTAGAGAATAAAAAATATGAAAACCACTAGAGTAGAATAAAAAAGAGTAGTATGAAACCTATTCGAAAACCTTATTTACGATGAGTAGAGTTGGTAATGTGTTGATGATATATCCGACTTTAGATACAACATGAGTAGAGTAGTGTCCTGCTCGATGGGCTGACCATGATGACAAAACCATTCGTCATTCGACACTGGATTCCGCAATCTATCACATGACACAGTTTCAGATAAATATGTTTGTAAATGGTCCCTCTCTTTCCAAAAATAATCTTTTCCTAGTGTTACGTGCATAGAAAACCACACAAGAGCCTTGATTTTGCTTCATATAATCGCTGACAGCAGTTCATTGAGAGTTTTATTGACTAATTGATCTTACCTTAAGATTTATAAACGATGCCCCTCCATTGGCTTTACCGTCTGTTCGGTGCTCCGAATTGCGTGAACAGACTCTGGTAAAAATTATCGCAAACTAATGGACAAAAAGAGAACTGCATAAGATAAGGACAAAAATGCTGCTCCTGGGATCAAACAAGTCCCTCGTGTTTCGAAGTACTAACGATGTTGCGTTTCTCTGTTCGTTAGCGGTTCGTTTTCTCTTACGCAGTTAGCTCTACGCCGAATTTTAGCTCCTATGGTCAACTTCTGCGTTTATTTTGTGCATTGATCCTTATGGCAACATCAACTGCGAAAATGGTAAACACTCCAAAAGTGATATGAGGGCACATTTGAAATGGCGCCACGTACCATAACTATGATTGCAGTTTGATTCACATTTCCATGTTGTGCGAAAATGGTAAACCTAATCGAAAGAGTGATATGAGAACCAAGTGGAAGCAAAATGGCTCCACGACACAAACAAATGAATCAGGTATGATACGGACACTCGATATCGTATAATGTTCTTTAATAAACAGCTTGCTGCCCCACTCGGTAAATTGCGATAACGTTCTTCATATATAAGTGGTGTGAAAATGTGGCCAATACACAATTCAACGATTGGAATAATGGAGCATTCCCGATCTCTAAAACCAGTTTGCACCAAGAATTGAATTACGGAAATTTGTTTCCATGCTTGTCGGTGTTCAGGCGGTCAATAGATTGCCTTGTAGACGCATAAGGAATTTTTCATGGCAAAATATGTTGTGTTGAATTTTCATCTCATCTGGGATATTGGATTGGCTTCAATGTTTTGTAATATGGGGTCAACAGGTATGATTACCACATTTTACATACCTTGTTATACATCCTGTTCTCGCTTCAGGGCAAATAACAGAGGAATCTCAACAAATGGATATGTACCAGCGTTGTCAGAACTAACCTGGGTTACTGCGTGCATAGACGCTCAGTTCCCAAACCATGCTTCCGAGCGCCGAGCCGCTTCCGAGCGCCCGGTCGCTATCTATATGCGCCTGTGATTGTTTGTGGCCCTCCTCGCCTGCTAGGCCCGTTTGCTCTGCTGCGCACCCAGGGGCGCAGGGTACAGTGCGTGCACGTGAGACATTCACGCGAGACCAGCAGACAACATCAGGTAAGGTGTAAGGTGTTAGTATGACTCCTAATATAGAATTTACCTTAGATGCATACCATCATCATCACATCATTGGACTTCTTTTGATAGGCAGTGTCATGTCCACCATTGCGTTACGATAATGATGTAGTTGTTAATTATGATAATAAAGAAGATTATTATAATTATTATTATGGTGATGACTATGATGATGATGATAATGATGCCAATGAATGTGAGGAAGATGGTGATCATGGTGATGACGACGATGATGGTGATCATGATGATGACGATGATGGTGATCATGATGATGACAATGATGATGGTGATCATGATGATGACAATGATGATGGTGATCATGATGATGATGGTGATCATGGTGATGACGATGATAATTATGGTGTTAATAATGATGATGATGAGAATGAATATGATTACAATGATGATAATGGCCATCATGATGACAATCAATATGATGATGGTGAATATGATAATAAAGATCATCATGATGAATAGGGTGATGGTCAAAATTATGACAAGATGAATATGGTGATGGTAAAGTTGACATTTTTTTGGTCTCACCATAAAGGCTGCAATTTTACAAATTTGACTCTCAAAATGTTCATTGGATGTAGGCATTACCCGCACAATACACTCCGTTAAATGGCTACATACTGCATCATACGCTCCATTGAATGGCTACTGTATGCATCGTATACTCCATTGAATGCTACAGCTGCACCATACACGACATTAAGTGCTACAGGCTGAACCATACACTACATTCAAAGCTACAGCATTTAATACTAAAGGCTGTACCAAACACTCCATTCAATGCTACAGCCTGCACTTTAAACTACATTCAATGCTACGGCATGCACCTTACACTACATTCAATGCTACAGCCTGCACCATACACTACATTAAATGCTACAGACCGCACAATACACTCCATTGAATGCTACTGCCTGCACCATACACTACATTCAATGTTACAGTCTGTACCATACACTACATTCAATGCTACAGACTGCACCATACACTACATTCAATGCTACAGCCTGCACCATACACTATATCAAACGCTTCAGACTGTACTATATACTTCATTGAATGCTACAGACTGCATCACACACCCCACCGAATGCTACAGTGTAGACTATACACTTAATTGAATGCTACAGCTTCATCTATAGTCACTACTGCATCCTGCTCTCTTGATGTGCGGAGTTGAAATTATTAATGGCTGGGACTTTGAATGTGGCAATTATTTTGTGCACATTCAGCAAATCAAACGATCCTCACGACGCACCACACCTGGCAAGCGTCTTCATCAAAATCACTCATCGCATAACCCAATTGAACCTGGACATTTTACCTGTCTTTCTTGAACCCTCCCTCGTTTGACACACATCCTTTTTCCTCAGTTGGTATTCAGGTTAAGACAAACGTTCCTAGCACTTCGTCTGTAACATCACCTGATGCATACAGAAAATAGGCAGACAGGTATGTCATTGTAACAACTCCTTTTGATTCATCTTACTTACCTGCGCAATGGTGCGATTGACTCGAGAGATCCCATGCATTACTTTACATAATTACTAGCATGAACTGCTGCCCTGTATATAAGAGAATGCATCGATGAACAGCTCGCATATTTGTGGAACTATTTAAATATATTGGTATTGCGCGGCTTATTACATAAACATAGTTTTCGTTCATCTACTGCAGTACAATATCGATCGCAATGCCACAACTTCCTCCACCCCACATCGACCACCATCCACATCAGCTACCACCCCACATCGACCACCACCCAACATCGACCACTGCCTCCATCGACAACCAACCCACATCGACCACAGCCCCACAATGATCGCCACCCCGAATCGACCACCACCCACATCAACTACCACCTCACATCGACCACAACCCCACATCGACCACCACGTGGACTTCCCTAACAAGTGTTACAATCAGAAGACTTGATATGTATCCTCGTGTGCTTATCACATGCAGTCACCATATATATATAACCAGTGATTCAAGGGTCTTTGCAAGCTTACTAGAGAGTGGATGATACGTTGTTTTGACGTATTGAGAAAAGTATGCATAGGTATCCGTAGGTGATGGAGTAGTCATTTCTGACACCTACCCTACATGAACACGTACACCCCCAGACATTAGACACTTACCCTACGCTAACACGTGCGCCCCTAGACCTACGCGGTGTTTTCCTGAAATCTACACCCTGCATCTGTCGTGATATATACATTAGCCGAGATCCTGTTTGTTGTACCATCTTGTTTGTTTCATACCTCAAGGTGATCCATCGCGCCTGTCAGTCGCCATGACAGGTTTACAATCTAATAATTCCTCAAATGGAGCAGCTTGCAATGAAGCGATTTTCTAACCGCTTCCACATTGGGCAGATGTCTTTTGTTAACTTGGTGGGTGTGATCTAGAAAATGAAATAGTGGTACTTTCTATTTGTTTGCACTTAATGTCAGTTTCCTTGCGACATTTCCGAATTCCATTTCATTATATTATTATAGCTTCTGTGTGATTTATCAAATTATACAGTCAGTTAAGTAATCATATATAATTGATTTACGATCAAATTATAGGGTACTTTTCTGATGTAGAAGTCTTCTAGATCTAATTGGAGAAAGAAGCAGTCACAATTCCCATGACCGAATTGGCCTAATCACCGAGAGTAGCTGTGAGAAAAGAAAGCTATCTTCAAATATACCTTCATACCTACATACCTCTATACTTATAAAAGGTTAGGTTTTAGTATGAGCAAAGAGTTGCTATGAACTCTTTACTTTCAGGCGCTAGTCAGCGAGAATGCTGATTTGGTGGGTAATGGTAATGTATGTTTGTATCATCGCAGAGACATAGATGACATGATTTCTAACGAGGAGCGAGTCACTGATTTGTGCATCTTTTCTCAGCAAAATGTCACATAAAGAATAATTCCTATGTCCATAGATCGGTCGACACACAGCCGAGGAATCCACACCCCCAGCTGTGTGGCTTGCCTCCCGCGAAGCGCCAGACATAAGCATTTGGGGTGATTCACAGCGATAGCGCGCTGCATCATATACCACGTGGCCAGCCGGGGCTACAGCAGCTGCTCACGGTGGGTATTTATAAAATACCCCAGTAGAGCATCACAGGAATCGCTTGCAGCAGGAGTACCCGACGTACATCGCATCCCCGACCTTCCTCTCTCCCAGCGTCCGTATTCTGTTGAAGGTGAGAGGAATTATGATAAAGGTTGTTGTAATAATATATATACAAACATACATATATATATATATATATATATATATATATATATATATATATATATATATATATATATATATATATATATATATATATATATATATATATATATATATATATATATATATATATATTATATATATATATATGCGTGCATTGGTTGGTCATCATCAAATCAGAAGTCAAACAAAGATTGAAAAAGGATCATTACTATCTGATTCGTGGTGGACAATTATTTTGTTGCAAAACGGATTATATTACAGTGCGTATCGTGTGGTAGCAAAGTTATAACAACCTAGTTTAAAAAAGTGATATGACAACCTATCAGAGTATAGTGAAAAACAAAAAGTATATAAACGATAGTGCAACGCGGAGTCTGTTTGTATATCAATCATTACTTGGGATCATGAGATGTTTGACGGATGCTACCTTACAGAAAGCGTACACGATAAACATTAACGATGTATCATCATCAGTCATGTTGTCATACGTAACTGCCCCATACCTGGCGCCCGAATCTACAAAGCAGGTTTTCCCTTTGTTCCCTCGAGGGGGCCTATTACTTCCACCATGTTACTTCGTCGGAAACATTTCATTGCTTTCAACCGGTGTAGGTCATTATGCGACTTATATATACTTTGCCCACTCGTGCAGCAAGAGCGTACGGGGAACGGTATCGTACGAGTGTGCTACAAGTCGTTTGGAACCCAATTTATACGGGTGGGGGAGGGGGCACAACAACCTTGAAACATGGGGTGCGGGAGTTTCCATTTATCTTACAATGAGCGGATGGACGCGATGTGCCTTGACCTTCACCAGTGAATAACAATAACAGAGGTTTCTATAAGCTGCAGGTGGATTTTGTTATATACCACCGCGAACACAGCCGGGGTGTGGGTATCTAATTATTTGTCTGCTGGGCGGGGCCCTGAAACCTGGAGGGGTTGTGGGGAGGGGTGGAGGAAAGACAAATAGCTAAAATCAGTGATTAAACGTAGAAAGAGATAATACTCGCCAAGTAAGACGGGGAGTAAGAGGGTTGGGGGGGGGGCTGAAGGTCCGAAAAAGTTCACCTTGGTCAGCAGGCAGGGCGTTGATTTTCGACCCCTTAAGTCCCTGGTACCGCCCCCACCCCCCACACACACCCCCAAACAAAACACGCACACTCCTTCTCCACCGCCTCTCCGCCAGCAGGTAAGTAACAAACGTTCGTTTTGTGTAAAGCGGCTCGCTTCTGAATAGCAACAACTTTCGTGTTAATAATCAGCCGGTTTTATGGGCGTATTCGACTTGGTCTGATGATAAACAATACTTCCCATGGCTCATGATAAATGAGCAGTAAACTTCAAGCAAGGAAAGTACTTACCAAGTAATACTTAAGTGTAACGGTGCTGCTTGCGGAAGCTTGCACGAGCGTGTTATATTGTTTACAGCTAACAAGGGATGGTGGCAGAGTACAGTTACAGCGATGTACATACAAAATATTTAAACCGCATAACCTGCCGTCTGGCTGTACAGCCGCGTCACTGCAAAGGGAACACACCTTCACATTCCACACTGAAACATAATCCCTGATTCCAACTGACGGGTTGCTCCATAACCCGGATGCGTTTATTTATCATGCAGCGTTGCCTACATCGCTGCGCTTAAAATGTTATGTTTCCGGAGAAAACGTTTCGCGTGTCAGCACCACGAAGGAAAACATTAACAAACAAAGCTGTTAGTGCATGTGTTCTCAACAAATGCATGCTTTATATATTTCAACTCTAAACCAGCTGTCAGTTGGAATGAAATGTCTTGCTATGAAAACATGGAAGTTAACGATGGGCAATCTTGTAAGGCATGATAAACACCATGCTACTGCGAACGCCTTCCTCCGAGCTCCAATTAGATATATGTTAATGCAATCGATATAATTCAATTGCTATAATGACGAGCCCTTTCGTAGGTTTGCTGGATAATGGTTAGTGGTAAGGACCATGTCATGGTGCGCACCGTAGAAGCTACCCCTTTCAATACCATTGCCCTCAGTGAGGGCCCCTACACACCCTTCCATTCCCACTTAAGATTCCTCGAAACAGCGTAACCAACGCCGCTCAATTAACGTTCCATGGGCAGATTCCCATGTTCCGCTGCCCTCAATGCCATAGCATGTACTTGTTACGAATCAGGAGAGCCTTGTCTTGATTTACGCACTCCCGCTACTTACCTCCAACGAATGTGAATTGCCTGAAGGAATGCCATCGAAATTCCAAATAAAATTGCGCCAGTCATTCCGGCATCTATGCGCGTATTTATGGGTCGTGTTTTTACGGTATCATAGCAGTTAACGTCGGTTTCGCTATCCGTAATTGCGCATTCCATACAGAATATCAAGATAATCGTTATCTTCTGACTTCTGGTTTGCAGCGTTTATACAGGTAAGGAGAACAAAAGCCACATCATGTCTGACGGAAGTGATGCCCAGCAAGGGAAGTACGTATCTACGCTGGTTGTCTCATCAGGTGGACCAGTTGCCGTTGGAACATCATCAATGACCACAAAAACATCCTCCTCCAAAACCACAATGACCAAAACCACGAAGATCACGAAATCCTCGTCCAGTTCGACGGGTGGCTCGTCATCCAGTACGATGACGACGAAGACAACGGAGAGTTCCACCACCGACGCCGATGGCACCTCACGACGAACGTTCAACACTGTCACCACCAAATCGTCGAGTAACTACGCCGATGGTCTGGCCGATCGCTTGATTGGTACGACAGACTCGGCTGACATACAGAGAATGGTGGAGGAACAGATGGCCAAAATGAGCAGCCAGACCTTCCAGCTTATGCCAGCTTCTCCGGGCGTGGAAGCCATGCCGGAATCCTCCGTCGTCCGCCTTGATCAGAACTCCATCATGGATTACGTCGACAAGTCGAACAGCAACATGCTGGCGCTTAACTTCGACATGAAGAACTACGGTTCTGAGACGGTCCACGTCAAGACAGTCGGCAACAAAGTAGAAGTTCACGCATGCAGGTCGACTCAATCGTCGGATGGGAGCCAGACTAAAGAAGAATTCAGCCGCTCGTATGAAATGCCAACCAGCGGCGACTTGAACGCCGACCATGTCACTTCCGGGTTGTATAATGACGGTGTACTCACCATTAATTTACCCATAAGCGAAGCTACTCAGTGATTGATTGCGATTCCATTTAAGTTAGCAACAATATTAACTTTCTGAACGAAACGTTTTTCTATTGATTATCTGCTGTGAATGTTGAATCTAGCATCGTAGAATTGCCAAATAAATCTCCGTTATATCAAATTTTAAAGTTGCCCCATAATGATCAGTTTCATGACAATCTTAATTACAAGATACACGACGTGCAAAAAAAGTGACTCAATGCTACAACGAACGCTATATTGCATACAAATTTGAAAACATAAGCTTTTGTAAGAAAAACTTGGACAAACATGTTCAATTTGGGTGTATTCCACGGGAAGAAAAGTGATAATAAACATGATACATATAGTATCATATGCTCCAAAAGGCGCAATGTAATTATCATACGAATCGCCCATTGGTCAGATGTCATGCAGATAACGAAGGAAATGTGGTCAGTATGCTCTATTCAACGTTATCACATGGCACCCTCCTCTCAGCCAATCAGAGCTCGAGCAAAAGCCTCTGTGTATTTCCCATATCGCCTCAAGCTCGCAGCCAGCCGTGAGATAACTGCGACCGTGTCGCAATATCACCTAGCTGAATCAAGATTTGAGAAGGTCCCTCACAGAGCACCACAGGTCTAACATGGCAACACCATGGAGGAGCTTAACATCAGGCACGCCTTGCAAGTGTTATAACGGGTTTTCGTAAGAGTCACTTGCTTGCCAACCGTTTATCTGGTTGCGTGTCGCTCATGGAGAAGTCGCAGTATTATCCCATCTCCCCGAAATCAAGCTGAGGCGCTAAATTCTAACATTGCAAAGCCAGACAACACCTCCAGGTTGCCCGGTCTAAGGAACGGCAAACTCGGCATGGATCAAGCACAGAAACAATGACAAAACTATATCTTGGCTAAAACTTAATAAGAAGCATTGAAAGTGACTTTAGAGTTTTATGAAACAGTTGATAAACATGACCAAGAACACAACGGATATAAAAATGATGTAATCGAACATAGAAAGAAACGCAACTCACTGAAATTGTGTTTTATAACTTGATCAACACAACTGATCTTTCGTGATCCTGAACTTTTAATTCATAAGGATGCATAATGCAGGTAGCTTTGATGCGATTTAATTATAGATTGAAAAAACCTCCATCGGTGATGAACCGATCTCAACGGATTCTAGGACACAAATGAAGCACCAGGGGAATACAGCATCAGTACCCTGGCGACCCAAACGCAACCCTTGCGTAAGTTGCGCTTGATTATCGCGTGTAGGTGCCATCGCGATAAGTATGTTATCGCATGGTCACGCGCATGATATGGGAAAACACCTTCGGACGCTCCGCGTTCTCGTGTTTTCCCCCCATATCAAACACGTGACTATGCGATAACAAACACGCAATATATAGTGCGCTCCAAACAGCGGGATTCTACCTCGAGAAAATAAACGCATGTCGGCGGGAAGCACTTATCAATCATGGTCGCTCTCAGCATGATGCGCTGTTTCCTGCAACATTTCCGCCCGCTTTTGAGCTGAGATGAATTGCCCAGAGAGACATTACCTTGATATGAATTTTGTATCTTGGTAAGGGAGTGTTTGACATTAGCTATGGCGAGTGTCTCGTTCGCTATACTTTCTCATAAGATGGGTGTGTGTAGGGGGGGGGGGGGGGGGGGGGTGGTGGTGGGGGTGGGGATGGTCATGTTTATGTTAATGTTTGACAACCTCTTCGCCAGTGCGAGCTATTCGTGAGTGAACAATAAACCAGATGTAATGCCTTGTCGTGGTACAGGAGCTTATGACACAAAGACTCGGTCATTTGTTCCGCTGCTTAAGTGTGACCAATATTGACACTTGTCTTGGCATAACACGACGGCTAAATACAAATAACAGAGGTTCCAATCGTGTTCCGAGCAGGAGAGTGCCCAACTTTTCCCTGCGAAAATTATTTTGCTTAGGAGTGACTGGAGAGTATGTAGGTTGACTAAAACAGTAAATGTAACAACCAATTTCCTGAAGCTTATTCAGATCTTATTCTTAGCTCGGCCGAGGTGGATGTAATAGCAAAGAAAAACAATATTTGATTATGTCATTATACATCAAGAATTTTCATCTCGCGTGTCAAGTTTCTATATACAGCGGGTATTTAATGGTGTAATAAAAAAAACCCCGAGTTAAATCCTTTACTTATTCATCATACACAGTATGGGTATCGTACGCTGAAAATCATGAATTATTGAGCGTCACTGCTCGTGTGAAATTCAACGGAATGTTCTAAATGTGAAATTTATCAAAATAATAATTACCTTAAAACATTCGAGATTTGGGTGTTCTTCTGAATTACAAATCATTCTGTGACGTCAGTATCCATCCAGTTCGGATGTATTGCGGATATACAGATTAGAAGTTGACCCGTGTAGTAAGTGACCATTATAATGAGGTTGGAGATGGTGACCTTTCCTGGAATGATCCACCTGAAGGTTGCTATGGCAGTGTCAGACACCATAAAAATGGCGGCTCCTATGAAACTATACCACGATACAAGACTAGACTCTGTTATATGCCTAGCATGTGCTCGCCATCCCATAATACAAATGATACCTATATAGACGGCCACGGCCACTTGCATAGCTGGTTTCTTGAGGTTGCTCAAGGTCAGCGGGGTCATGACGGCGAATACCAGGATATAAGGAAAAGATATTGCGGGCTGAAGCGGTGAGGTACCAAATGCCAGGATGTAGAAGATATGAGCGAAAGCGAAGCTGGAAACACCGGGTAGAAAGAGTGCTTTGAACCAGACTAGGAAGAAGTCACCCCACACGGATGCGATGACGCCCCACATCACTAGGTTGCTGTAGGTCTGGTGCGCGTCATTGGACACCTCACAGGTGTACAGTTTGTAGATGAGCAACAGAATCGGGGCGCACTTGTGGGCAGCTGCGAAGAGTGAAGGTTCGGGTTTTTCCGTCGAGAGGATACGGACTCGCACGAAGTAAAAGACTATGAGAGTCACGTAGAGAATGACGAAGGTCAGCATAATGGCGTCTCTGAAGAGATAAAGGGTACCTCTCTCGAAATAGAGACGTATTTTGAATTTATAATTCAGTACACCTGCAAAGATTGACACAAACATATATTTACATAACGTCACTATTTGAGACACGAAAACAAAGATCGTTTACGGGAAACCTTCGTGCAAATTAACAAAAAGCTCAAGAAGAAATGTAGATATAAATATGCTCAAATAAATACACACCTGTGTTGCCGGTGACAAGCTTGAATAGCAGTCTGTAATGTCGCGTCCCAACCGTCAAACAATAGCGCTTTCGTTTAACAACAGCTTAAATGATCACCCCAAATTGAACCAGAAATTATCAAGTCTTATCTGTGTTGACACGGATGCAAAGTGTCTTTCGATAAGATTATCAAGGCCAGGATATAAATCGAACAGCTACGTCAAGGCTAGGTCAGGATAAAGACAAAAGCACATAACTTTGATGCTGTTGTAAAGAACTTATGGGTCAGTTGCGTGTATTGGGTACGGCTACTATGATTTGGTTTACCGGTTGGCGGGGGACACCGGGTTGGAAGTGGGTAACTTTTCCACGCAAGTATTGGGGATGTGAGAAGGTCACAAAGTGGATAGAGACTCGTATTAAACAAGAAGCCAATACTAAAAAGCAGAGCTGTAAAAACAGAGGCTTCTCATTCTCCCAGCCGAGGACGATTGCACGTTAAAAATGATGACTCGCAATGGAAACGAGCAGCTCAAGCGACTTTTGGAAAACTGGACCGTTATGATTTTACCGTTATGACTAGTTTTACGTTCAAACGTGAGCACTCACTATGGCCATAACGAACAAGACTAATTCAGGTGCTTGTGAACGATGATGATCCAGTCTATAGCTATGTTGGGGATTGGTCTTTTAATCACACCATTCTAAATTAAACCCGTTTTTTCATGATGACAGACCTCAGGGCTGAAGATCAAGAGTATACTGTGGTATGTACCATTACTAGAGAATTGTAACTCCAGGTTTCTACATCGGACAGAATAATGAGATGAGATTAGTAACAGTAACTGTAAAGCCTTCCACAAGTAACCCCTTAATTATGCAAATCTACAAATGCCCTTCATCAGCAGACTACAATGGACCATTTTTGATTGATAGCTTGTGCAATGGTAAAGCTACAAAGCCCAAAGTTTTGACTGAAAAAGTGTTTCAGTTCTACGACATTATTGGTAACAATTAAGACCAACAATATTCTACACAGCTATTGATTGTTCATATATTTAACAGCATAAAAGCATAAACAATATAAATTGATGAAATCAAATTGCACAACATCTGATAAGGGTTGTCAACATCAGCAAAAATACATCACATCACAGATAAGCACAGTCCAGTTCATCCATGGTTTCACTCCATGGAGAGGTGCAGTTGCTTCTTAGCATGCTGTGTGGATGCAGTTTTCCAGTCCAGGTAAAGCTGGAATACACTCCTATACCTCTTAACAAACTTGTCTCGAATGTAAGAGTTCTCCAACAATTTCTTAGTCAGTGGAGTCTCTTTATCCACCATTACACACAGGTCAAATTTAGGAAAGCACCTGTTGGAAAGAAAAGTGTTGTTAATCCAAAGTAATAAGATGCGACGTTTCAGACTTTGTTTGAATCCTTTCAAGGCAATGACCCTAAATTTATAGTAGGCTGTTAAACTAGCTGGAATCACAGATGCCTGAATCAGAATCAATAAAAATGAATACCCCATTATTATTACAAAACTGAAAGAATTAGTTTTGAGAATGCAATGCAGGCAATCAAAATAATTGGATCTAAAAAAGATATCTGAAATGATCAGGTTGAAGGACAGACAGCCAAAATCGTGGTTTTCTCTATAAGAAGCTCATCTCTATCAGTTATACCTCAGTACAGTTAAACTCACTTGGTATCTTTGGGAATTTGTCTTATTATATCTGAGTCATTGATCTTCTCGTCCAGGGGATCTTTGCTAGTGTGACCCAGCAACACAGCATTCACAATGTCCAGAGTATCATTTCTGTTGAGCCTCATGAAGCCACATGCGTTTATGAAGGCATACACCAAGTGCTCAGCAAACTTGGGGTTGGTTGTCACCACTGAAGCTATGTCACAACAGAATGTACATCTGATGCATTTCAAAGAGCACACACTTGAGAAAATTTTTAGTTTTTGATTCTAAGTGATGAAAAACACAAAGCTGGATTAATTGCCAAGCATCACAAGAGCCTGAACATGCAGCCGACATATTATAGTATATGGGTATCATTTCAGGACAAACAGTGGCATTATCATAAGATATCAGATATAATCATTTTTTCAGGTCAGAGCATAAATAGACATACAGTTACATTGCTTAATAAAACTGCTGCATTCTAGAAGCCTGTTCTATGAATGTGATGATTCTTACAAAGATGGCCTACCTTGAGTATGTGTTGTGAGTGGACAAGTCTGCAGCAGCGGTTCTTTCTTGGCAAATGTTCCTGTGATATCCATGTTGTAATCCCAGGCTGCCTTGCCTGCATCCTTCTCCCATTGAAAGTCTGGCTTTATGATATTACTACAGGTAAGCAGCTGTTTATGTCGTGTTAAAGGAACAGCTGAGACAAATGTGTAGACAAGACAATGAGGGGAGAGGCTTCCCCGTAAATCCTCGGCTACAGTAGGGAACTGCGAAGGAAGGACACAGAGGAAGAGGATGTGAACAGATCTGGCCACCTCTAAGTTATTGTTTACACACACTACTCCCTTTTCCTGAAGTTCAACTGCAATGAACAGAAAACTCATCCTATTAACACTGGTAAGATAGAAAATCACACATACAAAAAATTCAGCCCCATATAAGGAAAGTGGTTGCCTAGCAAGCTGCTTGGTAACAGCACCTTGGAAACCAAAAATGTTACATTTTCCGACTTTCAGTCGCTACGCGGCGCTGTGGTCTCAGAAAAAGATCCTTGCTTCGACAGTTGCCATTTATGTTGTCGGACATTATCTTCCTATGTGTCTCTAATGTGTGCACAATTATGCCCACAACTTGAATGAGTGAAAATTTTATGAAATCTACATTATGTAACTAGCGGAAGAATACCATCGTTAGCGAGGTAAATTCAGAGCGCGTTATGATTTACAGCTAACATTCGTGTAGTTCATGGTTGGGGAGGCACCGGATGGAACGACATAACTGAATAAAACAGATCTCCACAGTATATAGTAGTCAAATAATAATGTTAAAAACTTATCAACATAACTTCCATCATGTAAACTCGGTTGAAGATGTCATTACTTACGTCTGCGTTAATCGTAGTAATGTAAAAACGAAATGATCCCTGATTGCCTTATATGTGGCTGAACAGTCTCTTTAATGTTAAAATTAATGATCTTTACTTAGAGTTTCTGGTCTTCTTGTGGATATCTTTATGTCTTCTGGGTTGACTTCTCCAAATGTAAGGAAACAGTGTGCTAGATGGGAACCCAGTCTGCCACAGCCTATGATTCCGATTAGCAGGGGGTCACGGGAACTTGATTCCTGTAGTAGTCTACTCGCTCGCTTATTGTTGGGATTGTGTAGTTGAGATTTTATCTGCCTGAAAATTTCATTTAAAACAGCACACAGAGTCATCAGTTAACATTTGTTCCTTGCTGTAATAATGTTGTAAATATCTTTTTCATTATCGTTGGGTGTAATGGTAATCAGGTAATGACAATAACTGGAGTAGCCCAATATAGGGAGCACACTGGAGCGCAGGCTTCTGAACTTTGTTAAAAAGATCAACAAGTTAGGTGAACTGATTAACCACAGACTCAGAGTGTGTTTACTACCTCGCTTCATTTAGAACAGACACAAAATATGTCGCTTGTGCACAGGCATGAACTGTTATTGCGTGAGATCGCTTTCGTAGATAAAGCAATTCTGCTTCTTCAGACGAGAGCACACTTTCAAACTGCAATGTGCCCAAGTTACTCGTTATGTCCCCTAAATCGTCTATTTCTTCGTTCCTCAACTTCGGTACCAGCGCCATCTTGGTTTCTATGATGCCTAATTATATAGAGGTACGTGTTTACGTTCAAACTCGATCAACCATCGCTGTACTTTAAACCAACCAATGACGATCGTTAAAATAACCAAGCAAGAAGAAATGATTGCAGCTTAATTGGCTCATTAAAGCTTCCAAAAACCAGAGCCGTGACTATTTTCATGGTCTTATATCATTTGTATTTCATATAAGTCTTCTACTGCCAAATCATACAATTTGCCATCAACTGAAATCTGTTCTGGTAGTTTGAGATATAATCTTCAAATTATCTGATTATGGAATACAGAGTTGTGGTTGATGCTGTCACTTTGTAAACCTCTGAGGATAATAATTTCTTCGAGCAAGGAACCCTACGAATAGCGATTATTCCAACTTTACATATATTGACACTCTACGTGTTGGTTTGGGTACGAGTTGACCCGATCCCGTGGTAATATAGTTGTGAACCGTCCTGTTAATGCTCAAATAACACGTATATAAGATATCTTATCACTCGATGCATTGACTTAATTATTTCACAGTTCCATAATCTGATGATGGTAGTTCTAATTTTTTGAATATATAATTTGGGCTTTCCGTCAGCTCTTCACAGCAGGAAATGTGTAGACTGAGTGAAATTATTTGTTACTATATCAGAAGCTAATTGATTTTTCCCCGATTATTTCAACTATTAAAGCAATGCAATAATCAATATAAAGTTCGTTTCTTTTGAAGGACCGTCGAACCTTTTACATAAAGAGGTGAGAGTGAGTTTGAAAAAGTTATAGTTAATATTATTTTAAAGACCGAAGTACATGTTAACATGATGTCCCAATGTTAGGATATCATTTCATTATCAAACTGAACACTGCTTGACCACCAAATTATGTTTGCATTTCAATTGACTGATTGACCAACGTCAGCTCGTTGGCTGCTGAGACATATTGTCTGATAATAATGCGAAAACTACTTGACGTATATCACAATGTGTGATTGAATGCTTTTAGAAGGACAGTACTACCTCTAGAAATCTGAGCTTCGTTGTATTTGTTGACAATCTTGTCCAAATTGTCTCTCACACTGAAACTCACTCATCAACTAATCACTAAATCTCCGTGTAAGTTTGAGCTGATCATTCAAACTACCTTATTTTTGCTTATTTTTTTGGTATGTTGTCGTTTCCAAATCTTCCACGAGGCGCTAATTATCGACTTTGGGAATTGTGTCTGTAGCGATAATACAAGATATTAACAGCCATTGTCAGTTTGTCGCGCTGTGTCTGGTACAGGGCTAGTGCACGTTGCCGCCGATTTGAGGTTGGCTGCAACTAGCGGCAGCATAGCGTCTGCGCCCAGCTTTGTGAATAATTAATCACATTTGTGAGGTACAACCAATCATTGGTCAGCGCGCGACAATGAACATTTTAGCGCTATTTGCTTTGAGTATCAACCAGCCAGTCACTCGTATAGATATGTAGCAATCCCCAGCGATCAGCGTAGGCTGCTGTCTCCCGGTCCCAGCTTGGGTCTCTCGTTGTTCACCAATATATCCTGGCCTCGGATTGGCTGTTGTGGAGATTTCCGCAAGGAATCCTGCTATTACGAGTCTCGTAATTGCCACCAAAAGATTAAACATTGGCAATGCAAATTTATTACACCCAGTCAGACTACGCTGTTAGCAGTTGTTTTATGATCAGTAACGAATAAAATTAACAGCTTTTCGCAATGATAAACGCCTCATTCGAGCCTAGCCACGTGGATAAACTGTGCGTCACTGTAAAGCAAGTGAACATCGACGCCCCGCTCCTTAATCGGCTACTTCGTCTTTAGCTATGACCATAGGACGTTCGGATGTCAACTGTCAACCTTGCGCTTGTCTAAACCATGAACTGAGCTCAATATTTAAGCTGCATATTTCAGTGTTTGGATAAAATACCCAATGTTTTTTTGTAATTACTCCTTTTTGCAAATTACCAGCTGGTTGGTAGCTCTGTGGTTATATCTTATTAGAGTAATCAGCCCTACAGTAGTGATTCAGGTCTCAGTAGACGACCTATAAATCTTCAATGGAAATCAGTTACTTTGAATGTCTAAAACCTAGCCAGTAATTTGGTTTCAACTCATGTTTTGGTGTAGCCCTACAGTACGTCTCAGTAGACGACCTATGATGTTCCATCCCAACACAATTTACAAATTCACAATTCAAATCATATACCTTGAAGTTATAAAACCAGGTGAGTTATTTGGTTTCATCGCATGTTTTGATGGTAATGAACAATTTGCACCTAGGTGCAGGCACAGACTATTTAAAACATGTCTGTTTAAACAGCATGGTGTGCGCCTAGATGGTGGACATCGCATCTAGATTTCTTGGCAATCTATATTAAATGTCATTTCCTAAAGAACCGCATCAATCAGGGGTAAACTTATTGTGTGGTCTCATATATTTGTTCACAGGCTCTTGAGATATGTTGTTTTCTAGATTCTAAATCCCACGGTCCCATCAAAACACATTACCCATTCGTGCGGTAATTGAAGATTCAGGACGGTATATACAAATATCACCATCTAACCGGGGCTAGTTTTGGTGGTTATGAACAATTTGCCCCTATAATCACAAATGATGTATTCAGCTGGCATGGATTACCATTTCAATTGCGGTAGCTGTGCAAATGCTATTTCAAACACATGACAGTTCAAGTAGCATGGTGGGTGCCAATACGGCATTTGGGGGCACAGCCTTGCCAGCCTTGAGGTTTGAGTGAAATAAAATTTGTGTTGCATATCAATCCATATATTTCAGATGTATCAAAGTGAGTTTCTCCGTTGAGACTAAGATATGTTACAGCAAAAACAGTGGCATGTATCACAGCACCAGTTAGCATGAAGGCTAATTTCCCCATGTTGACTTATACCTTAACAAATTGATGTTTGTGTGAAATCAATATACAGTGTTGACTGTTTACCAATAGTGCTTACTGAATTGAAGTGTGAAGTTGGTTGGTTTCAGAGAGTAGTTGGTTGATTCCTGACAAGATGGCACAATATAAGGGTGCTTCAAAGGAGGCTGGGAGAGCCATGAACCTGATGAAGAAGCGCCTGAAAGAACAGGAGGAAATTGAAGCTAAGAAGCGAAAAATAGAAGAGGAATTGAAGATAGGAACCATTACAAATAAATTTGCAACTCATTATGATGCAGTGGAGAATAAACTAAAGTCAGATACAGTTGGTGAGTTTGTTATAGGACTACCAAGTGTGATTTTATTTGTAGATGAATATAACATAACAATCGTGACCTGCTTGTTATTGTGTTCAAGGTCTGGTGACACTCACGGAGATGAGAGCCAAACAAGAGGACGTTGTGAAGGAACGTGATCGACAACTTGCAACCAAAGGCACTGCTAAATTGGATACACTGGAGGACTCGGCTCTCAGCAACAAGAAGCATCATACGCAGGTAAACAGAAGCTAGGAATAAAGACCGCATTTCCGAACATTTAGGAAGTTTCTGTGCTTGCATCTGATATTTTTCCCTCGGTGTAAAGCGTCTCCGTGGAAGTGGATGTGATGATAAGTTGTGGTTCTATATTCAGCTGTGATCTTGGTTTTTACCCAGGCTTCCAGTCTGTCATTCAATTTTGATGAGGAAGAAGACGAGGATGATGATGAGACAAGCCAAAATGAAGATGATGATGATGATAATGATGATGATAGTGGAACAGTAAATGCAGGTCAAATAAAAAAACGTCTTGGTAAGTGTCTCATTAAACCACACTATGATCTTCATTAATACACGGTGTGTGTGTTAATGTCTCATATAATTATTGTAATTATAACAAATTCTACCAAGACTAGGCACACATATCATTACAAACATAAGTAATATTATGTTACATCAGGTAAAAATCCAGAGGTAGACACAAGCTTTCTACCTGACAGAGACAGAGAGGAGGAAGACGCCAAGTTAAGGTGAACAATACATCTTAGATAAATGTTTGCTTGTCACAGCTCATGATAAAAGGTGTAATGATTCATATCATCCCACATTCATGTTATATATTGTTTGTGTGTGTGTTTTTACAGAGAGGAGCTTCGACAAGAATGGGCTCGGAAACAGGAGAAGATCAAGAACGAGGAGATCGATATCACCTACAGCTACTGGGATGGTTCGGGTCATCGTCGCAACATCCGCATGAAGAAAGGCAACAGCATCCAGCAATTCCTGCAAAAGTGTCTGGAAAACCTCCGGAAAGAATTCAATGAACTCAAAATTGCTTCTGTCGACCAAATTATGTACGTGAAAGAAGATCTTATCATCCCTCAACACAACACTTTCTATGATTTCATAGTCACCAAAGCTCGAGGTAAAAGTGGGCCCCTTTTCAGTTTTGATGTACATGAGGATATCAGGATGATGAATGACTCCAGGGTCGAGAAAGATGAATCACATGCTGGCAAAGTTTGTCTGAGAAGTTGGTATGAAAGGCATAAACATATCTTCCCTGCCAGCCGATGGGAACCTTATGATCCTGAGAAAAACTATGAAAAATATACAATTTCTGACAAGGAATCTGCTAAAATAACTGTGAAATAATTGTCCCAACTTGTTTTTCTTTATAGTTTTGTATTTTAGCACTGCCATGCGATCATCTCCTTGTCATTACAGAAGTCATTCTAATTCCAGCTACCAACTCCACCAAGTCATTGTTTGTCACATATTCATGAACTTTTGATTATTACTGGTGTTTGTCACAGATCCAACTAACAGTAAAGATGATAAATAGAGGTTTATGTGTTGTTATCTTAGCATATTACAGCAAGGATAAATGTTGATAACCACTTTGGGCAGAATACCTGGAAATCGCTGTCAAGCAGATTTGCTGGTAACAGGGAATCTGGAGGAAGGCAAGCTACCTGAAATGATATTGCCCAATAGAAAACATTGGTCATTCTTTGGTTCAAATTGAATTAAACCTTGCAATATATGAAATCCACACATTTAATTGACTCAAGTTTTGATGGCAATCAAGGCACCAGCAAGTGGCTATGATAAGGACAAAAGTTATCTAGATATTTACATGATAATCATAAAGGATATCAGTTATTGACCGGCTCATCACCCAGTTTATATCCCAGTATTAGGTAAGTCCTTATCAGTAGATAGAAGATGCATCATTATACTCTCTGCGTACGGGGCAAAGTACAATTTTGCCATTGCTTTTTATACGATCTAGGCCAATAATTGTATAGATAACTGGCTAGTGAGGACCATACTGGTACACATGATGATAACAGATGAGTTTAGTGTCATTGGATTATCTTGAGGGTTGCTATTTACTGCGGATGCATAAACATAAGCACAATCCATAGAATCCTAGTCGTTTTGTTCTGAATCTGAGCTAGGATTATCGTAATACACGGTACACACCACCAGAAAAGCATGTGTTGCTGGGGTGCGAGGATGTCTAGGGAGGTACGCTTCTCAATCATCTTCGCCCTCCTTGTGCTGTTAACGCGTAGTTTGGTATTCATCTTCACTCTGCTTTACCTTGATTCACTCACACCAACCACTGCTCCGCTCCTCAACATAACCAATGACACCAATGGTACAGATCTCCAACCTGTTATTCCTAGTACACCTCAACAGCTGCAAATAGACCCAGTCTTTGTCATCGTCTTCAGCATGGGGTTCGACACTTTTATCCTGGCTGTGATGCTCTTGTTGCTCAAGCTTATCAAGCCTAATAGAATCACAGAGAGGGAAACTCAAACACCAAAGAAGAGGTTCTTTATTGCCGGAGCAGCTCAGGGCATATCATCCTCTGTCTTCCTCTTTGCATGCAGTGGCAGTAGAACTGCTCCATATCTACAGGCTGTCCTTGGTAATTTCCACATACCAATTACATTCAGTCTCAGGTAAGCCCTATCTAGCTTATTTTTGTTATGTAAACTTACTGAGTTTTTATAATAAAATCAATTTGGGCATGCATTTTCAAATGTCAAATAGGTTCTACCAATTTTAAGACTGGATTGTAAGAAGAGTCCCAAAAATATTAACTTATTTCTGATACACATTATATTCATGAATCTGTTAAGTTATCTTGTAAAACTAGTGCCCTAGTTCCTGTTACGCTCTGCACAGCTAGCACTTAAGTGTGATTATCGGTTTCCAGGTTTCTCATCTTGAAGAAAAGACCCACATTGCGGAAACTGCTTTGTGCCTCAGCAGTTGCTGGGGCAGAGTTGATCACTCTCATCCAAACAATATTTCCAAGTCTGGAAAACTCAGGTGCCCACAGTCGAGAAGGCGGTTCCACTGACATTGGCCGTGTGTTCTGGCCACTGTGTTTTGTGGCCTCAATGGTGTGTAAACTTTGTCATATTTTAGGCGTTCCCAAGATTACGAAAATAAAAAAACTGATACATTTCTATCCGTATTATCATTTATCAGTTAAAATTCTGGAGGCCACATGTTGTTATTTACTTTTGAAATTTAATCTGCCAAATGCAATTAAGCTCCCAGCTGCCGTTTCTAACATCGCTCAAGAGCAAATTTATAAGGAGGAACAAAAAAAGAACACAAATGACAAAGCAGAGAAGATCAACATGATTTACGCTCTATTTTGGACGTACTTCTTCATATTTCTCACCACTGTTCTCCTCTTCTGGACAGACTTTATACCTGGTTACGGAACTTCATCCAATTTCTATGATTTTTGTAAAAAGTAAGATGTTTGCACATCAATTGCAATGAACTGACTCTACTCCCTAGTTTGTACAGCATACCGTCTTACTCCTCTGTTTCTATCATGAATGAATTGAATATCATTGTAATAATATGATGGACGCAATTAACACCTAAACCAACTAATACAACTTCCACACATATACAGCAAAATTCCAATAAATTTGCGTATGGATGTTTGAAAGGATGGTCTTCAATTTGCGTAAGCCGAGGATGCATATTCCCAGTGCCATTCTTCGCTTGGGGTAGAATGATCAGCAAAACGATGAACGTTCTCGTGTCTGCCTTCCTGCTGAAATATGGAGAGGGTGCTAATTTCCTTGTCATTATATTGGTATGTCCATCTAATCATGATCTTTCAAATAACCCCTCAACACATGTTGGAATTCCATCATCACTTTCGTATCTTTTTACAGGCAATGAGAACACCAGTTGTGTTTCTCTTCTGGAGCATATTTAATGAACATCCGTTTCAATGGGAGCCCCACAGCCAATTGAGCACTTGGCTCAGCATTGGCGCCATCTTTGTTATGCTTCCCACTGTGGTACTCTACCAAACCGGGTCAGTATACATATTTGTTTTGAAATACGTTCACACTTAAACACCAAAATACAGTTCTTTATGCGAAGGAACTCTATGTCATTGCTCTAATATATCAAATTATGATCGGTTCAATTTATAATTTCTTTTAATGAAACACCACAGAGCACCAGAAGTGTCATTAGATACCAAGTTGAGGGCTGGTCCTAATGACCAACTGCCCGAGGAAAGGCGCCAACTGATCACCAATGTAGCAAACGAAAGCTCATCACAGGAAGACAAATGAAATGATAAAACCTGGAATGGCATCATATTTTTTTTCATTTAGTACGTCTCAAACAAGATAGAAATATTGTCATTAATATTTGTATATTTTGTACAGACACCATTTCACCTTTCGCCCTTTTAAGCTGTAGTAGCCAGTAAAATTGCTGAAAAATCAGTTGATATATGTACTTAGATTTTAGAAGTGGCATTAAAACCAGATATTCCAGTTTATCAACAATATAAAAACTCCTGGAACCCATAAAATATAACTTTTGTTTTATTACATACTGTACAAATACATTCAAGTGATTCAACAAGTGAAGTAAGTCACCATGCAAATCATCATCCATAACTGGCCAAGATGTTGAAGAAATGATATACTTCATCTTGGTCATAAACACCAACTTGAGTCGTGCACTGCTGACAGCGGACGGGATGGTACTTGTCACCGGTTGTCACACCAGGAATGCCAGTAACACCAGCCTCCTCTCCAGACAGACTTTTTACTCTTTTATTGCTCTTGTTCTTCTTTGTTTTCTTGCCCTTGGGTACTTGTGTCGGGAAATTTAAAGTTTCTGTGGGATCTATTTGGCAGTTTTGGACGAACATTGCACGGAACTGAGTCTTGTAAATGTCATGCCTGAAAGGAGAAAGATGGAGGGTAGAGTTGCACTTAAGATGTGTTTATGTCTGAGATGCTGTATGTGATAATAACAGTGTATTGCCATGAGCAGGATGGCTCAGTAGGCCTACCGCTCGCAGGATGATGCTAATCATATTACCATTTTGAATGAATACCCAGATAAATAGTGTTTTACAAATTTTCATGCAGGTACAATATAGCTTTGTTGAACTGAACATGTTTAAATTAATCTAGTTGATGGATTGTTGACTAGTCTCTATATATACTGATGATATGTGAACCTACCTCTGGCAGTCTAGACATAGGAGGGTCATACAAGCCGGACAGTTGAGGACGGCATCACTGCGAGGTAAGCGCTGGACTCGCTGGCCCTGCTTAGGTACTCCCCTCTGGGACGACTGTTTAGGCTGGTACTGTCTACGTCGCTGGTTCACCCACAGTTGGTCCTCATCATCCATGTGTGGGTCATAAAGCAGCTCGTCATTGGTCAATACAGGGTGTTTTTTTTTCTTTTTATCTGCATTGTATGAAAGTAGTTGTTATTGAATGATTTTGTTGATGATACATAGAGGCAGGTCAAGGAGAGTTTGTTTACCTGACAACTTGCCACATACCATATTATTCTACACCACCAATTTATAATTGTGAAACCATCCGCATTGAACATATTTATCGTCCTCAATAATTTGCAATAATACCATCATTTAAAAAATACCCCTGTTTACCCTGTCCATAAACATATCTACATTTAATATATCTTCACTATTGTACTAATAATAATTGAAGGTCAACGCTATACACTAACAAAACCAGTTCTAGTCCAGCTGAGCAGTGACATCGGGCCTTCACAAGAGTTACTGTAATACTATAGGTTTAGTTTTTGTATTATGATGAAAAGTGTACATAATTCCTATCTCCGCATTCATAAATAAAACCTCAGCTTTCAAATCTTCATTGCAAACGAAAACAGTATCATATGCAGTAGTGATTCTAACACAAGAATCTTAAATGATATCTACCTTTACTGGAGCATTCCTCATCTGAGTCTGAATCAAAGTAGTCATCATCATAGAACTCTTTCTCTATCACAGGTTGACTTGTTGTTTGTTGGGACCCTCCCTGACAGCTTGTACCTTCATTATTAATACACAAAATTTACGTACCAGGTATTAAAAATTAAGGCCGACTTCAAGAATGGCATTAAAACATTGCAGCCAATAAGATTTGATATTCAATATGTGGTTTCAACTCTGGTGACAGATATTATCAGTATATCTTACTTTTTGACCTTTGAGTCTCGATTGATTTCATCGTAGCATCAAGCTCAGCCGTCATCTCCTTCTCAAATTCATCTTCACTGGACGAAGACTTTCGGCCGAGGCTTCTACGCCTGAGCCTGCGCTTTTGGTCGGGTGTGCCATGGAGGATCACATCAAGGTCATCTTCTGAGCTGGAGCAACCAACATCTACACATTATCTAATGTTAACTTATTAGGAAAATATAACAGAAAATATCAATGCTGACAATGAAGCATAATACAGTGATAACATAGAAAAACAACTACAAATATGGTTTGAAACTCTGGATGCCATATTGTATGCCATTAACAGACAAACCGATCCCACACCATGTGACACTGTGTGAAAGGGTGCTGTTATATGTTGAACTGTTGTCAATTCGTGAAATGACTTTTGCATAGTCTTTCCATAACAAAATCATAACAAAATCATGACTGGTAATGAATGGTAATAAATAATTCTGTCTATTTTTAATGTTAAATTCCATTCTATCTTGAAGCTACAATGAGCTTCACTGAGTCACACCATCCAGTCCTTACAGTTACATATAAACCATCGAGAGGCTTAAAAGCAGACATTAATTGATGAGACATACAATTGTTTTACGTCGAGAAGAATGTTCTCCTAGGGAAAATACTTTTATTTATAGTCAATATAGTCAAGTTTTCGGTGAGACAATAGTAGTAAGGTCTGGCACTGGGCTAGTTACAGCACTGGTATGGCACGAGTAACAATGGTATTATCGCTCAAACACATGAATGTCAGATGTTATCACCCAACTAACACACCTAGAATCAACCTCGTCAACATCGCTGTCTAAATCAACAATAGGGTAACCGTCAGTCATCGTGGTACGACTGTATAACGATTTCGACGTCAACCAACAGATTTCAGAAGCTGATGCTTATTTTGATGTAGAACGTAATTGCTACGCACTATTCAATAGAGTCAATTTGGAGTAAATTAATGAATAAGGGGTGTGGTTAAAACCGGAAACACATACTCCAGTCCAACCTTCCAAAATCCCGCTCGCCATTGGCGAAATAATGTTAGAAATTCTGGTACACCAGGCGGTGAAGTCTTGATCCACCTTCTCGCGCGAGTATGATTTTAGGCAAGGCCCGCCTAAACCTTCGTTCTTCTTAGAAACACGGATTAGAGAACGAAGAAGGACCAATCATCGACATCAAAGGTTTCATCATATGCAATTGTCACCTCGCAATAACGAGTAAATGCATGGACAATAGTCGTCGCGCCGAATTTATTTGTTTCATTATCACAGAGACGACACAGATCAGCTTATCCTGGAGTGACGAATTTCAAGCCATGTAGAATAAGTAGTTGACAGTAGTCTAGATGTAACTGTAGGCTGCGATTAAATCTGTTATTAAAAGATGCCTTGAATAATGAACCAGGTAATAATTGTTCATTATAAATTTAGCCCCTTTGTCTTGATTCAAGTAAATATTCACGAGGTACACAAAAAAGGGGAATGTCTACGTAAAAAGAAAATCTTGACCATTCGATAATCATTTCGTTCTAACCTGTTGCTCTTTCCTACAGACACTCTAATCGCAAAACGCCCCGCCTCTCTGGCTTCTTGTATATGGAGCTTATCGGGGAAGCTTACGTCCGCCGGAAGTAACCCCGTATAAAAGGATACACCTGCCAAGCATTGTGAATATAAGCTTTTCAATCGTTAGATCGCCTTAATATCGGTTGGAATCGTCACACCGAGCGTACAAGTATTGAATGTATAAATATAGACGAAGAATTCCATCGCAGAGAGACACTTACATGAAGCTGTACGTCTTGACGAAACAAATCGCTGAGTACCCCTTGCGCGCGTATTAAATAACCTTCATTGATGCTTTAATGGTAAACTATGAGTTACAGAGCTATGAAATACATAATTAATCCAAAGTGAAATAATATAACTTGAATTTTCTCATACCTTTTGTTGCCAACTATTGGCACGAGATGTGTCCAGGTGTTGTTTTGTATGGAAAAACGAATGACATCAAATAACATTCATGCCGTCCAACGCCAACCAGAAACTATGATATTAGTCTAGATGTTTAACTGCAACTTGGCATAATCTCATCTCTTTCCTTTTGTGTTTTTTCGCTTATACCGCTGTATTACATATCCCAACGACACCAACAGAATAACAACGTCTCATCTCTTTCCTTTAGTGTTTTTTCGCTTATAACGCTGTATTACATATCCCAACGACACCAACACATGATCATCATGATTGATTACCAAGTTCATTGCAAATAGGTTGTTGCATATCGGTTAACTCTCGTGTGTTGATATACAGGGAATGTGCAATCAACGCAAAATGATACAGACTAAGCTACCACAGACAACAAACGACAGATTTAGCCGGTTAGATATTTCTATCCCGGCGACCCGAGGCTGAAGAAAACCAACCGATCGAATATATATCTAATATCATATTGCACAACATATTTTGTGGATCCAAGGAAAGACCGTATCAACCCAGTTTGATTGAAAACACGGGTAGTCGGCATTTACCTAACATTTGTGACTGAACAGTTACAATGTCTATATTGCGCACATTATTCTCCTGTAGGGCGGACACCGTGTGTATAGCGTACATAATTCTCCAGTGTGCAAGGTAACGGTAAATGTAGCACACACGATTCTCCTGCGTGAACGGTCACCGTGTAAATAGCGCATGTAATTTCCCAGTAAGCACAAATCATCGCGTGCATGCTTTTTATACGGTGATTAAAGAGTTTATATCTTCGATTTGAGTGGCTCTTCTGTGATCGTTTCCCTGATTTTAATACACTGCCATCGTTAGGTGGCGCTACCGTAAAATAAACTTAAAAACGCACTTGGGAATTCCCATGTGCTTTTGTTTATCAACATCAATGCCCCCCCCCATTTATCATAGAAGGTAACTGCTTAATCAGGTCAAACTTAGTTATTCACCCTTGCGGGCACCATATAACATATCAGTGTTGGTGTGTCGTCAAACCATAACCTTACTTATTATTTACTTACTTTCTTCATCATATAACATTATGAGCATAATTGAGGGAATGATGGATTTAATACTTTTGAATAGGTGAACAATAATCATGCTAATTGAAACGGAGTTGTTCTGGTTATTGAACTTGTATTTAGGTTGATACGTTTGGGGAACATTTGTCCATAAAAAAACTCAGCTGATGCGATGGACCAGGATAAACTTGTATGCATTTTGAATAATGATTGTGCATAAAATGACCAAAAATGAATAATCGTATTTCTTTTGTCATCATTGGATATGATATTACTGACAATGAAATGCATTTTTTACAGTATTAATTACATCATGGTGTTGATATTAGAAATGCTTGTGATCTCTCTGGCAAATGTGTTGTTTCAAAATCAAAAAACTCAGGAATTTAAAATTTAGAAAAGGAGAATAACAACGCCTCATCCCATGTCGACGTTTCTTTGGGTGTCATAGCTGGTATGGGCCTTATGGAAATGTGTGAAAGTTTACCCCTACTCCAGCCAGAAAACCTTGGATGTTCATATTATATTGGTTAATATTTTGTAATGTTGGAATATAAAAATTTGAAAAAATAAAGGTCATGACATCTTGAAGGCCATAGTATTATGATATTGATCTAGCTTTTAAAGCTTTCCCTCCTTTTTAATTATGAGTAAGACATGTCTAAACAAGCCCGGGTCACACTCCGCCCATAGGGTGGGGGTGTGACACTGATAAGTTGTCTTGGCTAGTACCATTCCCATTGCCCAATGACGAATCCACGCCCCATGTGGACCGTTGGGTCAAGACCTGTGCGGAACGCGCCGGCTTTACCAGAACCAATAAGGTGTCAGCTGATCGAGCGGTTTGGGGCAGAATCTAACTCCCAGAATCCAGATATAAGAGCTAGACACACGCTGGTTTCAGGGAGAGCTACCTAGCAAAGAGACGAGAATATCTAACTAAGATTCTGATCGAGATTCCAGAAAAGCTATAAAGCTAAACTTCAATAAACAACCCGAACTCTACAGGGCAGACCAACTCATCCGGTATCATACTGGCAGGTAAGAAATGGCAAAAAAATAATTGATTACATACCCAATTCATTGCCTTAAGATATTATTTATCTATCTTTTTGTAGGTTGCTGAATTGGCTTTCTTGGTGGTCACACCTTGAAAGATACAGCACAGCGCATTATGGGCAGAGTTCTGTCTAACAGGTTGGCCTGCCAGTACAAAGGGGCTGGCAAGTATGGTTTGAAGAGCCAGATCAACGTACCGAAACGGGCCTTCGGAACTCTCAAGCTTTCCAAAGTTAGTATATTATCGATATGCAGCCAAGAGAAATCAGTTCATAGTCCTTAAGCATATAGATAAAATACCTATAGATATAGTTTTTTTGTACATTACTGTTGACTCACATACAACCTGCACTGCGATGTATTTATTATGCATGTGTACCAAGACTATGACTACGTATTGAATAAGCAGCGCAAAATATGTAACATGATTTGATTAATAAAATTTAGTATGATTTGATAATTTTGTAGAAGCTGCAGAAGTCGTGCACTAAAACAGATGTTGCGAAAGAGAAAATGGTGTGGCTAAGGAACTCTGGAGACAAGAATGGGGGTCATAAGAGGAGAGCCATAGCAAAAGCTAGGGAGAATGCACAGTAGGCATGGTGCTTTTGAAGTTTCGTACCTAAAATGATTAGTACTATGTTTAAATAGAAACCCTGTGTGGACTGTACATGCCAAAAGTTCATGTATCTTGTTTTTTTATACAATGTTGTACGTTTAAAATTGTTTTTGCATATCCCATGACAAGATAACCCATAATGGCTAAAACTGTCACTTGACGGAAATAATGCGTAATAATAATGGAGTGTCATAATCCGCCTGGAAAATATGTCTTTATTTGTATAATCAATTGGGTAAACACATGTAAAATGTTCCGAAATGTGCTGATAACAATACCAGCCAATGTCAAATTGTTTGAAAATATATGATTAGTAAGTGTAGCTAGCTGAAGTAAGTGAAATTCTATGGGTTATGTGAATAGTGTTTTGTGATTAGTTTTAGCATTTATTTTGTACTTCAGGAGACGCACAATAAAATGACCCATTATACAATAAACCTTTATGTTATGAATTATTTCTTGTTGCTTCATTCTTGCAGAAATGCCCAATTACTGATAGTGAGCCAGAAATGGTCCAATACAACCAATTACAATCTAATTGGCCCAATACAGGGTCAATGCTGGGCCAGTACCACAAATCAGTACTGGTCCAATGCCTGCCAATGAGCATGATTTTACAGGTTTTCGGTATTGGGCCAATGAAACAATTACACGATTTTTATTGGGAATACTGGGCTGACGTCACTGTGATTGATGAGAGCGGGGAAATGGTCGTTTCGCGCAGCTTTTCTGCCGCCAAAACACGTCGTACAATGGGCTTGAAATTAAAAAAAATAACAAGAACAATATTTAACAAATGTCACCTTGATAAATTATCCGTTCTGGGGTAGACCTATCGAAAGCAGTTCGCTTCTCACAGCGTCCGCGCCGCTTTCAATCCTCGATCTTTCATCAAAGAGTTTATAGCTGCCTAATAGGGTTCATTCCATCCAGCTGTGTGGTGATTACATGAAACTACAATGCAATTAACAATTGCACATGTGACCGTGGATCCAACGCCTCGGGCTCGACGTCTGTTGAATATATGGCGTCATCTGATTAGTCTAAGGCGACCACGCCTCTGAATGAATCAGAGAAAACCACAAAGCATCAAGCGGCTCACGGGTGGAGGCTTGAATGTATCCTCTTAGCGTTGCTATAAACTCTTTGGTGGGTTATCGCCAACGAAATTCCCTCCAGCGAGACGCTCTGACGAAGACGCACTACTATGTAGCGTCATAACGTTCCATGAACTTGGATCATCCTAATGATAAATCGGGTACCTTGCTACATGGTAAATAATCGTGGCAATTAATTCAATTTAAAATCATTTTGGACCGGTTTCAGAGACAGACGGCTTTCATGTATTTGGGACAGCAAGTTGAGGGGTAGTTACTGAAATGGCATTGGGTGATTGAAAGTAAAACAATGATCTTATGAGCGTGAATAGTTCTCCACCTACATGATCCCAGTCCTCGCACGTGACCACATTATACATGTAAATAGCGATATAGGATGCGAAACAAAGCGGGATACAGTTAATAATACCGGGTTATTAACATGGCCGAAGTCCTGCATGTTATTGGACTGCGTTTCTGACTAGAAAATGGGGTTCCTTCCCACGCATTCAAACTACCAACAACCACTCACTCATATACCAAAATCACTCACCCATATACCATCAACCACTCACCCATATACCAATTACCACTCACCCATATACCGCTAACAGCTCTTCATAAGACTCAGCTACAATGGGAGTTCCGAATACGGAGTCGAATGTGGCTCAAGACCTAAACCCATGTCTTATACTTATACTTCTTCGTTATTATGCGCACTCCTTCGTGTATAGGAATACTGTTGCTGCGTGTAGTTGCTTGAGTGGGGACTAGCCAGAGAAATAACACGAGTCCAGCAGTTGAGTTCTTGTTGGTTTATTCAAGTTTAGCTTATTAGCTTTTCTGGAATCTCGATCAGAATCTTGTTCAGATAACTTCGTCTCTTCGCTAGGTAGTTCTACCTGATTTCCAGCGAGTCCAGAGTTCGGGTTCCGGGCATTGGATTACGCTGACCTCCCATTGGTTCAGGTATGGCCGGCTCCCTTTTGCAAAGGGCGGAGGTGGACCCGGGCTAGTGTAAACATGTCGTGCTGATAATTGAAAAAGGGGAAAGGCTTTAAAAGTCAGAAGAGCCAGATTAATATCATAACACATGGATCTTCCCATTATTACCCAAACTATTTTCATGGAAGGGACAATCAACAATAACTTTTTAAGGTTGAATGTGTGAATATCACCTCATTATTAACCGGTAGGAAATATTTGATAGATCAGTAAAGGCGCCTGTAATGATTTTCTGAGAAGATCCCTAGAGGTACACTGGCACTTGCTATTATAGTTAATGGCATGTGACAAAGGTTCCAGAAGAGCTGACGATAAGGGCCACATCTGATACAATGTTTGACACAATAAAATATATGCAAAAATATATGGGCGGCAAATCTACTGTGTGTATTTTGCTTAGTTGAGAAGTAAAGAATATCTTACAATGGCACATGCGCTTTTTTCATTTTTTACATTCTGAACCCCTGTATTTGTTTTTTTTCAATAAATGGAGCATATTATAGTTACACGAGCTTATATAGACTATCTATTGGGATTTGAGTCCATGAAGCATATCTGTATAATTAATTCCAGGTAGCGCCATCAGACCGACCTTTCTCTATGGTGATAAGCGAGAAAGACCCTATGCTAAATCCATTCCGAACGTACGCTGTTACCAACATATGTTGCTAAGAAGGTTTACAAGGGTCCAAATATTGAGAAAGCAGCGCATCTGCTAAATTGGCAAAACGAGCATTGTGCATGTCGTCAAGTACAGGTAAACAGAACTGTAAATCTGTCACGACGACAACCAACTATCGCTAGACATCAGAATTTGCTTTTAACGGGTGGTATGGATAATGGATTTTGTATATAATGTAAGCCAAGTATTAACTATCAGCGCAAAGTCGTTCTCTTGGTAACCAAGCCATTATCACACATAACCATGTGCATTCATCAGTACAAGGTAGTGGGTTGCCATGGCAAGCCTTTAGCTCTTTAAGCAGATAATATCCAGGCTTTCACTTACACCACCACAGACCATGTATAAAACTCGTTGTGCCTATTCAATGGAAAGATGACGCAATGTTAATGGAACTTCCCCCCACCCAGCTAATTGTCCTACCTTCAGCTGATCAGCGGAGAGAATAGTCTGAGTTTGCATTATCCTAAGTCAACTCCCATGGAGCTCAACAATAGCGAATGACTGTGAAGCGAATATTTACCCCTATCGTCTGTTGTTGGGCTTCGTTCCCATGGTTACCTTCTTTGGGTCATTTTAATGTTGAATCCTTCTCACTCCGCACCCAAACTGTCTATTCCTGCAAATGAGCTTAGCTGATCAAAGCCATTTAATCAACATTTATTTGTGGCTCTCTGATATGTTAACGCATTAGACCCATTAATGTTACTTATCAATCCAGGGGATTTTGTTATGTCAGAGAATTCTATTTATACAGTTTAGAACAGCATGTTTCAAGTATATTGTGTATTGCTTCAATGGTTTGGAATCGTGTTCAGCGTGGTCTTATTATTCATGTAAAAGACCTACTGTCTAATGATACTACACCTTATTAAGAAAGAAGACCTAGTGCACGCGTCGTACATTGACGTCATCAAAGACCGCTATTGTTATAGAACGCAATTAGTAAGCCAATGCCCGGATGGATATTCTATGGTCTTTGTTAAACGTGATTAAATAGGAAATCGATCTTCATAAACTTTCTGAAAGGAGACGGGTTGATACACAGCAGAGGCATCGATCCCTACCCCTTTCTTCCATGCTGTTTTACTAAATCATACATATCACCATTGAATACAGGGCGAAAAATGTTGATTCTCCAGGTAATGAGCGAACATATATGGATTGGTGGTTTTTGTTAGCGCTGGTCGCAGGCAGTGATCATTATGCAAAACTAAGCCATGCTGAGGCATAAACAAGCCCGAATGGTATTGACGACGAACACCGCACATGTCTTATCAGGTAGTGGAGTTGTTGTCGCAATTGCTGAACACACCATTATGACGAATGAATGTGCTCACTGTATTGCTCAAAGCTTAGACCAATGCTTCAATGATCTTAGATGTAACTAAAGAATGGCTTCACACGGTACTGAATTATTTGTGCACATTCATAATATATGTCATAGATATTGTTGCTTCATTTGCATTTGACGAAAATAGACTATATTGGATATGGTAAACTTCTCACTATATTCGTTTATTTGATAAAAATCAGCAATGCGTCTGTATTGACTTTGTGAGAGGACATTGCACATCCTATCCCAGGTCGGCATGTCTTGGTATAGGGACAAATTAGAGATTCAGCCTTTTTTTTGCTGTTCTACAGTAACAAACCAACGAACCAACAGACTAACAAATCGCATCATCGTAATTTTGATGACAATCTGAATAAGTAGACACAGCATCAGCTAACTTTTACTGCGTTGCAGTGATCAGCCTCCAATGCGGAAGATTTATCTTAGAGTGAGGTTACCTTCTTGTCATCAACACTAATGGACTTATTAGCACAACAGAAAGGCTTGTGAATGTGATTATTGGCTGTTATAAGGCATTACAAACACCTAATCCTTTGACTTCCTTTGTTGCAGCTTTCAATGATATTACCAACATGAAAGGATTACAGATTCTGGTTGAAGAGTTGGGCAGATCGGATAATTTATTAGCGATACACCAACTCAAATTCCTTTCAGATTAAATAAATGATCATGTTGTTGAGTTCACTTCAAGACACCACGAAAATAACCCCACGAGGTTCGTCGAATACACACATTCACAGAGGTGTGGACAAAAGCGCACATGACATGACATAATTTACAGCATATTTGGCGCAAGTCAATTCACCTCTATACTCAAAAACATCCCTTACATTACATTACCTCATTTCGTATCGCTTTTCACCGCAGTTCCATCGTATCTCTGGCTCACTTATTTGCCGTGTTGTGATTCATCGTGGATGAATGTAGCGTGTGCCACAGTGTGCCATGCGGAAACATGTGCTTGGATTGTATTTAGTGGCGGGTCGGCAAACATCAATTAAATGTGAAAAAAACACCTATTTTAACCCATATGTATTACATCTATACAGCTTTTGAAGACGTATTACGATATACGAAATGCCTAGTTAGTCTCGAACAAATGTATACGAAAATGTCAGTCGGCAGAATGGGATAACTTCGTTGAATGGCTCAGCACTAACTTGTAATGAGCTTGGGATTGTATTCAAGTCCAAATGTAAAGATAGAATTTCTTAGCTTTCCTTGCTTATGCACGCTCTTCGTTATAGTACTGTTACTCACTGCCTGTAGTTGCTGGAGTGGGGACTAGCCAGAGGAAATCAACGCGAGTCCTGGAGTAGAGTTGCTTATTTTGTTTATTTATATTTCAACAATGAAGCTCCCTGGAATCTCGCGGTCCGAATCGTTTCTCTGACTAGATGAATCTCTTTGACTGACCCATCTGTGGACCTTATCAAGGGTCCACATGATAGGCCAGGCTAAAACAATCCCCCGTGACAAGACGAGTCCACTTGGAGGGTGAACTCGCTTGCTGTGAGGATTGCTGAAATCAGGGTTACACCCCTCCCAAAGAGTGGTGTGATGTAACCCGGGCTCTCGTGCTGATAATTAAAGGGGGAGGCTTTTTAAGAACGTATGAGCCAAAATAGTATTATAACACAATCTGTTTTCCATTTTAGTGCATAAATATTCTCCTGTTCTTCGAAATGTAGAATAGGTACGATTGAACGACAGTATGATGGATGATTTTAAATTTCACATCCCGAAAGCCCCGAAATTTGTATTCAATCACTTGAGATTGTTATCAGAACAATACATGCAGCAGCATTATTTGAAACCACTACCATTATATCATGAGTGAGTGAGTATGGTCATGTGATGGACGTTATAACGAAACACATGATTGAAACCATAGGGACTTACATCGCTACTATATATTTGGCCGAATGGGTCCCTTGTAGTTTTTAAAAATATTAATGGCTCTTAACGTCCAACCATGGAAGCTTCTGTTGCCTCAACTGATTGTTGCAGACGGCGAGATATGTAGTTCAGTATAGAGATATAAACACGCAAAAAACGTTTTATAATCCCCCACCCACCGATGGTGGTATATAAACCAAGGAGCTGATAGCTACGCTAAATGGGCTCATTCGTATCGCCGTCCGAACAAAAGTATATGACCACCCCAACTGTGCGCAGCGCGCAGCTTTGTCATAGCATCTCTTAAAATCACTTGTGAATTTTCTGATCAATACTGGGGCGCGGTCGCCTGAACCATTCAGAAGATAACATATCTTCAATATAAGCCCCAAGGTGCAGAACCCAGAGTCGCTGGATAAACAATCGCATTTACTTTTTATTGTAGCGCCACCTGACGACGAGCATGTGTTTCACTCATTAACATATCCACCGCATAAAGAGTCGGCGTGAGCCGTCTAAGCGTCGTAATAACTTCTTGCATAAATCCTCCCAGTGGAGATAATACTATTTGGAGACAAGCGGTTGTTTAAGGTTTTTTTTAATTGCACCTTCAACAAATGGTCGACGACATAAATATGTGATATTGATTATATTTTGTTATATGCAGGTATGTTTGTGATAAATTTGCGAGTCACTTTGGTGCTGTGTAGAGCAATATCTTTTAAGCAGAGGTCTCTTTTTATCAATGATTTAATGAAAAGGAAATGTTTAACAGTTTGGTTATGATAATTCTTTATTTGAAAGACAATAAGTTTGTCAGCAGGTGGCCAATTGAAATAGAAATTATAAAGACGAGTATTTACTTGCAGTAATCGAATGCATTTATCAGCCATGAGAAGGTAAACACAAGTGATGGTTCTCCTTCTTTTGTCCATTACTCTGCGTCAATGCCAAAGAATGACATGATAATGAGTTCGTCTACGCCACAAACCACCATCAGCTGGCTTCTCGACGACGAGCGTTTACTAACAGTACTTGAATGCTTGTATCAGCCCATGAGGCATGACAGTGGATTTTTGTGCTCGAGGATCTGCGCCTCCTGCACATCATTAGCTGGGAAAAGGCAGTTAGATCAAGATAACTTGTAAAGATGACATTTAGCAAACGCCTCGTGTGCAATTTATAATGGCTCTCTACGATTCATGATTCATTTATGGTTATCTACGAACCAAAGTCACTTTAATTGTTTCACGAGCATGGAGTAATATTAAGTCAATCAAATTCATATCCAATACATCTTGTCAACGCTACACATGAAATTTAACATTGTTGATAATTATGAAACAGGAAACGGTTTCGAATGTTTGCATGTTCTAATTTCTCACCAAACCACCGCAACATCGTCCATACCTATTTATGTGTCTTCGTGCCAGTGAATGATGAATTATTAAAGACAACGCTGATGCTAAACCCCATTTGTCAGCATTATATCAAACAAACAGGCCATTTGTATGTGACCTGATACACATATGAAGTCAAAGAACACCAGATAGGAAATACTTTGTTGTTGTTATTCCACCCGATCAGCAGGTCTGGTAAAAGCGTACTGACAAGCAATATGTCATATTTGGACTAGAAATTTGACGTATTTTCTGTCGATGCTTTTTCACATACATTATGAGGAGTCTGACTGTGGAGTGTTAGCGTGTGTTTGTGACAATATGTTACAATATAAGTGCACTTTGTAGATTGTGTGAAAGAATCTTTCCATTATAACATATCATAAACGTTTTCATAACTGTTTAGGTCACGTGACTCTCTATCTCTCCAACCCCCTCTTTCTCCATCTCTCTCTCTCTCTCCATCCCCTCTCTCTATCTCTCTCTCCACATCTCTCTCAATATATCCGTCTGCCCCCTCTCTCTAGCCTTTTGTTGGTCCCCTTCTCTACCCTTTAAAATAAGCACTTGGCACCACCAGACCAGGTGTACTGATAAACTGGGTTTTGGCGAAACAAGCATGACAAGGAGGTTTTAACTGCAAAAAGTTGGGATTAGAACAATAGCACAGAGCTTCATAAGGTTAGACAAATCAACAGCTACGAGCTAGTAATAGGTCACTGCAGATGGCAACGACAGAAGCAAGCAAACACGGCGAAGACCCAAATGACATAATGCAAATCAAAATGAAAAACGATCGATTCACAGAAAGGCCCTGTCACTTAGGCAAATGGACGAGATGTCACTTCAGTAGGAACGTCATTCAATCAAGCGAACCAGTACAATAACAAGCGGGCGTTGCTCGCCTCTTGAACACTACTACTGCCCCCACTAACCGTCACAGGGCGATAATGACACAGGATGACTCTATAAGGGATGACTTACAATGTTGTTCAACGATTTATACTTATTTTACTTAACGTCATAGAATGAAATGTTGGCAATGCAAACAAAGGAAGAGACACATTAACTGCAATGTTATATGTTAAAAATCATTGCGTGCGCGTGCTGGAAGATTTCAGCGTGAAGGTGGTAAGGTCCATATCGAGTAATCATGTGACATTTATGATGGGCCGGATAATGAAGACATATTCATGATATCGAAGCCATGGTAATATGCAACCGAATTTTAACAAAAGAATCGGGTTAGGTGTCAGATGGATAATTGACATGCCGTCAGTCGAACAATAGCCCTAAATACCGACAAAAATGATTGTACTGAATAATAGGTTTATAACTAATTATACGCCAAGGGTGGGTGTTGTGGTACGATAAAGTCAGGCATCGGCAATGGAATATTGCAACGGCAAACATCACCGCGCATCTGTGGTAGGACACATGCTATACCTGACATGCAACCGGTCCACTTCTATGGTTACTCGAAGGAATCAACTACAGCGATTAAAACAAGAATCTACGGTAATTAAAGAAAGGGAACGCAGTAAGATGTTCTCAGAGGGGTCCAAATAATATCAAGAGGGCTAGAGTGTATTTTTATTCCATGGCATGTCATAAATACAAAGTGTAAGGCATAAAAACCTGCTTATCCTTCAATACCTAAACGTCTATTGTGTGCCTTTAATTACCCAGTATTTGTGGATTTATCTATCCAGATATTGAGATCTTAATCCTGAATCATTGACCATTACTATGAGCAAAAGTCAAAGGTGACATGGGAGACAAGCGCAAAGAGTAATGTGTTGAACAATCATCATTCTAAAAATAACACGTGAGAGGCAGAGAACGACGGGTTGTTGGGCAATGTTGGTCAGTATATGTGTGGTATGTTATATTGATATCCGTAGATGAGGAAAATATTTTCTTTTAAAACTTGCTTCAATCGTCATGTTGTTAACATGGCATGATATATGACATATAATATGACATCATACAGTTTTACATGTCTGTTTAAAATGACTACTTTCCAGTTACATTAATATGCCATTTATCCTATCCAGGGTAAAGTTTGCTTCGTCTCACAGTGTGTACATCCGTCTTTCATATGTTGACTGACAGGGAATTAGAAAATAAGGCGATGTGGTTTTTCTAATGAAAATAATCCCCATCGACAAGTTAAGTAATCAACGCGCTTCATTTTCAATCCAAGCCTTGCTGTATGGCTACTGTCGCATGACACAGACGCCAATAGGACATACCAGCGAGACGCTCTGACGAGGACGCACTGCTATGTAACGTTTCCTGAACTTGGATCATCCTAATGATAAATCGGGTACCTTGCTACATGGGAAATAATCGTGGCAATTAAAATCTTTTTCAAATCATTTTGGACCCTAGAGGTATACTGGCACTTGGTTTCGGATAGTCATTTTCTATTATAGTCAATGGCATGCTACAAAGGTTCCAGAAGAGCGAACGATAAGGGCCACATCTGATGCAACGTTTGACACAATAAAATATATGCAAAAATATAGGGGCGGCAAATCTACTGTGTGTATTTTGCTTAGTTGAGAAGTAAAGAATATCTTACAATGGCACATGCGCTTTTTTCATTTTTTACATTCTGAACCCCTGTATTTGTTTTTTTTCAAACAAATGGAGCACTTTATAGTAACACGAGCTTATATAGACCCTTTATTGGGATTTAAGTCCATGAAACTCATTACAAAAACCTATATCTGTATAATTAATTCCAGGTAGCGCCATCAGACCGACCTTTCTCTGTGGCGATAAGCGAGAAAGACCCTCTGCTAAATCCATTCCGAACGTACGCTGTTACCAACATATGTTACTAAGAAGGTTTACGAGGGTCCAATTATTGAGAAAGCAGCGCATCTGCTAAATTGGCAAAACGAGCATTGTGCATGTCGTCAAGTACAGGTAAACGGAACTGTAAATCTGTCACGACGACAACCAACTATCGCTAGACATCAGGAGTTGTGGTAGGACCTGACATGCAACCGGTCCACTTCTATGGTTACTCGAAGGAATCAACTACAGCGATTAAAACAAGAATCTACGGTAATTAAAGAAAGGGAACGCAGTAAGATGTTCTCAAGGGGGTCAAAAGAATATCAAGAAGACTAGAGCTGCATTTTTATTCCATATGTTGACCGACAGGGAATTAGAAAATAAGGCGATGTGGTTTTTCTAATGAAAATAATCCCCATCGACAAGTTAAGTAATCAACGCGCTTCATTTTTAATCCAGGCCTTGCTGTATGGCTACTGTCGCATGACACAGACGCCAATAGGACGTACAAGTAAATAAGAAGGACGCGAACACGCGGCGCTGTGACGTCACTCGCCGGTACCCCGATGTCGTGCTGATGGATCAATTGGCAGTCAGACTTTCCCGATTATGGCTCCTATATATAGCCTGTAACAAACAAATATACAACCAGATATCGAGCGATCAAGTGTAATGATAGAAACATTATCTGCGTGTTAGTTCGATATGCTGCTGCAGGTCCAATGTGTTGCGGTACTTAATGAACAACTGTACGATTGATAGATACGGTAATAACCATATCTTATGATCAAAGAGAAGAAGGGGCTACAATCTGCGTGCACATTCCGTTCTGTTTGATATACAAACGGCAAATTGCTGAATTCTGTCAGTTCCTCCACTAATTGATTGTCAGCATGAGCTTTCTTCATACTGTCATCAATTTTTGCGTCTTGCGTGAATCCACACTAACATAAGAGCTGACACGTTTCCTCTATTAGCATCCGCACTTGAAATTATAACCTTCGTGCGTCTTCGATGGAAACGCGTTTTAAAATATGTGTGTCGTTTCAAATTATAGCACTGCAATGCTTAATTTGAACACTGTATACGTGTGCTATGATGAGAGTAAACGGGTAAATGTCTTTGAAACAATCGAGACACCAATTTAGCCATGTCAAGCCTTTCGAAGAGAATGTCTTCTCCTCGATTGCCTCCCCTCCTCCTCTGTGTGATCCAAAACGCACTGACACTGGACATACAAATAGAAACGTTCTAAAACGAACCGAATTACATTATGGAAGATCAAGGGGTCAGGGGTTGGGGTAAATGATAAGCAGTTGGGGGTTGGCTTCAAGCAAATGGTGCTCGACTCAATGACTACATCCATATTATAAGGTTGTCGCAATGGCGTGGTACTGCAATTTTTAACACTGTTTGATAGACTTTACCTAGTCTTGTGGCCGTATCGAAGGGGTTGCATGCCTGGGGTATAGAATAAGGCAAGAAATCACAACCATTTGGAATTATGCCAAATCATCCATGACATAGTCAATGATTATTGAACATTAGCAAGAATGCATCCCGAGGCGAAAATGATATATATATATATATATAGAGATATATATATATATAGATATATATATATATATATATAGAGATATATATATATATATATATATATATATATATATATATATATATATATATATATATATATATATATATATATATATATATCTATATATATATATATATATATATATATATATATATATATATATATATATATATATACGTATGTATATATTTATACATATATATATCTATATTGATATATGCGTATATATATATATATATATATATATATTATATATATATATATATATGTATGTGTGTGTGTATCATTGATTTTATTATGCAACTTTTTCCCTCAGTTGCAGTATCACATAGCACACAGCACGACACAGCATCTCTTCCACTACTGAGAACCATATCAGGAGCCAATGACGTAACCCCTTTCTTCTCTTCCTGTTTTTCTCACTCTAGATTTGCTGCCTATTCTCGTCTGCGTGGACCCTCATACCCGTCATATCGGATGAGATGATGAGTGTGGTGGGTCCTGCATCAGAGGCGGGCGAATCACCTTCCACCATGAGATCGAGAGTAAGGTCGTTTCAGTATCAGAGAAAGAGGAGGTGTTCGGAGCTCCAGTCTATTTGATTCAGGGGTGCTCTAGCATAAATATACGCAGATCCAATCCATTAATGAGTCATCAATGTTAAATGGGGCGAAATACTAGATATGCTCCGATTGTTTTCGTGTTGGATGCCCAAATATTATTGTCACATAGGCTGTCATAACATGTTCCATTAGCGTTGTCATTAGATAAGTGAAATATCAATCAAAAATTGACAGTTTCATAAGATACGCTGGTACCGTGCCAGGTGTGCTAATGGGTGTGTCAATATCATGTCATCTACAGTAGAGGCATTGTCATAGTGAAGTTCCAGATGGTCTACATGTGCAAACAATCGTAATCAATCATGTGTTTAGTGTTACACTCAGCACACTGGCGCCCGGAGATAATATGCAGCCTTAGGGCTTAGGTCCATCCTTGATGCATTGTATTCGACACGAGTCACAACTTACTGTCAGTACCATCCGGGTTAACACCATAGCATAGACGCAACGGGCATCGATTGACACAACATTCTCAGTTGCTGACCAAATGAATCAGTGGCCGTTTCAAAGGATGACTTTTTCTGGGGTTTATTTTTTCGGTCATCCACGTGCTATTCACAGAACCTCCGCTATACGCACGGTACAATCAGGCTCACATACTCATAACAAAACGTCGTTGATGATTGGGCAGTATGAAACGCTGAACGATTATTTACATACATACTAACGCCTTGAATTTCAGTACAGTTTCGGAATACTTTTCGGGAACAGAGATAGTCTTGTCAAGGCGGATTTAGTGGAGCAGAGCAGCATTGGTAAATTACATATAATATTTCATTAATATTTAATCACATTGGCACATCTTCTCATTGAGACATTATTCGACTTGTTCATATGATATTGAAATATTTGAGAAATATCACAGATTGCTGGCCTCTTACAGCCTCGTTCTTCCAAATACACACCACGATTCAAGGATCAGTCCTTTTCTGCGATGTGGACAAAAAATAAATGCTTGGTTCTAAACACAAACATTTTGATCCTCCCGAAGATGTTATTATCCCATTGCTGATGTAAAAAAAACCATTAGTCCCGATTATATATGCTCCAGGACCGTAGTTAACTAGTTCTACAATACTCCCACTTTTCTTTTCACACGAAATGCATGTTTGCTGGGCTATTTACCGTCGATTAGGCCACGCCTAACTTTACTATATGACAACCTCCCTGAAGCACACTCAGTAAGTCAATTTTAATGGTGTACAGTTTCGACACAAAAGTTGTTATCTTTTCTGCCACACCCCTTGGCATCGATCACATGACCTGATGCCCTTATCATCGGGTAAAGACATGAATAGATCCATATCGGGTCCGCCATTCTCATTCACTGACTCAGTCGTCGCGTTGCAATTTCACCCCTATGGCGTAGGATTGCAACCCTCTGGTAAAACGGGTTATGTTCCAAGTAATGGGCTTATGCGGCGAGACTCAAACATCGTCACAACATTCGCCAATCATTGTTTCGACATAGACTCTGCATACATAAATGGCACTCTCCGAATATTGAACCTCAATTGTCACATCGTCGTCGACCCGTTCTTTAATACATAAGTAATCACTTTCCACATCTGGTGATAAATTTTGGTATGCTGTATGAATCGAAATCATATATACGCACATTAACTACATTTTCGAATTTGTATCCGCATGAGAAATCATTAATTGTTATCATCCTTGGAATTGCCCGCTCAAATAAGTTTATCGCTCTAAATGATGGCACTGTAAATGATAACTGCATTGCACAGTATGAACGTGTGCTACTATGATAACAACATGGTAAATGTCTCTAAAACTTGCATCGCATTGCATTTCGAGGTATCTTCCACTTCAGTGTACTGAATAGTTATGCATCAATTTATGAAGCCATTACAAGCGCGTAGCACACTAATCTTGATTTCCGTTTGCTCGACATGTTCTTGTGGTCTCATATATTGGGATGCTGTGTTATTTACTAAGGCAAGCAAATATTCCCTTCTTGAATTATTATCTGTCATCACTGAGGCTTGTAAAATGATGGAGTACAGACGATGTAATTGTTTACCGGCAAGAAAACATCCCAATGAAATAACCGCATCTTTCGTGTTTACGATGAGAATCGATGGCGATGCCTACGTTAACCACACTTGTCACAACCTCACACTGCGTCAAGCAGTTCTTGCTGAAAGCTAATCGCTGCAACACAATGTAATATGATTGATTCCAATGGCTAATGGGCATTGCGATGTTTCTGGTTTGAAATAACGACGTTGTTTGTATCAAAAACAAAAGTTTCCTTATTAGTGAGACAATTCAGCTACCACGATCTCCAATTGAACAGAGAAAGTCGCATCGCATGCATACAAACATGTGATCAAATCGGCAACGTAATAATAGATTCCTCGGGGTATACGTTCACCAAAACAAGCGTGAAAAGAGGAGTATCGATATATACAATTGTGACCAATACGTGCTTGGTGATGTTCTTTGTGATTCAACAAAAAATCATTAAGACAAAAACTGCACCTCTTCAGCGGAAACATCATATGCATCGAATGTTGACGGGATGAATTCCTAATAACTACCACTTGACATGATGTGTATATATCTGTATTAGCTCGGGGATTGGTACAATGATACGGCTGGTTGAATACCAGCGAACACTGCATATACATTCACTGACACTCAAATAGACACGTGTGTTTGTAAACATGCATACAACGTCCATTACTATGGTGAATGAGCGGTATAAACCCAGTAATTAGTTGAAATGAACTCCCAAATGTATGTTATCCGGCATTTATCCAAAGATCAGTGATTAAATTAGCTAGATATCACCTTCACTGGCGAAGCATTCATTTGATTCGTCAAATGCACCGAAGCAACAGAGAATCAATATGCTAGCCCGATGAGTTATATTCAACAGCACATACATATGTCTAATGAAACACTTAATCCGACAACGCTCAATGTGTAGATTGCTTGTTTGAAGAATGCTGATTGGTCATTTTCACTTTACACACTGTCGAATTGGCATTGTCGCATTGTTTTCAACACCGTTTACAACTAACAGTAAATGCGATCAAGATAAAGATTAAATGCCGATATTTTTATTTCAAAGTATATGTGTGACAGAGTGACTTTTTCCTGTCGTCCATGTGCTATTCACAGATCCTCTACTCTATTAGCTGATATTATCGCACGCACACAGGCTTATCAGAATAGCCATTGATACATGGGTACATATGACGCACACACAGCAAGTTTAACAATGGTTCCATAATCAATGTTTGAACAAACAATCGTCCCTTTGTGTTGGGAGCAGTAACCACGATGATTCCTTTCCTTCTCAGCACAGTTCGCCATGTTGCTTCATGATATAGGATGTGAGAGAGTTGAAAACTACAGAAAATGCCAAAGCACTGATGGTTTGGGATCATACGTGTTTGCTAGGCAACGGTTGTAAGTTCAATATATCTGATACGAAAAATACCACAATCTGTGTTAAACACAAAGATAGTTTTCTTCAAATGTAGCATGCATACTATTTTATGATGCAAAACGCCATGCATTTCGTTAACTCGGACTAATGAAAAAACACAGTAAGTAGTTGGTCTGGTTATAAGCTCATAACCGATATTAGAACTGCTATCTATCTTGTTTTGTTATGCTCCCGGGAATGAATCATAAATATGGATGTGCAAAAACGGGTTAAGCACTTTTGTTGAGTACGTATTTAACGAATGCATTTTGTTAACCACAAATATAATTGCATGGTGACCGAGCTGGCAGTAAGCGCATCGGTTCCATTGGAGTTAAAACGAGCAACGCGCAGGATCGGAAGCAGCCACAGCAATGACAATACTCTATAAGCGATGATCTAGTGTATGAAGTTTCCATTTCAATAACATCCGTAAATCCGAAGGCTGATTGTTGTTTGCATTGTCTAACCCATGTGTCGACAAGCGAGGCATAATCCTTTAGTATAAAATATCATGGTCCGCAAAATACACGTATTCCACAGAGTTTTTGTTTTCCACGATGAAAATGGCTTCTGGCTCTTTACAAGCTTCGTCTCTGGCCAGTTATTATCCCCATTTGTATGTTTTTGTAAACAAATTTCGGAAAAGTTTTTTCAATGTGCAGAAATCGATGAATTGTCGATTGTTTGGAGTTACCAATACCATGCAATGACCACTACCGAGTCATGTTCGCACTACTCAATTACTGAAACAAAATCGCATCTTTAAGGCCCCGCGTGCCATTAACAGATAATATAGCGAATTTCTATTGATGCTGTAGATATAACAGGAGTTTTAGCAGATCACTGCCTATAAAAGCTTCAATAAATTCGCTTTGAAGAAAATGCATGACGGCGTCAGATTTCAGTTAACGTTACTTTTGCAATGAATGGTTGTAAAAACTCTCATTGTCTGTTGTATGTAAAATTACGAGTGATGGTTCTCCTTCTCTTTTGTCCATTACTCTGCGTCAATGCCAAAGAATGACATGACGATGAGATCGTCTACGCCACAAACCACCATCGGCTGGGTTCTCGACGACGAGCGTTTACTGACAGTACTTGAATGCTTGTATCAGCCCATAGACATGACAGTTGATTTTTGTGCTCGAGGATCTGCGCCTCCTGCACGTCATTAGCTGGGAAAAGGCAGTTAGATCAAGATAACTGTATAGATGGCATTTAGCAAACGCCTCGTATGCAATTTATAATGGCTCTCTACGATTCATGATTCATTTATGGTTATCTACGAAACAAAGTCACTTTAATTGTTTCACGAGCATGGAGTAATCTTAAGTCAATCAAATTCATATCCAATACATCTTGTCAACGCTACACATGAAATTTAACATTGTTGATAATTATGAAACAGGAAACGGTTTCGAATATTTGCATGTTCTAATTTCTCACCAAACAACCACAACATGGTCCATACCTATTTATGTGTCTTCGTGCCAGTGAATGATGAATTATTAAAGACAACGCTGATGCTAACTCCCATTTGTCAGCATTATATCAAACAAACAGGCCATATGTATGTGACCTAATACAAATATGAAGTCAAAGAACACCAGATAGGAAATACTTTGTTGTTGTTATTCCACCCAACCAGCCGGTCCGGTTTAAGCGTACTGACAAGCAATATGTCATATTTGGACTGCAAATTTGACGTATTTTCTGTCGATGCTTTTTCACATACATTATGGGGGTCTGACTGTGGAGTGTTAGTGTGTGTTTGTGACAATATGTTACAATATAAGTGCACTTTGTAGATTGTGTGAAAGAATCTTTCTATTATAACATATCATAAACGTTTACATAACTGTTTAGGTCACGTGACTCTCTCTCTCTCTCTCCAGCCCCCTCCCTCTCCATCTCCACCCTCTCTCTCTCTCTCTCTCTCTCTCTCCCCTCTCTAGCTCTCTCCCCCGCCTCTCTCACTATATCCTTCTGTCCCCCCTCTCTCTAGCCTTTTGTTGGTCCCCTTCTCTACCCTTTAAAATAAGGCACCTGGCACCACCAGAGTAGGTGTACTAATGAACTGGGTTTTGGCGAAATAAGCATGAGGTTTTAACTGCAAGAAGTTCAAGTTGGGATTTGAATAATCGCACAGTGCTTCATAAGGCTAGACAAATCAACAGCCCCGAGCTACTAATAGGTTACTGCAGATGGCAACGACAGAAGCAAGCAAACACGGCGGAGACCAAAATGACATAATGCAAATCAAAATGAAGAACGATCGATTCACAGAGAGGCCCTGTCACTTAGGCAAATGGACGAGATGCCACTTCAGTAGGAACGTCATTCAATCAGTCGAACCAGTAGAATAACAAGCGGGCGTTGCTCGCCTCTTGAACACTTCTACTGCCCCACTTACTGTCTTAGTGTGATAATGACACAGGATGACTCTGTAAGGGATGACTTACAATGTTGTTCAACGATTTATACTTATTCTACTTAACGTCATAGAATTAAATGTTGGCAATGCAAACAAAGGAAGAGACACATTAACTGCAATGTTATATGTTAAAAATCATTGCGTGCGCGTTCTAATTTCAGCGTGAAGGTGGTAAGGTCCATATCGGGTAATCATGTGACATTTATGATGGCCCGGATAACAAAGACATATTCATGATATCGAAGCCATGGTAATATGCAACCGAATTTTAACAAAAGGCTCGGGTTAGGTGTCAGATGGATAATTGACAGGCCGTCAGTCGAACAATAGCCCTAAATAGAATACCGACAAAAATTTATTGAATAATAGCTTTATAACTAATTGTACGCCAAGGGTGGGTGTTGCGGTGCGATAGAGTCAAGCATCGGCAATGAAATATTGCAGCGTCAAACATCACCGCGCATCTGTGGTAGGACACATGCTATACCTGACATGCAAACGGTCCACTTCTATGGTTACTCGAAGGAATTAACTACAGACACAAGAATCTACGGCAATTAAAGAATGGGAACGCAGTAAGATGTTCTCATCAGGGTCAAAAGAATATCAAGAGGACTAGAGCGTAATTTTATTCCATGGCATGTCATAATACAAAGTGTAAGGCATAAAAACCTGCTTATCCTTCAATACCTAAATGTCTATTCTGTGCCTTTAATTACTCAGTATTTGTGGATTTATCTATCCAGATATTGAGATCTTAATCCTGAATCATTGACCATTGCTATGAGCAAAATTCAATAGTGACATGGGAAACAAGCGCAACGAGTAATGTGTTGAACAATCATCATTCTAAAAATAACACGTGAGAGGCAGAGAACGACGGGTGGTTGGGCAATGTTGGTCAGTATATGTGTGGTATGTTATATTGATATACGTAGATGTGGAAAATATTTTCTTTTAAAACTTGCTTCAATCGTCATGTTGTTAACATGGCATGATATATGACATATTATATGACATCATACAGTTTTAAATGTCTGTTTAAAATGAATGCTTTTCAATTACATTGATATGCCATTTATCTTATCCAGGGTAAAGTTTGCTTCGTCTCACAGCGTGTACACCCCTATTTCAATGCTAAGTCTTTCATATGTTGACCGACAGGGAATTAGAAAATAAGGCGATGTGGTTTTCCTAATGTAAATAATCCCCATCGACAAGTTAAGAATTCATCGCGCTTCATTTTCAATCCAAGCCTTGCTGTATGACTACTGTCGCATGACACAGACGCCAATAGGACATACCAGCGAGACGTAACAACACATTATACATGTGAATAGCGATATAGGATGCGAAACAAAAATGGTTACAGCTATAAATACCGGGTTATTAACATGGCCGAAGTCCTGCACGTTATCGGACTGGGTTTCAGACTAGAAAATGGGGTTCCTTCCCACGCATTCAAACACAACCAACCACTCACCTATATACCGTTAACAGCTCTTCATAAGACTAAGCTACAATGGGAGTTCCGAATAGTTAAGTCGAATGTGGCTCAAGACCTAGACCCATTATGACCCAAACTATTTTCATGGAAGGGACAATCAACAATAACTTTTGAAGGTTGAATGTGTGAATATCACCTCATTATTTACCGGTAGGAAATATTTGATAGATCAGTGAAGGTGCCTATAATGGTTTTCTTAGAAGAACCATAGAGGTACACTGGCACTTGGTTTCGGATAGTCATTTTCTATTATAGTTAATGGCATGTGACAAAGGTTCCAGAAGAGCTGACGATAAGGGCCACATCTGATGCAATGTTTGACACAATAAAATATATGCAAAAATATAAGGAGGCAAATCTACTGTGTGTATTTGGCTTAGTTGAGAAGTAAAGAATATCTTACAATGGCACATGCGCTTTTTTCATTTTTTACATTCTGAACCCCTGTATTTGTTTTTTGTTTCAACAAATGGAGCACATTATAGTAACACGAGCTTATATAGACCCTTTATTGGGATTTGAGTCCATGAAACTCATTACAAAAACCTATATCTGTATAATTAATTCCAGGTAGCGCCATCAGACCGACCTTTCTCTGTGGTGATAAGCGAGAAAGACCCTCTGCTAAATCCATTCCGAACGTACGCTGTTACCAACATATGTTACTAAGAAGGTTTACGAGGATCCATTTATTGAGAAAGCAGCGCATCTGCTAAATTGGCAAAACGAGCATTGTGCATGTCGTCAAGTACAGGTAAACGGAACTGTAAATCTGTCACGACGACAACCAACTATCGCTAGACATCAGGAGTTGTGGTAGGACCTGACATGCAACCGGTCCACTTCTATGGTTACTCGAAGGAATCAACTACAGCGATTAAAACAAGAATCTACGGTAATTAAAGAAAGGGAACGCAGTAAGATGTTCTCAGAGGGGGCAAAAGAATATCAAGAGGACTAGAGCGTATTTTTATTCCATGGCATGTCATAAATACAAAGTGTAAGGCATAAAAACCTGCTTATCCTTCAATACCTAAACGTCTATTGTTTGCCTTTAATTACTCAGTATTTGTGGATTTATCTATCCAGATATTGGGATCTTAATCCTGAATCATTGACCATTGCTATGAGCAAAATTCAATAGTGACATGGCAGACAAGCGCCACGAGTAATGTGTTGAACAATCATCATTCTAAAAATAACACGTGAGAGGCAGAGAACGACGGGTTGTTGGGTAATGTTGGTCAGTATATGTGTGGTATGTTATATTGATATGCGTAGATGTGGAAAATATTTTCTTTTAAAACTTGCGTCAACCGTCATGTTGTTAACATGACATCATATATGACATATTATATGACATCATACAGTTTTACATGTCTGTTTAAAATGACTGCTTTCCAATTACATTTATATGCCATTTATCCTATTCGGGGTAAAGTTTGCTTAGTCTCACAGCGTGTACACCCGTATTTCAATGTTAAGTATTTCACATGTTGAGCGACAGGAAATTAGAAATTAAGGCGATGTGGTTTTTCTAATGAAAATAAGCCCCATCGACAAGTTAAGAAATCAACGCGCTTCATTTTTAATCCAGGCCTTGCTGTATGAGTACTGTCGCATGACACAGACGCCAATAGGACATAAAAGTAAATAAGAAGAACGCGAACACGCGGCGCTGTGACGTCACTCGCCGGTATCCCGATGCCCTGCTGATGGATCTGTTGGTTGTCAGGCCTTCCCGGTTATGGCTACTATATGTAGCTTGTAACAAACAAATATAAAAGAAGATATCGAGCGATATAGTGTAATGATCGAAACATTACATAGGTGTTAGTTCGATATGCTGCTGCAGGTGCAATGTGTTGCGTTATTTAATGAACAACGATGTACGATTGATAGATACGGTAATACAACATCTTATGATGGTAACAGAGAAGAATTGGCTAAAATCTGCGTGCACATTTCGTTGTGTTTGATATACAAACGGCAAATTGCTGAATTCTGTCAGTTCCTGCACTAATTGATTGTCAGCATGAGCTTTCTTCATATTGTCATCAATTTTTGCGTCTTGCGTGAATCCACAATTACATAAAAGCTGACACGTTTCCTCTATTAGCATCCGCACTTGACATTATAACCTTTGTGCGTCACCGATGGAAACGCGCTTTTAAAATATGTGTGTCGTTTCAAATTATTACCCAGCAATGCCTTAATTTGAACACTGTATACGTGTGCAATAATGAGTGCAAACGGGTAAATGTCTTTGAAACAACCGAGACACCAATTCAGCCATGTCAAGCCATACAAAGTAAACCAGCGAATGTTTTCTTCTCTCGATTGCCTCCCCTCCTTCTTGTGAATCTGTGTGATCCAACACTCACTGACACTGGATATACAAATAGAAACGTTCTAAAACGAACCGAATGACATTATGGAAGTTCAAGGTGTAAGGGATAGGGGTAAATGATAAGCAGTTGGGGGTTGGCTTCAAGCAAATGTTGTTCGACTCAATGGCTACATCCATATTATTATAAGGTTGTCGCAATGGCGTAGTACTGCAATTTTTAACACTGTTTGATAGACTTACCTAGTCTTGTGGTAGTATCGAAGGGATGTATGCCTTGGGTATTGAATAAGGCAAGAAATCACAACCATTTGCAATTATGCTAAATCATCCATGACATATATATTATATATATATAATATATTATATAGATATATATATATATATATATATATATATATATATATATATATATATATATATATATATATATATATATATATATATATATATATATATATATATATATATATATATATATATATATATATATATATATAGTATATATATATATATATCTATATATATATATATATATGTGTGTGTGTGTGTGTGTGTGTGTGTGTGTGTGTGTGTGTGTGTGTGTGTATCATTCATTTTATTATGCAACTTATTCCTTCAGTTGCAGTATCCCATTGTACACTTATTCAATACCCTATCACTCATGCTACTGAAACCATGTGTTAGGAACCGATGACGTAACCCCTTTCTTCTCTCTTTTCTTTGTTTTTTACTCTTTGCTGCCTATTCTCGTCTGCGTTTGACCCTCATACCAGTCATCTCGGGTGAGATGGTGGGTCCTGCATCAGAGGCGAACGAATCACCTTCCACCATGAGATCGAGAGTAAGGTCGTTTTCCATCAGAGACAGAGAAGGTGTTGAGAGCTCCGGAGACTCCAAGCTCCTGATATCGGGGAACAAGCCTATTTGTACCCTGTATCTGGCTCGGGGGTCTTCGTAATTGACCAGTCCATTTCATTCTGGGGTGCTCTAGCATAAATGTACCAGACCCAATCAATTAATGAGTCATCAATGTTAGATGGGGCGAAAAGAGTACTAGATATGCTCTGATTTTTTTCGTGTTGGATGCCCAAATATTATTGTCACATAGGCAGTCATGACATGTTCCATTAGCGATGTCATTAGATAAGTGAAATAATAATACAAAATTGACAGTTTCATAGGAAACGCTGGTACCAGGTGTGCTAATGGGTGCGTCAATATCATGTCATCTACAGTAGAGGCATTGTCATAGTGTAGTTCCAGATGGTCTACATGTGCAAACAATCGTAATCAATCATGTGTTTAGTGTTACACTCAGCACACTGGCCCCCGGAGATAATATGCAGCCTTAGGGCTTAGATCCATCCTTGCTGCATTGTATTCGACACGAGTCACAACTTACTGTCAGTACCATCCGGGTTAACACCATAGCATAGACGCAACGGGCAATCGATTGACACAACATTCTCAGTTGCTGACCAAATGAATCAGTGGCCGTTTCAAAGGATGACTTTTTCTGGGGTTTATTTTCTCGGTCATCCACGTGCTATTCACAGAACCTCCGCTATACGCACGGTACAATCAGGCGCACATACTCATAACAAAACGTCGTTGATGATTGGGCAGCATGAAACGCTGAACGATTGTTTACATACATACTAACGCCTTGAATTTCAGTACAGTTTCGGAACACTTTTCGGGAACAGAGATAGTCTTGTCAAGGCGGATTTAGTGGAGCAGAGCAGCATTGGTAAATTACATATAATATTTCATTAATATTTAATCACATTGGCACATCTTCTCATTGAGACATTATTCGACTTGTTCATATGATATTGAAATATTTGAGAAATATCACAGATTGCTGGCCTCTTACAGCCTCGTTCTTCCAAATACACACCACGATTCAAGGATCAGTCCTTTTCTGCGATGTGGACAAAAAATAAATGCTTGGTTCTAAACACAAACATTTTGATCCTCCCGAAGATGTTATTATCCCATCGCTGATGTAAAAAAACCCCATTAGTCCCGATTATATATGCTCCAGGACCGTAGTTAACTAGTTCTACAATACTCACACTTTTCTTTTCACACGAAATGCATGTTTGCTGGGCTATTTACCGTCGATTAGGCCACGCCTAACTTTACTATATGACAACCTCCCTGAAGCACACTCAGTAAGTCAATTTTAATGGTGTACAGTTTCCGACACAAAGAGTTATTACCTTTTCTGCCACACCCCTTGACATCGATCATATGACCTGATGCCCTTATCATTGGGTAAAGACAGTATCAAGTTACAGGTGCATGTAAAAACCACAATCCACACATCTACCATAATGAAGATCAATGTCAATGGACTTTCTATTTCAAATTTAGTTCCCTTAACGCAATGGCTGCGTTATACCAGCATGTCACAGAGAGGAAAACCCATTAGAAAGACGATAATACACAGCGCAAGGAGACACGTATCTAAATGACCACTTCCGGTGCGGTGTGCACTTGCCGTTTCCAGGCTGGTATCATGAAGCTATTTTTAAAATAAAAACCAACCACGATAGAGTTAAAACGTCCAAGCACTGTTGATTTAATGGTGAAGATGGCAAAATGCACACTCATATATCTTATATACACATTGTATATGTTTAACTTCTTACTTGCCATAATAACGATTTTCTGTATCTATCCCCGGTAATGAAACAGATGACTGCCGCTAGTGGCCTCATTGGTTTTAATCGACTGCACTGTATGGCGTTGTCTGGTGTCAGTTTAGGTGTCTTTAGTATATCCGAATCACAGGTGCATTGCAATCTCATTTCATGGATGCTGAATTCACCTCATCAATGGAAGGGTTTCTGTTGGCTATCCGACCCATGTACATATAACCTATTGTAAAGTTCACTGATCAGTGGCCAGATCAAGTCGTGACCAGCTGTACGTGACTTCATCATCTAAATGACATGAATAGATCCGTATCGGGTCCGCCATCTTCATTCGCTGACTCAATCGTCGCGTTTCAATTTCACCCCTTATGGCGTAGGATCGCAACCCTCTGGTAAAACGGGTTATGTTCCAAGTAATGGGCTTATGCGGCGAGACCCAAACATCATCACAACATTCGCCAATCATTGTTTCGACATACATAATTGGCACTCTCCGAATATTGAACCTCAAATGTCACATCGTCGTCGGCCCGTTCTTTAATACGTAAGTAATCATTTTCCATTTCTGGTGATAAATATTGGTATGCTGTATGAATCGAAATCGCATATACGCACATTAACTACATTTTCGAATTCGTATCCGCATGAGAAATCATTAATTGTTATCATCGTTGGAATTGCCCGCTCAAATAAGTTTATCGCTCCAAATGATGGCACTGTAAATGATAACTGCATTGCACAGTATGAACGTATTCTACTATGATTACAACATGGTAAATGTCTCTAAAACTTGCATTGTATTTCGAGGTACAAAATCAAACAGGTCAGGGTATTCACTTTAGTGTACTGAATAGTTATGCATCCATTTATGAAGCCATTACAAAAGCGTAGCACACTAATCTTGATTTCCGTTTGCTCGACATGTTCTTGTGGTCTCATATATTGGGATGCTGTGTTATTTACTAGGGCAAGCAGATTTTCCTTCTTGAATTATTATCTGTCATCACTGAGGCTTGTAAAATGATGGAGTACCGAACATGTAATTGTTCACCAGCAAGAAAACATCCCGAGGAAAAAAACGCATCTTTCGTGTTTACGATGAGAGAATCGATGGCGATGCCAACGTTAACCACATTTGTCACGACTTAACACAGGGATAAGCAATTCTTGCTGAAGGCTAATCGCTGCAACATAATGAATATGAATGATTTCCAATGGCTTATGGGCATTGCGATGTTTCTGGTTTGAAATAACGACGTTGTTTGTATCAAAAACAAATGTTTCCTCGTTGGTGAGACAATTCAACTACCACGATCTCTAATTGAACAGGGAAAGTCGCATTGCATGCATACAAACAGATGATCCAATCGTCAGCGTCATGATAAATTCCTCAGGGTTTACGTTCACCAAAACTAGCGTAAAAAGAGGAGTGTTGATATACAATTGTGACCAATACGTGCTTAGTGATGTTCTTTGTGATTAAACAAAGTCAAAAACTACACCTCTTTAGTGGAAACTTCATATACATCCAATGTTCACGGGATGAATTCCTAATAACTACCACTTGACATGATGTGTATATGTCTGTATTAGCTCGGGAATTAGTACAATGATACGGCTGGTTGAATACCAGCGAACAATGCATATACATACATTCACTGCACTCAAATAGACACGTGCGTTTGTGAACATGCATGCAACGTCCATTACTATGGTGAATCAGCAGTATAAGCCCAATTCTTTGTTGAAATGAGCTCCCAAATGTATGTTATCCGGCATTTATCCAAAGATCAGTGATTAAATTAGCTGGGTATCGCCTTCACTGGGGAAGCATTCATTTGATTGGTCAAATGCACGGAAGCAACAGAGAATCGATATGCTAGCCAGATGAGTTATATTCAGCAACACACTTTAACGACATTGGTATCTTCATACGTATGTCTAATGAAACACTTTACCCGACAACGCTCAATGTGCTTGTCTGAAGAAGTGTTAATGCTGATTGGTCACTTTCATTGTACACACTATCGTATTGGTATTTTCGCATTGTATTCAACACCGTTTACAACTAACATTAAATGCGATCACGGTAAACATTAAATGACGATGTTTTTATTTCAAAGTATATGTGTGACAGAGTGACTTATTCCTGTCGTCCATGTGCTATTCACAGATCCTCTACTATATTAGATGATATTATCACACGCACACAGGCTAATCAGAATAGCCATTGATACATGGGTACATATGACGCTCACACAACAAGTGTAACAATGGTTCCATAATCAATGTTTGAACAAAGAATCGTCTCTTTGTGTTGGGAGCAGCAACCACAATGATTCTTTTCCTTCCCAGCACAGTTCACCACGTTGCTTCATGATATAGGACACGAGAGAGTTGAAAACTACAGAAAATGCCAAAGCACTGAAGGTTTGGGATAATACGTTTGCTAGGCAACTGCTAATGTTCCATATATCTGCTTTTAAGGCTACCTTCTGAAAAATACCACAATATGTGGTAAGTACAAAGATTGTTTTTTTCAACTGTAGCATGCATACTACTCTAATTAATGAAGCAAAACGCCAGGCATTTGGTCCCTCAGACTAATGAAAAAACACAGTAAGTTGTTGGTGTGGTTATAAGCTCATTACCGATATTAGAACTGCTATTTATCTTGTTTTGTTATGCTCCCGGGAATGAATCATAAATCTGGATGTGCAAAAACGGGTTAAGCACTTTTGTTGAGTACGTACTTAACGAATGCATTCTGTTAACCACAAAGATATTTGCATGGTGACCGAGCTGGCAGTAAGCGCATCGGTTCCATTTAAGCATAAAATATGCAATGCGAAGAATCCAAAACAGCCACAGCAATTAAAATACTCTTTTAGCCATGATCTAGTGTATGAAGTTTTCATTTCAGAAACATCCGTAAATCCGAAGGCTTATTGTTGTTTGCATTGTCTAACCCATGTGTCGACAAGCGAGGCATAATCCTTTAGTATAAAATATCATGGTCCGCCAGATACACGTATTCCACAGAGTTTTTGTTTTCCACCATGAAAACGGCTTCTGGCTCTTTACAAGCTTCGTCTCTGGCCAGTTATTATCCCCATTTGTATGTTTTTGTAAACAAATTTCAGAAAAGTATTTTCAATGTGCAGAAATCGATGAATTGTCGATTGTTTGGCGTTACCAATACCATGCAATGACTACAACCGAGTCATGTTCGCAACTACTCAATTACTGAAACAAAATCGCATCTGTAAGGCCTCACGTGCCATTTATAGATAATATAGCGAATTTCTATTGATGCTGTAGATATAACTTGAGTTTTTAGCAGATCGCTGCCAATGAAAGCCTCAATAAATTCCCTTTGAAGAAAATGCACGACGGCGTCAGATTTCATGGCATGTCTGTCTCGCAGGTGTGTTGCTTTTGCAATGAATGGCTGTAAAACTCTCAATGTCTGTTGCATGTTTCTGTTTGCTACCCTGCAAATCTACTACAAAAATCCACCTAAGTCTGCCTGGCGATATCTTCGCGGATTACCAGCACAAATCTTTAAGCACGATATGTTCTGGGTCACATTTTCAAAAACTGTGCTGTGAACACCTGTGCCTTTCTCTTTGAAAAGAATCAGGTGCTATATTCCACCCTTGAGTAATGTAATGGCAGGATGTTATTTCATGGGGCACAATATTGTATACCTGACCTGATAATAAGCATGCTGCCTAGCTAACATCATACGCAGATGCTACTCAACTATGCATATGTGAAACATTCATAGTGCATTAGCATACGAGCACCGCCATTGATCTTATAGTTGTATATGATATTCATTAGCTTATATAGCGTATGAAAAACTGGGTATGGTGCATTTTTTTCCCCTGGTAATCGGGCTGGCATTTATATTCATCCATAAGTAGTATTATTTGGATTCCATGGCTGTTACGGCTAACCAAACGTATATGTTCAACTCGTCCTGCCAGCCAAGGTATGCTATACACCACCTTGGCACATTGCAATCACGAAACAATTTCGAATTACCTCTATAGACATAGGTCGCGTTGTCAGATCCTATTTTTGCCGGTCCTTTCGCATTCCTGGAAACGACGATGCATTATAGCGTACAAATCAATTGCAAAGCCATACTCTGTTAACATCTAGCCTGCCATATGTTTGTTGAAGAAAACAGTGTTTAAATAATGCAAGCAAAATATCATTCATCTACACATTTAAGAACATCGTTCTCCATATTCTATAAAAATAGCTTCCAGCGACAATATTATCATGAACACAGAATCTCAATTATCCATATGTCAGAGTGTTTTTCAGCTTAAGATGTTCGAGCGATTTGCATATTAGACCGGCAGACAGTTGCTTGGGGGCTTTCTGTTTCATATCCTCATCAACAGTCGCATCTGCTGCCAATCGTTGAATAATCAGGTGGACACTTTACCTGAGCTAAACTTAACACTATCTTACGTCATCTACTCTTATGTTACTATCTGAACCCATATGACACCTGTGCCACTGATTCATCGAATTCGTCGTACTTGGGATAAATCATTAATAAAATCTCTTCTGTCCATGAAATAATTGCGTTCATCCTGTTACAAATTCGCAAATTGATTTATTGTCACATATAATAAGCGAGGCAAATTTAAGGATCAGTTAAATCACGTTATAACATGTTGGTAAATATATAACACAAATACCTCTATCGTGATATACAGTATAGGATAGGATATGAAGCTATTTTGAATGTACATGACATAAGTCGTATGAGGCCACGCCCTTTACAATACTCGCACTAAAAACATTTTATTATCGTATCACTCAATGTCGATAAGACGTTTACAAATAAGTAATTTTTGCAATATCTTGTAAATTGACAAATATATTTAATGTAGCAAAGAACATGTTGAACACATCACATGATAGAATGACTTTATCACTGGTGTTCAAACAGTGGCACATTGCCACATATTGATCAACTGTAATTATCGCAAAGTTTAAGACGCACAGGAAGTTCCATACCAGATCTGTCAGTTGTAATTGGTGATAAGTAATGCCTGGTGTCATTGGTACTTTTAGTGGATGGGATGTGTATTGAAAAGGCCTCATATTATTTTACCTAACAAGATGTTTGGTTAACAAGGGTGTTATACTAACAACTGCTTACTCATAATTATTACCTTCATATCGCATAAGTAAATATGTCCAGAAAGGCACACTAATAAATACCAGTGGTTCAGTGGTATTCATCAGCATGCAAGCTCAGTAAATATGCATTGTGATTCCCTTCTCAAAACCAAATTATTTAGAATTTGGATAACACACATGATCTACCTGAGTTTTCCTGAGGCGCTAAATAGTTTGCAGGTATGTATCCCATGTGTTAGCGGTCCGTTTACCGTATGAAAATGTTGTTTTTATTTCAATGAGGTATTTAAGATTGATTGAAGCATGCAATAGGATTGACAATTGATTGTGTGTTTCCAATTTAATATTTTGAAAGAAACGACATCATTCGAGCATAAAATGTTCGCTATTGCTCTCAATTGATATCAAGCAACATAACATGAAAAGTAAACAATGGCCGATTCGATATCATGTTGTAGCTGAAACACGGCGTATTGATTCAAGCTTTCACGATTATACGGTGCCTTTTGCGAAACATTTAATGTGTGTAAACTTTATCAGTAATTATATTCTGGATGATTTAATAGTCTCGATGCTAACTAATCACAGCTTATTTGTATCAACACCTAACAATACGCCCCAAGTTGCATCTCTGTTAGTAAAATGATTGTGCATACGACGACAGCACATTCATATGCTCGTCATCAATTATATCATGAACAATTATGTAAGAAATATATAAATGCATCCACAATACACATATAGCCTCTCGTCAATAAAATCACTACGATACGGCCTTCTTGTCACATGCATACGTACACAAATGTTCGTACGAGTCAAGCACTTCACTTCAAATAAGACATGTTTCCAAAACAGTGAGCTTTGCATCCTCCGTCAATACATCGACATTTCCTCGATCTCTATTGGCGCCACTCTGCCGCCGCGTACTGTGATAGTAGCAGCCAAAAGTCCGATTAACATTACCACGGCAGCAACAGCACTCAGTCCAATGAGACCTCCACAGGAAGTTTTCATCAGACTCTGCACCTATAAATGGCACAAAACCCAAGACATGTAATTGCACGCCCAAAATGTTGTAGCTCAGAAGACTTTCCGCCGAAACCCTCGGCCGATTATTGAGCCAACATGCCACACACGAAGAGGAAACACGCGCCATTTTCAACGTTTCTTATATAACCACCATACCAATCGGTAATTGCCCAATCATTACGAAAATACATTACGATAACGTAAAGCAGTTCTTTATTAGCGGATGAATAAGCTGCTCTGTTCTTATCACAACAAAAACAATGTTCTTTATAATAACATATGTTTTAATCGGTAGGTATTGCTATACAGTTTGTTAGTCACATGCGTAGAAATTCATTTAGGTTGATCGGTCCATATCACTTACCGTACTCTTGTACTTGCTGAGTCCGTGTTCGTTGAAAACATACGAATGATCCAGCCAATAAACGGGGATTGGATAGTTAAGTAAGCCAATCAGAAGAGCGCGATCACGCGGCACCATGACGTCACTCGCTTGTATCCCGACGTTGTGTTGATGGAGCAGTCGGCCACGCCAGGCTTCCCCTGTAACGGGCTCCACATCTATCTGTTATACAATTAAGCCAAAATTGTCATTAGTGTAGACTAACTCGAGGATATGGCTAGATCAAACTTACATTAGGTATTAGCCTAGATATTATATGAGCAATCAGACGTAATGCCAATCTGATCTGTCCAATCTGATTTCCGGTCGATGACATCGGTAGTACAGGTGCAATGTTAGCTCTTTGTACTCACGTAGGGTGTATTCTCCTCTGCGGATGGTACCATATTGTACGCTTCGTATACGGAGTTATTAGCAAGTAAATAAGACGGCAGACTTGTCCAGGATAGGTAGCCGAAAGTACCAGTCATTTCCTGCAAGCCTGCTTCATCAATAAACGAGTTATTGGGAAGTAGGTTATCTGAAATCAACCAATGAAGCATTGTCGTATTCATTCTTTGGCAGCTTTGTGTCAGGTTTCTCAATTGTGATATCACAGTACATTCTAAAACATTTATCAAACGAAACCCACTTTGGTCAAATGCTAGTCTTCTTAGCGTTACTCCATATAACCTTTGATGTGAAGATAATGAAAAAGACATTCGTCTCCAGAAAGGTAGAAGGAAGAAGCCATAAGATTGCTGAAGGAGGTCGCTGGGATCACAGGCATTGAGGTCCTTATATGGTGGCATGTTAAGCCACTGACTAAATATACTCCGTTCATCTTCTGTTGTACTTGGGAATTGGTCAATGGTTGCGTGACTTTTGCCGTCATATGCTGATTAATCAAAACTAATCTGGTCAGATAATGCGTATTCGCATGACCTAATATTCATATATTTGAGCTGTGAAATATATCCAACATCGCTAATATAGCTGTTACATGGGAGACAAGCACAAAAAATTTCACACTTGGCAGTATTTTCAAAAAAGGCGCTAGTCGGTAGTTCACGACTGTAATTATGTGTACTTACAGGTTTATTTACTTACTTACATTTCCACATGAAGTTTGTTAACGCCCCCAAGGCATTATAGCAATTAAACACAGCCATCTGTATTCCAGGCTCAGCCGTTCGAGGACTCATTTCGTCGTGCGTAAGAATGCCGGGAACGTATTTGGTTTCATTGAAAGTGCTGTTGACATATTCGGATCGATAATAGCCCAGAGCGAGTTCTCTCTGGCTCCTAACATGAATCAAGTCCTCGCCGCGTAGTAGCACTACTTTGCTAAATACATACTTAACCAAGTGATTGAAGATGTAATCCGCTATTGCATCAATGTAGGCAGTCCTTGTGTTGAAATCATCAGGAAGCAAAAAACAGGACATCTCAACATCTGTGCACAAATATTGATGAATGATATTTGATATGATTCTTAAGTCGTTCTCTGTTCCGTGCGTTTTCAGATATTCGAATCGTCTCAAGTAGAAAATCAATCCACATGTCACAGGGTGTGACGATGAAGACGTCGACGTCGACGATGGTGATGATGAAGGTGATGATGATGATGATGGCAACATGGAATATGCTGAATCGCAGTAATAATGAACTGACTGATATGTTACGTTGAGGATATTTGGCAGAGGCTTAAGCGTATCACATTCCTCTTGGAACGCCGTGTCTGTCAAAGCACATTTATGCGCGCCGCACAACAAAGGATTGGTCAAAGCTCCGTATAAGCCATACATCTCCCGGCTCGTAAAGTTCCTCTCTCCGCGAGACGCCATTACGCGTACGGCGTTCTCCGTGGTGCACCCATACAACCACGAAGCAAACGAATACTGTGAGAACTGTAAAAGCTCCTCCAATTGGTCATCTACGTCTGAAGAGAACACGCCCAGTAAATTCATGGTGTGAGCAGTGGTGTTAGGGTGCTGATGAAACAATGTGATATGTTCTATGTCATGCCTCAGAACGTCTGACATCTTCGACAAAGCGTAATTCGTTGCCCCTCCCATTTCATTGACCTCCCTGAAATATTCCCGGTTCAATATCGTCATCTGAAACACATCATTCACAACACATACACCTAGACACCAAGCGCAGATATAACAATTAATTGAGCCTGATTACGATGGGTAGTGCATCAAATGATTGACCTTAAGAGGTCTTACCGGCGCATGGTTGTGATAAGCAGTAGCGGATTCTTTGAGAGGAGAAGCAAGTTACCAACCTCATCGTGTTCCGAACATCGCAGGCCACATTCTTCTCGGGTCAGCGCCTCGTCGAAGGTCTGCGTTGTGTAATGACGAAATGTGATGTGATGATTAAGGACTCGAAATTTAACATCCAGTTTCTTAGATTCCTCTTGATATACATAGGGTCCTCTTTGTATGACCTGTGCACCATCGAGATTTGGAATACAACAAATGTGTATACAACAAACATATGCTAAAATAATATCGCACTTAGGAATTCAGATACAACATATCAACAGATGGTAAGAAAAAAACAGTCACAACTTGTGATACGGAAAGTGAAGATTCGTAGACACGAATCAAGGCTTTGATTTTAACAGATGCTTCTACGTGTGTCCGGTTTATTTAAAAAATGCATTATTATCCATGAATAGGCCTAAGGCAGGGGAAAAACCCCATACGATGTTATGTGATTATATTCTCATATACAACCACTGAGGTGAGATATCAACACGTTCTACCGTTAGATGTATTCGTTTTTTTGCTATTATGCCTGCGACCGTATCGGTTCATTATTCACATGACAAATAGTCAACTAAGTCCCTTGTTTAGCAGAGTAAGACAGTGAATATCTTAGTGCAAGTTAAACGTCTACTGGAAATGGGAGAGAGAAGCCCTGTCGATTGTCACAACCAAAGTTAAATGATTTCTCATCCGTCATGACATTGTTTACTCCTGACTGTGGCCACCTAAGCAGGGCGTTGCATGAGAGGTTTAAATATATCGCAAGTTCAAACGCTCGACTCGTACCACCCCATGCCCCATACGCGAGCTAACAGCATGACAAAACACACACAAAAACGGACAGGCATTACATACATCCAACAATAACAGCTTGCTCGACATACCGAGGGCAGGGCACCGTGATATAGGAACTCATCGGCATTCACCAGCTCCCAGAAGTAAAGTCGATTAGTTTTGTTTCGGTTAGCATCCTTCACCTGAATGCGCATGCGTGGACAAATATGGACACATCAAGCATGTTGTCAGCTCAATGCAGAATCACGTACGCCCTTGGCAGTTGCATTTAACCATAATGTTCTCTAGTTTGACATGATTAATTATATATTCACGCACGAGTGAATAATCTCTTAGGCTCATGTAAATGAATGATCTCAATTCGGCATTTAATTATACTGTATGTAAACGTGTTTTTGCTCATGGACCTCTCGGCACCATGCATCAGCCATGTAGTAGAGCAGCGGGAATGATGACAACTTAAATACAAAACCTTATCATCAGTCCCATCTCATTACAACCGTGTCCATGTGACCTTGACCTACCGTATTCAAACACTATTCTTTACGTTTACATCTCCCATCGAATGCACCCTGTTTTCAGGGTAAAACTAATTTACACCTAGAGTAACTCGAATCCTCATTCGATCTACTCACCCAAGTGCTAAATTCCTCGTGATTGGCATCAAGGATGCATACATCTTGAAGGGCCCGACGATACACATATTTCGGGAATTCGAGGCCAATTATGAGTCCAATTGCCAATATGAGGCCACCGAATGCTAAAATACCGACTCCGAGCACTCTCTTGGACATTGCTTTCCCCATGGGTGTGTTCATATTGATATCTTCCCGCTACAGCAGCGCGCGGGATAATTGGTCAATAAATGTATGTTCCTGAATTCATGGCAGTTACCAACTGCTGTGCATCACGGCAAGAAATAACAATCCCACATCTTGACATATATCCATGTGCATAGCTGTTGTAATGCGTTTTATCAAGACATCGGGTTGCTTGCTTGTTCGTAAACTCGCGATGTATTCTGGTTTAATCATTTCATGCAATATAAATGGCAGAAGTCCGATTGGCTTGAGGTAAATACGATCTGTCAGTAAGCATCGTACGGTATCTTCCCGAGTGAACGGTGATGCCTTTATATTGAATCTGTGCTACACCTAGCCAAGTTTGCCGTTAGTGACTGAGCGTTGATTACGTCCGCTGTGGGCAGATTCAATCCGTAGAATAAAGCCGTTGGATCATTATCGGTCTTGTCCTTAGACCTCCATAAGCCGACCACCACACTTGAACAAGTGCAATATGCGCGCGGGAGCGAGCTGGCGCTTATATGAGTGGTGTGATTGTGGGCCGCCACTGGCAGTGCTGACAGCAAGCGGTGGGTAGCGTTATTAATATCACCTGACTGATCGCCTTTCCAACACTATTCATATCGCAGGAATTATCATGCTAATTATTTAGGTGTCGCTTGCACTAGAATAAGGTAGCAGTGTTTGCATCACCGGCTACGGTTGGCTAGTCAACGACGGGTGGCTAGTCAACGACGGGTGGCTAGTCAACGATGTGAGGCTAGTCAACGATGGGAGGCTAGTCACGACGGATGGCTAGTTAACGACGGATGGCTAGTCAACGATGGGAGGCTAGTCAACGACGGATGGCTAGTTAACGACGGATGGCTAGTCAACGACATATGGCTAGTCAACGACGGATGGCTAGTCAACGACGGGTGGCTAGTCAACGACGGATGGCTAATCAACGACGGGAGGCTAGTCAACGACGGATGACTAGTCAACGACGGATGGCTGGTCAACTACGGATGGCTAGTCAACTACGGATGGCTAGTCAACGACATATGGCTTGTCAACGATGGGTGGCTAGTCAACGACGTATGGCTAGTCAACTACGGATGGCTAGTCAACGACGGGAGGCTAGTCAACGACGGGAGGCTAGTCAACGACGGGAGGCTAGTCAACGACGTATGGCTAGTCAACTACGGATGGCTGGTCAACGACGGATGGCTAGTCAACTACGGATGGCTAGTCAACGACATATGGCTTGTCAACGATGGGTGGCTAGTCAACGACGTATGGCTAGTCAACGACGGATGGCTGGTCAACGACGGATGGCTAGTCAACGACGGGAGGCTAGTCAACGACGGGAGGCTAGTCAACTACGGATGCCTGGTCAACGACGGGTGGCTAGTCAACGACGGATGGCTACTCAACGACGGATGGCTAGTCAACGACGGGTGGCTAGTCAACTACGGATGGCTGGTCAACTACGGATGGCTAGTTAACGACGGATGGCTGGTCAAACGACGGGAGGCTAGTCAACGACGAGTGGCGAAATGATTACATCGCCTGTAAGTGACTTCCTAACTGTCATCGCATGACAACAGACAAATATAATAAATGATTGCGTAAATGCAGATAAAATACCTGATGCAAAAATGACATTCGCCGGCATCAGCTACAAAGCCATATGATAGCCCTCTTTAAATCAATATAGACGATGCTTTTACCAAGGCTTTTCTAGCATACCCGAGGCAAAATGTTAAAGCTCTACTTCTAGTCATAAGCAACGATCAAAGGCTTTGAAATGGGTTTTTCCGGAAAAGAGGGAACGAAGTTCGTTTCGCTCAAAGCACACACTGGAGTGAAGTTTTGCGGTAGAATCGTGGTACTTGGCTTTTTATACTATAAGCACATTGGAGCATATGCAACAACTTTCCTGAAAACCTCAAGTTACAGATAATTCAACAGCATCAATTTATTCAAATAAGACTGATTCCTTATAATACTTGAATTGAAACACTGACTTCAGTAAAACCAGATTGATCCTAAACACACATTTTCACTTGTACCTAATGTTGAGAATCCAGCAAACTGCTGTATCCCTAGGACGAGCATGGTTATGCAATTAGGCGCCCCAGGCGACGCCGCGGCACAGACAGCATGATCAGGCGACTCTCCTGATCCACGGTCTAGTGTTCATTAGGCCCATTAAGCACTAACGCAGAACTAAGGTTAATGAGATAGATCTCTGGCGGAAATTAATGGCGTAAACATTCAACAACAGTAACAACAACTGATATAATTACATTTGTTTCTCTGGTGCAATATGGCAGTTATCCATACCATGATAATAGCTCGTCATATTCATTTGTCCTCACATGCCTCCATATGCCCACCTGACCCTGCGAACGGATATTCATTATTTCTATTCCCCCTATCTATTTCGTGAAAAGAATCCAACCTCCGCCGCAAGTTTCATGCCACTGTCACGCATTTCAGATTACCCACCCAGAATTTCCAATCTATATACATCCTTGGTTTACTAAACTTGTATGCTCTACGTGAGGTATTTATGGCGGTCACGCGTACACCTCAGTTTCAGAAGCTTTCTTTTCATTCAGCGACTTGGATTTAAAAACCTCATGTACAGCTAGTTCAACACTATATAAGGTGGTTTTCATGAACCTTGGTCATACAAATTGAACCTTCGACGCTGAAAATCATGACAGGCTCGTATTTCATCACTGATGCAGAAACAAATAAGCTCTGGCTCCATTGTGAGTGCTAATAGCGAGACCAGGGCATGACTAAAATCGATGCAATTATGCGAGAACGCCTGGTCGCGGGTACAATTACCGGTAGCAACATGGGTCTCTTGAGTGATACAAATCCCTAAGATTGAGACGCACCTGTACTTTTGCTCTACAATATGCCCATGATGTCAAACGCAAGTAGTTGATGATCATTTCATGAGATAATACTACTTGAACGTAATGTTCTTATTTAGCGTATCATATAAATGCAGGTGCAATTATAACAAGGGCCATTACAGGGTCATCTTTACATCGTTAATACGTGATAGCAGCCCTGAACCATCGATCTTTTATATGCCTGGAATAAGCAACACTTATCTGCCATAACGCCCCCACCACACACAAAACATTCACCCGCATCCATAATACACACACGCATAAACACCGACATAACGACTGCCACATATTCGTAAGATGCCGAGGAAATATGATTAATGTGAGAAGTGTGCTTCATGAATAAGGGTTTGTTACATAATATGTCTTCGAGGAACTTACACATCTATTTGCTCTACATGGTTACATACATTATATTTGGTGATGCGCTGTATTAAAGAATATATTCTAACCATCTTCATTTTCACAAGAATGAAGAAGTGCTTTAATCTTGACTTGAAGGAATCACTCACAAACTATGCATTGCCAAAATGTGTTTTACCGTAACTGAATGAATTAGACAACAGATGAGATTCAGTAGTCTTGAGATGTTGTTACCTGTTACTTTATCACCATCTACCTTTACTTGAAGGATTAATGTGCCCCAACAGCGCCAAAAAAATCACTAATCTGTGTTCGTGAGATATGTTCATAAACGACCTATTGAATGTGCAAGGGAAAAATAACGATGCACAATTGGACAATTACGAACGAAACGCCACAATCAAAATAGTAGATAAGCTCATTGACACGCTTATGGAGGATTGGTTGTGATTGACGTTAACAGGTATGTCCCTGATGACTTAAATGACATTTCGATCCCTGGCATTATCTTAATGGACATCATTACCTGTATGTGTTCATCCGTACGGAGGCTAGTCTAATTGAAAGACATTATCCACCCTCCACGGGATGCTTGTGGCGAAATGCTTAGATGTTACAAATATGAGAAGTCAGTTACGGTGTTAATTAGCGAGGTATGCCATACATGCCGCATAGCAAGCAGCGGTCAAATAACACCACCAATCCCAACATGTTTGATAACAAATAATAGCGAATGGCGTATCGGTTCTAAGCATCAAACTCTCTTCAAAAGCGACCCGGTGCGTCCAGTGCCTTAAGACGAATCCCGAACTAGTGTCCGCATATCAGCGAGAAAAATCCACTGGCAAAGTCTTATCATAGCGTTTAGTAGGTTACAGTTAGGTTATGCTATGATAGCTTTAATCAAACGGATGCATTCTAACTGATAGATCATTAGAGCTCACTGGTCATCAGTTAGGAAATATAGCGTGTTGCTATTTAATTAAGCATGCTGCTTCACAACCACTATTATGACAGCCCCGCATTAGCCACCTTAATTAGAAGCTTAACGGTGCTGTTCGTAGAGACGGAGGCTTAGCTTCACACTTAGACATTAATACATTAATTAATTCTATTTATAGCTTATAACCTATTGTCAGCAGCTTCGGTTGTGAATACGACGATGCTGGTGGTAAGGATAACATCGTTAAATTGAAAGGACGCCTAATTATGGTGTGTTAATGGCGTTTAGAAAATGTTTGCATGCGCACAGAGCCTTTTGAGGCACTACCGAATTCCTGTATGGCGCGCCACCCGAACGTCATATTTAATGGCCAGCTTAAATATATCAACCTGCTTCAACTGTGGCATTATGCTACATAAGCGCAGCACGACAGATTATCACGGGAGTGTTTCAATGAAGGCGCACTCTACAATATCTGACCTACTATACGGGCGAGGTATAATGCCTAGCGAAAGTTTGTTTTTGTTGTTTTAGTATTGGTAGGTTTATATATTTTCTCGTATGATATTCCTAAACCGAATATTTAATAGCAGCCACAAAAAGGGACCAGTGTTCACCTACTCCATTTTCTTATTCCTCCCTCAGATAATGCGTGCACCCTTTAATGACGCATGCCCAAGGAAGCAGGCCCCATGTCATTTGTAAAAGAAATGTGACCGGTTCGTACAGTAATCACCATCTAATTGCGTTAATATTACGAAGTTGGGGATAGAATTTGACGGAAAAACTCGTTTATGGTTTGAATTATATCTCTAAGCCTCTATACAATCTAAGTATCCTAATGGTACCGTATTACAATTAAGGGAGTCTGTGTTAAACAAATGGTGATTGAAAGGTATAATTATCCAGGATTGTTCAAAAAAAGAGCAATAGGTTTTATTGTCAGATATCCGCCACAAAAAACATGTCCGGACCACATATTAAATATATGAACATGAAATGATTATTTGTTGATGACTTATATGCTATAATATCAAACAGAGCCTTTATTGATGGTGAGTAGTCTGCCAACAACCGGGACAAAGCCAGCATGGCAACCCACGAGCAAGGGCACTCATAATGTACGTAATGGACGAGATTCACACGTTGGTGAGCGATCGTGTTCAGCAATATTACGTTTGTCAAGAGCAGAGTTAATGTGCTGGAAGTAGATTGCGATAAGGTAAAGTGTGGTTTTGGCCATTATGACATAAATGAGGCCGGTTTTAAAATTCACCTGTATTGGCTAATGCACCGAAGTACAGTGTCATGTCGCAAGAAATGTTCCCATGGCTTTGTGACTGATTTGATACATATAGCATGTATCGGTAAGCGCTATTGTCCTGTTACCTTCTTGCCCAGTATGTTACAAAATTGCTCTCCTTACCGATTGCTTGGGTGTGGCAGAACAGGAAATCATTGTTGATGCTGTTGCTGATACTGATTGATTCTGCTTACTCAGACACCAAACGATTGGCTAATTTATCATAGGTTCTCGGCGCATAATAAACGCATTGATGTTTGCCTGCTCAACACGTGATACCACTGTTCAGATTAGATCAATTATAAGCTCAGTGTTTATTTCGAAATGACTGAGTAATATCCTTCAATACATAAGCGCTGATGTGACGATTTTAAAGACACAGACATGATACCCTTGTAAGATTCATTCAAGTACAAACTGAATTCTTGGACATTTGTATACATTCAGTTTTCTTAGTTGAAATGGATGTATGTTAATAACTAACACATCGTTCACTTATTACCTGCTCTGTTTCTATTTTGTTATACTCGCTGACTAATGGTATGTTAACGCAACCATATATAAGTATGTGAGATTACACATGAATGCCAGTGATGCCTCTGATGATTACATCTGGGACAGTCAGGGGTTTACAGTGGAATCCATTATATACCGTCTGGGTTCGACAGAACATTAATTCGATTTTCGCTGTGTGAGGAATTGGGCTATTACTGTTGTCATTGAAATAGTCGCACTTACACGGCGTCGCTATCCTATAAGTACACTGTAAATAGCCTATCCTGATTATATCGAGTAAACAGTTTGATTCCTTAACGTGACGTTCAAACACTCGAATTAAGAACAAACACCCACAATAAACACATGTGTGAATCTTGCATCATTTTATGCTAGTATAGTGCCATCATTCTTAAGCAAGCAATTGCAGGTATTACCTGTATTAGAAAGGATTTTGTAAAATCTATGCTGAGAAGAAAAGGTTTATTTGCGATTGATCGCTTATAATCCCCATTAACCTTGAATTTACTCGGTCTATCTGCACGATGGAGTCATATAGGCCACCGGCTGCTTCATCACGTCCTTGTGGCATATAGGTCGGATACAATTTGATTAAAAAATAGATTACGTGCTGTAGTGTGAAGGATGATATTCAAGGCTGATTACAGAGCGGTTATCCAGCGTTCTCATCAATACGCTTAAATCATTAACCTGGAGGACGTGAATGATGTTGCTTAACACAGAGGCAACAATATTAGTTTTCTTTGTATGTTTGTACACAGAGCATAAGACAAACCAATAGAGCAACTCCATTGTTGTGTCAAAGGTGATAGGTATGAATGGGCTTATTCTCAAATGATTGGGGATGGGGCAGAGTTTGGATCGAACAAGGCAGCGCAGGGTGGGAGAAGGGACCAATACTTGGTTATATCTGTCAATGTTTAAGTCTGTCATGGTGCGGTCAATTGCAAAGTGCCCACTAACGTGTACAAATATCACAGCATTTTATGATAAAAGACAAACACATCGTAATAAACCTAACCCCTTCCTAAACTGTCAAAGACGAAGCCGCAATGGAAGCGTGTCCTTTTACTACTTCACAGGCAGTGGCATTCTACAAGCGTTATGAAATTTAGTTGACTTCAAAAATAGTAACATGAATATGACAGTCAACATTTCTTGCGCAGTACTTGTTAATAGCTTACTGCCACGCAAAGAGGGCTCACTTCAACCAGCTATGCAGTGAATATGCAAATGAGTGACACAATTGCTACCATAAAACCAACAAAAATACAAGGGACTGTTGATCCAACGTCTCGTAGGTGCTACCATAAAAACAACAAAAGCACATGCGAATGTGGCTCGGCGTCAGGTCGGCTGATTAGTCGAGGCAACTGCTCCCCCGAGTTGATCAGAAACATCTAGGTGATTTTCAGAAAGACTACGCTGCTCATAAATGGCATGCTCACTTGTTATACATTCACATTAACAGACACATTTAAACCCGGAGGTAGGAATATATCATTTACCACCGACCCAACCACTTTGAAGACAAATAAGGTTGTAAAGTGTCCTATTTGATATTGGGAAGTGTGAGATATGCCTCAATATAATCAGTTTTGTGTATGACATAGGTTTAACCCCTCCTGTTAATAACGTGAAGTGATAGTGGCCGTCTTATGGCAGATGGTGACCGACAATATGTTGCATAGTTTGTTCGATGTATTCAAACAATTGGCTTTGTGACGCAATGAGAGAATGTTATAGTTACCACCTGCAGAAAGTGGAAAGACGTTTTAAGCCTACATAAAATATTATTTCATGTGCAGCTGCAAATATATCACGCCAAAACTGGCTTTGACAAAATCGGTAAAGGCATACCTTTGATGTATTCTTTTGTTGTTTAACAGTTCCATGCACCAGTAGGTCCAACTCATTTACACATTCATGTAGCTTTGAAGTCATTTGAAACATACCGTGCAAAGATCAATGAGTATTACCATATAATGTTTGAAAGAATGTTTGAGATAGTTAGGCGTCGATTCACAGACCTTAAAGAATCGTCAATAACATTGCGTCACTCGGTGTATGCTTTAACACATGCATAAAATGATGTTATTTCAGATTTTGGTCAAATGTGATAGTTGTTAAGCAATATATGTTCTTAAGAGTGGCGCTTATTATTGAGATGAACATTCTATATTAAGAGACGAGAATTTCTTCAGGTGCGGTTACCTGATATGACAGGTGCGCATGGCGATGGCATCGATTCTCTTCGTCAATACAAATGGGGCGTGTCTCTATCTGCATGCCTTGCTCTAGCTAAATGTCCATTGACCTGGATCAATGCATTGTCTACTAGAATTCAAAAACAATTTGTACTGCATTCACTTATCAGTTACATGGTGTACATGCCTCTAATTTAGGCAAATTACTCACTGGTGGGCCAAGCTCCGTAAGTAATTATCAGGTTTGTTGATTATGCGGCCCTGGGCAAAAACATCTTGCCACTGGAATGCTGATGGTTAAGAGTACAAAATAAGAAGCAATCTAAAGACTAACTAATGATATCCTGAAGCGTTACTGTTTTAAGCCATTCTAAGCAGACATGGAGACAGATTATTTTATTTGTATTCATTATCTAATTATGCATTAAATATCAATATATCCTGTAGGGACGCTTTTCTCATTACATTACTGGATAAAATGCACACGGATGCTAAGTAGGTGTACAGGGAAGTCCCTACCTTGTCCGAGTCATTGTATTGTGTTGTTGGACCACGGTCTCATAAAGTAGGAAAATATGACGGAGTGCAAACTTTGACAGTTCATGTGGCATAATTCCAATATTACTTGACTTCCTGATCTGAAGTTGCACATTCAATGGAAGATCATGCCAGCATGTGGTTTAAATATACGAGCAATGCGACGATCGCAAACTCTACCCTGACTGACGACATCGTATTGAACGGAAACATATCACGCTGGTTGTGATATTATCAGCTAATTAATACGGATTTGTGTTTGTTCGAGATGAAAATCGTCACAGGGTGAAGATTTAGTTATTCGACGAGTTATCAATAAAGACATAGAATTTACTACATGTGGATGCACATTTACGATGCCTCAAGCGCCAAATAACACCGCACAATTATGCTAATGAGAGAGCGCATTGCCACTTTGCTCGATAGGTGGCGGCACAGAGCAATGCGTTTCCATTTTGTTTCACTTCGAAAAATAATTCTCGCAGTCCGCACTATGTCACGTTGTCATGTGATGTTTATGGTTAAGTTGTCACTGTCAATGCGCTGCGCATCGCGGATGGCAAACTTTCAAAATGGAACCAATGAACCGCCGTGAGTTCCTGATTTCTTCAGACATAAACTTTGTCTATAAAATGCTATGTAACTTTCCGCAGTGCATTGTCCCCACAACTGCCTTACATGATGTGTGGTGTTTGTAAAAAGTGGATGAGAGGATATCAAATGTTTCTACGAATGTCCCATTCAGGGTGTGATATTATATGAATCTCACTGAAAGGTCTTATCTCGGGGTTTTATATAGCTGTCATTTTATACCATGAACTGATATATGTAATTCATAATAATCCGTCACTCAAGTACTAAGAAGATGAAATTGTTTTGCAACCTACAAATGTTTTTCCTTTTATATAAACAAGTCAATAATGGGACTGGGACCCAGAAATAAAACACAAAGACTTTATCAAACATTCCACCACAGACAATATATGCAACTAGAGGTGCAGGTAAATAATTATTTTAGGAAAAAAACAGTGAACAAAACTTCACAAATTCAGTAACAGAAATTGTGAATATACATGGAATCAAGCCAATCATCTTTGAAGTAGTCCCTGAAAAAATCTCTAACTTTGCAACCATAGCAGAAATAAAGTCATTGTCACGGATCACAGGAACAATATCCATGCTCTTATAGGTAAAAACCACGAGATGACAAAGTCGACTGTTTGTACAAACAACAGACCCTGAATCTGGGAGAAGTAGTCGTGTTGGCTGTTGAGGGTCAGCTGGTTGTTTACACTGACCAGGAATGGTACAATAGGTGCAACACCATCTTGTGATCCCCAATCAGATTGACATGGGTCGGTAACTTTGCCATAGGGACAATGTCTATTTTGATTGTGGCTTTGCATAGCCTGCCAAACTGGGAGGACTTCAGTCTCCTGCATTTTTCCTATGCCAAGCTATATTACTGGCTAGTTCCAGAGTTTTGTCCCTCACCTCTTGGCATTGAGTCTATGTGATGTGGGAGATGGCTTCATCCTGAAGAAATTCATATTGTGGTTTGTTGGGGAAGAGCTGCAGGATAGGTATTCGGCATGTGGATCTGGAGGCGAAAAGCGTAGTATGGCATTGAGCGGAAACTGTATGGCCTTGGGTCTATGACTCCATTCCAAGGAGTTGATGACCTCAGCTTCAGGATCTGAGCGTTGACAGGCGATCCCTTAAACTTTTTTCTCTGATGGAAGGTCTGGAAGGCCAGACACTACAAATGCACAGATCACAGTACACACATGGTTATAGTGTACCTCTGGGCCCATACCTGCACCACAATCACACTGACACTCCTTGACGACGTCATGGATGTAGAGAACCACATCAAACTCATTCTCCACAGATTTCCTCATCTGCGCACAGCATCGACCTATGATGAAAAGTTGGTCAGAGTAAAAGTCAGAGGTAGCTCGCAAGGGAACTGAGGAATCCTTCAGCGTAAAGTCCTTTTGCATCTTTGGTAAGTTCTTTATTGAAGGAGCGGATATATGCAACCACCTGGGCCATATTAATGCAGGGTGGCATGGTGTCCCTATACCCGATAATACACAAACACAATAAGCTTAGAACACACAAGCATATTCAACATGGCTTACTTTTTACTCAAACAAATGTAGAGGTAATGTGAAAATATTCTTAACTGATAATTTATCAGTAATAAAAATACATTGGTATAAACTGCTAAGTTTACAAATAATCAATCTACTTGGTTCCCTCCGGTGTGTTGATGTGGTATTCCTGGCCAAAATCTTCTACTACAATTAAATTGTTGTTGCGATCATAAGCTGCAAGCCTGCAGAAATGATGGCAACACCTCAATAAACCACAACTGTATTGACTGGGTTATACATGTGGCGATTACAAGCAGTTTCCTAATAATCCCCGTACCCAGGCTTCTGCTTGTATTTAACTAGGTAGAAATGGTGGGAGTCAGGATAAGAAACACTAACCCGGTGTTCTTGTTATTTATAAAACAACTGCAACAGATTATCTGATCGAAGGGGAGACGAAATAGCACAAAACAATTAATAAGAAATGAACAGGGTGATTGCATGGAGAGAACTGGGTCAGATTAGCGTGTCATCCCAACGTAAACACAAAATATACGGATCGAGCAAAAAAATTACAACTCACCTTTCAATCAGTTAATTTTTTCGTCCGCTAAGCTTCGTATTTCGCTTCTTCAGCTATATTTTCAATTGCTGTATGGTCAGACGCCCATACTTAACCATAAGTGATGATTTTCTCCAAGGATATCAACGATAAAACTCGAAAGGTTTCGATCAAAAATAACGTAGTACTCAATCTTGTAAATAAACCTTGCATATAAGACCACCGGAAGCGGGCGAAGGACAGCATTACTCAGTGGCGCCGGATAGCGGATTAAACTCGCAGTCTCTCATTGGGGGATTTGTTCACAGATAATGTCGGAAATTGTTTCCTCTTTGACTGAAACTATCGAGCCCGTAATACCAGGGTATGAGATTACATAGGACGAGGGTTTTATGCCGAACACATAATGACGATGCATAGAGATCTTCAATCGTTATGTGAGGTGAAAAGACACATATAGACTTTTAGAGATCGCAGAAATGTCTTTGTTGACGATATAATGAGCAACACCTCCTCAAATCGTACTGTTGGTGCGCTGTATGAGAATATATATAAATACAGTTATTCTATCGGAACCATAGAAGTAGTATAAATAATAGAACAGTATAGCGCTGCAACTCATCAGTGCTCTACTTCTATGTGGCTAACATTCTCGAATGCTTTGTGTTTGCCTCCGACTCCATCGTTTTCTGTTGCATTCAGCCTGAATGGTTTCCCAGGTGGCAAAACTAGTTACAAAAAAAGCTTATGAAAAGGTATTTAGACTATACATCCGTATCCTTATACCGAACGAAAGTTCGTAAACTGGTGCTACTTATGTCACACATACAGCTCGCCATTGCACGTCATCATGAAAAACCACCTGTGCAACCATACCTGGCCGCCTCGAGATTCTGTTAAATAACTGGCATTGGAACACGTTTACACTGGTTAACATTGTCACGGGCGCAAGAAAAAAACGTGATTCTGATAAATTCAACATTTGCTTTGTTTTTGTCACTCTGCAATCCCATGGTTGTTTCATTATTGTCGTGTGAGGTAGATATATTTTGTGAACACATTGACACTCTTAAGATAAATTATATCCTAGAGAAAGCACAAGCGTCATCGTCTTAAGGTGTCAAATTCGGTATAACAATTTGCGTCTGTCTGTGAGATAATTACTAGCGTGATTTATGTTGTAACAGTTCTCTATGACACACGAACAACACTACACCAAGCTTTTATATCAAAAGAAGTACAACAACTTTGATCAAGGTGGATTGAATGAAAAACTAGCAATCTGTTTAGTTTAATTGACACGCAGATTATTCCATGAATGGTGCGTTTATTGATCGGCCTGCCCTAATCGTCCGAATGCGCAATGTAACGTTTCATTTGATGTATTATGAGCACAGAATGCAGCGGGGCTCAAAATCAGTTCATTAAAACATCCTTATTTTGCATGTTTTAGTCAGCATCTTGGCTTGCTCAGAGGAGGACGATGAGCGTTAGAATACAGCATCAACGCAATGCAGAGCACACTTGTGCGCATTTTTATCTATTCATGTTGAAGCAAATCGGTTTTATAATACGTTTTGACTGATATATTAAAAATGCTGATGCGATGGAAATACTTCCTATCAGTTGAAACATTAGTGAAATACAAGTGCAAAAGACAGTATCTTTACTTGCAGCATAATTATGCACTGCCATCACATGAAATCCTCGCCTTATACTGTGCATTGTCTCTGCACACGCTGGTACAACTTAGACACTTGCGTAATCACTCCGATTCATTATAGTTCGCTGCATCACATCCTGCTTATTAAAAGCCTAATCCCAATAGGCTATTATGATACTAATAATGATGAGCTAGTTCAAACGATTAGCTACCGAGTATACTTCTGTGGATTCTTTTAACTGCGAGAGCTCCCGACCTACTGTCAAGGTAGTTTATAAGATGACATATTTTCTTATTGCTTGTGATGTGCACAAATATGAGAAGCTGTCATGATGGTCTCATTGGAAGCTTATCCGACCAAGCGCCACAATTGGCGACCCACATCACACTAGCCACATTTTGAACTCGATTACATTTGCACCATTCCCATTGCAAGGTACACTCAATGTAGAGATGAGGACTACACATGGAGATCATTGCCCATGTTCATTTCTTGTATATGAGAGCTGGCTTTATTCTAAAATTACTTCAGACAAGCAATAATTGGGCTTTTATAAGCATCGCATCTAGTTTATTTCTGCTTGATTTAGTTCATCGAAAATTACCCTTTATCCGTGCGTGTTTAAAAGCATCTTTAACACATGCTACCGCCCCCTGAACCCAAGTCAATTCATTCCCCTCATTCCCAGCCCCTTTATAAGACATTATCGTTCAGTTGTTCAATGCATCCGTACAACGCTTAGACGTGAATTGTTTCTCTTGTCTCCGGAAACACGCCCCACACCGGCTTGATGTTGTTTTTTGTTTTAACTTAGGTAGACTTACAGATATCACAGAACTAATGTCTAGCCACGCACTGTTTATCTCCATAAATATGTCATTTGACAAAGATATATAAACTATAGCTTTTCGCGACCAATTGGATGGCTAAGAAGAATTCACATACAGCTTCACAATACAGAAAGCAACTGCAATAACATGTAAATATATTCAGCATCAATTATTTCTCAATATATTAAATATGGTTTTGTGCGTTCTCTAGATTTTGAAGGTGATATCGGAGAGAAGTTTTATTGCAATAAAGTCTTCAAGTTTCCACTTCAGTTAATCAGGCAATGCAACACTCAACTTGGATAATAATCTCATAGATTCGTGACAATTACAATTTCACATTGGCGTAATTGATTTTCAGCACGTTGCAATGTACAAAGTATAGAGTACTGGAGTCAACTGGTCTATTCAATCACTGGTAAGAGAGTCTTAGTCGATGTCGATAATGACTACTGCAGATCAAAGATGATAACTGACGAGTGATGTACAAAGTATAGAATGTTGGAGAAAGATGACTACTGCAGAAAGATGACTACTGATGTAGTATCATCGATAATACTACCAGATCATCGATTCCCGTTCGTAGTTTAGGCATAGAAAACTTACTGACGAGCAACGAATGGGCGGAATACATACGCATGGTTTGGGAAAATACTGGACACCCCTTCCTCATCGCTATACAGACCGCCATTAAATGCTTAGTGTGAGACATGATCCTCTCGTAACAATTGACCGCTTGAGTGTCGACCCACATTCGCTTAATCATTCACCTATATGTTGTTATCATTAATCCAAATGGAACATTCGTGGCCACGATTGCCTTCACTTGACTCTTGATCGACTATCAGGATTATACATCGTTACTGACTGTAAATATCCGGTTACACGAGGTTCGAAAACTCTGCTAATACAAATTGTAACTTACATTTATGATTGATATTTGGATTGAAATGCCATTGTTAACTGTCTTATGTGGATGCAGTAAATGCAACACAGCAACAATTATGTTTATTGAAAGAGTAATTCGGACTGCATTTGCATGTGCCCTTTGGAAAACATGATGGAGGACGATGAAGTCTGCCAGGCATAATATTTGTATATTTTGCTATTTTATGTATATAGAAAATCTAATTAGTTGTATATTTTTTGGTAATATGTATATTTAATATCGTAACTTATTTTCCTAAAACAACATTGTTTGTGTCCATATTGTTATTAATAGCGGTTACACAATCATCTTTTTGCTGAATTTTTTTCACCCCTGAAGACCTAATTTATTTTAACGGTAATATTGCACATTGCGAACAACAGAATGATTCATTTGTGCAACTTTCTTGATTAAAAGTTGACGCCACTAGCTCATGGATGCATTTTTGTAAACCATTTGCCTTGAAATGATAGTCCTTCCCAAATTCCCGAAATTCATAAATTCCCTTTAAAAGAGTGGGATGGAATAAAGCAGCTTTCATTGAGTTGTAATAACGCTATCTATAGACGATAAAAGTGTGCATTGTTACATAAAAAAATGTTTGAGTTGCATTTAATCTTACCACAAGACTGGGTCCTCAGTTACAAACATTTCCTCAAAACCATTGTGCCAGTTATAAGTGGATAACCCGTCCCCGAATAATATGGTCGACTTGTCACATTATTGACAGGTGCATACATTTCAATGTTAGTAAAAAAGTAGAATTTATATTTGTGATATTAACTACTTGAGTTTTTATAGCCTGATGATTGCGATTATTAGCTTTTTCAAAATGATTAAAAGAAGACACAGGTTGTGATGTATATAAATATTTGCCGATTGATAAAATACGGCAAAATATTTCACAGATTGAGATTGTGTAAATCATTACACGTTGATGGTTGTGTCGGGGATATCATTATATGAGTAAGGACATATACTCTGAATAGATTTGACGGATGCAATTTACCCACAAATCAACGTGTTCGTTCACATTACTCTCAAATACTCTCAATAAACAACATCGCACCGGAAATAAATGGCAGGTTATGTTTTGTTTCCAAAGCATGATTTCTTGCTACGGAACATATTTTGACAATGTTTTTGTTGTTTGTGTGCCCTACTTGCATAGAAGCATATCCAACAGAAAATAAATATCTGACATCAGCAATTATCAAGAAAAGTGGGCTACTCGCCGAGGAAATGATTCCGCCACCATTAAATTGGGTGTTTGTTTCGTGTTAGCAAGTAAGAGATGTTGTTAGGCAGCTGCGTTAGTTCCATGATAATAGGAAATTTCGATGGGTTCCAAGCATCAAACAACTTTCTTCTTAGAATGCATCTCATGTAGATCAATGCCTTTAGTCAAGCACCTTCCTCATTAGTGTTGGCATATCAGCAAAATCTTATCCAATCATATTCTACATGAATGTCATGTTATAAACTCATTAATATACACAGGTGCAATGTGGCTGATATCTTCTTCCCGCTCAGTAGTCAGCGATATATTCACTGGCAAAGATATGAACCCCAGAAAAGTGAATATTGAACTACAGGTACTCGTTATCCACCCCACCAGACAATGCTCGTTCGTTCTGTGGTGAAATGAATATATCAATACAAAATCGCTATCTTTACTAAATGCGACGATGATATTAACACTGTGTGTTGTACTTGCCAACATTGGTTAATCAATGGCTTCAAGTTTTTGAGTTAAAGACACGCTTTATCATAATATGTGGCTTATGTCCTGTGGCTTCACCCACAGTGAATGGTTATCAAAGCATGGTTATAATCAAAGTCAGCAATTCCATTCTAACGATAATAAAAGGTAATGGCTATAAATGAGAGTTTTTCAGGCATACTTCATGCTGAAAAAATTCGGGTCTTTTAGAACACTGAGAGAAAACAATGTATCAGCCTTTACAAGACGAGAAACACTGCTAGCCGCATTTAGAATACTATTTGGGATGGATATAGCGTAGCCATGGTGAGAGGTATATGATTAGCTTAACACTTTGACATTAATACAACAAAGAAGAACTGAGTTAATGATAGTCAGGAACAATATTATTAGTTGCTAATTAAGCCATTACCAGTAGCTGTGCTTATGAATTCGACTAATATTATGCGAAGAGTTACTTAATCAGGCTGCATGGATGCCTTTTTAAGGCCAATTTATCGCAGTTGAGAAATTGTTGCACGGCAATGACGATCTGACACATGAAATATACTAATTTGAGCTATAACCGACAAAAACAACCCACTTTATGGCGTCACGCAAACATTAGACTGCGATGCCTCGATCAACATCTTAGATTGGTAGTGTATAGAAACACCTGCTACCATAACGGCATTAAATAACGCCAAAGTAATACGATGGATTATCACGGTAGTATTATATATATATATATATATATATATATATATATATATATATATATATATATATATATATATATATATATATATATATATATATATATATATATATATATATATATATACATATATATATATATGGTGAGTGGAATTTCACTCGGGCGGGTAAATAATCACAACTAGCCGCCCGGCGACGCGCCCAGTTCAATACAACAGCAGCGGGGCTCGCGTGATCAAGCTCCGCTTGAACCATAAACCCGACAAACACATGATATCAGATAGCTTCTCGGCTGTATACTAGCATGTCTTACGTAATTTATTGACCCATAGTATGTTAACTGTTGAATAAACCGATGGCATGGATAGGCCCACACAAAATGTTATACAACTACCGTGCCTCGATTGTTTGTGAAGACTTTATAATCCATAGATCAGTGGCTGCAGTCGGTGTTAAATTTTTGACCCATCACGGTATCTGCTGTGAAGACAAGAACATGGACAACAGCCCACCAAACTCCCTCCCAAGCTATCTAATGGCAGCCTCGCACGGTTACTTGTCAACAACGAATAAACGAGTCTCATTTCCTGTCTGTTGACAAATTTTATGTCACTGCTTTTCCATCACATAAAGGCATTTTTATTTGAATTCATTAATTTGATTTACCATGTACCATTTGTGAATGGTATTCATAATATTGAGATAAAAGCCAGGTTATGCAGAAAAGCTGAATACAAGAACATTTGCAATGATTATTTAGAATCGTAATAATCACAACAAAACAAAATTAATGTGAAAGTAGCCAAGTCAACTCTTCTCGCGCAAGTAACATTTGTAAGTGACGCGACGGATCGACGTAACATCAGCCATACGCGCGCGATGTTTTCTTCCACGTCTGCTTTGTGATTGCAGCGCGTTCTAATTGCATTTAACGATAGGCCCACCAACAGCGCGTGGCATGTTTTCTTTAAGAGTTTCTTGCGAGTTGACTTTCAACTTGTCGGTAAGCAAGCCTATATAAAGGCATGCGATTTTTCAGCAGTACGCAATCTCTGAAAATGTCGATGTGGCGTTATGTTCACGGGTCTAAAATTTGAAGAGGACGAAAAAGCTAAGAGAGCACTGTATGAAAAAGAAAAGCGCTGCAGACGCTGGAATCCTGCCTGGTTAATTAATGAAGGAGGAGAATGGCTTTCGCATGACAGCGAGAAGTCGTGATGTTCTGTTCTATTTGTAGACCGTTTGCCGTCAAAGAAGGTCAACGTAAAGGACCATGTGTTGGGTAATAGAAACTAAAAGTTGGAGAGTGTCAAGGATCATGAAAATTTGTATGTTTTGACAAGTTTGTAAATATTGATTTAAATGTTGCATTTAATATAAGAATAAAATATTAAAAAACAATATAAACGCGTACATTTTAATTTTTTACCATTATTTATAACTGAAAATGTAGGGCCGGTAGAATTTCAAGGTTACCGGCCCTTCTGGCCGGTGAAGAATCTGGCTAATTTCTAGCCCTGTATATATATGCATACATATATATATGTATATATGTATATATATATATATATATATATATATATATATATATATATATATATATATATATATATATATAATATATATCCTGCCTTATTGGCATCATGTAATGTGCTGCATTGTTCAATGGGTTTGTATATAAAACGGAGGCAGATTACTAATAGTTATTTCGACTACTAGCAACTGATTTAATGTCTACCACTTCATCTGAGTACTATAACAACATCAAACTGCACCGGATGTATCTCGTTATACTGTTATCTTGTCTCGAGTGCATCTAGTCACATCGTCATATTATGATATCCTCACCTACGTTTACGAAACTGAATATGTGAACAAAACACCTCACCATGATTAGTCAATATTCATTGTGGATATTGTAAAATTGGTGTCGATAAAAGAGCTTTTTGGGGATTAACTGCGCATTTTGTAAAATAACCTCGAATTTTCAAGATTCGTCTGCACGACGGAGGTAAACAGGTCGCCAGCTGCTTCATCACGGCATATATGTCTGGTAAAATAAATCAGTTGCTGTAATGTGAAGGGTGAATTTCAAGGTCGAACCTGGAGGCGCAAAACAAATTGCATTTTTTATCAACGAGCTCTGTATCATATGCCTATAGGACGTGGAGAAGGATAGCTACATTAGGTTGAGGGTTTTACCATGTCGTCAAAGGTAAACCATTAATGAAAAGATGATAATCAAGAATTGCGTGACCTCTGCTCATCAGAATTCACTGTTTCTTCTTAAAGACTAAGACATTTAGTATGATTGGGCATATCGGCACATACAAAATAACGAGCATAACCACATCCTTGTTGACAAACATAAACAAGTGAGAAACAACGCAAAGAAGGCTAAAGACGATGTGTGGATTTGATCTATATGTTTATCAAGGGAACAACGTTGTGATGCAATTTGGTCTTGTTTAGGCATATAATTAATTGATGGTCCAATGCTCCGTAAATAATGATCAGCTTTGAGAGTTATGTGGCCTCGGCACAAACTTTATGTTACTAGACATGCTGAAGGTTCAGTGTACAAAATATAGAGTTATCTGGAGCCTCATTTATCTCGACTTTACCTCTGCTGATTCGTTGTGGGTGGCTATTCTTGAGCAAACTGAAGTAGAGTTCGTTGTGTGCTTTGTTATTCATCAACTAACCTTGCATTTGTATTCATTTTGACGAATTCCTAATGTAAATGTGACACCAGTACATCCAGTGCAGGTGCTATCCTCAAATATCACTGGAGAATGGATACTCTCTCTGACGGGTACCCTGGGTATTCTGGTGCAGCTGACTGCTTCATCGGCTCAGCGTTAGGATTCAAGGGACCCACAATGGCTGACGACTCAACATTCCTCTACCCTAGGAAAATTTACTGCTTGTGCAAATTGCTATAGGTGTACGTGCACAGTTACCTTTTTGTATTTGTTAAATGCAATGTTTCACTTTTTTTACGTACAAATGATGCGAGGATCGTAGATATTACCCTGGTTGGCACGATAATATTGAAAGTTAACGTGACGTGCTTTCATATATAACGCACAACAGTGCAATAATTCGTCATAAATTTGTGACAAAAGCTGGTGATGTCGGTAATAATCAATACATTCTTATAGGCAAAAGGATTTTAAATGACATCCCACGATTGGGTAAATCTGTAAAATACTCTATGATAAATGTTGATTATATATCGACTGCAGTACTTAATGGGTACGACGCTGACGGGCGTGTAATTACCAACTACCGTTAATGAACAAGCGTACGATCATTATAAAAAATATGTGTTCAGTGGAATAAGGCTGTTAGGCGAATACTCAACCTTCCAATTGCTTCGCATACTTGGGTACTGGGGCCATTAAGTGGCCAACTACACATTAGCGTTTCCTTATGCATTAAAACGCTGAAAATGATTGTCCAAATGAATTACAGTGACAATGCAGTAGTTAAGTATGTGATCAAACATGCTTGTTCTAATGCCCTTTCACCTTTGGGTCGCAATATTGCTTACCTTAGACACATATATAACATTAATGTACATAATGAGGTGGGGTTAAATATCACACAAATTATCAAGAAAGAGTCTTTAGCAGATGAACAGAAGGCTTTGGTCTGTTTGTGTTAAAAACAATGAAATTATGATTGATGAATTTGACGATGAAATGATTTATTTGATGATACAAGATATTTTAGTATCGTAACAGTTTTATCTCTTTTTCCGTTGAATGTAGCACTATAGTTTAAATTTATGTATCACAATTATTGTTTATGCAGGTACCTTGAGTACGAAATTAACATATATATATATTACAACGAGTGTGACTGTTTGTGACACTTTCTCTTACATTTATTCCTTATTCGACATCTTTTATTCAAGTTGTTGTACGCATATACATACATAGATACATAAATACTAGACTGATGGGCACAGCTTTTCGTCAAGTTAGAAAAGCACATTCAACGCATGCTGTGAAATATAATATATTCAGACTTATCTAAGTTCCAATGTATCTGGTCATGGTTTGAAGGGCAAGTGTCGTGTTATTCCTTCTCTGCTCTGACAACGATATTATTGATTATAAAGCAATAATGGGAAACACATACCAATACGAACATTTCCACGAAATCAAGCGATTTAGGTGTACGATGAGCGCCAGTAGGTAAAAGTGTCTAAGCGAGACATTTCCCGCGACAAAGCATTGATTCGGGCTTGTCATGCAATAGCGAATCAAAGGCAATTCTAACATTTTCTCGGATATATTTATATATAATATGGTGCAATCGCATGGACAAATTGTGGCACACCTTCCATATTCGCCCTCTACATTTGCATGCAAAGGCATTTGCTCGTTTCGAATAACATCGTTATCATATGCTCATGCACCTGGACATATAATTACATGTCTTTAATGTACGTACCTGGCGTGCTCAATGCTACAACGCCAATGGTTACCATGGATACCTATCGATACATCCATTAGAGAATAAATATGAAATCAGAAAAACAGAGGAATAAGTTGCTATAAGTAGTATTGCCTTTCAATGACGAACTCATTTCTGTTAGCTGCCATCAGCAGATCACAGTAGATCTCTGGTGAAATCTAATCAAACCAAAGAGCAAAACTTTAGAGGAGAAGAAAAGTTAACAAAGGCACAGACACTCTCAATCCACTAATTGATAGAGCGGGGTACCGGCAGACCATGACAGCATGACACATTTTATATAATAATCCATCAGTTTCATTACACAACCACATGCCCTGATACATACAATGGATGCAGTCCGATTTGGGATAAGTATTCCTTGGTGGTATGTGTGCCATCATGAAACGGAATGATACAGCTGAGTGATATATGAGTACCATCATGTGATATAAGCTCGCTATCGTATTCATGTTATTCAAGACGCATAACTCGTAACGTGAGTGAGGTACAGACCCGCAGAACATGTTGCCTTTCAAATATTTTAGGTACGTTGAATGATCATGAATTTATACAACCGAGTGGCTACACTGCTGTGTTCATTCAAACAGACCTGCATGTATGTTAAGCTGCCGTTCAATCGTGGTACATTGAAGTGGTGAGATATGACAACCTCCGATTTACGTGAGTGGTCTGTTGGCAACCTCTGATCTACGTGAGTGGTCTGTTGGCAACCTCTGATCTACGTGAGTGGTCTGTTGGCAACCTCTGATCTACGTGAGTGGTCTGTTGGCAACCTCTGATCTACGTGAGTCGTCTGTTGACAACCACTGATCTACGTGAGTGGTCTGTTGGCAACCTCTGATCTACGTGAGTGGTCTGTTGACAACCTCTGATCTACGTGAGTGGTCTGTTGACAACCTCTTATCTACGTGAGTGGTCTGTTGGCAACCTCTGATCTACGTGAGTGGTCTGTTGACAACCTCTGATCTATGTGAGTGGTCTGTTGACAACCACTGAACTACGTGAGTGGTCTGTTGGCAACCTCTGATCTACGTGAGTGGTCTGTTGACAACCTCTGATCTACGTGAGTGGTCTGTTGACAACCTCTTATCTACGTGAGTGGTCTGTTGGCAACCTCTGATCTACGTGAGTGGTCTACCTCTGATGTGAGTGGTCTGTTGACAACCTCTGATCTACGTGAGTGGTCTGTTGACAACCTCTGATCTACGTGAGTGGTCTGTTGGCAACCTCTGATCTACGTGAGTGGTCTGTTGACAACCTCTGATCTACGTGAGTGGTCTGTTGACAACCTCTGATCTACGTGAGTGGTCTGTTGACAACCTCTGATCTACGTGAGTGGTCTGTGGTCTGTTGACAACCTCTGATCTACGTGAGTGGTCTGTTGACAACCTCTGATCTACGTGTATGATCTGTTGACAACCTCTGATCTACGTGAGTGGTCTGTTGGCAACCTCTGATCTACGTGAGTGGTCTGTTGACAACCTCTGATCTACGTGAGTGGTCTGTTGGCAACCTCTGATCTATGTGAGTTGTCTGTAGCTTCTTTGGTCGGCTAGTATTGAGCTAAAACGCTACAGGGCCGTATGATTTATAGTCTGCCATATATATATCAATCTATATATGATTCAACATTCGAACGACAGCTCATTTTGCAGTCAGAAGCTATTTTGTAAGACAAACATAGAACGCTTGCGACTTGCATGTTTCCTGTATTTAGTTGCTGAACGTATCATGGTGTTCTTTCATTCATTTTGAAGATGGACATTGTAGCCCCCGCTTGAGTTGGGAGAAGTGGTCTCAAATTATGAGAGTAATTAACACAACGCAACGTGAACGAACTGGGCTTCCTGATGCAGGCATCAATACACATGAGTCATCCAAGTCGTGCAGTGAACGGTAGCTGTCAAACTATGCCATAACAAACTTCACAAAACCAAACATGTTTTAGCTTCAAATGAGAACCAATTAGATTGTTTGTTCAATACAAATATGCATAACCATTCACTTTGATAAACATAATTAGCATTATATGATTAATGTTATCTAATATAAATGGCAAACGGTCGATGACTGTCTTTTTTATCAAACTTAACATCAATACATTGTATGTCATATCTGTTACTTGTTCAATGTGATACTCTCGACGCGCCATTATGGACTAATTGTCTCGAAAAGGCGCTAAAAGCATCCAAGCAACATCATCGAGCAGGTGGTTTTTCATTGATTCGTCCTAGACAATTTGCCACAGATTGACATAAACCGTGACAGGACAACATATACGCACATCAGCAGTGGTGTTTATTGTGGGAAGGCTTACGATCCAGTCGACAGTACAAGAGGGACGTGCTGATGTTTTGATGAGAAAAGAGTGATTATGTGATACGGGATTTGAAAAGGTTACCATATTGCTTCTTTTCTTCTTAGCTGCCTTGTGGTTTGGAAACTTGGTGTGAGTTAACCCTATGCCATACGCGTCAATGTCCTTGATTGCACTGATCCATGTTAATCATTCACTTTCATCTCGGTTGTGCATAATCTATATTGTGTTTTGTATTCCGATGATCATTATTTCTATTCAATAATGTCAATGTTGATAAACCTGAAATAATTGCTCCAATATATCAGCCAGTGCGACGAACAATCAACAGTAAATGGCCAAGAAAGCATATATGTGAATGATATCCAATGAAGTAAGTTTAAAGGTGGCAGTCTAGATATATATATATATATATATATATATATATATATATATATATATATATATATATATATATATATATATATATATATATATATATATATATATATATATATATATATATATATATATATATATATATATATATATATATACGATAGCGTTTCTGTCAGTGCTTTCGCTGTGCAAATAGCAGGTTTTCAAAACTTATTCACTGGTAATAACAAAGTGAAATATTTTGCTAAAACGTCTGGTGAGAAACAGCTATTATCTTAAATGCAAATAACATATATATATAAGATATATGGAAAATGGGCAAGATTAAAGGTAATAGTTACATGCTTTTCATGCTCTGTCTTTAAACTATAAAGTTATGATGTCATGTCTCTGGAAGGCACTTTAGCTGTAACATCTGCAGTACGGTGGCTTCCATATACATATTTCTCAAAACTGGATGATGAAGTTATATAATTAAATCATGAATCAACGTTTTATAGCTAACCGCCGCAGCAGCCCGCTTCATGGCCTGCATGACAGTTATCTCACTGCAAATGTTATAAAAACTTAATTACTGCGAGTGTGTTGTGCACAATACCGATAATTAAAACACATTCGCATGTGTGGTTTTATATCATAAGCGTCAGATGGGCGCCAATTATGGCCTCCCGATTTGCATAGCCATATAGCATAAAATACGATTTGCTGTAGTAGGTCTGCGTCATTCACGCATCCTTTGTCAACAACACAAGAGTCTTTTATGTCAAGGCAAATGCAGCAACTTTGATCAGAAAAGATTGAAAGATTAAATTTATACCCGTTTGGTTTAATTGACACGCAGAGTATTATAATGAATGACGCAGTTATACCTCCATTCGATGTCTATCCCTTTTACTCTTAAGTACAATGTCACACGTGATCGGTAGTTTTAGATCATAGAACGCAATGTGACTCACAGGCATTTAATCGATACTGAGAATTAACTGAATACAACCAGCTTGTTCGGTTTTAAGTGGAGAGGCTGGCGTTGCAGAGATCAGTTGTAAGGAAATTTATGCTGACGCAAGTTCCATTGGTTTTATCCTTCCTAACCATTTTTACCCATACTAATAACGATTAATTTGATTTGTATTGAATGCTTTATAACAGTAAAAATATAAGTGATCTACTTATGCAAGATACAAATCCACCATACTCATCTTATGTTTTACTTAAATTCTGACTTATGTACGACAGACTGTTTCGTAATTACTCTGTCTCATGTTAGGTGGCTATGTGTGATCCAATGGCGAATCTGACAATGTTAAATGAGTTTAAGGACCAGCTACCACGCATATTCCTGCTCATCAGATTGGTATTATCTTTACAACTGCCAATGTGGTCCATCATATCACAATATCCATATTGCGTGTGACATGCACCATGAGAAGAGTTCGGCAAATACCACCTGCCCAACTCATCGATCATCCTATATGATGCTTCTTACTCTCACGAACTACACAAAAAGACGCATGCGACATAACCTTAAAACACCACGATTTTCTCAGTAGCTTCTGCTTTTTCACTCTTTATCAAAAAAACAATTTAAAAATAACAATTGGAATCTGTTTTATGACTTACTTGTCATTTATTTGAAACATCTCAAAGACAACATAGCAATAACATTCAACTCATCCAGACCGGTGGAAGAACAATAATAATCGCAGTATAGATACAGCACATTATGATTAAACATTATGACTGAATCTGAATGTCAGTTAACGCAAACGTGCACCTGGCTTATGAGAGGCAACCACGCGGCAAAGCGCAAAGCCAATAATGACCGTTGACCGAAGTACGAGCGTCCTCAATACTAAGTATATTATCCCTCCATCGTCTTACAAAGACGACATTGCATCACGATAACTGATAATTTAGGAATCATAATGGGTTAATCATCCGACAAAAACACGGATCCATTATGAGTACTTCAATCACACGATATCGCGTCATAGCACCCAAGAGGCCCACTTTGCATACTTTTACACTTAACGACTGTGGAAAAACAGGCAGTATATGAAACATATCCTCAGTGAATATCAATATGTACCTACATTGATCAACAATGACCAATTGTATATTGATAAAAAATAATGACATTTAAACCTGTAGTTTATTTACCCTTTACGTCTGAGGATTAAAGCTGCCCGAATTCATTCATGGTACGTGTTTATGGTAAGACTTCATTATATTTGATCTAGAGTGTGATGCATAAAATCATCAGATAATGTGATACCTTTTTTTAAGGTGTGCGTGACAACAGACAATGTACGTGCTATAAGAACAGTTACTATTGCCCCATTACCAAAGCAAATATTATCAAAAAATTAACCACAACTAATTACATTAATGATAACAATGCTTTATATCATCACCACCCCCATTGTATAAACAACATGCATTTATAATGTACGTCATTTAGTCACTGATATATGCGGTGGAATTGGGTCATAATAACACGAGAGCGGTATAACACTCATTCAATAATTGGATTAACATGATCTTTGAAAGTTTTAGTATCTTGTTAAGCGCATGGGAACATTTTCTTAAATATGCTTAAAATGCCTGATATATGGTTTTAGGCGCACATATGGCTGGTCCAGTCATTCTGTCAGACCTAAAATATTTTGTAATATTGTTAGCAACCCCGATATGTTCTTAAATGGCTGAAGTGTAAAATTTGCCCATAAATCTATACAATATAGCGTCCAACAATAAGATTGGCAAAGTCATTGTTTTACGTACAATGAACATAAGGAAACGTTTTGTCAGTGTCACATCTGACAGTTTTAGTCACTTCAGCCTCCTGACGGTCGCTCGCATTATTGGGGGAACGTAGCATAGTGGCCATGCCACATGTCATCAATGGTTTCAACGCAGCCGTTAACTTTTGACACCAGCAGTATCGACCGGTTTTAAGCTCATTTCGTTCCTTTCCAGAACGAGACAACATTTTTGTCGTCGTGTTAATTTGTCAATATCTCTGTACGGGCAGATGCCTCTAGGTATTGGAATGTTGGTTTTGCCTCATTAGCTATCATGATGGACTGTTTCTTATTGTGCAGCACTGCTACGTCCGCCTCACTTGTGTATGCAGATTATTAACGGAGTCATTAAGGTCTAGGATGGTACAATGGTGACACGACTATACCATACACACACTAAGACCGCTTCCGAAATCTCAGAATACAGGCAATCGATCTGCGCCTTGTGATCAGCAGAAGAGCATATATCATTGGTCAAGGTAACTACGCCCGGCAGCGCCACATCCATTAAATTACGTTTCGACATGTTCTGGTTGACTGCATTATCCTCTGATGAGGAGCAAGACCACTTGAACACCTCAAGGGTAACCCCGGTCGGACAGTGATTTTGTGTCAGTAAGGCGTCTTGCGGCACCTACCTCAATGTGTGTTTAATGATATCTGAGCTTACATTAACACAAAACGAAGCAGCAGATCGCAAAGAATGCTATGGATGTCATGCCTGCTAATAACATGATCCAGTCATTACGTTAAAACGTGTGTGGTAGGGGCGCCGTGAATCGCTGCTGAAACCTCATCCATGGAAACAGAAACCTACGCCAGCAAAATCAGGGAGAATTCTATGCGCTATGTCCACCTCACTACTGCCTAGCAAAGTTTCCTGTAGGAAGATTACATAAAAGTTTGCTGAATGTATTGTGTTAGTCTACATTGTAAGCGTTAATACCACAGCAGTTGAATGAGATGATTTGTGCGCTAGAGGTGTTAAATATTAAGGGTACTTTCACTTCCGAAGTGGACGCGCAAGGTTACGAGCCTATTCAGTTCTAAATATATTACAACGGAAAGCCCTTGATGAACACATCATAGCATTTAGCAGTGCACTGAGGTGAATTTGGTCCACGCGTATCCCAAAAGATCGATGTGTCAAACATTGAAGGGGGGAGGTCACATCAAATGGGTAGTTAGTTTGGAAGGTCGTCTTTGAGAAACAGCATTTCGGTAATTGCTGCATGGCTTTTTAGTACACAAAGATGACAGCATCAGCAAAAGAATCAGGGTCTCTTTCGTAGAGGCGTGAGCTGCTCTTGTCACTTCTTTGGCCTTTTTCATTGTCTTCATTTCCACTTGTATGGTCGCAATTGTTGCTTTTCAGAGGAATGTGGCGACCCTTGACATCATAACACAGTACAACCAGATGCGGGATCTCAAGCAGTGAGCTGGTAATGTCATCCATGTCATGCAACTTCTTCTCTGAGGTCCCATGTGGAGATTCGACGACCCTTTGGTACACGATGTTGGCGTCTTCAGCGATTTCTTTTGTAACCTCATCATTAAAACACCAGGAGAGATTCCTCAATGAGAAGTCATAGAGTTCATCTCTTATATATATATATATATATATATATATATATATATATATATATATATATATATATATATATATATATATATATATATATATATATATATATATATATATATATATATATATATATATATATATATATATATATATATATATATATATATATATATATATATATATATATACTACCACTCATTACAATAGTTGTACTGTGTTATGATGTCAAGGGTCGTTCTTGTCACATTCCTCGGAACAGCAACAATTGCGAGAGATTCCTCAATGAGAAGTCATAGAGTTCATCTCTTATGACGCGCGTCACCAAACATTTATTGAAATAGACAGATCTACACGTTTGATGTGACCTTCCCCCTTCAATGTTTGACACATCGATCTTTTGGGATACGCGTGGACCAAATTCACCTCAGTGCACTGCTAAATGCTATGATGTGTTCACCAAGGGCTTTCCGTTGTAAAATATTTTGAATTGAATAGGCTCGTAACCTTGCGCGTCCACTTCGGAAGTGGACACAAAATATCCAACAAGCTTTTATGTAATCTTCCTACAGGAAACTTTGCTAGGCAGTGGTGAGGTGGACATAGCGCATAGAATTCTCCCTGATTTTGCTGGCGTAGGTTTCTGTTTCCATGGATGAGGTTTCAGCAGCGATTCACGGCCGCCCCTACCACACACGTTTCAACGTAATGGTTGGATCATGTTATTAGCAGACATGACATCCATAGCATTCTTTGCGATCTGCTGCTTCGTTTTGTGTTAATGTAAGCTCAGATATCATTAAACACACATTGAGGTAGGTGCCGCAAGACGCCTTACTGACACAAAATCACTGTCCGACCGGGGTTACCCTTGAGGTGTTCAAGTGGTCTTGCTCCTTATCGCATGGCACCCTCCTCTCAGCCAATCAGAGCTCAAGAAAAAGCTCGGTCTTTTTCCCATATCACCTCAAACGCACAGTTTGCCATGCGATAACTGCAACCGTGTCGCAATATCACCGAGAAACAACTTCACCTGAGATGGTCCCTCACAGAGCACCGCGGCTCTAGCATGGCAACACTACGGAGGTTCTTAATATCACGCACTCTTTACAAGTGCAATAACGAAGGTTTTCTCAAGAGTCATTTGCTTGCCAGCCGCTAATGTGGTTGCGTAGCGCTCATCGGGAAGTCACGGTATTACCCCATCTCCCCGGAATCATGCTGAGGCGCGGATTGTAACACCTGCCGAGCGAAGTCTTCTGCGCTACAGTGTTGCTAACTTCAGCAACGCGGGCTTCCTCGTCCTTCTGCGTCACGGGATCTTTCGTCTTTGAACGCACGCCTATTCCTTCGCCTATTAGTTCCTTTGTTCGTTTTTCCAATGACTTCTGAAATGTCTTGAACGTCATGTCCTCCTTCTTAATTAAAGCGACATTATAACCATATTCTTCTATGAGATGTCGCTGAATTCCAGCTGAAAGACCTCGAAGAGAACCGGGTGGATAGGGCGATCCATCTCGACGTTTAGTTTCGCATATGAATCTTGCAAGCCAGTAGTCTAGTTGCTGGAACGAAGCTTGCCCAAATTCGGGAATAGGTCCATTAGGGTCCCTAACAGTTTCCGGCTGGGTCTGCCTCCAATCCCGCCAGTCTTTGAATACACTCACAGCCCAACTTTCACATCTTCTAGTGTTTCTTGGCACCCTGTTCTTCACCAGCATAGGAAGCTTCGCTAATTTCCCATTTATTATCTGAAAATAGATCCATGGGAGCACCGAACGCACCATCAGGAACACTAAAATCCGTCTCAATATCACTGGCTTCCAAAAAAGATAAATCTCCGAGATCTCCTATGGTTGAAACCATCATGGCAAGCAGCTGAGGCCGAATGTTGGATTAAGGGACTACCTCTCATATTTACAGGTCCCACGCAGATACCTTACATAACATAGGTTCACGCTAATTATCGTCATTAGGAGACAGCGTCGTGCTTGATTATCGCGTGTAGGTGCCATCGCGATAAGTATGTTATCGCATGGTCACGCGGATGATATAGTGAAAGACACTCGGACGCTCCGCGTCCTCGTGTTCTTTCCCCATATCACCCACGTGACCATGCGATAACTAACACTTATCAGAGGACAATGCAGTCAACCAGAACATGTCGAAACGTAATTTAATGGATGTGGCGCTGCCGGGCGTAGTTACCTTTACCAATGATATATGCTCTTCTGCTGATCACAAGGCGCAGATCGATTGCCTGTATTCTGAGATTTCGGAAGCGGTCTTAGTGTGTGTATGGTATAGTCGTGTCACCATTGTACCATCCTAGACCTTAATGACTCCGTTAATAATCTGCATACACAAGTGAGGCGGACGTAGCAGTGCTGCACAATAAGAAACAGTCCATCATGATAGCTAATGAGGCAAAACCAACATTCCAATACCTAGAGGCATCTGCCCGTACAGAGATATTGACAAATTAACACGACGACAAAAATGTTGTCTCGTTCTGGAAAGGAACGAAATGAGCTTAAAACCGGTCGATACTGCTGGTGTCAAAAGTTAACGGCTGCGTTGAAACCATCGATGACATGTGGCATGGCCGCTATTCTACGTTCCCCCAATAATGCGAGCGACCGTCAGAGGGCTGAGGTGACTAAAACTGTCAGATGTGACACTGACAAAACGTTTCCTTATGTTCATTGTACGTAAAACAATGACTTTGCCAATCTTATTGTTGGACGCTATATTGTATAGATTTATGGGCAAATTTTACACTTCAGCCATTTAAGAACATATCGGGGTTGCTAACAATATTACGAAATATTTTAGGTCTGACAGAATGACTGGACCAGCCATATGTGCGCCTAAAACCATATATCAGGCATTTTAAGCATATTTAAGAAAATGTTCCCATGCGCTTAACAAGATACTAAAACTTTCAAAGATCATGTTAATCCAATTATTGAATGAGTGTTATACCGCTCTCGTGTTATTATGACCCAATTCCACCGCATATATCAGTGACTAAATGACGTACATTATAAATGCATGTTGTTTATACAATGGGCGTGGTGATGATATAAAGCATTATTATCATTAATGTAATTAGTTGTGGTTAATTTTTTGATAATATTTGCTTTGGTAATGGGGCGATAGTAACTGTTTTTATAGCACGTACATTGTCTGTTGTCACGCACACCTTAAAAAAAGGTATCACATTATCTAATGATTTTATGCATCACACTCTAGATCAAATATAATGAAGTCTTACTATAAACACGTACCATGAATGAATTCGGGCAGCTTTAATCCTCAGACGTAAAGGGTAAATAAACTACAGGTTTAAATGTCATTATTTTTTATCAATATACAATTGGTCATTGTTGATCAATGTAGGTACATATTGATATTCACTGAGGATATGTTTCATATACTGCCTGTTTTTCCACAGTCGTTAAGTGTAAAAGTATGCAAAGTGGGCCTCTTGGGTGCTATAGCGCGATATCGTGTGATTGAAGTACTCATAATGGATCCGTGTTTTTGTCGGATGATTAACCCATTATGATTCCTAAATTATCAGTTATCGTGATGCAATGTCGTCTTTGTAAGACGATGGAGGGATAATATACTTAGTATTGAGGACGCTCGTACTTCGGTCAACGGTCATTATTGGCTTTGCGCTTTGCCGCGTGGTTGCCTCTCATAAGCCAGGTGCACGTTTGCGTTAACTGACATTCAGATTCAGTCATAATGTTTAATCATAATGTGCTGTATCTATACTGCGATTATTATTGTTCTTCCACCGGTCTGGATGAGTTGAATGTTATTGCTATGTTGTCTTTGAGATGTTTCAAATAAATGACAAGTAAGTCATAAAACAGATTCCAATTGTTATTTTTACATTGTTTTTTTGATAAAGAGTGAAAAAGCAGAAGCTACTGAGAAAATCGTGGTGTTTTAAGGTTATGTCGCATGCGTCTTTTTGTGTAGTTCGTGAGAGTAAGAAGCATCATATAGGATGATCGATGAGTTGGGCAGGTGGTATTTGCCGAACTCTTCTCATGGTGCATGTCACACGCAATATGGATATTGTGATATGATGGACCACATTGGCAGTTGTAAAGATAATACCAATCTGATGAGCAGGAATATGCGTGGTAGCTGGTCCTTAAACTCATTTAACATTGTCAGATTCGCCATTGGATCACACATAGCCACCTAACATGAGACAGAGTAATTACGAAACAGTCTGTCGTACATAAGTCAGAATTTAAGTAAAACATAAGATGAGTATGGTGGATTTGTATCTTGCATAAGTAGATCACTTATATTTTTACTGTTATAAAGCATTCAATACAAATCAAATTAATCGTTATTAGTATGGGTAAAAATGGTTAGGAAGGATAAAACCAATGGAACTTGCGTAAAAGGGATAGACATCGAATGGAGGTATAAATGCGTCATTCATTATAATACTCTGCGTGTCAATTTAACCAAACGGGTATAAATTTAATCTTTCAATCTTTTCTGATCAAAGTTGCTGCATTTGCCTTGACATAAAATACTCTTGTGTTGTTGACAACGGATGCGTGAATGACGCAGACCTACTACAGCAATGCGTATTTTATGCTATATGGCTATGCAAATCGGGAGGCCATAATTGGCGCCCATCTGACGCTTATGATATAAAACCACACATGCGAATGTGTTTTAAGAATCAGTATTGTGCACAACACACTCGCAGTAATTAAGTTTTTGTAACATTTGCAGTGAGATAGCCGCCATGCAGGTCATGAACCGGGCTGCTGCGGCGGTTAGCTATAAAACGTTGATTCATGATTTAATTATATAACTTCATTATCCAGTTTTGAGAAATGTATATATGGAAGCCACCGCACTGCAGATGTTACAGCTAAAGCACCTTCCAGAGACATGACATCATGACTTTATAGTTAAAAGACAGAGCATGAAAAGACGTTTTAGCAAAATATTTCACTTTGTTATTACCAGTGAATAAGTTTTGAAAACCCGCTATTTGCTCAGTGAAAGCACTGACAGAAACGCTATTGTATATATATATATCTATATCTAGACTGCCACCTTTAAACTTACTTCATTGGATATCATTCATATATATGCTTTCTTTACCATTTACTGTTGATTGTTCGTCGCAATGGCTGATATATTGGAGCAATTATTTCAGGTTTATCAGTATTGACATTATTTAATAGAAATAATGATTATCGGAATACAAAATACAATATAGATTATGCACAACCGAGATGAAAGTGAATGATTAACATGGATCTGTGCAATCAAGGACATTGACGCGTATGGCATAGTGTTAACTCACACCACGTTTGCAAACCGCAAGGCAGCTAAGAAGAAAAGAAGCACTATGGTAACCTTTTCAAATCCCGTATCCCATAATCACTCTTTTCTCATCAAAACATCAGCACGTCCCTCTTGTACTGTCGACTGGATCGTTAGCCTTCCCCAATAAACACCACTGCTGATGTGCGTATATGTTGTCCTGTCACGGTTTATGTCAATCTGTGGCAAATTGTCTAGGACGAATCAATGAAAACCACCTGCTCGATGATGTTGCTTGGATGCTTTTAGGGCCTTTTCGAGACAATTAGTCTATAATGGCGCGTCGAGAGTATCACATTGAACAAGTAACAGATATGACATACAATGTATTGATGTTAAGTTTGATAAAAAAGACAGTCATCGCCCGTTTGCCATTTATATTAGATAACGTTAATCATATAATGCTAATTATGTTTATCAAAGTGAATGGTTATGCATATTTGTATTGAACAAACAATCTAATTGGTTCTCATTTGAAGCTAAAACATGTTTGGTTTTGCGAAGTTTGTTATGGCATAGTTTGACAGCTACCGTTCACTGCACGACTTGGATGACTCATGTGTATTGATGCCTGCATCAGGAAGCCCAGTTCGTTCACGTTGCGTTGTGTTAGTTTGTTGTCATAATTTTAGACTACATGTCCGAACTCGAGAGGGAGCTAACATGTCCATCTTCAAAATGAATTAAAGAACACCATGATACGTTCAGGAACAAAATACAGGAAACATGCAAGTCGCGAGTGTTCTATGTTTGTCTTACAAAACAGCTTCTGACTGCATTATGAGCTGTCGTTCGAATGTTGAATCATATATAGATTGATATCTATATGGCAGACTATAAATCATACGGCCCTGTAGCGTTTTAGCTCAATACTAGCCGACCAAAGAAGCTACAGACAACTCACATAGATCAGAGGTAGCCAACAGACCACTCACGTAGATCAGAGGTTGCCAACAGACCACTCACGTAGATCAGAGGTTGTCAACAGACCACTCACGTAGTTCAGATGTTGTCAACAGTCCACTCACGTAGATCAGAGGTTGCCAACAGTCCACTCACGTATATCAGAGGTTGTCAACAGACCACTCACGTAGATCAGAGGTTGTCAACAGACCACTCACGTAGATTAGAGGTTGTCAACAGACCACTCACGTAGATCAGAGGTTGTCAACAGACCACTCACGTAGATCAGAGGTTGTCAACAGACCACTCACGTAGATCAGAGGTTGTCAACAGACCACTCACGTAGATCAGAGGTTGTCAACAGAAAACTCACGTAGATCAGAGGTTGTCAACAGACCACTCACGTAGATCAGAGGTTGTCAACAGACCACTCACGTAGATCAGTGGTTGTCAACAGACCACTCACGTAGATCAGATGTTGTCAAAAGACAACTCACGTAGATCAGAGGTTGTCAACAGACAACTCACGTAGATCAAAGGTTGTCAACAGACAACTCACGTAGATCAGAGGTTGCCAACAGACCACTCACATAGATCAGAGGTTGTCATATCTCACCAGTTCAATGTACCGCGATTGAACGGCAGCTTAACATACATGCAGGTCTGTTTGAATGAACACAGCAGTGTAGCCACTCGGATGTATAAATTCATGATCATTCAACGTAACTAAAATATTTGAAAGGCAACATGTTCTGCGTCTTGAATAACATGAATACGATAGCGAGCTTATATCACATGATGGTACTCATATATCACTCAGCTGTATCATTCTGTTTCATGATGGCAGACATACCTACAAGCTAAACTCACGTATCCCAAATCGGACTGCATCCATTATATTTATCAGGGTATGTGGTTGTGTAGTGACACTGATGGATTATTATATAAAATGTGCAGCTGCTCTTTCTAATTGTCATCAATGCTGTCATGGTTTGCCGGTACCCCGCTCTATCAATTAGTGGATTGAGAGTGTCTGTGCCTTTGTTAACTTTTCTTCTCCTCTACAGTTTTGCTCTTTGGTTTGATTAGATTTCACCAGGGATCTACTGTGATCTGCTGATGGCAGCTAACAGAAATGAGTTCGTCATTGAAAGGCAATACTACTTATAGCAATTTATTTCTCTGTTTTTCTGATATCATATTTATGTATGTATCGATAGGTATCCATGGTAACCATTGGCGTTGCAGCATTGAGCACGCTGATGTAATGTACGCACCTTAAAGGCATTTAATTATATGTCCAGGTGCATGAGCTTATGATAACGATGTTATTCGAAACGAGCAAATGCCTTTGCATGCAAATGTAGAGGGCGAATATGGAAGGTGTGCCACAATTTGTCCACGCTCAAACGACACACCTAAATCGCTTGATTTCGTGGAAATGTTCGTGTTGGTATATGTTTACCATTATTGTTTTATAATCAGTAATATCGTTGTCAAAGTAGAGAAGGAAGAACACATTGGAACTTAGATAAGCTTGAATATATTATATTTCATAGCATGCGTTGAATGTGCTTTTCTAACTTGACGAAAAGCTGTGCCCATCAGTCTAATATTTATGTATCAATGTATGTATATGTGTACAACAACTTGAATAAAAGATGTTGAATAAGGAATAAATGTAAGAGAAAGTGCCACAAACAGTCACACTCGTTGTAATGATCGTACGCTTGTTCATTAACGGTAGTTGGTAATTACATGCCCGTCTGCGTCGTACCCATTAAGTACTGCTGTCGATATATAATCAACATTTATCATAGAGTATTTTACAGATTTACCCATTCGTGGGATATCATTTAAAATCCTTTTTTCTATAAGAATGTATTGATTATTACCAACATCACCAGCTTTATGTGTTCCTTTTGTCACAAACTTATGACGAATTATTGCACTGTTGTGCGTTATATATGAAAACACGTCAAGCTAACTTTCAATATTATCGTGTCAACCAGGGTAATATCTGCGATCCTCGCATCATTTGTACGTAAACATTGCATTGAACAAATACAAAAAGGTAACTGTACACGTACCCCTTTAGCAATTTGCACAAGTAGTAAATTTTCCTTGTGTAGAGGATTATTGAGACGTCAGCCATTGTGGGTCCCTTGAATCCTAACGCTGTGCTGATGAAGCAGTCAGCTGCATCCGAATAACCAGGGTACCCGTCAGAGAGATCATCCATTCTCCAGTGATATTTGAGGATAGCACCTGCACTGGATGCACTGGTGTCACATTTACATTAGGAATTCGGCAAAATGAATACAAATGCAAAGAAAGTTGATGAATAACAAATCACACAAAGAACTCTACTTCAGTTTACACAAGAATAGCCACCCACAACGAATCAGCAGAGGAAAAGTCGAGATCAATGAGGCTTCAGATAACTCCATATTGTGTACACTGAACCTTCAGCATGTCCAGTAACATAAAATTTGTGCCAAGGCCACATAACTCACAAAGCTGATCATTATTTACGGAGCATTGGACCATCAATCAATTATATGCCTAAACAAGACCAAATTGCATCACAACGTTGTTCCCCTGATAAACATATAGATCAAATCCACACATCGTCTTTAGCCTTCTTTGCGTTGTTTCTCACTTGTTTATGTTTGTCAACAAGGAAGTGGCAACAAGGAAGTGGTTATGCTCGTTATTTTGTATGTGCCGATATACCCAATCATACTAAATGTCTTAGCCTTTTTGAAGATACAGTGAATTCTGATGAGCAGAGTCACGCGATGCTTGATAATCATCTCTTCATTAATGGTAAACCTTTGACGACATGGTAAAACCCTCAACCTAATGTAGCTATCCTTCTCCACGTCCTATAGGCATATGATACCGAGCTCGTTGATAAAAAATGCAATTTGTTTTGCGCCTCTAGGTTCGACCTTGAAATTCATCCTTCACATTACAGCAACTGATTTATTTTACCAGACATATATGCCGTGATGAAGCAGCTGGCGACCTGTTTACCTCCGTCGTGCAGACGAATCTGGAAAATTCGAGGTTATTTGACAAAATGCGCAATCAATACCCCCAATATCCCCTCTTTTCTCTACACCAATTTTGCAATATCGACAATGAATGTTTACTAATCATGATGAGGTGTTTGGTGCACATATTCAGTTTCGTAAACGTAGGTGAGGATATAATAATATGACGACGTGAGTAGATGCACTCGAGACAAGATAATAGTACAACGAGATACATCCGGTGCAGTTTGATGTTGTTATAGTACTCAGATGAAGTGGTAGACATTAAAGCAGTTGCTAGTAGTCGAAGTAACAATTAGTGATCTGGCTCTATATTATATGAATACCCATTGAACAATGCATCACATTACGTGAAGCTAATAAGGATATATATATATATATATATATATATATATATATATATATATATATATATATATATATATATATATATATATATATATATATATATATATATATATATATATATATATATATATATATATATATATATATATATATATACAGGGCTAGAAATTAGCCAAATATTTCACCGGCCAGTCGGGCCGGTAACCTTGAAATTCTACCGGCCCTACAAATTTTCTACCGGCCCTATATTTTCAGTATAATATAGTAAAAAACAAAAATGTACGCGTTTTTATTGTTTTTATATATTTTATTCTAATATTAAACGCAACATTCAAATCAATATTTACGAACCTGTAAAAACATACAAGAAGCAAGCATTTATTCAATGAGGTCAACAGCACAATTTTCCTACACACACATACTTTTCCTCATCTACATCATCACTTCTTATATATAGTCTGCGACCTCTTAGTCCTGAAGGCACGACATCTTCAGAAATGTTGTACCGTTAACAAATCGCATGCAGTTATATAGGTATGCTTACTGACGGCTTGGAAATCAACTCACAAGAAGTGCCACGCGCGTTACGTAAGTCATACAACTGTAGGTGGGCCTATCGTTAAATGCAATTAGAACGTACTGCATTCCCAAAGCAGACGCGGAAGAAAAGTCACGAGGAGAACGCGAAGAAAACATCGCGTATGGTAGCTCCGGTCGTAACGATAACATGAATTTCTACTCAGACGTCTTGTAGGGCTACGCGTATGGGTGATGTTACGTTTTTCCGTTGCGTCACTTACAACTGTTACTGGCGCGAGAAGAGTTGACTTGTCTTATGAATACCATTCACAGATAATACATGGTAAATCAAATTAATGAATTAAAATAATAATGCCTTTATGCGATGGAAAAGCGGTTACATAAAATTTGTCAACAGACAGGAAATGGGGAGTCTCGTTGATTCGTTGTTGCCAAGTAACCGTTCGACTTATTCAGGTCAGTAGGTGCATGTTGTATTCAAATACGAGAGGCTGCCATTAGATAGCTTGGGAGGGAGTGGGGTGGACTTTTGTCCATGTTCTTGTCTTCACAGCAGATACCGTGATGGGTCAAAAATTTAACACCGACTGCAGCCACTGATCTATGGATTATAAAGTCTTCCCAAACAATCAAGGCACGTTAGTTGTATAACTTTTTCTGTGAGCCTATCTATGCCATTGGTTTATTAAACAGTTTACTTTCAGTTTATACACTATACGTCAATAAATTATACAAGACATGATAGTATACAGCCGGGAAGCTTTCTTACCTCGTGAGTTTGTCGGGTTTATGGTTCAAGCGGCGCTTAATCACGCGAGCCCAACTGCTGTTGTATTGAACTGGGCGCGAGGTGTTAGCGCGAAAAAATCTACCCGCGGATGGTTGTGATTATTTACCCGCCCGACTCAAATTTCACCCGCCATTGGTAGGTGGGCGGGTGGTAATTTTGAGCCCTGTATATATATATATATATATATATATATATATATATATATATATATATATATATATATATATATATATATATATCTATATATATATATATATATATATATATATATATATCTATATATATATATATATCTATATATATATATATATATACAAATATATATGTATGTATATATATATACATAAATATATTTATATACATATATCTCTATTAATATGCATATATATATATACATATATATGAATATATATATGCATATACTACATACATACATAAATATATTTATATGCATAGATTAATATATATACATATATATATCTGCAAATATATATGCATCATATATTTTATATATATATATACATATACATATATATATATACATATGTGTATAAATACATATACATACATAAATATATTTATAGACATTTCTTTATATATGTGTTTCAAATTGAAGATTAATAACTCATAAAGCAACGGGGACCCATTATTCATTGCAACGGGCATGCATAAGTACTAAAAATCCACCGATAAGGTTTCATTCGGAAGAAAATACGAAGCCATCTTCTCGATGCCATTTTGCCTCAGTTGGCCGCTAGGTGCACGTTGCGTGACGTCATTCCTGCTGCGCTGCCTCCAAGAGAATTTGACTGTGAGCGAGCGAAGCGAAAAACGATTGTTTGGATTTTAAAATTACACCGTTTTGACAAGCCATGTCGTCTTCTGATGAAGTTTACGAGTCCCCATAGCATAACAATGGGGCAAATCATGTCCATGACTATTTATTTGAGCCAATGCGGACGGGAGTTGAAAAATCCAAGTCACACTACGAAATGACACCGGGAGCTCTAAGTCTAACTCAAGGGTCCGCTTCGGATGAAGAATAAACAAAAGATTTCGTTGAATGGTAAGTTTTAGAATACACTTCCCAAGCTTTATTGAACTATATTAACTGGTAAAAAATAATCGTTAGTTTCATTTACCCAATAAATTTACACATTCTGTAAGTAGAGGATGGTATGTTGACAGACCTAACTACTACAACAAATAGTACTTGGCTAGTGAATGTAGCTTTGTCATTGTACCCTGAGCACATTGAATATTGTGGACCGATGTTTGCATGCAGTTTATAAAGTATTTTCCTTTTATATTCATTCATTGTACCACAAATATAAATTTACAATGACTCTTTAATTATTTCTCTAACTTAGGTGTAGATGTCATTACTGCATCCCAATGGACACAGCCACAGAAGTTTGGAGAGAGTGATGGCTCTAACGGAGGAATTGACATGCATCACCAAGCATCCCAGATTCCTGGCTAGCTGCATGAATAAAAATGTGCTGGAAGTGTCCAAATTTGAATCTATTCAAATGGACAGACCTGTTGGAGATGAGGTCTCTACAATGAGTAAGTTAGCCATTATTGCTACCCAAAAGGATGGTTTGAGGTTGAACAATCATATTTATTACAAAGGGAACATTAATTCCACTGTGTAAAATATTCAGTGTTCATATTGATGAACTACAATATATTTTACATAGCCAAGAATAAATAATGCCAGTTACATGAACTCCAGAGGCAGAGCTTACAATAAAATTATGAAGTGAGGGAATGGTTGACAAATGACAATTGTTTTTTTAGCTATACAACTTATTTTAAAACCATAGACAACTAATTGACATATTGCTTCAGATTATTCAGGTATCTAGCTTACTGCCAGTTTACACTCTGGATATGGCACAGACTGGGCAAAAGAAACAGGAAAGTGCTGGCAGCCTGTGTGGTAACAGCTGTTAGAAAATCCTTCCCTGACTCGGGCGGCAAATATACAGGTTATCGACACCTGTGAGCACCTATGAGAAGATCCTTTTCAGGTTTCTCGTACTGGGAGGCAATAGGTGGTGGGACAGTCCTGTCATCTGCAAGGACCTCAGCAAGTCTGTAGCTTGGATATTTTTGCCTTATCAAGCACCTGATGTACATAGTCTGAAGCAAATCAATGATATTCATATTTTATGATAGTCATATAATAAGTAAGTTATATTATATGCCAATTTTTAATTTGGGTAACAATGTTTGTGCAAATGAAACTTATTCAGGTTTTGGTAATAAATGTCAAAATAACATGTGTCTCATTTTAGATTAATGCATGTTCACACCAAAAGAAATTGGTACTTGACAGGCTTGGGATTTTCCCATACCAGAACATGTTCAGTGTTCTAATAGCACTACTGCCACTAACAAAAATCCCTGAAGCCATAAACAAATACCCTGCGGGCATAGCTCCTGTAAAAAGTTGGCAATCCCACATCTTACGGTGTCCATTCATGCCGATTTGTTCAAAACAAGCAAAACACCCCCAGTATCTTTGATTCTGACTAGGGCCAACCTCCAGATCAACACCACTGTACATAAGCATTCTGTGAGCTAAATTTTTCTTCCATCAAATAAAACCCTGTGATTACACTACAAACAAAACAATATTTACCTAACAGTTCTTCAAACGCCATGTCATCATCAGTTTCCATCTCAGCATCATCACTTTGTCAGTGAAGTCATAGTCAGGGTCAGTTTCCATCTCATCATCGCTGTCCACCAGTCCAACAGATTCCTCCTGGGGCTCATATTGGGTGCCCCTGGTGACACTTTTGGTGAGATGGGCCAACTTGGGTACCTCTTGAATATTTCTTTATGCCAGGAAAGATAGAACTCTGTGTCTGTAGAGACTTGTCAGCCATCTATGGTATCAATACAATAAGTATCCTACAATTTCATTCATCATAGCCTTTAAGGATGTAAATGTTTACAAATTGACTCTGAAAAGACACATGGATACATACAACAGAAGTTATCCCTGCCAATGCATTTCATCATATATAATAATGCAGTTGCCTTGTGACACTCACCAAAACATTTGCCTTCACCCCTAATGACTAGTGAGAGCAAGCTTCATGGTCGGCAGACGGCAAGGCACTCGCCCCTGGTGTAGCAAACAGCGCGGACGCTGACAGGCGAAGTTTCTTCGCCTAGCCTAGGTCGGCAGTACTTGAATGTGACACCTCAGTCTGTGATTCACCACTGTCACTTGATTTATCTATCTGCTCAGCTGCCAATACCATTTCGGAGCCTAGGTTTCTTACGAAATCCTAGACTTTTGAGCAGCTCTGGGTCAGTCTCATAAGCACTTTTCTCGAAATGATCAGAACATCGAACTGTCGTATAACTATAAGGGCAGGACTCCATTGTTTACGCTTGACTTTCGACACCCATATGCGGCGCATATGTCTTTTAGAAACAAAAAAAAATCACGCCTGACTTCTCATTGTTCCGACAACCAAACGCACAACAATAAGGCATAATCCACACCAAGAAACGCACCAGACCGTGAAGAAAGACGAGTTAGTCACACGCTGTCAACCAACCGGGAAGGCTAAAGATGGCGATGAATATTCGCAAACAACCTGAATGACGTCACTGTACGGAAATTCACGAATTTTACCGAGCGGTATCTTGTCAGATTCGACGTGGGAAATATACATTTAAAAATCATTTTTCTTAAAGAAAAAAAACGCGCAGTCACCTTATTTTGGTCACGATACCCTTTTAAAACATAGAACTTTTGAAAAATGGAATAAAAAAAATCTTTGTAGTTGACCTTTAAAGTGGCTAGCAGTGTTTCTCGTCTTGTAAGGGCTGATACAGTGGTTTTCGCTAAGTGTTCTAAAAGATCCGAATTTTTGTAGCATGAAGTATGCCTGAAAAACTCTCATTTATAGCCATTACCTTTTATTATCGTTAGAATGGAATTGCTGACTTTGATTATAACCATGCTTTGAATAACCATACGCTGTGGGTAAAGCCACAGGACATAAGCCACATATTTTTATTAAGCGTGTCTTTAACTCAAAAACTTGAAGCCATTGATTAACCAATGTTGGCAAGTACAACACACAGTGTTAATATCATCGTCGCGTTTAGTAAAGATATCGATTTTTTATTGATATATTCATTTCACCATAGAACGAACGAGCATTGTCTGGTGGGGTGGATAACGAGTACCTGCAGTTCAATATTCACTTTTCTGGGGTTCATATCTTTCCCAGTGAATATATCGCTGACTTGTGAGCGGGAAGAAGATATCAGCCACCTGTGTATATTAATGAGTTTATAACATGACATTCAAGTAGTATATAATTGGATAAGATTTTGCTGATATGCCAATACTAATGAGGAAGGGGCTTGACTAAAGGCATTGATCTACATGAGATGCATTCTCAGAAGATAGATGTTTGATGCTTTTAACCCATCGAAATTTCCTATTATCTTGGAACTAACCAGCTAGCTAATAAGCTCTCCTACTGGCTAACACAAAACAAACACCCAATTGAATGGTGGCGGAATTGAGAATCATTTCCTCGACGAGTTGCCCACTTTTCTTGATAATTGCTGCCGTCAGATACTTATTTTCTGTTGGATATGCTTCTATGCTAGCAGGGCACACAAACAACAAAAACATTGTCCAAATATGTTCCGTAGCAAGAAATCATGCTTTGAAAAAAACCCACAACCGGCCATTTATTTCCGGTGCAATGTTGTTTATTGAGAGTATTTGAGAGAAATGTGAATGAATACGTTAATTTTTGGTTAAATTGCATCCATCGAATCTTATCATAGTATATGTCCTTACCCATATAAGGACATCACCGACACAACCATCAACGTGTAATGATTTACACAATCTCACCTCTGGGTAATCTGTGAAATATTTTGCCGTATTTTATCAATCGGCAAATATTTATATACATCAAAACCTGCAACTGTGTCTTCTTTTAATCATTTTCAAAAGGTTAATAATCGCAAACATCAGCCTATAAAAACTCAAGTAGTAAATGTCACAAATATTAATACTGCCTATTGACTGGTATTGAAATGTATGCACCTGACAATAATGTGACAAGTCGACCATATTATTCGGGGACGGGTTTGCAACTTATAATCAGTTAATTGGCACAAATGTTTGCAGGAAATGTTTGTAATTGAGGACCCTATCGATGAATCAAACTATCTTGTGGTAAGATTAAATGCTACTATTCATATTATGTAACAATGCACAGTCGATATAACTCCCCCTTTTGTTGTCAATAGGTAGCGTTATTACAACTCAATGGAAGCTGCTTCACAGTAGAAGGGGTCATTCATTCCCACTCTTTTAAAGGGAATTCGTGAATGTCGTGAACTTGGGAAGGACTAGCATTTCAGGGAAAATGGTTAACAAAAAGAAGCACCCATGTGAACTAGTGGCGTCAGCAAGAAAGTTGCACACATGAATCATTTTGTTGTTCACCATGCCCAGTGGGCACAACACTTGGAATCCACGTGGAAATCATGTGTAGTTTTGGTGAAGTGGTGGATCCACGAACTTTCACGTGATATACACGTGAATTCAACGAGTAGTTAATCACGTGGAATAGATGTGTCAAAAACACGTGGAAAAGACAGAGAATTTTAGGACCCATTTGTAAATTATTATTTATATATTCTTTTTTTCAGTTTATACCAGAAATATGGGATTATGTTAACCTAACAGCCCTACCTAGGCATGTGCTATATATGACAAGATATAGTGGGTTTCACAACTTTTGGTGCTATCGATCGATGAGCTCTGGGGATGATGATGGTTTGTGGCTTTCAACAGCTTAGTTACTATCTTGACTGGGGTCTCCTGGAATAATGAGTCGAAATTCAGGTGTGATACTCTCCAGACATAGGCGATGCTCGAACCCCTGTCCTGCTGGTCCGTGGTTGAGACCCGGGGGTTGAGAGCGCTGTCATGGGCCTCATCGAGCTCTTGAGAAACCGCTTTCCTCGCTTCAGTTTCATACCAATTTATTTTGCATGATTATGATCAATATCGAACAAATACACGGTACACAGTATAAATTATTATTATTGAAGACGAGATTTTTTGCGTCATACTGAACTAGGAAGATTTGATTTAGAGCAGTAAAGCAAATACGAAACTAATTTGTTCGTAACACTCGATTGGCGCAATTTGTTGCAGTTGTGGAAAGTTGAGAATTCATTTGCGATATTTTTTGACAGTTTATAGGTTTACAAGTGAGTGGTATTTAAATGTTATTCTTTTAATGAAAATAAGTTTACTCAAGTGGTTGTGCAAAAACTGCTTGCCGTATATACTTTGTTCATGGTTTAATTTTATGCTCATTGGTGCTTGAAACCTCTATAATCGCTCTCAGCAAAGTGCCAGCCGTTGCAGCGGAATGGCTGTAGGCACGCCTCGTGCGTATTGAGAGGCTTGCTCCTTAATACACCACAACCATCTTATACACACGCCATCGTTCATCTGTTTCTCCATCTCACAATCATCGTTCATCTGTCAATCCATCTCACACAGTCGTCATCGCTCATCTGTCACTAAGTCCCCCAGTCATGGCTCATCTGTCATTCATTCTGGCAGTCGTCGGTTGAGCAATGTTCCTTTAACATAAGTGCAATTTTGTAAATATTTTACTCTTTAACTATTTACTTTATTTTAATGCTGCTATTGATAAAGGAAAAAGTATCATTTTAGTATTATTTACATGTTTGTAGTCAGCAGGATAGTTATTATACACTGCAAAATTTGTGTGTGCTCAGGTTTTCAGAAGCGCTGCCTACATCTCCTCAAATCAGGGATATACTGAACAGGCAGGAGAGGAGAGAGATGGTCGATAGTGGAAAACAGTTTCCTGAAGCTGTGCAGATGAACAGTACTGAGAAACTTCCACATTTCAATGAGCAGTTGATGGACAACCAGAAAAAGAATTTGTGGGTATGTAAAATTGCAGTTTTGTTAAGGAATAGTAGGTGTCAGATCTAATAAACAGCAATGAAATATTTTCCACAAAAATGCCTCCATATTTTCATATACTGTATTGTCTGGAATGACCGTTACACCCAATTCAACTAACATGCTTTTGAATTATTCCTTATGGTTTTGTGGTCATTTATTTTTGCATGAATAATCATTTATATATGTAAAAGAATACTCTGAACCGACAATTTAAATTAGCCAGTTAATTCAAACACATTGGGTAAATGTCACATTTTTGTGCCAGTTTCAGAAGTGCATGAAAATTGGTGGTAGCAGTCTTTGGGATATGGTGAACAATTTGACAAGCAGGTGAGATTCTCTCTCACTCTGTAGATGTATATGATGTGGACATCCATGATCCAAACGACTTTCACATATGCATTTTGTACGCATTAGCAATGTTTAAGACATTTTTATGCACCAATTGTATTCATACAGACATATTGCTTGCAGATTTTTAACCAATTCCCTTCAGTGCAAGCTTAACATGAAAGGGACCAGAGTTGACAAAGCCAGCTTGGAGAAAATGGCACTCTGCAAACTAATTGTTGGTAGGTTCACCATTGGCTAATTACTTGGAAATCCATGATAGTATTTGGGTTTAATGATACACAATAATGAATGAAAGTCAGTTATACGATGTATGAAATTGAAAAGCTTAAATTGTCCACTTTGTACTGTGCAGAAAGTGTAGTGAAGAGTCATGGGTCAAACGAGGCTGCCGTTAATGTCTTACTAGCCAACCGACTAAGGAATGCACCCAAGAGAAAAAGTTTAAATATTGCGTATTAGTAATTTTTGTTGATATACTCACACATATTGATTTTTAATAGATTTGACAAGATCATTTACTTTAAGTGCCACTGACATGCAAAATTCGAATTTGTGTTGTCATCTAATATTGTGACATTTTGACTCTAGTATGACTGGGAGTCATAACTGGTTCCCGAGATATGACCGATCGAACTCGCAGACTTTCCTGTGTGACGTCATCGAACTCATTCACTCACTTTCGTTAAGTGGTTCACTGATGAAAGACATTTACCCAGATGAATTGGACTGCATTGTGTAAATAAGGTGACGTGCTAGTTCGGTCATACTAGTGTCACTACAAAATTATCTTCAAAATTACACAACAAAAATTCCGTTTTGCATTTCAGTGGCCTTTTAAGTACATTTTATTATTTGCATTTTATTAGGGTGAAAGTAAATCATGTTATATCTGTGTAGATTCATGATGCTCATGCATGTAGTGACTGGTTTAATGTGTTTATGAACAAACCTGCCTTTTTTCCAATAATTCTTTGCCTTAGTATGTTGACATTTACTCGTAATGTTTAAAAATGATGTTTAATATCGGTATTTATTTACTAATAATTGGATGTTTCGGAGAAATAAATGTACTTGGTTCAATGATCTTGTTGAATCTATTAAAAAACAAAATGATTGTATTGTTGCATTACTAAGTTGACTTAAGAGGAAGTAAAAACCACCTGAATAAAGAAATTTTGTATTGTTGAATTTAGGTGGAAGGGCACACGTCTTTTCCACGTGTCTATATCCACGTGGTTTCGACTTGCTTTTTACGCCAAGTAATAAGCATGATGTGTTGTAGCGAACTATAACGAATCGGAGTGATTACGTAAGAGTCTTAGTTGTACCAGCGTTTGCAGAGGCAATGCACAGTATAAGTCGAGGGTTCATGTGACGGCAGTGCATAATTATGCTGCAAGTAAAGACATTGTCTTTTGCACTTGTATTTCACCAAAGCTTCAACTGATAGGAAGCATTTCCATTGCATCAGCATTATTAATATATCAGTCAAAACGTATAATAAAACCGATTGCTTCAACATGAATAGATAAAAATGCGCACAAGTGTGCGCTGCATTGCGTTGATGATGTATTCTAACGCTCATCGCCCTCCTCTGAGCAAGCCAAAATGCTGACTAAAACATGCAAAATAAGAATGTTTTGATGATCACAGTATTAATGAACTGATGTTGAGCCCCGCTGCGTTCTGTGCTCATAATACATCAAATGAAACGTTACATTGCGCATTCTGACGAAGAAGGCAGGTAGATAAATAAACGCACCATCCATGGAATAATCTGCGTGTCAATTAAACTAAACAGATTGCTAGTTTTTCATTCAATCCATCCTGACCAAAGTTTTGTACTTCCTTTGACAAAAAAGCCTGGTGTGGTTTTGAAGACTTGTTCTTGTGTCAGAGATCACATAAATCACGCTAGTAATTATCTCACAGACAGACGCAAATGGTTATGCCGAATTTGACACCTTAAGACGATGCTTGTGCTTTCTTAAGAGCGTCCATGTGTTCACAAAATATATCAACCTCACACAACAATAATGAAACAAAAATGGGATTACAGAGTGACAAAAACAAAGCAAAGATTGAATTGATCAGAATCACGTTTTTTCTTGCGCCCGTGACAATGTTAACCAGTGTAAACGTATTCCAATGCCAGTTATTTAACATAATCTCGAGGCAGCTAGGTATGGTTGGACAGGTGTTTTTTCATGATGACGTGCAATGGTGAGCTGTATGTGTGACATAAGTAGCACCAGTTTACGAACTTTCGTTCGGTATAGTTTAAATACTTTTTCATAAGCTGTTTTTGTAGCTAGTTTTGCCACCTGGGAAACCATTCAGACTGAATGTAACATAAAAAGTTGGAGTCGGAGGCAAACACAAAGCAGTCGAGAATCTTAGCCACATAGAAGTAGAGCACTGATGTGTTGCGGCGCTATACTGTTCTATCATTTATACTACTTCTATGGTTTCGATAGAATAACTGTATTTATATATATTCTCATACAGCGCACTAACAATACAATTTGAGGAAGTGTTGTTCATTATTTCGTCAACAAAGACATTTCTGTGATCTCTGTGGGTCTATATGTGTGATTTCACCTCGTGTCACGATTGCAGATCTCTATGCATCGTCATATTGTGCATCAGTGTGCGGCATAAAACCCTCGTCCCATGGTATTACGGGCTCAATGGTTTCAGTCTAAGAGGAAACAGTTTTCGACATTATCTGTGAACAAATCCATCTTATACACCCGCCATCGTTCATCTGTTCCTCCATCTCACAATCATCGTTCATCTGTCAATCCATCTCACACAGTCGTCATCGCTCATCTGTCACTAAGTCCCCCAGTCATGGCTCATCTGTCATTCATTCTGGCAGTCGTCGGTTTTCCTTTAACATAAGAGCAATTTTGTAAATATTTTACTCTTTAACTATTTACTTTATTTTAATGCTGCTATTGAGAAAGGAAAAAAGTATCATTTTAGTATTATTTACATGTTTGTAGTCAGCAGGATAGTTATTATACACTGCAAAATTTGTGTGTGCTCAGGTTTTCAGAAGCGCTGCCTACATCTCCTCAAATCAGGGATATACTGAACAGGCAGGAGAGGAGAGAGATGGTCGATAGTGGAAAACAGTTTCCTGAAGCTGTGCAGATGAACAGTACTAAGAAACTTCCACATTTCAATGAGCAGTTGATGGACAACCAGAAAAAGAATTAGTGGGTATGTAAAATTGCAGTTTTGTTAAGGAATAGTAGGTGTCAGATCTAATAAACAGCAATGAAATATTTTCCACAAAAATGCCTCCATATTTTCATATACTGTATTGTCTGGAATGACCGTTACACCCAATTCAACTAACATGCTTTTGAATTATTCCTTATGGTTTTGTGGTCATTTATTTTTGCATGAATAATCATTTATATATGTAAAAGAATACTCTGAACCGACAATATAAATTAGCCAGTTAATTCAAACACATTGGGTAAATGTCACATTTTTGTGCCAGTTTCAGAAGTGTATGAAAATTGGTGGTAGCAATCTCTGGGATATGGTGAACAATTTGACAAGCAGGTGAGATTCTCTCTCACTCTGTAGATGTATATGATGTGGACATCCATGATCCAAACGACTTTAACATATGCATTTTGTCCGCATTAGCAATGTTTAAGACATTTTTATGCACCAATTGTATTCATACAGACATATTGCTTGCAGATTTTTAACCAATTCCCTTCAGTGCAAGCTTAACATGAAAGGGACCAGAGTTGACAAAGCCAGCCTGGAGAAAATGGCACTCTGCAAACTAATTGTTGGTAGGTACACCATTGGCTAATTACTTGGAAATCCATGATAGTATTTGGGTTTAATGATACACAATAATGAATGAAAGTCAGTTATACGATATATGAAATTAAAAAGCTTAAATTGTCCACTTTGTACTGTGCAGAAAGTGTAGTGAAGAGTCATGGGTCAAACGAGGCTGCCGTTAATGTCTTACTAGCCAACCGACTAAGGAATGCACCCAAGAGGAAAAGTTTAAATATTGCATATTAGTAATTTTTGTTGATATACTCACACATATTGATTTTTAATAGATTTGACAAGATCATTTACTTTAAGGGCCACTGACATGCAAAATTCAAATTTGTGTTGTCATCTAATATTATGACATTTTGACTCTAGTATGAGTCATAGCTGGTTCCCGAGATATGACCGATCGAACTCGCATACTTTCCTGTGTGACGTCATCGAACTCATTCACTCACTTTCGTTTAGTGGTTTACTGATGAAAGACATTTACCCAGATGAATTGGACTGCATTGTGCAAATAAGGTGAAGTCACACAGGAAAATCTGCTAGTTCGGTCATACTAGTGTCACTAAAAAATTATCGTCAAAATTACACAACAAAAATTCTGTTTTGCATTTCAGTGGCCTTTTAAGTACATTTTATTATTTGCATTTTATTAGGGTGAAAGTAAACCATGTTATATCTGTGTAGATTCATGATGCTCATGCATGTAGTGACTGGTTTAATGTGTTTATGAACAAACCTGCCTTTTTTCCAATAATTCTTTGCCTTAGTATGTTGACATTTACTCGTAATGTTTAAAAAAGATGTTTAATATCGGTATTTATTTACTAATAACTGGATGTTTCGGAGAAATAAATGTACTTGGTTCAATGATCTTGTTGAATCTATTAAAAAACAAAATGATTGTATTGTTGCATTACTAAGTTGACTTAAGAGGAAGTAAAAACCACCTGAATACAGAAATTTTGTATTGTTGAATTTAGGTGGAAGGGCACACGTCTTTTCCACGTGTCTATATCCACGTGGTTTCGACTTGCTTTTTACGCCAAGTTTCCACGTGTATTTCACCAGTTTTTCAATGTATTTTCCACGTGGATTCCACGTGTTGTGCCACTGGGTGTGCAATATTACCGTTAAACAGGTGTTTGGTATATTGAAATAAATGAGCCCCTCAGGGGTGCACTTTAGGAAAAATCATAACAATTCTGTGCTGAAAATAATTCATTGCTTTTGAGTTTGATGTCCGTAAAATTGAGTTCAATCCTTGACCCCTACTATGTTCATGACCTCTGTAAAATCCGATTCCTTATTACAATATATATTAATTAAATGCAAAAAGATGATTTTGTATCCGCTATTAATAACAGTATGGACACAAACAATGTCGTTCTTGGCACAAATAAGTTACGATATCAAATATACATATAACAGCAAAATATACAAATATTAAGATTTTAAATATACATAAAATAGCAAAATAAACAAATATTATGCCTTTCAGATCTCATCGTCCTCCATCATATTTTCCAAAGTGGCACATGCGAATGCAGTCCGAATTACTCTTTCAATAAACAAAATTGTTGCTGTGTTGCCCAGCAAAGTGAATGTTTAAGCGAAAGAGGGTCGACACTCAAACGGTCACTCGAAAAATGTTCATCTTCCATGTAAGCTACAGAGCAATGATATCACACGTACTTGACAGTAGAGACAAAATATTCTTCAATAATTCAACCTCGGGTCACCATCGATATCCCTCTGGTCAATAATAATCAACCCAATTGTTACGAGAGGATCATGTCTCACACTAAGCATTTAATGGCGGTCTGTATAGCGGTGAGGAAGGGGTGTCAAGTATTTTCCCAAACCATGCGTATGTATTCCACCCATTCGTTGCTCGTCAGTAAGTTTTCTATGCCAAAACTACGAACGGGTTATTATCGATGATCTGCAGTAGTCATCTTTCTCCAACATTCTATACTTTGTACATCACTCGTCAGTTATCATCTTTGATCTGCAGTAGTCATCTTTCTCCAACATTCTATACTTTGTACATCACTCGTCATTTATCATCTTTGATCTGCAGTAGTCATTATCGACATCGACTAAGACTCTCTTACCAGTGATTGAATAGGCCAGTTGACTCCAGCACTCTATACTTTGTACATTGCAATATGCTGAAAATCAATTACGCCAATGAGAAATTGTAATTGTCACGAATCTACGAGATTATTATCCAGGTTGAGTTTTGAATTGCCTGATTAACTGAAGTGGAAACTTGAAGACATTATTGCAATGAAACTTCTCTCAGATATTGCCTTCAAAATCTAACAAACGCACAAAACCATTTTGGATATATTAAGAAATACTTGATGCCCAACATATTTACACGTTATTGCAGTTGCTTGCCTGTATTGTTATGCTGTACGTGAGCTGTTTTTAGCCAACCAATTGGTCGCGAGAAGCTATAGTTTATATATCTTTGTTAAATGACATATTTAAGCCAGTAAGTCCGCCTATGATAAAACAAAAACAACATAAAGCCGGTGTGGGGCGTGTTTCCGGTGACAATTCACGTCTGAGCATTGTACAGAACAACTGAACAATGATGTCTTACATAGGAGCTGAAAATGAGGGGAATGAATTGACTTTGGTTCAGCGGGCGGTAGCATGTGTTAAAGATGCGGCAGTTTTTAAACACGCACGGTATAAGGATAAAGGGTGATAGTCGATTAACTTTATCAAGCAGAAATAAACTAGATGCAATGCTTATAAAAACCTAATTACTGCTTGTCTGAGATAATTTTAGAATAAAGCCAGCTCCAATATACAAGAAATGAACATGGGCAATGATCTCCATGTGTAGTCCTCATCTCTATATTGAGTGTACCTTGCAATGGGAATGGTGCAAATGTAATCGAGTTCAAAATGTGGCTAGTGTGATGTGGGTCGCCAATTCTGGCGCTTGGTCAGATAAGCTTCCAATGAGACCAACATGACAGCTTCTCATAGTTGTGCATATGACAAGCAATCAGAACAAATGTCATCTTATAAACTACCTTGACAGTAGGTCGGGAACTCTCGCAGTTAAAAGAATCCGCAGAAGTATATTCGGTAGCTAGTCATTTGTACTCGTTACATATTATTAGTGTCACAATAGCCTATTGGGATCAGGCCTTTAATAAGCATGATGTGTTGTAGCGAACTATAACGAATCGGAGTGATTACGTAAGAGTCTTAGTTGTACAGTATAAGTCGAGTCAAAACGTATAATAAAACCGATTTGCATCAACATGAATAGATAAAAATGCGCACAAGTGTGTGCTGCATTGCGTTGATGATGTATTCTAACGCTCATCGTCCTCCTCTCGAGCAAGCCAAAATGCTGTCTAAAACATGCAAAATAAGAATGTTTTGATGAGCACAGTCTTAATGAACTGATGTTGAGCCCCGCTGGGTTCTTTGCTCATAATACATCAAATGAAACGTTACATTGCGCATTCTGACGAAGAAGGCAGGTAGATAAATAAACGCACCATCCATGGAATAATCTGCGTGTCAATTAAACTAAACTATCCATCCTGATCAAAGTTTTGTACTTCCTTTGACATAAAAGCCTGGTGTGGTTTTGAAGACTTGTTCTTGTGTCAGAGATCACATAAATCACGCTAGTAATTATCTCACAGACACACGCAAATGGTTATGCCGAATTTGACACCTTAAGACGATGCTTGTGCTTTCTTAAGAGCGTTCATGTGTTCACAAAATATATCAACCTCACACAACAATAATGAAACAAAAATGGGATTACAGAGTGACAAAAACAAAGCAAAGATTGAATTGATCAGAATCACGTTTTTTCTTGCGCCTGTGACAATGTTAACCAGTGTAAACGTATTCCAATGCCAGTTATTTAACATAATCTCGAGGCAGCTAGGTATGGTTGGACAGGTGTTTTTTCATGATGACGTGCAATGGTGAGCTGTATGTGTGACATAAGTAGCACCAGTTTACGAACTTTCGTTCGGTATAGTTTAAATACCTTTTCATAAGCTGTTTTTGTAGCTAGTTTTGCCACCTGGGAAACCATTCAGACTGAATGTAACATAAAACGTTGGAGTCGGAGGCAAACACAAAGCAGTCGAGAATCTTAGCCACATAGAAGTAGAGCACTGCTGTGTTGCGGCGCTATACTGTTCTATCATTTATACTACTTCTATGGTTTCGATAGAATAACTGTATTTATATATATTCTCATACAGCGCACTAACAATACAATTTGAGGAAGCGTTGTTCATTATTTCGTCAACAAGGACATTTCTGTGATCTCTGTGGGTCTATATGTGTGATTTCACCTCGTGTCACGATTGCAGATCTCTATGCATCGTCATATTGTGCATCAGTGTGCGGCATAAAACCCTCGTCCCATGATATTACGGGCTCGATGGTTTCAGTCTAAGAGGAAACAGTTTCCGACATTATCTGTGAACAAATCCAACGTATTTGATAATGCCAAAATTAAGCATAACATACAAGTGAGTCGATAAACAATTGTGCGGTGTTATTTGGCGCTTGAGGCATCGTTAATGAGCATCCACATGTAGTATATTCTGTCTTTATTGATAACTCGTCGAATAACTAAATCTTCACCAAGTGACGATTTTCATCTCGAGCAAACACAAATCCGTATTAATTAGCTGATAATGTCACAACCACATGATATGTTTCCGTTCAATACGATGTCGTCAGTCAGGGTAGAGTTTGCGATCATCGCATTGCTCGTATATTTAAACCACACGCTGGCATGATCTTGCACTGGTAATTGAATGTACAACTTCTGATCAAGAAGTCAAGTAATATCACTTGGTATTGTTCTAGGGCTACATGCACTGTCAAAGTTTGCACTCCGATATATTTTCCTGCTTTATGAGACCGTGGTCCAACAACACAATACGATGACTCGGACACGATAGTGAATGTGGAAGTTGCGCCGGAATTCCTCGTATACATTTATTGTGCATTTTATCCAGTAATATAATGAGAAAAGCGTCCCTACAGGATATATTAATATTTACTTACGCGTAATTAGATTATGAATAAAAAAACCATAATCTCTTGTCTCAAAGAACAGCTTATAACAGTAACGCTTCAGAATGTCATTAGTTAGTCTTTAGATTGCTTCTTATTTTGTATTCTTAACTATCAGCATGTCAATGGCAAGATATTTTTGCCCAGGGCCGCATAATCAACCAACCTGATAATAACTTACGGAGCTTGAACCACCAGTGAGTAATTTGCCTAAATTAGAGACATGTACATCATCTAACTGATAAGTGAATGCAGTACAAATTGTTTTTGAATTCTAGTAGACTATGCATTGATCCAGGTCAATGGGCATTTCTCTAGAGCAAGGCATGCAGATAGAGACACGCCCCATTTGTATTGACGAAGAGAATCGATGCCATCGCCATGCGCACCTGTCATATCAGGTAACCGCACCTGAGGAAATTCTCGTTTCTGAATATAGAATGTTCATCTTAATAATAAGCGCCACTCTTAAGTAAGACTTAACAACTATTACATTTGACCAAAATCAGAAATAAAATCATCTTATGTATGTGTTAAAGCATACACAGAGCAACGCAATGTTATTGACGATTCTTTAAGGTCTGTGAATCGACGCCTAACTATCTCAAACATTCTTTCAAACATTATATAGTAATACTCATTGATCTTTGCATGGAATGTTTCAAATGACTTCAAAGCTACTTGAATGTGTAAATGAATCGGACCTACTGGTGCATGGAACTGTTAATCAACAAAAGAATCATAAGCTATATCCATTTGAAAACATCAAAGGTATGCCTTTACCGATTTTGTCAAAGCCAGTTTTGGCAATTGCGTGATAGCGCGATATATTTGCAGCTGCACATGAAATCGTATATTATGTAGGCATTAAACGTTTTTCCACTTTTCTGTAAGTGGTAACTATACCATTATATATATTCATTACGGCACAAAGCCAATTATTTGAACTCATCGAACCAGCTATGCGACATATTGTGAAGTGCTCTTTTGAACTTATCAAGATTACCATTCAATGAAATTACTTGCTATAATGATTCTGTCTTCAGCAATTAGTCCATATTTTGCAGTTAGCAGGATTATTATTGAAGAAACTACTCACTAACAAAGCACACAAAACCGAGAGAACTCTTCACAAAATAGAGCTTGATTCCATTTAAAGGGCTACAATCACAAACTTGAAAACCGGCTGGGGAATTTTTGCTTCCTTGATATTGACAAACATCTCCGTGTTATTTCGGTCACCATCTGTCACAAGACGGCCACCACCATTTCAAGTTATTAACAGGAGGGGTTGAACCAATGTCATACACAAAACTGATTATATTGAGGCATATCTCACACTTCCCAATATCAAATAGGACACTTCACAACCTTATTTGTCTTCAAAGTGGTTGGGTCGGTAGTAAATGATATATTCCTACCTCCGGGTTTAAATGTGTCTGTTAATGTGAATGTATAACAAGTGAGCATGCCACATATGAGCAGCGTAGTCTTTCTGAAAATCACCTAGATGTTTCTGATCAATTCGGGGGAGCAGTTGCCTCGACTAATCAGCCGACCTGACGCCGAGCCACGAGACACTGAATCAACAGTCCCGTGTGCTTTTGTTGATTTTATGGTTGCGGCGCCAGACGATAGACCATTTGTGTCACTCATTTGCATATTCGCTGCATAGCTAGTCGAAGTGAGCCCTCTTTGCGTGGCAGTAAGCTGTTGACAAGTATTGCGCAAGAAATGTTGACGGTCAAATTCATGTTACTATTTTACTAAATTTCATTACGATTGCAGATTGCCACTGCCTGTGAAGTAGTAAAGGGACACGCTGACATTGTGGCTTCGTCATTGACAGTTTAGGAAGGGGTTAGGTTTATTACGATGAGTTTGTCTTTTATCATAAAATGCTGTGATATTTGCACACGATACTGGGCACTTTGCAATTGACCGCACCATGACAGACTTAAACATTGACAGATATAACCAAGTTTTGCTCCCTTCACCCGTCCTGCCCTGCCTTGCTCGACCCAAACACTTCACCATCCCCAGTCTTTGAATATAAGCCCATTCATACCTATCACCTTTGACACAACAATGGAGTTGCTCTATTGGTTTGTCTTATGTTCTTTGTACATACAAAGATAACTAGGTAAATGATGTTAGCGCATTGACGAGAACGATGGATTACCGCTCTATGCTCAGCCTTGAATACCATCCTTTACACTACAGCACTTTATCTATTTGTTTTTATCAAATTTATATGCCACGTGATGAAGCAGCCGGTGGCCTATTTGACTCCATCGTGCAGATAGACCGAGTAAATTCAAGGTTATTGGGGATTATAAGCGATCAATCGCAAATAAATCTTTCCTTCTCGGCATCAATTTTACAAAATCCTTTCTAATACAGTTAATACTTGCAATTGCTTGCTTAAGAATGATGGCACTATACCAGCATAAAATGATGCAAGATTCACAAAGTGATGTAGTTCAATGTGGGTGTTTGTTCATAATTCGAGTGTTTTAACGACTCGTTAAGGAATAAATTGTTTTCTCAATATTATCAGGATAGGCTATTTACACTGTACTTATAGGTAAGCGACGCCAGCGACGCCAGCGACGGCAGCGACGCCAGCAACGCCGTGTGTGACTGCGACTAGTCTAAGAAGCTATTACTTATCTGACTAGATTTCATGTAGTTGCCAGATTTTCAGCCTTATAGTGAACGTAATATAATTTAATTGGATTATCACCATTAGACGAAGTGCAGTAGTCATGTGTAGCTCACAAAAACACCGGTCGTAAGAGTTGAATCCAATTATACGAAGCCGACGCGTCACTGCTTAAAACTCTAATTAAGTCACTGCAATATTGTATTTTCGTTTGCATATGAAGTGTCCTGTAATTTCAGTTGCTATAATATAGAGAGTGAGTCCATGTTTTTTGTCCGTGTTTATTTAACATGCTACCATCCCAGCATTAGACATTTACTCATGTACATATTGCCTTTATGATGGTCTATTGCTGTGCGTGAGGTGAGTATATTTGCCATTTGCAGCAGAAATAGAGAGCGATTGCGAACATAAGCAAATGATTGGTACACATAACATTTTTATTGCACAGAGTATATCTGTCATATATAGAATTTGATCTGCATTTGCAAGTGTCTTACTTCATGATTAACTAATACCCTACGTTAATATTTAAGTGCTTTCACCCGAGGGAAAGCTGTCAGACTGCGGTGAACGTGATTCTAAACCATATTCTAAGGGCATACCCTTGTCACGCACCTACCTCCCTGAGAACCCATCATGACCGGCAGCTTACTCAGAATCTACACTCTTGTCCTATATATGAAGTTTTCACGGAAGAATTAACATACTGGGAGGGGATGAGGGCGAGGGGGTTATATTGCCGACTGCGTAAATGAATTCACAGTACGGCGAGCTATTTCAATAACAACAGTAACAGTCCAATTCCCCACACAGCAAAAATGGAATTAATGTTCTGTCGAATCCAGATGGTACATAATGGATTCCACTGAGCTTATAATTGATCTAATCTGAACATTAGTATCACGTGTTGAGTGGGCAAACATCGATGCGTTCATTATTAGCCGAGAACCTATGATAAATTAGCCAATCCTTTGGTGTCTGAATAAGCAGAATCAATCAGTGTCTTTGTGCAACAGCATCAACAATGATTTCCTGTTCTGCCACACCCGAGCAATCGGTAAGGAGAGTAATTGTGTATTATACTGGGCATGAAAGTAACAGGACAATAGCGCTTACCGATACATGCTATATGTATCAAATCAGTCACAAAGCCATGGGAACATTTCTTGCGACGTGACACTGTACTTCGGTGCATTAGCCAATACAGGTGAATTTGAAAACCGCTCTCATGTATGTCATAATGGCCCAAAACATACTTCACCTTATCACAAACCACCTCCAGCACATTAACTCTGCTCTTGACAAACGTAATATTGCCGAACCCGATCGCTCACCAACGTGTGAATCTCGTCCATTAAGTACATTATGAGTGCCCTTGTTCGCGGGTTGCCATGCAGGCCTTGTCCCTGTTGTTGGCAGACTACTCAGCATTAATAAAAGCTCAGTTTGATATTATAGCATATTAGTCATCAACAAATAATCATTTCATGTTCATATATATAATATGTGGTCCGTTTTTTGTGGCGGATATCTGAAAATAAAACCTATTACTTTTTTTTTGAACAATCCTGGATAATTATACCTTTCAATCACCATTTGTTTTACACAGACTCCCTTAATTGTTATACGGTACCATTAGGATACTATGATTGTGTCGAGGCTTAGAGATATAATTCAAACCATAAACGAAATCATCCGTCCAATTATATCCCCAATTGCGTATTATTAACGCAATTACATGGTAATTATTGTACAAACCGGTCACATTTATTTGACAAATGACATGGGGCCTCCTTTCCTTGCACATGCGTCATTAAAGGGTGCACGCATTATCTGAAGGAAGAATGAGGATACGGAGCTGGTGAACAATGGTCCCTCTTTGTGGCTGCTTTTAAATATTCGAGGATTTAGGAATATCATACGAGAAAATGCTAGAACAACAAATACCAAGCTTTCCTGGGCATTATACCTCGCCCATTAAGTAGGTCAGATATTGTAGGGTGCGCCTTCATTGAAACACTCCCGTGATAATCTGTCATGCTGCGCCTATGAAGCATAATGCCACAATTGAAGCAGGTTGATATATTTATCATAACTGTAAGCTGTCCATCGAGTGTGATGTTCAGGTGGCGCGCCATACAGGGATTCGGTCAAGCTTTAAATTAGTAACGTCATAGGTAAAGGCTCTGTGCGCATGCAACCATTTTCTAAACGCCATTAATACACCATAATTAGGCGTCTTTTCAGTTTAATGATGTTATCCTTACCATCAACATCGTCGTATTCACAACCGAAGCTGCTGACAATAGGTAATAAGCTATAAATACAACTAATTAATGTATTAATATCTAAGTGTGAAGCTAAGCCACCGTCTCTACGAACAGCGCCGCTAAGCTTCTAATTAAGGTGGCTAATGCGGGGCTGTCAGAATAGTGGTTGTGAAGCAGCATGCTTAATTAAATAGCTACACGATATATTTCCTAACTGATGACCAGTGAGCTCTAATGATTTATAAGTTAGTTTGCACCCGTTTGATTAAAGCTATCATAGCATAACCTAACTGTAACCTAGTAAACACTTTGATAAAACTTTGCCAGTGGACTTTTCTCGCTGATATGCGGACACTAGTTCGGGATTCGTCTTAAGGCACTGGACGCACCGGGTCGCTTTTGAAGAGAGTTTGATGCTCAGAACCGATACGCCATTCGCTATTATTTGTTATCAAACATGTTGGGATTGGTGGTGTTATTTGACCGCTGCTTGCTATGCGGCATGTATGGCATACCTCGCTAATTAACACCGTAACTGACTTCTCATATTTGTAACATCTAAGCATTTCGCCACAAGCATCCCGTGGAGGGTGGATAATGTCTTTCAATTAGACTAGCCTCCGTACGGATGAACACATACAGGTAATGATGTCCATTAAGATAATGCCAGGGATCGAAATGTCATTTAAGTCATCAGGGACATACCTGTTAACGTCAATCACAACCAATCCTCCATAAGCGTGTCAATGAGCTTATCTACTATTTTGATTGTGGCGTTTCGTTCGTAATTGTCCAATTGTGCATCGTTATTTTTCCCTTGCACATTCAATAGGTCGTTTATGAACATATCTCACGAACACAGATTAGGGATTTTTTGGCGCTGTTGGGGCACATTAATCCTTCAAGTAAAGGTAGATGGTGATAAAGTAACAGGTAACAACATCTCAAGACTACTGAATCTCATCTGTTGTCTAATTCATTCAGTTACGGTAAAACACATTTTGGCAATGCATAGTTTGTGAGTGATTCCTTCAAGTCAAGATTAAAGCACTTCTTCATTCTTGTGAAAATGAAGATGGTTAGAATATATTCTTTAATACAGCGCATCACCAAATATAATGTATGTAACCATGTAGAGCAAATAGATGTGTAAGTTCCTCGAAGACATATTATGTAACAAACCCTTATTCATGAAGCACACTTCTCACATTTAATCATATTTCCTCGGCATCTTACGAATATGTGGCAGTCGTTATGTCGGTGTTTATGCGTGTGTGTATTATGGATGCGGGTGAATGTTTTGTGTGTGGTGGAGGCGTTATGGCAGATAAGTGTTGCTTATTCCAGGCATATAAAAGATCGATGGTTCAGGGCTGCTATCACGTATTAACGATGTAAAGATGACCCTGTAATGGCCCTTGTTATAATTGCACCTGCATTTATATGAAACGCTATATAAGAACATTACGTTCAAGTAGTATTATCTCATGAAATGATCATCAACTACTTGCGTTTGACATCATGGGCATATTGTAGAGCAAAAGTACAGGTGCGTCTCAATCTTAGGGATTTGTATCACTCAAGAGACCCATGTTGCTACCGTAATTGTACCCGCGATCAGGCGCTCTCGCATAATTGCATCGATTTTAGTCATGCCCTGGTCTCGCTATTAGCACTCACAATGGAGCCAGAGCTTATTTGTTTCTGCATCAGTGATGAAATACGAGCCTGTCATGATTTTCAGCGTCGAAGGTTCAATTTGTATGACCAAGGTTCATGAAAACCACCTTATATAGTGTTGAACAAGCTGTCCATGAGGTTTTTAAATCCACGTCGCTGAATGAAAAGAAAGCTTCTGAAACTGAGGTGTACGCGTGACCGCCATAAATACCTCACGTAGAGCATACAAGTTTAGTAAACCAAGGATGTATATAGATTGGAAATTCTGGGTGGGTAATCTGAAATGCGTGACAGTGGCATGAAACTTGCGGCGGAGGTTGGATTCTTTTCACGAAATAGATAGGGGGAATAGAAATAATGAATATCCGTTCGCAGGGTCAGGTGGGCATATGGAGGCATGTGAGGACAAATGAATATGACGAGCTATTATCATGGTATGGATAACTGCCATATTGCACCAGAGAAACAAATGTAATTATATCAGTTCTTGTTACTGTTGTTGATTGTTTACGCCTTTCATTTCCGCCAGAGATCTATCTCATTAACCTTAGTTCTGCGTTAGTGCTTAATGGGCCTAATGAACACTAGACCGTGGATCAGGAGAGTCGCCTGATCATGCCGTCTGTGCCGCGGCGTCGCCTGGGGCGCCTAATTGCATAACCATGCTCGTCCTAGGGATACAGCAGTTTGCTGGATTCTCAACATTAGGTACAAGTGAAAATGTGTGTTTAGGATTAATCTGGTTTTACTGAAGTCAGTGTTTCAATTCAAGTATTATAAGGAATCAGTCTTATTTGAATAAATTGATGCTGTTGAATTATCTGTAACTTGAGGTTTTCAGGAAAGTTGTTGCATATGCTCCAATGTGCTTATAGTATAAAAAGCCAAGTACCACGATTCTACCGCAAAACTTCACTCCAGGGTGTGCTTTGAGCGAAACGAACTTCGTTCCCTCTTTTCCGGAAACACCCATATCAAAGCCTTTGATCGTTGCTTATGACTAGAAGTGGAGCTTTAACATTTAGCCTCAAGGTATGCTAGAAAAGCCTTGGTAAAAGCATCGTTTATATTGATTTAAAGAGGGCTATGATATGGCTTTGTAGCTGATGCCGGCGAATGTTATTTTTGCATCATGTATTTTATCTGCATTGATGCAATCATTTATTATATTTGCCTGTTGCCATGCGATGACAGTTACGAAGTCACTTACAGCCGATATAATCATTTTGCCATCTGTCGTTGACGAGCCTCCCTTCGTTGACTAGCCACCCGTCGTTGACTAGCCATCCGTAGTTGACTAGCCACCCGGCGTTGACTAACCATCCGTCGTTGACTAACCTTTCGTCGTTGACAAGCCTCCCGTCGTTGACTAGCCACCCGGCGTTGACTAACCATCCGTCGTTGACTAGCCATCCGTCGTTGGCTAGCCATCCGTTGTTGACTAGCCAACCGTAGCCGGTGATGCAAACACTGCTACCTTATTCTAGTGCAAGCGACGCGTAAATAATTATCATGATAATTCCTGCGATATGAATAGTGTTGTGATATTAATAACGCTACCCACCGCTTGCTGTCAGCACTGCCAGTGGCGGCCCACAATCACACCATTGATAAAAGCGCCAGCTCGCTCCCGCGCGCATATTGCACTTGTTCAAGTGTGGTGGTCGGCTTATGGAGGTCTAAGGACAAGACCGATAATGATCTAACGGCTTTATTCTACGGATTGAATCTGCCGACAGCGGACGTTATCAACGCTCAGTCACTAGCGGGAATCTTGGCTAGGTGTAGCACAAATTCAATATAAAGGCATCACCGTTCACTCGGGAAGATACCGTACGATGCTTACTGACAGATCGTCATTACCTCAAGCCAATCGGACTTCTGCCATATATATTGCATGAAATGATAAAACCAGAATACATCGCGAGTATACGAGCAAGCAAGCAATCCGATGTCTTCATAAGACGCATTACAACAGTTATGCACATGGATATATGTCAAGATGTGGGATTGTTATTTCTTTCCGTGATGCACAGCAGTTGGTAACTGCCATGAATTCAGGAACGTACATTTATTGACAAATTAACCCGCGCGCTGTTGTAGCGGGAAGATATCAATATGAACACACCCATGGGGAAAGCAATGTCCAAGAGAGTGCTCGGAGTCGGTATTTTAGCATTCGGTGGCCTCATATTGGCAATTGGACTCATAATTGGCCTCGAATTCCCGAAATATGTGTATCGTCGGGCCCTTCAAGATGTATGCATTCTTAACGCCAATCACGAGGAATTTAGCACTTGGGTGAGTAAATCGAATGAGGATTCGAGTTACTCTAGGTGTAAATTAGTTTTACCCTGAAAAAGTCAAGGTCACATGGACACGGTTGTAACGAGATGGGACTGATGATAAGGTTTTGTATTTAAGTTTTCATCATTCCCGCTGCTCTACTACATGGCTGATGCATGGTGCCGAGAGGTCCATGAGCAAAAACACGTTTACATACAGTATAATTAAATGCCGAATTGAGATCATTCATTTACATGAGCCTAAGAGATTATTCACTCGTGCGTGAATATATAATTAATCATGTCAAACTAGAGAACATTATGGTTAAATGCAACTGCCAAGCGCGTATGTGATTCTGCATTGAGCTGACAGCATGCTTGATGTGTCCATATTTGTCCACGCATGCGCATTTAGGTGAAGGATGCTAACCGAAACAAAACTAACCGACTTTTCTTCTGGGAGCTGGTGAATGCCGATGAGTTCCTATATCACGGTGCCCTGCCCTCGGTAGGTCGCGCAAGCTGTTATTGCTTGGATGTATGTAATGCCTGTCCGTTATGTTGTGTGTTTTGTCATGCTGTTAGCTCGCGTATGGGGCATGGGGTGGTACGAGTCGAGCGTTTGAACTTAAGATATATTTAAGTCTTCCATGCATTGCCCTGCTTAGGTGGCCATGTTGATATCTCACCTCAGTGGTTGTATATGAGAATATAATCACATTACATCGTATGGGGTTTTTTCCCCTGCCTTAGGCCTATTCATGGATAATAATGCATTTTTTTAATAAACCGGACACACGTACAAGCATCTGTTGAAATCAAAGCCTTGATTCGTGTCACGAATCTCCACTTTCCGTATCACAAGTTGTGACTGTTTTTTTCTTACCATCTGTTGATATGTTGTATCTGAATGCGATATTATTTTAGCATATGTTTGTTGTATACACATTTGTTGTATTCCAAATCTCGATGGTGCACAGGTCATACAAAGAGGACCCTATGTTTATCAAGAGGAATCTAAGAAACTGGATGTTAAATTTCGAGTCCAAAATCATCACATCACATTTCGTCATTACACAACGCAGACCTTCGACGAGGCGCTGACCCGAGAAGAATGTGGACTGCAATGTTCGGAACACGATGAGGTTGGTAACTTGCTCCTCCTCATGCGCCAGTAAGACCTCTTATGGTCAATCATTTGATACACTAGCCATCGTAATCAGGCTCAATTAATTGTTATATCAGCGCTTGGTGTCTATGTGTATGTGTTGTGAATGATGTGCAGATGACGATATTGAACCGAGAATATTTCAGGGAGGTCAATGAAATGGGAGGGGCAACGAATTACGCTTTGTCGAAGATGTCAGACGTTCTGAGGCATGACATAGAACATATCACATTGTTTCATCAGCACCCTAACACCACTGCTCACACCATGAATTTACTGGGCGTGTTCTCTTCAGATGTAGATGACCAATTGGAGGAGCTTTTACAGTTCTCACAGTATTCGTTTGCTTCGTGGTTGTATGGGTGCACCACGGAGAACGCCGTACGCGTAATGGCGTCTCGCGGAGAGAGGAACTTTACGAGCCGGGAGATGTATGGCTTATACGGAGCTTTGACCAATCCTTTGTTGTGCGGCGCGCATAAATGTGCTTTGACAGACACGACATTCCAAGAGGAATGTGATACGCTTAAGCCTCTACCAAATATTCTCAACGTAACATATCAGTCAGTTCATTATTACTGCGATTCAGCATATTCCATGTTGCCATCATCATCACCATCGTCGACGTCGTCGTCTTCATCGTCACACCCTGTGACATGTGGATTGATTTTCTACTTGAGACGGTTCGAATATCTGAAAACGCACGGAACAGAGAGCGACTTAAGAACCATATCAAATATCATTCATCAATATTTGTGCACAGATGTTGAGATGTCATGTTTGTTGCTTCCTGATGATTTCAACACAAGGACAGCCTACATTGATGCAATAGCGGATTACATCTTCAATCACTTGGTTAAGTATGTATTTAGCAAAGTAGTGCTACTACGCGGCGAGGACTTGATTCATGTTAGGAGCCAGAGAGAACTCGCTCTGGGCTATTATCGATCCGAATATGTCAACAGCACTTTCAATGAAACCAAATACGTTCCCGGCATTCTTACGCACGACGAAATGAGTCCTAGAACGGCTGAGCCTGGAATACAGATGGCTGTGTTTAATTGCTATAACGCCTTGGGGGCGTTAACAAACTTCATGTGGAAATGTAAGTAAATAAACCTGTAAGTATACATAATTACAGTCGTGAATTACCGACTAGCGCCTTTTTTGAAAATACTGCTAAGTGTGAAATTTATTGTGCTTGTCTCCCATGTAACAGCTATATTAGCGATGTTGGATATATTCCACAGCTCAAATATATGAATATTAGGTCATGCGAATACGCATTATCTGACCAGATTAGTTTTGATTAATCAGCATATGACGGCAAAAGTCACGCAACCATTGATCAATTCCCAAGTACAAACGAAGATGAACGGAGTATATTTAGTCAGTGGCTTAACATGCCCCCATATAAGGACCTAAACGCCTGTGATCCCAGCGACCTCCTCCAGCAATCCTATGGCTTCTTCCTTCTACCTTTCTGGAGACGAATGTCTTTTTCAAAATCTTCACATCAAAGGTTATATGGAGTAACGCTAAGAAGACTAGCATTTGACCAAAGTGGGTTTCGTTTGATAAATGTTTTAAAATATAAGGTAATATCACAATTGAGAAACCTGACACAAAGCTCCCAAAGAATGAATACGACAATGCTTAATTGGTTGATTTCAGATAACCTACTTCCCAATAACTCATTTATTGATGAAGCAGGCTTGCAGGAAATGACTGGTTCTTTTGGCTACCTATCCTGGACAAGTCTGCCGTCTTATTTACTTGCTAATAACTCCGTATATGAAGCGTACAATATGGTACCATCCACAGAGGAGAATACACCCTACGTGAGTACAAAGAGCTAACATTGCACATTGTACTCCCAATGTCATCGACCGGAAATCAGATTGGACGTAATGGCACTACGTCTGATTGCTCATATAATATCTAGGCAAATACCTAATGTAAGTTTGATCTAGCCATATCCTGGAGTTAGTCTACCCTAATGACAATTTTGGCTTGATTGTATAACAGATAGATGTGGAGCCCGTTACAGGGGAAGCCTGGCGTGGCCGACTGCTCCATCAACACAGCGTCGGGATACAAGCGAGTGACGTCATGGTGCCGCGTGATCGCGCTCTTCTGATTGGCTTACTTAACTATCCAATCCCCGTTTATTGGCTGGATCACTCGTATGTTTTCAACGAACACGGACTCAGCAAGTACAAGAGTACGGTAAGTGATGTTGATCCGGTCAACCTAAATGAAGTTACGCGTGCGACTAACAAACTATATAACAAGACCTACCAATTAATTATAATGAACATTGTTTTTGTTGTGATAAGAACAGAGCAGCTTATTCATCAGCAAATAGAAGTCTGCTTTGCGTTATCGTAATGTATAGTCGTAATGATTGGGTAATTATCATGAGGTGGTGACTCACCGATTGGTAGGGCGGTTAGATAAGAAACGTTGTTCTGCATATTAGGGACAATTCTTCTAACCGTTTTTTAAAGACAAAATGGCGCGTGTTTCATGGGCATGGTGGCCCCATAATCGGCCATGGGTTTCGGTGGACAACTTTCTGAGCTACAACTTTTATGGGCGTGCAATTACATAAGTCTTGGGTTTTGTGCCATTTACAGGTGCAGAGTCTGATGAAAACTTCGTGCGGAGGTCTTATTGGACTGAGTGCTGTTGCTGCCGTGGTAATGTTAATCGGACTTTTGGCTGCTACTATCACAGTACGCGGGAGCAGAGTGGCGCCAATAGAAATCGAGGAAATGTCGATGTATTGACGGAGGATGCAAAGCTGTCTGTTTTGGAAACGTCTTATTTGAAGTAAAGTGCTTGACTCGTACGAACATTTGTGTACGTATGCATGTGACTAGATGGCCGCATCGTAGTGATTTTATTAACGAGGGGCCATATGTGTATTGCGAATGCATTTATATATTTCTTACATAATTGTTCATCATATAATTGATGACGAGCATGTGAATATGTTGTCGTCGTATGCACAATCATTTTACTGACAGAGATGCAACTTGGCACGTATTGGTAGGTGTTGATACCAATAAGCTGCGATTAGTTAGCATCGAGACTATTAAATCATCCAGAATATCATTACTGATAAAGTTTACACACATTAAATGTTTCGCAAAAGGCACTGTATGATCGTGAAAGCTTGAATCAATACGCCGTGTTTCAGCTACAACATGATATCGAATCGGCCATTGTTTACTTTTCATGTTATGTTGCTTTATATCAATTGAAAACAATAGCGAACATTTTATGCTCTAATGTTGTCGTTTCTTTGATAATATTTAATTGGCAACACACAATCAATTGTCAATCCTATTGCATGCTTCAATCAATCTTAAATATCCCATTGAAATAAAAACATTTTCATACGGAAAACGGACGGTTAACAATTGTCAAACCTCAAACTATTTAGCGCCCCAAGAAAACTCAGGTGTGTGATAAATAATTTGGTTTTGAGAAGGGAATAAAAATCATATACTGGTTATGCGATATGATTTATTGGTGTGCCTTTTGGTGTGTACATTTACTTATGCAATATGATGGTAATAATTATGAGGATGAACTTTCAGAGTTTCAGAGTAAGCAGTTGTTAGTATAACACTCTTTGTAATCAAATATCTTGTTAGGTGAAATAATATGAGGCCTTTTCAACACACATCCCATCCACTGAAAGTACCAATTACACCAGGCATTACTTATCACTAATTACGACTGACAGATCTGGTATGGAACTTCCTGCACGACTTAAACTTTGCGATAATTACATTTGATCAATATGTGGCAATGTGACACTGTTTAAACACCAGTAATAAAGTCACTCTATCATGTGAGGTGTTCAGCATGACCTTTGCTACATTAAATATATTTGTAAATTTACAAGATTTTGAAAAAGTAACTTATTTGTAAACGTCTCGACATTGAGTGATACGCTAATAAAATAGTGCATGTATTGAAATGGGCTTGGACTCAAAAAGTCATACGACTTATGTCAAGTACAAAATAGCTTCATATCCTATTTAAACCACAAACACTGCTGGCTTCAACAAACATATGACAGGCCAGATGTTAACAGTGTATGGCTTTGCAATTGATTTGTACCTATAATGCATCGTCGTTTCCAGGAATGCGAAAGGACTTAAACAAAAAGGATATGACAGCGCGACCTATGTCTATAAATGTAATTCGAAATTGTTCCGTTATTGCAATGTGCCAAGGTGGTGTAGAGCATACCTTGGACGAGTGGAACATATACGTTTGGTTTGCCGTACCAGCCATAGAATCCGAATAATACTACTTATGGATGAATATGAATGCCAGCCCAATAACCGGTGGAAATAAATGCACTATACCCAGATTTTCATACGCTATATAAGCTAATGAATATCATATACAACTATTGCTAATGCACTATGAATGTTTCACATATGCATAGTTGAGTAGCATCTGCGTATAATGTTAGCTAGGCAGCATGTAAATTGCCAGGTCAGGTATACAATATTGTGCCCCATGAAATAACATCCTGCCATTACATTACTCAAGGGCGGAGTATTGCTCCTGATTCTTTACAAAGAGAAAGGTACAGGTGTTTACAGCACAGTCTTTTGAAAATGTGACCCGGATCATATCGTGGTTAAATATTTGTGCTGCTTATCAGCAAAGATATCGCCAGGCAAAATTAGGTGGATATTTGCAGTAGATTTGACATTCAAGTGCAGGGTAGCAAACAGAAACATACAACAGACAATGAGAGTTTTATATCCATTCATTGCAAAAGCAGCGCACCTGCGAGACAGACATGCCAGATACGTTAACTGAAATCTGTCCGTCGTGCATTTTCTTCAAAGCGAATCTATTGAGGCTTTCATTGGCAGCGATCTGCCAAAACTCCAGTTATATCTACAGAATCAATAGAAATTCGCTATATTATCTTTAAGTAGTACGTGTGGCCTTAAAGATGCGATTTTGTTTCAATAATTGAGTAGTGCGAAAATGACTCGGTTGTGGTCATTGCATGGTATTGATAAGGCAAAAAAAAAATCGACAATTCATCGATTTCTGCACATTGAAAATACTTTTCTGAAATTTGTTTACAAAAACATACAAATGGGAGATAATAACTGGCCAGAGACGAAGCTTGTAAAGAGCCTTAAGCCGTGTATTTGGCGGACCATGATATTTTATACTAAATGATTATGCCTCGCTTTTCAACACATGGGTTAGACAATGCAAACAACAATAAGCCTTCGGATTTACGGATGTTTTTTATATGAAACTGCATACACTAGATCATCACTAAAAGAGTATTGTAATTGCTGTGGCTGTTTTGGATCCTTCGCATTGCACGTTTTATACTTCAATGGAACCGATGCGCTTACTGCCAGCTCGGTCACCATGCGAATATCTTAGTGGGTAACAAAATGCATTCGTTAAGTAAAAATGACCAATCAGCATTAACACTTCTACAAGCAATCTACACATTGAGCGTAGTCGGGTTGATAGTTCATTAAACATTCGTATGAAGATACCACTGTCGGTAAAGTGTGCTGTTGAATATAAATCATCGGGCTAGCATATCGATTCTTTATTGCTTCGGTGACGAATCAAATGCATGCTTCTCCAGTGAAGGCGATATCTAGACAATTCAATCACTGATCTTTCGATGAATGCCGGATAACATACATTTGGGAGTTCATTTCAACTAATTACTGGGCTTATACCGCTCATTCACCATAGTAATGGACGTTGTATGCTTTTTTGCAAACACACGTGTCTATTTGAGTGTCGGTGAAAGTATGTATATGCAGTGTTCGCTGGTATTCAACCAGCCGTATCATTGTACCAATCCCCGAGCTAATACAGATATATACACATCATGTCAAGTGGTAGTTATTAGGAATTCATCCCGTGAACATTGGATGTATATGATGTTTCCGCTTAAGAGGTGCAGTTTTTGTCTTAAGGATTTTTTTGAATCACATAGAACATCACAAAGCACGTATAGGTCACAATTGTATATCGAAACTCCTCTTTTTATGGTAGCTTTTGTGAACGTTTACCCTTAGGAATTTATTATAACTAAGAAACGTTTGTTTTTGATACAAACAACGTAGTTATTTCAAACCAGAAACACCGCAAGGCCCATTGGCCATTAGAATCAATCATATTTCATTGTGTTGCAACAATCAGCCTTCAGCAAGAACTGCTTATCCAGTGTGAGGTTGTGACAAGTGTGGTTAACGTTGGCATCGCCATCGATCCTCATCGTAAACACGAAAGATGCGTTTTTTTCCTTGGGATGTTTTCCTGCCGGTAAACAATTACATGGTCTGTACTCCATCATTTTACAAGCCTCAGTGATGACAGATAATAATTCAAGAAGGGAATATTTGCTTGCCTTAGTAAATAACACAGCATTCCCAATATATGAGACCACAAGAAAATGTCGAGCAAACGGAAATCAAGATTAGTGTGCTACGATTTTGTAATGGCTTCATAAATTGATGCATAACTATTCAGTACACTGCAAGTTTTAGAGACATTTACCATGTTGTAATCATAGTAGAACACGTTCATACTGTGCAATGCAGTTAATATTTACAGTGCCATCATTTAGAGCGATAAACTTATTTGAGCAGGCAATTCCAAGGATGATAACAATTAATGATTTCTCATGCGGATACAAATTCGAAAATGTAGTTAATGTGCGTATATGCGATTTCGATTCATACAGCATACCAAAATTTATCACCAGATGTGGAAAGTGATTACTTATGTATTAAAGAACGGGCCGACGACGATGTAACAATTGAGGTTCAATATTCGGAGAGTGCCATTTATGTATGCAGAGTCTATGTCGAAACAATGATTGGCGAATGTTGGGACGATGTTTGAGTCTCGCTGCATAAGCCCATTACTTGGAACATAACCCGTTTTACCAGAGGGTTGCAATCCTACGCCATAGGGGTGAAATTGCAACGCGACGACTGAGTCAGTGAATGAGGATGGCGGACCCGATATGGATCTATTCATGTCTTTACCCGATGATAAGGGCATCAGGTCATATGATCGATGCCAAGGGGTGTGGCAGAAAAGATAACAACTTTTGTGTCGAAACTGTACACCATTAAAATTGACTTACTGAGTGTGCTTCAGGGAGGTTGTCATATAGTAAAGTTAGGCGTGGCCTAATCGACGGTAAAAGCCCAGCAAACATGCATTTCGTGTGAAAAGAAAAGTGGGAGTATTGTAGAACTAGTTAACTACGGTCCTGGAGCATATATAACCTGGACTAATAGTAATTTTTACATCAGCGATGGGATAATAACATCTTCGGGAGGAACAATATGTTTGTGTCTTGAACCATGCATTTAGTTTTTGTCCACATTGCAGAAAAGGTCGCTTGAATCATGGTTTGTATTTGGAAGAACGCGGCTGTAAGAGGCCTGCAATCTGTGATATTTCTCATATATTTCAATATTATATGAACAAGTCCTGACATGGTTCTCAGGAGTGAAAGGGATGCTGTGTCATGCTACGTGCTATGTAAGACTGCAAATGAGGGGAGAAGTTGCATAATAAAATTACTGATTCACACACACAAATATATATATATATATATACATGTATATATATATATATTTATATATGTATATATATATATATGTATATATATAAATATTTATGTTTATACATATGTATATATATATATATATATGTATATATATAATATATACATATATATATATCTATATACATATATATATATATATATTTGTGTATATATATGCATATATCAATATAAATATATATATATGTATATATATGTATGAAAATATATATATTTATACTATATATATATATATTTTTGCTCGGGATGCTTTCTTGCTAATGTTCAATAATTATTGACTATGACATTGTGATTTCTTGCCGTATTCAATACCCAAGGCATGCATCCCCCTTAATACGGCCACAAGACTAGGTAAGTCTATCAAACAGTGTTGAAAATTGCAGTACCACGCAATTGCGACAACCTTCTAATATGGATGTAGTCATTGAGTCGATCACCATTTGCACGAAACCAACTTACAACTGCTTATCATTTACCCCTTCCCCTAACCCCGTGACCTTCCATAATGTCATTTGGTTCGTTCTAGAAAGTTTCTATTTGTAAATCCAGTGTCAGTGCGTTTTGTATCACACAGATTCACAAGAAGGAGAGGAGGCAAACGAGGACATTAGCTGGTTTACTTGCAATGGCTTGAGATGGCTGAATTGGTGCCCCGATTGTTTCAAAGACATTTACCAGTTTACACTCATCATAGCACACTTATACAGTGTTCAAATTAAGCAATGCAGTGCTATAATTTGAAATGACACACATATTTTTTTTAAGCCCGTTTCTAACGATGATGCACAAAGGTTATAATTTCAAGTGCGGATGCTAACAGAGGAAAAGTGTCAGCTTTTATGTAATTTTTGATTCACGCAAAAACTGATGACAATATGAGGAAAGCCCATGCTGACAATCAATTAGTGCAGAATTCAGCAATTTGCCGTTTGCATATCAAACAGAAAGGAATGTGCACGCAGATAGCAGCCCATTCTTCTCTTTGATCATAAGATATTGTCAGTTGTAATTACCGTATCTATCAATCGTAAAGTTGTTCATTAAGTAACGCAACACATTGCACCTGCAGTGGTCAATGATTCAGGATTAAGATCTCAATATCTGGATAGATTAATCAATAAATACTAAGTAATTAAAGGCACACAATAGACATTAAGGCATTGAAGGATAAGCAGGTTTTTATACCTTACACTTTGAATTTATGACATGCCATGGAATAAAAATACGCAATGGTCCTCTTTTTATTTTTATTCCTTTGACCCCTTTGAGAACATCTTACTGCGTTCCCATTCTTTAATTACCGTAGATTATTGTTTTGATTCAAGTGCAGTGACCTTTTAGTAGCTCGGGGCTGGCTGTTGATTTGTCTAGCCTTATGAAGCGCTGTGCGATTATTCTAATCCCAACTTGAACTTTTTGCAGTTATAACCTCCTTGTCATACTTGTTTCACCCAAACCCAGTTTATTAGTACATGGGGTCTGGTGATGCCAGGTGCTTATTTTAAAGGGTAGAGAAGGGCGCCAATAAAAGGCTAGAGAGAGGGGGGAGAGAAGAATATAGTGAGAGAGAGGAGAGAGATATAGAGAGGGGATGGAGAGAGAGAGAGAGAGGTGGAGAGGGAGGGGGGTTGGAGAGATAGAGAATGAGTCACGTGACCTAAACAGTTATGAAAACGTTTATGATATGTTATAATGGAAAGATTCTTTCAAAAAAAACTACAAAGTGCTATATATTGTGTAACATATTGTCACAAACACACGCTAACACCCCTCAGTCAGACCCCGCATAATGTATGTGAAGAAGAATCGACAGAAAATACGTCACATTCGTAGCACAAATATGACATATTACGCATATACTGGACCTGCTGATCGGGTAGAATAAAAACAACAACAAAGTATTTCCTATCTGGTGTTTTTTGACTTTATATTTGTATCAGGACTGTCTCATGCTAAGCCTCTTTAGGCAAAGACCTGTTCAGAGCTTTGAATACTCACTTGTAATCCTTCTTCCTCTTCCGGCTCATCAAACAAAAGGCACACTCAGAAGTTGGGTGAATGAATGACTTTGAAGGTGGCGTCGACCTGCCATGTCTTAGCTGAGGACATGATAGCTAGCTGGTGCGGTGATGCGAAGAGCTAGTGCACGCGGACATCTTTGAAGAAAAAATATGTGGGGACGTGCTCCTCCTCTGCAAGCTAAACACAAGTACGCATACAGTTTTAGTGAACATAATTTGAACCATCTGTACATATATATATATATATATATATATATATATATATATATATATATATATATATATATATATATATATATATATATATATATATATATATATATGTATATGCCTTCGATTCACAATAAACCGTCATTTGTGCATTCGCAAGAGGATTGTCCCAATAATACTTCCAAGATAAAATGCAATCATTTCAATCCAAATTGAAAGAATATAATGTGTAATTTTTATTTTATCTCATATTACTAGATATTTCACGTCATAAGCAATACTTAGTCTTGGCAGTTGTTCGATCACTATGCCATGTCAAATCACGAAAATCGTGGCCATGCAATTACCCGTTTAATTATTGACATACAGCTTTTCTACCTCGCGAGCGTTGTGCTTATATTTTGCTCAGTGTCAAATGCCAATCAATGCCACAAAGAGGCACGCTCAAATAAGCAAATATTTGGGCGGATTGAGGTCGATCCTAAAGCCATCTACATGCATATTTCCTTCTTCCATGTAAGCTACAATTCCAAGTTAAAACCAAGAGCTCTGCTATAAAGCGCCCTTATATTTTTCATTAACTACCGCTAGTCGCATAGAATGAATTGTCATCGATATAAATCTTGTCGATTATGTGGTGCATAGTAGTAGGGAACCTCTCAATGTATATGAATGGCCTCCTGCTTGCTTTGTCGGGGAGTTTCGATGACTTCCCCGATGCATTTCCTCTTTTTCATGCACACTGTATTTCTACTGCTGACTCGGCGCCTCGTCAACCTCTTCAGCTATGGGTAGATTACTAATCCGGAATGGCCGATTCAATATGAGCGGGCGCGGCTGGGAGACAAGTGTCGCCATTCGGTAGCCCAGTTTTCAGAATATGCAACCCATTGACACTCAACTGAGACGGTAGTGACTTTTAACAGCTTGGATTTTCGCTTGTTAACGCCGTCTTTTTTGGTTCTGTCATAGTTTGGGATGTATCCATTATCGTAAAGGAAAACGCGATATTCAGTCCATCAGTTTTTGAAAGGGATAGAGTTTCAAATGTTTGTACATTGACCGAATAAAACCAAGTATACTTAACATAAACAATGTAATTTGTTATAACGTTAAATGACCATCAGAGAGTTCTGACCAATAATTACAGATTTGAAGCAAAGTTGTGCGCCATTGGACCCATGTATATTTGAAGCCCTATATTGTGATAAAAAATCACACTTCTCCGGGACCAAGGTACTGACATTCTATCACTTTCATCGTATTTTTCTATCACGACAACATACTTTTGTGTATGAGTACCAATCTTGGCTTCCAGCTGCTTGACATCATTACAGTGTCTGAGATGTGTCGGATTGACGGCAGGATGATACGTTTTGATTGTACAAAGATGCTGATAAGCTGGCACTATTTTTGCTTTCGAAAATGACAAATTCATTACAGGAGCTCACTCAAAAAGCCAGTCAAGTGGACAAATAACAGTGGTTGAATGGCATTGATTTTCATTCTTTTCATGAATACACTCCTACTATTCGTTTCGCCGGGGAATTTGAGGATCAACAGGACACCTTCGCACAATCATCGCATTAAACTTAGGTATTGAAGCCAAAGCTTCAGACACAACAAAGGTGATGCCGTTTTAATCTTATTATTTCAATTAAAATTCCAGCATGGAGTAAAATATATCCCTTGTGTTTTATTTCCTCTGTTACTAAGATTCTGTTAATGACAAATTATTGATTAAATCCATTTTGGTTAATGGTAAAGCCGTTTAAGTATGCTGTAATGACCATTTGACTTTCAATTTCCAAGGTGCCTTTGTGCCATCCCGATAATAACTTGCTCATCCGTCAACGTACATATCTAAGATTCACCACCGAAGTCTCGTAAGATCTTAGGATGCGAAGGGGTATTCATCGTATGGTATTTGTGTGAAAATGTAATTTTATCTAAACACCATTTATATTTACTTCTTTCATGTTTTTTTGGGTATAGATTAGCAAATTAATGGATAGTCAAGATCCGGCTATTTGACTACTAAGTGACAACAGCGTCTGTGAGGGTTAGCAACATACATGGAAATATTGACAATTAAGGTTTAGATTTAAAGAGGTATGTCGTACATATCATAATCAAACAAGATTCACACACTGTTGCTGCCTGGCTATTCTGCTTCATCATACTGATGGCATGTATGTCACTCTTATTACTACCCATATCCATATAGAGTCTCTAAGTGCGAAATGCAATTTCCAGATTTAATGAACCCGTTTGAGAACTGTGATCATTTCCGATGGCATGTCAATGCATATTATACATTTTTGCTTGGATATAACGAGGGAATAATGCGGCTAACATCATGCACAATGCAGTGCTTTGACAACCGACAGCTAATTGCTTCCGCATTTGTAGGTATTTTGATATTCCAAGTAGTTGAGCGCAGGCCTCTAGTCGCGAATATAATATTGCGATAATGATATGTTTCCTTTGTTCGGCTTTGTTAAGTTGTTGATCTTGAAAGCAGAAGAAATTACTTCGCAACGTAACGTCATATATATATATGTATATATATATAGATATATATATATATATATTCATATGTATATATAAACATATATATATGCATAAATATATATATATATATATATGTATTATAGATATATACATTCATATGTATATACATATACATATAAACATATATATATATATATATAAATATGTAAATATATATATATATATATATATTCATATATTTATATGCATACATATATATATAAATGTTTATATATATATATATATATATATATATATATATATATATATATATATATATATATATATATATATATATATATATATATATATATATATATATATATATATATATATATATATATATATATATATATATATATATCCCCAATAGCATGGACAGTTGGTTCAAATTATGTTCACTAATACTTTATGTGTCATGTGTTTAGCTTGCAGAGGAACATGTCCCCACCGATTTTTCCCTCAAAGATGTCCGCGTGCACTAGCTCTTCGCTCCACCGACCTAGCTACCTACCCTAAGCCAAGATATGATAGGTCGACGCCACCTTCAAAGTCATTAATTCAAGCAAGTGCTGAGTGTGCCTTTTGTTTGATGAGCCGGAAGAGGAATAGGGATTACAAGTGAGTGTTCAAAGTTCTGAGAAGGTCTTTGCCTAAAGAGGCTCAGCTTGAGACAGTCTTCACAGTCTTTGAAAATGGTATATTTCTTGCCTCTTACATGGTTAGTGCTGCGGTTGTTTTGGTTACGGTTAGCATAAATTTATATATTTACATATATATGCATTTTTTATGAACATATGTATACAGATATATGTATGTATGCGTATATATATTAACATATATATATATATATATATAAATATATATATATATATGAATATGCATATATGCATATATATATATATGTATATATATATGTATAGATATACATATATATATATATATATGCAGATATATATATATACAAACATATTTATATATACATAAATATATCTTTATATATGCATATGTCGAGAAATATATGCATGAAAAATTTTATAAATATATGCATTAACACATAAATATATGCATTTGTTTATATACAAAAATATATGCACATAAATAAATAAGTATGTATATATGTATGTTTATAAGTATATATATCTATATATATATATATATATATATATATATATATATATATATATGTATATACATGCATATATGTATGTATGCATATATGTGTATATATATTTTTATATAAATAATTATATTAATATGAACATAAATACATTTATATATACATATATATATATAAATACATTTTTTATATTTTATTTTTATAAATTTATACACACACATATATATATGTATATATAAATATATATATATATATATATATATATATATATGTATATACATGCATATATGTATGTATATGCATATATGTGTATATATATATTTTATATAATTTTTTATATATTATATATTTATATATGATATATGTATATATATATATAAATATATATTATATATATATGTGTATTTATATATTTTATATACATATATATAAATATATATATATATATATATATATATAAAGAAATATATGCATGATATATAAGTATATATGCATTAACATATATGCATTGTTTATATCCAAAAATATATATACACATATATTTTATATATTTTATTTTATATATACATTTATACACGCACATATATATGTATATATATATATATATATATGTGTATTTATATGCAAATATATATACATATATATATATATGAATATATATATATATGCATATATACACAAACATATTTATATATATATATATATATGTTTATATTGCATATATAAAGAAATATATGCATGAAAACTTATAAGTATATATGCATTATTAATATATGCATTGTTTATATATATACACATATACGAATATATATATAGAAATATATTTTTATATATATATCAGTGTGTACATATATATATAAGTGTATATACATGCATATATGTGCGTATATGTAGATGTATGCATATATATGTTTATATATTTTTATATAAATAATTATATTAATATTGACATAAATTCATATATATATACATGTATATATATATAAATATATTTACATATATATGTTTATATTCATTGATACACACATATATATATGCATGTATAATTAAATGCATAAATGTAATTGTGTATATTTAAATATGCAAATTTATATACATATGTATATATATGCTTTATGAAGTCGAATTGTGTTAAATATGTAAATATATAGGTATGTTTATATAAATATATATATATATATATATATATATATATATATATATATATATATATATATCATATATACATATATATATATATATATATATATATATATATATATATATATATATGCATACATACATATGTTCATTACCATGTTGTATGAAATCGTATATATATATATATATATATATATATATATATATATATATATATATATATATACGAGTATATAAATATCTATATATGAGTATATAAATATCTATATATGAATATATATATATAAATATATATGTAAATATATATATATTTATAAATATATATATATATGATTATATATATATGTATATATATATATATATATATATATATATATATATATATATATATATATATATATATATATATATATATATATATATATATATATATATATATATATATACATTTATTTATTTATATGCATGGCAACAGCAATGGTTGGTTATTGTCAATGACTATCTGTGCATGAGTTTGTGGTTATAGTTGTAGTAGAGCGTCCACAGATGTTGAGTATTGTGCAAATAGCCGGGCTGCCGGGTAGTACCCGCAATAATAATGAAAGCTTTAATTATATTGACGTGATTTGCTTCTTGTGATGAGATATATTGTTCATCCAAATTAAGATTATCAAGTGCATTATCAATATGCCTGGAGTCGGTTGATGACAAGCTGAGGTTTGTCAGCTGTTATCAGAGGACATCATCTTATAAATTGCGGCTATTAGTCATATTAATGTAATATATTACAGAGCATAAAAGCCAAATGAGCCCTGAAGTTTGATATATACAAGAAAATGAAGAGTATAACGAGGATTGCGAAGGTGAAAGTAAACACCTTAACAACCGAAGTGAGAATGATTCATGAAAATAGCCAAGATAACAGTATGGGAGTCCTTGAAACCGCCAAGAATAGAGAGAAACAAAAGAAGAGGATGGGAAGAGAGTGTGGGGTTTTGGAGAAACGTTCGTGATGAGTGTTTAATTGCACAAGACGAAGTGGTAAGCTGTAGACTAAACTAGCACAAGGTGGAGACGTGGATGCGCAAGGGTTGCAGCAGTCGTGCAAATCGAATATCGATCACTAGCATGATGGTAGCTCACAAAAACCCGCATGCCTTGGCAAATGGTGCATTTATTTGCGAATCGTCAGTCATCGTAGGAGTGATTTGATGATAAATGACGGTAGCTAATTCAATAGTTGCTTCTTTTTTTTAAAGATGTAATACATCTTGTTAAAATATAAACGTGTACAATATTCCTTTAGATTCTTCTTTTTACAAGTCCTGTAATGACAGCAAGCGCTTTTCGAATGGTTTCTAGTTTTATCTAGACAAACTAACTATTAATATCATATTTAGTTGCATGGAATTATATTGATCTAACGGGTCGACATTTATACTCAATGAAATGTTATCATCCTTTGTGCCAATGACTTAATGTATAATATATTGCATAATCACAATTTCGTCTTATCAGATATTACTTGAAAATGACTCAAAATATTAATAATACCCACAAAATACTTACTTGTCCTTTCGCAACCATAATCACAATTTCGTCTTATCAGATATTACTGGAAAATGACTCAAAATATTAATAATACCCACAAAATACTTTACTTGTCCTTTCGCAACCTTCAATTATCGTTCTTTTCGTTAAATCAGAAAATATGGCTTATAGCATCACGGAATATGTAGCAACATCATTTGCAATTTCTTTCAGCAAGCGCCAAGGGCTATATAAAACCCTTTGCTTCTCGGTATCGACTGATGGGTTGACATACACCATTAAAAGGGTTTGTTTCGGTCTCATTATCACATCGGACCAATCCAGTCGGCAACATGCTCTATATTGCATACTAATAAATGCTTCCCTGAAGTATTTTAGTAGGAATAACAACTGATAGTCTAGACGAAGTTATCGCTAACATATCAATTGCTGCATATTTTGAAGACAATACGTAAGTTGCACTTTCGGATTGTTTAATAAGTAGTTTAAATCGATAAGATACTACTATAGCTTTTCCTCCAAAAGTACCCACCCTTCCTTAGTCTTGGCTCGAATCAAAGTATTTTCAAGCTACTTCTTGGTCTTTTCTATCACGAGCCATCCGATTAATGTTTCATATTTTAGTACACACAAAAGGTGCTGATTGTGAATCATCAATAAAGTACATTTCAGTCATGTTAATTACCTGTTCAAAATATTATCTGCTTTATCGTAACAAATGTTTTAATATTCTTGTCTCTTTTTATACTTTATTACTATTGTACACACCCTGTTGCAAATTTCAATCGATCCTTCTTGTAGTACCTCGACTCCCTCACAGAAAATAGGGGTAGTCATCGTGTGGTTTGTAAATGCAGCTCATGTAATAGAGACGTGTGTCATGTGTTGACACGTAAAACCTTTTTTAGATTTGACACCATCTAGATTATTTGTTCGCTCGAAGTAAGAAATCGCTGCATGGGTAATGAGGTGAAGGATAAAATAAACGTTTTTTATACACCCTTTGAGCACCATATGCGTAATCTCATCAATCACCGTTGACAAATTCGAATTTGACACTCAATTACTCAACGCTGCTACGGATCAGTTCCCTTTGGAAATGTGCTCAAATATTCAACGGGCGATGTTTTAGTTTTTAAATGGTGCTGACACAAGACTGGTCGTGATGCCTTCTGCTTTTTGATAAACACTTGCAACGATTGCCTTCGGGATGCGTCGGCTTAGAGCGATAGCAATGACCGACATTTAAATTTTCACACGCTGCACGGGCAGCAATTCTTCAGCAAAGAATTCATGTAAGTCGTGTTTTCTTTTATATACCATAGGCTGTGAGGTGAGAACACAACGCCCATTTACAAAAAGACACGTGTCGTATCGTCGTTTGCGAAATAACAGACAGAAGGAATACGATCCATGCATCCAAATATTATATTACATCATTTCTTGTAGAATGTGATTTAATCCCTTATATACATTATAACACTTGAGAAAAACAACCCTCTCATTTGCGATCAGGAAATTTTGTGTAGAAGGAAATATGCGAAATGATAATGTCGGATGTATTGACGCCACGCTCGTTAAGACGTCTTCAGTGCAACCCTGAGGTTTTAATTACTTGGAATTTTGAGGCTCACTGGCAACGTGATAATTTTTACTAAGGTCAAATAATATCTCAGGTACAGAGCTCAAAGAACTCAACTACATGAGAGAGTGGGTTACTTATCAGAGACGACAATGATTTTAATAATCAAAGATTTTCAATTATACTTGCAAGAGAACAAGATGACTCGTAAAGGTATGACATCGCAAGGTAGCCATACTATTCTTAAAGAACAAGCATATTGGAAAAGACGGGCATATAATCGAGGTTTAATATCCAACAATCTGTTGAAATTCAGCATATGTAATGCTGCCTTTCTGCATGCATCTCGAGATATTATAATTAAAATGTTGGAATTTATCCCTGTCGAAACATCAACATTTGAATGATCACCATCCTACAATGCATGACTCACTGTTTTTCGTCTACCTGTAATTTTGTCAGCATAGTTGAAATAAACATATTGGTTTAAGCGATATCATAAATGAGCCAGCAAGGCCGATTGATCCGCACAAAACAAATACACCCAGCCATTACATAGCGCCAAAATAATTGACACAATGGAAGATAATTACCCGAGCAAAATAACACATTAATTATGATTGTAAGTGAATATTAATTACCTGCATTTTCATTACCATAATTAACGACACAATTGAATTGAGACACAATAGGAAATTGTATTTACAAATTCTAATGATACAGATGTATAGCTTGATAAAAACCCGACAAAAAATATATTACACATGAATTATTTAGATGAAATAACAACATGATGGACATTGCCCAGATGCCACAATGTTGCTTGTCTTTACGTTGATGATTGTAAAACTGTTATCACAAGGCTCATATTTGTCGAATACATTTAGTCACATGGTTACGGTATTGATTCATAATTCAAAATTTGCAAAAGGGTTCAAAGTGCATGTGATTTCATACAACTATGGTCCCTCTTGTAGCGGCAATAATATATGCTCATTTTTCACATCTGTTTAACGTACGTCATGAATTTTTTGTTTATGTAGTGCCAACAGGACTGATCCTTTCTATAGACATACAAGAACCGGTTATATTTCTGGGATGATGTGATTCCTTGCGAGCACACAGATCTTGACCATATAGTTTGTGAGGTATTTCATAACGTTTGTTAAGAAATCAACTATGCTGACAAACTGGAACTTGTAACAACTCAGTTGATTTACATAAGATCGACAATTTATGGTCGTTATAGTCGTTGTCAGTAACTTTGGTTGCAAATTATACTATCCTGGCAGTAATAATTACTTGATTAGGCCCGTATATGCCTATTTCTGGTGTCTTTAATGGCGTCTTTGCATACGTCATTTACTTACATGAGTCATAACCGACAATTGGAACCATTTGAGGACTCACCTGACGCTGCCTCAATAACCAGTGAATAGCATTTTGTGCAGTAATTGCAATTGAATTTTGTTAATGTTAAGCAGTTGGAGTAGGACAGGACAGAGAGCCCTGTTTATTTAAGATCCTAGTTCTAATGATACAGTGTCACAGTCAAGAGAATCTGTGTAAAATCAAAACTGAGATTGTAATATATCATCATTATAAATTATAAATAATAATTGTAGAGAGTAATACATTTTATGCACACAAAAAACTGACACAAAAAACAACACATTATATGACAATGAGATTATCATTTGAATATGGTTCATGAGCTGACAGATCAAGCAGTGCCTTTTTTCAATGTTGAGCAATGTGCCAACAGCCGGATCAAATCTAACAAGGCAACCCGCGAGTATGGTTATTAATTGTGTATGCTTAAATATAATTTGTGTGATTAACGTCTTGTAGTGAGGGATAATATACAACAGTATAGAGCAGAATCGCTATGCCTTGAGGTGAATTGCATTAAGATGAACTGAAGAGGTTATCGTTGGTCGTTATAATATATATATATTGTCATATTCACCTGTGTTGACTTAAGCCCGGAAGCCCTGCGTCACATAGCCGGAAATGTTCTCGTCGCTCCATGGCCGATTGGAAATAGACATAAATGCAATGTGAAACACGCACGACAACAATCTGCATGTACTTTTGTCTAAACAGCCACAACGTCCTGATACCTACTTACCAAGTACAATTTACAATTGCTCACCTGACAAATTCCTTTTGTTTTGGCAGAGAAGCTTATAACAATTAATGCTGTGGCGCAAAGACACTATTTACATTAGCTTTTGTAATGCGATTGTAAGGCGGGATTATTTTACCACAAACTAAGGGTGTAGCCTGAATGATTGTGAACAGCGCATGCAGCTAAAAATAACAACAGTGATCGATCTTGCACAAGCAGGACAATGGCAAACAAACCACGCATATTTGGGATCGATAATCTGTTAAAGATACACGAGCGCCGTACGTAGTGTTCCATTGTGTTCCATCAGGGGATGAATCATGTGAATGTATGATTGAGCTTAAGTATCCTTTTTAAGAATTGAAGCCATTGGACGAATACAAATAAGTATATTATAATGTAGGCTACTACATATGTCGGCATATTTGATGGTAATGAATGGGAAAAGTGATAGAGGTTGCGGCCACCATTCAGGATCATGTAATTAAGATTTGTGATTGTTGACCTCACAGTTTCTGAGGTGCTTACTAGAGAAACATTTTAATTAGATTCCATTGCTGACAACCTATTCTGAGGTACTTCATCGGTGTTTGCAACTAAAATTCATGTGAAGTATCCTTGCTGTACCTTTTTTTCCACACTTTGGGCAAGTGTCACAAGTGCTTGATACAACGAGTTGGCCGTGTTTCATATGTCGGAATGGTGCTGTTTTGATACTGCTCATGAATTTGCGCGCCTATATTTTTTAATGCCTAACTCTTTAGCTTTTATAACAATGCTTCGTTGAAATCATACTTAGCCACTATAAAAAAAACATTCTAAGTTGTCTAGTTTACAACAAGCAGAGGTATTGTTTTGCATGGGCTCTGAACTCAGTCTTCGATGTTATTAGAGTAAATTGGATAATATACCGAATGAAAGGGTTTGTTTGATTTGTCAAACTGCTTGTTTCATACAGCAATTACATAATCTACAGCCTGAATCGCTGACATGAGCATCGATTCTCCTCGTCAAAACAATGGGGGTGTTGTTACAAGTACATGCAGTGCCTTGGTATGCAAGCCAATGGTGGTAACAAGGGCTAACATAACTATCCCAGCCAGTAGTTGTAATCAGTCAACAGGGTACATTTACTGGACGAACAATCTGTGTTCACTATAAGGATCAGAATCATTATTAAGCATAAAAGTGAGCCATATAACTAAAAGGTAAAAATACTCCTGTGTCTATTACCTTATAAAAGCGCACTGTGAATAAACTATACTCACATAATCTTGCATCCAGTGTATATGATGACAAAGTAAAATTTCTTTATCAGTGTGCGAATGTAAATTGTACATTTTTGGATCATCACTCTATGTATTATATGCTTGAACGTCAGTACTTGGCTAATAATGGATCTAGTCGGGTGATGGTTGTCACGATATGGAAATGACTCAAAATTAGGTCATCATTAGCGTCATTATCAGCAATGCCTCACGCGTCAAACATAACAATACAATTATTCATCCACCAACATATAAATCGTGATAATCGGACTTCCTTATTCAAGGCATTATATTACTCCGGAGATGATGAGTCCCTTGATAGATTTTCCTCATTTCAGAACATGTTACATCTTTGAGCCGTTTGTAAAGCATACTAGGACACCCGATTACATAGGTTTAGAGCATCATTTGAGATGTGAGAACACCCCTTGACCCAAAGAGATCATATTAAGGTTGATGTAGACGGAGGATACAAAGCGCGATTCCTCGTATCTGATTACTGACGGCTTTTGTGTGTTTGGCATGAAATTATTTGTTTCGTTCTAATATACGAGTATTTATGTGACAAAATAGACGCATTGCGCTGGTGAATTTGAGGATTAAGAGTGACCTTCTGCACATGGGAACGTTTCTTAATTACTTGGCATCTATCATTAAGTTATTTCAATTGAATTACCAGCATACGTTACTGTACAACTGTGTGACATCGGGATCGTAGCTTATAACGAACATTGCAGCGTGTGGACATATGTTATTTGTTATATGTTATTGTTATATCTTATTGTTTTCGAAGCTACATTAATTCACTAATATGTTCTAGTGAAATGCGGCGAAATCCCCATGTCAATGCACATTTTCGTTAAAAATATTTGAAAATATTTTGGTTTGACCATTACAATATGATAGTCTATTCTTATTAACGTACAAAGATAATCTTTCATTAATGTTTTTTTTTTCAATATTATAGCCATTCGTTAAATAACCCGAAAACCTCGATGTCTTCCAAACAACCATATATACTACCAAATTGCCCGAAATAATGTTTAAATAATGTTTTGAATATATATATTTGAAGCATCAAAAGATTTGATTGATTTTAAATTTTATTACCGAAAACTCAATTTTTATCATCATTCATCTATCTACAACATTAAATTAGATCGCAAAACGCTACCAATGGTTCGTAATGATCACATCTACAACAAATATTATTTTTTTAATCCATAATGACTGTAAATTGCTCGGTATTGCGCAAATATACGCAAATATATATGGGTACGAAAGGTTGGATTTGTACGTATACATGATTATCTTAACCTTTCGTGGACGACCTTCAGAGTATCCAAAGTATACACCAGCAGTAAAAATTGACAAAAGATATATATATATATATATATATATATATATATATATATATATATATATATATATATATATATATATATATATATATATATATATATATATATATATATATATGTGTGTGTGTGTGTGTGTGTGTGTGTGTGTGTGTGTGTGTGTGTGTGTGTGTATGTGTGCATATATAAGGTTCTGACATGCTTAACACTAGAATAGGAATAGGACTATATGATGCTGCCTTTCGATGTGAAATTACGATTTGGTGAAATTGCCATGGCTCATGGGTGAATTACTCTATTAATTCATTGATTAACACAGCCTTCGTCAGATCTTTACATTTGTGAGCGTTTCTCTGCACTTTAAGTAGCTGTGGTAGGTTTGATTAGATTTTGCCGGCAGGCTTATACACTGATCCCCGGTCGCATATGACAGAAACGGGCTGCTCATTAGAATTGCAATGCCGTTTGTTATTCAAATTCATAGTTATACCGATTGATATCCCTAGGCACTAATGACTTTCAAGTGTGTTAAACTAATGCACACACACACAGATGAGATATAATACATCCATATGTGCAACACTTTACATCTATCCATCTCTAAGAAGATATAAGCAATTGCCTCTGATCATAAATAATTGGTAATGTTTTTAGCAGTGAAATTCCAATCAAAAGTTCGGCGTTCCTGAACGTAAAAGCCTCTCGTTGTTTCTGAAACCCACAATTGCCGACAATCCGGATTACGACTGAATGTACTGTCATATTCCTGGGTTGAATATGTAATGATTCATCTTGGCTGGTCGTATTTGTTGCTGTCTGTTTTATTGTCTATCGTATCCGGGCATACAAGCCATCCTTGTACTTCATGTTTCTGTGTTCTGTGTAACATCCCGTCATTCTTAACCACCCTTGTACCTTTGATGTTTTCTTAATTGTAATTGTCCCATCCGGTCATGTGCAGTCGCCTGGGTGCATTTGACGTTTATAACATCCGTTCAGGTGGGATTACACATTGTAAAAATGCTGAGGCGGGTTTGCCACAATCAGCCGAGATGGACCCTATTCCTCGCATCCTCTGATTGGATGGATGTGATTTAATGTATATGTATCAATATGTGATTGGCTGGAGGACCAGAAAAGTATCGTGGTACAGTTGATGTGCGAGGCAGTCGGGGCACGAGGCTATAGAGAGAGAGAGATTACGAAAATAAAGAGACTTGTTACTCAAAACGGACTTGTACTATTTATGCCCAATCTTAGTACATAACAGTACCACCTATAATCGCATGATATGGGTCTTTTGAATAATCAGTAATTTGGATTACCAGTAAAAGTACGTAATATTGAAAGGTTAGGTCATATAAAAGCCACATGAATATGCGGTAAATCAACGGGTTCCTTGCGGTCGCACAATGATTATTAAGCAAGCATATCTGTAGCCCTACAAGACGTCAGTAGACAATTCATGTTACCGTTACGACCGGAGCTAGCATATCTGCAAAGGCACAATTAATGTTTCATTTCAATTGTGAAGCCTCCGATGACCCAGCATGGCCAGTTGGAAATGGACATTACAATGTGCTTAAACGGATTTACATTTCATCATTCGCCAAGCACAGCATAGACATTCGCTTAAAAGAATAAATTAAACGATATTTTCGAACTTCATCACATCATATTGATAGAGGAAATTGACTCATAAGAAATATTGGACTCACTGGCGAAATATGTTTCTGAAATATGATTAAAACGGTATCAGGTTTTTTGGCCCGAAGTTTTGGCTTGAACCCTTGGTTAGATGCGATTGTTGTGCGTAGGCGTTTGGCTGATTGCCAATTTCCCCAGCGGAAACAATTAACTCTTTAGGAAGCTTCGCGATGTCACTTAATGCAACTACAAAAGGAGGGGAGGAGGGGAGAGGGAGAAGGGGTAGGGGATGCGGGTGGGGAGGAGAAGGAGGAGGCGGCGATGATTCATGCCAATGCTAAAATAGCGGTAAAGTAACAAGTGTGCCATCTTGGGAAGAAAACTGTTAATTAAAATAATATGCTCTCATATCGAAATCCATTGATACAGTTACACAGAGATGGAAGCGTCCGGATAACGCTACAACAGATGTAGGGATATGTAATTGTGCTCGCATTATTATAGTGAACGTAGCATTTCCGAAACTACATGTTCGATGTTCATATTTGCAGATGAACGCTGTATTTTTAAGTCAGTGCTGGTGATGTTTCTTTGACACCGGTATCTTTTTACACAAGGTTGACAGTGTAAGCAGTGGGTTTATAGTGGCAAACAATGACTAGTGGGTTTATAGAAGCAAACATTGTTTGCCTATTTAAACCCAATAGTCTTTGTTTGCCTCTATAAACCCAATAGTCATTGGCTGCCTCTATAAACCCAATAGTCTTTGTTTGCCTCTATAAACCCAATAGTCATTGTTTGCCTCTATGAACCCAATAGTCTTTGTTTGCCTCTATAAACCACATAGTCATTTTTTGCCTCTATAAACCCAATAGTCATTGTTTGTCTCTATAAACCCACTACTCATTGTTTGCCTCTATAAACCCACTAGCAATTGTTTGTCTCTATTAACCAAATAGTCATTGTTTGCCTATTTAAACCCAATAGTCTTTGTTTGCCTCTATAAACCCAATAGTCATTGGCTGCCTCTATAAACCCAATAGTCTTTGTTTGTCTCTATAAACCTACTAGTCAATGGTTACCTCTATAAACCCAATAGTCATTGTTTGCCTCTATAAACCCACTAGTCTTTGTTTGCCTCTATAAACCCACTAGTCATTGTTTGCCTCTATAAACCCACTAGTCTTTGTTTGCCTCTATAAACCCAATAGTCATTGTTTGCCTCTATAAACCCACTACTCATTGTTTGCATATATAAACCCACTACCAATTGTTTGTCTCTATTAACCAAATAGTCATTGTTTGCCTCTATAAACCCACCAGTCATTGATTGCCTCTATCAATCCAATAGTCATTGTTTGCCTCTATAAGCCGTAGCAGAATCCCCAGGATAGTTGGTTAACATCCGTCTTTCAATTATGGTATAGATACCATTAGAATAGTATTCCTACAAGATACAATGTCGTCCCGTTTATATTACGAACTTTCCAACGACGGTGTAAAACTAAGCTACCTTTTGCCAAATATAGTCCGACAACTTGCGTGGTAATGAATGGTGTTTATGGTAGCGGCATATCAGAGGCATACTTTTTGAATTAACAAATTTCCTCCGTTTTTTGTGGCATATCTTGGGTGACATTGTGGACGAAGTGCCGCTAAGAGCAAATTGTTTCCGCCGGGGAAATTCACGATCAAAGAAACGCCTACGCACACCCATTGCAACAAGCAAAGCGGGCTTTCAATTAAATGATTGAATAAATTCATGGTTTTATTATACTTTCATGACACGCGGTTGACATCATGCTAGTAATTTTATTTATCACAGTTGACAAATGAGAATTTGACACCAAATTACCTCAGCGATGCTGCGAAGCAGTTCACTAAGGACATGGGATGAAATATTCATAGTCGAAAAAAGAATATTCAGGTATAGTGGTGCTACCATGAAAGAAATCATAGATACGTTTGTTAGCGACATAACAGTAGACGGAAATACGATCCATGCATCCAAACTGTCTGCGTCATTATTTTCTGCTGTTGTGTGTTATCTCAAGACTTTATTATAGACAATCAATCTTCTCATTAAGTCTAGAGGACGTTTGTAATGAAGGGCTGTCATCACATTGGAGGTCGAAAATGTCTTGCAGATGAAACAAATTGACATGAGAACTCTTTATATTATTTTAAAACTCATCCAAGTAGTGCCTATGTAGTATCTATGAACCTCCTGGTCCTTAAGATGTCTTCAGTACATCCCCGAGAATCTAATCGCATGGAACCTATGAGTTATGTGTGATCTACGTACTCAATGGCTATGCGATATATCATATCAAAGTCGCTTGATTATCAAATAAATGGGATTGAACAATACATTTATTTGGAAAAATGGGTCACTCATCAACGTTAACAATGATTACAATCTTGAAAGTAACTTTGATCGAAGATAATGCCGTTATACTTCCAAGAAGGCTGGGTGCGTCGCATAGGTAATAAAAAGTACACATTTGTATTAAATCCGCAACCAGATTGTTCTTAGTTAGTTTATTGCTAATGATGGGCACTTAATCGAGAAAGAAATTACACATTATAGTATAAGAAACAAAATAACAATATGTTTCTATACATTTTTCCATGCATATTCTGTTGTCTCGCATTATTGGAATTTTATCAATCAAGTAAATGCTCACGGGGTCGAGAAAGCAACCTCACGTGGAAACACATCAACACTTGCCTCTACTACATCTTCGCTGGGGGGGGGGGGGGGCGAAATGGAATTGCGACATATTATTATCGATCGAGTCAGCAAAGTAATGCAGCTAGTATTAGAAACCGGATACCAATACAGCTCATTCCATACCGGAAGTATCGTGCATGATGCCCCCGTGTTGATGACTTCATGTAACTGTCATGGGATCATAAACAGGTTTTTTTTGTAATGAACTGTTGATTGCTAGGAACCCTGGTTAATTAAGTGTATCGTTGATAGTTTCTTGTGTACCAAGAGAGCTATGCACCCATTGTCATGTGATTATGAAAATTTCTTAAAATAGCAATAGCTGATGAGAAACGTAATGATGGAATGATATTACAGCTTAATTTGTAGCTCATGAAAACACGCAATCAAAGCAACCCACCCCCACTCCCTGTCGAGGATTGTTTGTGAGGGGGGGGGGGGGGGGGGCTAGGCGAGGGAGGGTGTTGTGAGGAGGGGTTATTGTGCCTTTGTGTCCTAAACGATAAGTGAATATGATGATGACACTAAATTAATATCACACTACTAATCCTATACAGCAAGGGTCAGGTCCATAACTACTGACCGCCGGACTAGCTGAACACCCTTAGTTACCATGCAAGAATAACGAATGATTACGCATCACCTTCACACACACCAGTTAAACAGTCAAAATAGGAACAAATACACACAGCCACTGCAACATATCATAGAAATGGAAAAAATTAAGAAGTATCTACACAAAAGATACTAAAAATATTAATGGAAAAGTGCGACCTTGATCCAAACAAATAAGTTCTCACGGTGGCTGGATTTACACTGATTATACTCAGAATTTTGTCATTTACAACGACTGTCGCGGGTAATTGAACGAAGAACGTGACTTTTGACATGAAATATTTGTGTCAACTTATCGATGTATCCACTCACCACACATCACCATACATCAACATCAAGATTGTTCAGGAAATATGTGAACGCCGACGGCTTCGCATTAATTTTCTAATTTGCGTTGAAATGACGCTAAATATTTCGCGTCAAATGACACGGATCGACACCTTTAACCGTTAAAAAGCATCAGGCAACAAAACTGTCACTAGATCGGTAATGTGTATACATTTATCTGTTTAAGACAATTTATTTTACAGCATGTTACCCGACAGATATTTGGAATCGCTCCCGATTTTATTTCGCTCTGCTCCTTCAGATGAAAATAGACAAGTCGCTTATCGCAGCATTTGTTGATCATCTTTCTAGCTGCATGAATTAACCAATGCGGAGACATTGTTTGAAATTTGTATTGATCAGTGAGGGTCACTATTTGGTTAAAGGTACACACAGCTTCAAGAATAAAGCCCATATTGTTAGAACATACTAATAACATGGGTCTGTAGAGGCGCAAAGAGTTCAAAATATATGTCTCTGTATGTGTAATACCAGCAGCACATAGTCGACTGTCGTTTTCGGGGGGAGGCTCGCGCGGGGGCTCAAGTGGGCGTTTTCACCATTTTAACGGTATTTTCGTCCACCTTGACTAATTTCCTGCACTGAATCATGCCATGGGGGTCCATTTCGACTGTTCTTTGGCACAGAGTGTGGCCTAAATGGGACCGCGAGCCCTGGCCGAGCCTCGTAAACCCCCCAACAGGACTAATGAATCGCCCACTTACACTAATGAATCACCCACTTCGAGGAAGGGGAGGCTCGAACTGGGTCTTTTTCACCACGGTTTTCGTCCACTTCGACTGTTCTTTGGCACAGAGTTTGGCCTAAATGGGCCCGGGAGCCCCCCAACAAGCACCCCACTAATCGCCCACTTCGAGGAACACTTACAGGACTAATGAATCGCCCACTTATACTAATGAATCCCCCCCCCCCCCCCCCCCCCCCCACTTCAACGTAGCCCAGTTCGACTATTGGTTTCGCCGAGCGTCCAGCACAGGGATGCCACGGGAACCCCCACAGCAGGCGGGCCAAAGTCCCTCGGCTCCTCTGTGACCATATTTGACAAGCATTTAGACTAATGTAAAACATATGGTATACACAATGGCTCATGCAGAGAGAGCAAAGACCGTACGCAAAGAATTGGAAGCAAAGACTGGGAAGCGTCCACCGTATGCCTCTTCTAAGTCAGCCTTGGAAGAGCAGGAGGCACAGTTGAAGGCCCTGGGCGATTTTGCCCCCCGCGCAAGTTCGAGAGACACATGCAGAGAGAGCAAAGGCCGTACGCAAAGAATTGGAAGCAAAGACTGGGAAGCGTCCACCGTATGCTTGCCATTTCTAAGTCAGCTTGGAAGAGCAGGAGGCGCAGTTGAAGGCCCAAGGCATTTGCAACGCTCGTTCACGAAGACTTTACTCATTGGCACGACAATTGCGCTCATGGCAAATGCGTGGCATTGCGGGAACAACATTCGTGCAAGTGTCAGGGTGGCAGAAGCATCCCACGTATGCCTTTTCTAAGACAGCCTTGGAAGAGCAGGAGGCGCAGTTCCAGGCCTTGCAAGAGGTGGCCCCGAAAGTGTGCCGGGAGATACCGCCTCCACAAGACGCTCCTTTGATACACGCATACGAAACTGCCAAAGATGAGTTTGACCCAGATGAAGTGTCGATGCTTTGGACAACATGGAGCACCAACGCGGGCTCCGACGCCGGGCTCACCACAGCTCAGAGATAAATATCTGCCCGTGCGGGATCAGAACAAGAAAATCGTTCTGCTGACAAAAAACACACGCCCAGGGGTCTTGGTAGGAATCAATCAGAAATACTATAGGCATTCATATCCGGTGACGGCAGTCATCTACGGCACATATGCGGTCCGTGAGGCAGATATCCAAAAGCTGTCCCCAATGAAAGAGAGCACAAATGTCAACTGCGTGGCCAAGCGAGTCATGGAGCATTTCGTGCGGCAGCAGATTGGCAACGGATTGACTGAGAAAAAAAAGAAAAGATTCTAGAATGGGAAGAAGGGGTGCACGACGCCGGAGCACGGATAGGTGATCTACCTGTGTTAGAAAGCATCCTTTCTCGCAGCATTGTCGTTCGTGACATTGCCGGCGGCAAAATATACCAGGGCACAAGATATAAGCACTGGGCTCCCATTCACATCGTTCTTCACAATGGCCATGCCTGGTCAGCTAATCTCGTTTCCACGCATCCGCACCGTAGACTTCTATGAAGGCGACATCTGGCAATCAATTCAGGAAACCACCAGGGATCGACCTTGCGCAGTGTGGCTTCTGGGGCCCGGTGACGCCACCCTGACCATTGACCAGTACGTACTCGAGGACGGCACTCTCTATCGACCTCGGGCTCTACAAAAGCATATACAGACTGTGTGCACATCTCTTGGGGCCTCTGATCTCTCCGGTCGGGCTGTAGGTGCTAACCACGCAGCCAGCATACATGCACGTTCCAAAAAACCAATGGCGACCTACACCTTCTGGATATCTCCCCGATGTTCGGGCTGCCTGTGTTGAGTATAGTAACGGCGGGTTGTGGAACAGCAAGGATTACAAAACAGAGGATGTGACCGAGATCGACATGAAACATCCAAGGACTGGGTGATTGCGCTCCCTGGTTTGCCCGCTTCGGTCACCCACGCCACCGGTTCCCACGAGTGGCCATCAACGGACCACTGCCTGGGCATGACGCCACAGGATTTGCAGAAGTGGTTGCATGGGAGTTTGCAGCAGGAGTACATCCAGTGGTCGTGCACTGGGTAGGTGGTCATTTCAGAGCAAAGAAATGGGTGCCACTTGCGCTACTTGCCTTCCTAGTGGAACGCGGGTCCCTCGTCTCACTCAAAGAGGCCATCATATCCTTTGAAAAGCAAACAGACGTGTGGATGCCTTCCGACAGAAATTTGGGCCGTAACCTGATCGGGAAGCTCACACAGGGACAAAGCGTAGAGTGCAAAAACCTTACCCGACGCCTGGTGACTTGCGAGGCCGAGAAAGACTTCCTAGTGCGTGATATGTCCGCCAACGGAACTCTTGTTGGTCCCGATCGCTGTCCAATTGGCTGGGTGCTGACATACTACGACGGCAACCAGGCTCAATATACTCATCTCCGAGTCAGCATGCTAGGCTATGTGTACATCAACCTGATATCCATGCTACAACGCTTCCAACCGAACGAAGTGGTGCGAGTGGCCACCGACTCCATCTACATCTACAAAGAAAGCCTGGCAAAGATCAGCCGCGGGGTGCCCAGCTATGCCAGCAACGCCACCGGGGCTCTACCTGGTCAGTGGCGAGACAAAGGCGATAGACCCAAACAGCAGCCAAATATGCTTTCTATTCTCCTAGTATAGAAATGCAGGCGAACGCGAAGCTTCCACCCTTCCATCTACGATCCCCTGTCCATAAAGGAGCTCTCCTACCTGGCGGGTGGTGGTGGCAGTGGAAAGACCACAAGGGCAATAGATCTATTCAAAGACGTCCAGCCACTGGTGCTCACGCCTATTCATCGCCTAGCCAAGAGCATGAGAGAGCGGGGGGCAGATGCACAAACCTATCATAGCTTCTTCCGGTGGTGTGGCGATAAAGACTGGTCACCAGAAGTGATGGGGAAGAAGTGGATTCCCCGAGTCTTGATCTGGGATGAGATCTGCACTGTGCCTAGAGCCCAGCTCGAAATCTTCCTTGGGTGGCTGCGAGAGAAAGGCGCGCAGGTTGTATGCTGCGGGGACCCAGGACAGCCTCCTCCCATCTCTGGCGAGCCCCCACACCAATGGTTGAGAGACCATGCCAACTACTACGAAGATGTGGAGACAGACTATAGGGCCAAGGATCCGGCACTACAAAAACTAAAGCAATCCATGCGGTTGAAATCCAACGCCACACAGTGTAGGCTGACACGGAAAGCAACGAACCTGTGGAAATGGGACGACTTTGTCCAGCAGTGGCATCCAGGGGATATGGTCCTAGCCTCGCGTATAAAGATACACGACCAGATCACAGACATCCTCTTGGAACGGCACAGAGTTCTATTCCCCAACATACCAGTGCCGCTGATATATCACCCAAAGAGCATTCGTCATCAGAACAGGCTTGTTGCCATACCCGGCGGTGGTAGTTCCAACCTTGTTGTCAACGACGTGGTGCATGTGCCGCTCTCTGTGGTAGGAACGCCGGCCTGCCCCGAACCTGACATCCCGTCGAATAGGCGATATGGATACGCCAACACAATTCATGGCTCCCAGGGCCATACTATCCAATCACCGCAAAAGGTGTGGCTCGTTGATGACTACCTCGGCTCGGCAAACTTGGCGTATTTGACCGTATCCAGGGTCGAGTACAAGGAGCAGCTGGCAAGTGTGTGTGTGCCACCAAATCCGGAACCACGGTCGCCACGACCGCCACCGCCTCCACCAGACAGGGGTGTGGTTGCAGCAAAGCTAACAAAATATAAAAAGCAAGATGCAACGCGGGGGCGCCAGACGGACGTGGATGTGGACCATGTGCTGGCCATATGCGAGGCGCAAGGAGGGCGGTGTGCCAACTGCAACATTCCTGTGTTGTGGGAGGGCTATTCGCAGTGGAAAGAAGAGCAGTGGACGCTGGACAGAAAAAATAACTCAAAGGGACACTGTGTTGGTAACCTTCATATGACGTGCCTAGGATGTAATAGGTCGCGGGGGTGGAGCCGCGTTGGGGATGGGTCCGGGACTAGTTGATGGAGTATCGCTGGGCCACCGGGGGAGTCTAGTATAGCCCTATACTGGGTGGGGTGGTCGGACTGGACTGGGCTGTCGGAAGACTGGGTGGGGGTGGTGGACTGGACTGGGTGGGGTGGTCGGACTGGGTGGGAATACCTTTTGAAGCTTTAGTCTTGGGTACAAATACTATGCCATCCGCAGAATACCTCTCCGAAGAAGAATTGCAAAACCTACATGCAGTCAAGGGAAGAATCTCCTTTGCTGCCGCGGAAAAGAAGTACGGCATCGGGTACACTAGGCTATCGAAAATATGGGCAACAGAGGACTCCGAGAGTAGCTCCGGTCATAACGGTAACATGGATTTATTATTGTCTACTGACGTCTTGTAGGGCTACTCCGAGAGTAGCAATCCAAATGGCCACCCAACCAAGGTTACTAGTAGAAAACCCAATGGGGTACTGACCCTCCCAAGTCTACTACAATGGATTTCGAAAGTGGCCCCACCCCGCCACCCTCTCTATACGATTTCTACTATACAATGCGAAATATAGAGAAAAAACTATCGATATAGAATAAAAAGTAGACGATATTGCAGAGTCCTTAGAGGAAGAAATAGACGATAATTTGTCGGTTCTGGAAGACGAGGTTGGAGCCAGTGTAGGAACCATTGCGGACCTAGCGACGTTTTCGACAAGATTGCAAATGGCGGGATATGTAGGATTTGCCGCATTTCTTGCATGGAAGGTTTGGAAAAATCACAAAAAGACACACGGAAGCCGCATCGAATTTCCTACCACCGGTGCCCCCAAGCCTACCCCAATTCGGGATCCTTTCTACATGGAATAGTGCAAGCTTGAAGCTGTTTCAGCACCTGTGGAAAGATTTGTCTACATCGTTTTTCTGTCCAGCGGAGCACGTCGCGTTCCCGCTTAGAACCACAAGATGCGCAAATCTGCAACATCGAGATGGTTGCGCGTCTGCAGTGTATACAGGAGGCCGGTGGGTTTACCTTGTACTTGCTTGCTCGCCACCGGTGCCTTTCCACATAGCTCATGTGACCCCAATCTAGGCCATGCACAAGTGTTGATAGCGCGACGGGTAGGTTTCTGTAATCCATATGCTATTGTGTATACCATATGTTTTACGTTAGTCTAAATGCTTGTCAAATATGGTCAAAGAGGAGCCGGGGGACTTTGGCCCGCCTGCTGTGGGGGTTCCCGTGTCATCCCTGTGCTGGACGCTCGGCGAAACCAATAGTCGAACTGGGCTCAAATACGTTGAAGTTGAAAAGGTGGGGTGGGGTGGGGGGATGGGATTCATTAGTGTAAGTGGGCGATTCATTAGTCCTGTAAGTGTTCCTCGAAGTGGGCGATTAGTGGGGGGCTTGTTGGGGGGCTCCCGGGCCCATTTAGGCCAAACTCTGTGCCAAAGAACAGTCGAAGTGGACGAAAACCGTTAAAAATTAGTCGAGGTGGACGAAAACCGTGGTGAAAAAGACCCAGTTCGAGCCTCCCCTTCAATGAAGTGGGTGATTCATTAGTGTAAGTGGGCGATTGATTAGTCCTGTTGGGGGTTTTACGAGGCTCGGCCAGGGCTCGCGGTCCCATTTAGGCCACACTCTGTGCCAAAGAACAGTGGAAGTGTACCCCCATGGCATGATTCGGTGCAGGAAATTAGTCAAGGTGGACGAAAATACCGTTAAAATGGTGAAAACGCCCACTTGAGCCCCCGCGCGAGCCTCCCCCCGAAAACGACAGTCGACTATGTGCTGCTATACCTGTCTGTGATGGTGTCAGTTGGTGATACCACTTCTTGGTGTAAGATGACTATAATACCTGTATGTGAAGGTTTAAGGCGATGACAAGTTCTGACTCTGAAGGAGCAAGTTGATGATAATATCTGTTTCATGTACCATAAAATTCACTGCTAGCTCAGTTAAAATCCCCCTTTAAGATTGCACAGAAACCTTGTTTGTTTGCCAAATGATTGCGGCGTGCCTATTCATTTATAACAGAGTGCAACAACCCCCACTGGGTGATAATTATCCCACACACAGCAGCGGGAGATTTAATCAACGATGATTCTGGTGAAGGCATTCATACCCACAATGACTGTACTCTACTTCTGTCAGTTTTTTTATACTGCGCAAATAATTACATTTCTCACAATCAAGCTCTTGCTCCATACTTTTCATATCATTTGCACAAACTATCTCTTAATTCCCTACCTCTAAAGTGAGCAGCTGACATTTGCAGGGTGATTACATGGTGACGCAACTTCGACCTTGGGTTATTTTCAGGGATATTGAAATAAACCATGTAATACGTTTCATCTGAGGATAATTCACATTTCCCCACGATAAACTAGTTCCAAAGTAAATCCAACATCAAACGTTTTTACGTACACTGCTTCTGATATCGGCCATTAATTTGACATTTTCTGATCAAATGGGGGTCATATTCGCTGGTCCTATCTCAATATGAATGCCGCGCTCAAACTTGGACCCAGATATATCCGAGCTTCTTTGTATCGCCACAACCTCTTGGCGTGACTGCATTCCGGAATCTCTCGAACACTACAATCAATCGCGCAGTTATCCTGCTTGGCGCAAAGTCATTTCATTCAAAAGTGTGCTCCGTCTTTCCTAGTATCTTTGCATATTTCATAGAGACATCGTGCTATTCATGTCAGCCGCTGATGACTTCGCCTCTGTGATGCTGCCGGGTTCAACGGACGGGTAGTATCGCTAATGCATACTTGCCGGACGCTCTTGTCATCCGAAACACGCCGTACCCAGCTTAATGGTGTTCATATAGTATGGCAATCACCCAATCACACAAGGGTTGGCAAGCAAACATTAATCTCTAATCAGACCATGCATATGTCTCAGTAATAGAGTGAGCATTGTGATAAGTGGAGTAGAAACGGATTGGAACTGAAATATTAGCGGTTTCCGTCAAGGAGGGCACATTCCCTTCCCAGTCGTCTTAAATGATATAGTGCTGATGACGTAACTATGACGCAATTTACAGATGACGCTAAACTAAATGAGAACCACCGACCAGATATAAAACTTGTAAACACCAACGCATAACGCACGAGAGATCATAGGTGTTCTATCCTCAAATCAGAGCGTCATTATGGATGGTTCTACTCGAGGTTATGTCCCACAGGAGAGGGATTCATGCGTAGTCGATCAATGCCATGCAGTGGCTGTAACGGCAATCCATTTATCTGCTCGATTAGAAAACAACAGCTCCAAAGAAGTGTTTTGTACATTATATGAGACAACTTGTTTGGTTCCATCTAGAATACGCTATTCATGCCTGGTTGCCATATATTCAGTGTGGCCCAGCCACATCATAAAGTGTTCAATAACGAGCTGCATACTATATTTGCATGTAACGGTGGTAAGAATAATACTTATTACAGTCAGACATTTCGTCTTCTACAACAACTGCCGTGGGTAATTGAAAGAAGTAAGTGACATTGGACATGGACCATTTGTATCAACTTATGGATTTATCCATGAATCTCACATCACCGACGGATACCTACTGTAGCGTAGGTGCCAACAGCGTCGTGATTTCGAACGTGACAGCGCATGTGGCTGACTAACCACCGTCATCTCCGATAAAATTCATTCCTAGTTCAGTAAAGCGCCCCCTTTAAGTCGCGACTGCATGCCGAAATCTCTCGAACACTACAATCGATTGAGCAGATATTTTGCTTGGCGCATGGTCATTTCATTCAAAAATCGACTGCATATTTGCCATTGTCAATGTAATTTTCTTTAAAACGACGTGCTTATACTGCCACCCACTGACAGCGCTGTCTCTGTCATACAGTCGGGTTCAACGATGTGGCTCGTACAGAGTATGTCTGATTTAAGTAACGAAGATTGTTTTCATTTGTTCCGTCTTACTTCTCTCAAAATAAGACACCCCCACGTGATTCTCATGCATGCATACGAATATTCTATGGATCGTCAAACACAGGGCTAGAACCGGAACCACGTTGAGAGTTGAAACTATGTCTGCTCGCTTTACTCTTTCAAAAACCATATCGATGTGTGTTTTAATGAACGTTGATCATTTGTCTAGCTGCATTAATGAACGGATGTGGAAGCATTGATTTTTGAGAAAGTCTGGGCCATTATTTGTTTGAAGATCCATATCAAACGCTCTTTGCTTCCCTCTCATTAAGCACCAATGAGAAGTGCCGTATTAATGACGCACATCAGACATATGCTTCCTTTTCTTATGGTTTTATGTACCAGGTGCACTTAATGGACGCTCATACTGGTTCAAAAGAGCTCAAATACATCAAAAGGAGCATGAAGAGGGAATACGAATATTCAAAAACGTAAAGCAGACAGATTTAAATGTTGCATTTCAAGCTGCTGCCGCTTAGATGTTTTGACATGACCCCTAAGCCAAGTCAATTCAAGGCGAAAGCTATGAATGCCGCTGGTCTGACAAAATTTCATGAGCGTAAATACAGCCGTTTCAGAGATATCAGCAATTATCGTAGCATGGAATAGGCGAAAAAAAAATACTTGTTTTCACCTTTTGTACTTTGTATAATGACATGTATTTTAGAGTACCTATCGCGATTTTTGCTACGAGTTCTCTCCTCGCTGATATCTCTGAAACGGCTGTATTTACGCACATGAAATTTTGTCAGTATTTAGAACTTGGCCTCGTGATAATGATTGTAACAGTATTTTCATTCACAGTAAAAGAAAACAGTAAAAAGGACGATTAGTTTCAAGGTTTTCTACTGCAGCAGCTTAGCGCGCAGGCTAACTGCAGGTGCTGTTTAAGTAGGCCAAACCTTACGTAATCGACCAGAGGCATTCATCGCTTGCCTTGGCTGGGTTTGCATTGACTTGGCTAGGGGGTCATGTCAAAACAGGCCAAACCTTACGTAATCGACCAGCGGCATTGATCACTTTCGTCGGCTCAATATTGACTTGGCAAAGGGGTCATGTCAAAACATCTAAGCAGCAGCAGCTTGTGACATCTATCTTATAATAGTGCGCGTTACCAGCTCTTCTCGGTCCGTGTATATACTGTCTTTTTGTCTCAGCGACAGTGTGCACTGGATGTCCCCGTGCAAACAAAGCGGGTATATATACACACTATGTGTATATTTATAAGTGTGTGTGTGGGTTTATATATATATATATATATATATATATATATATATATATATATATATATATATATATATATATATAATATACATATATATACAGATATATATAGATATATAAATAAATAAATATATATATAAATATATATATATATACATGTATATATATATATAGACATATATATATACATATATACCCGCTTTGATTGCACGGGGACATCCAGTGCTCACTGTCGCTGAGACATATTGGGTAACGCGCATATTATATATATATATATGTATACATATATATACATATATATATATAGATATATAAATAATGTATATATATAATACATGTATACATGTATATATACACACACACATATATATATTATATATATATATATATATATATATATATATATATATATATATATATGTATATATATATATATATATATATTGCATTGACTCATATTTATTTTTGTTTAGAGATATATGTGTTTGTGTTATCTATTGGTACAGTATTGCTGGTCGTCCAGGCTTGCCGTTGGAAGACATGCCATTGGCGCTTGTGCCGACTCTAAGTAGGCCAAACCATACGTAATCGACCAGTGGCGTGTGTGTGTGCTTGGTTTTCGATGCCAAGTTTCAACGCCTGTATATATATGTATGATATATATATATATATATATATATATATATATATATATATATATATATATATATATATATATATATATATATATATATATATATATATATATATATATATATATATATATATATATATATATATATATTATATATATATATATATTATATATATATATATATATATATATATATATATATATATGGGATATATAAATATACATGTATATATACATGCATATGTTTAATTTACTTAGTTGTCACAAGTTGAGCTTTGTTGGAGCTGCATAAGGTTTATCACCACACCAGCACAAGTGTGTCGTATGATTCCATTTAGCTGGGAAATGACTGGTTATGGTTCGGGGACCCAACATTTGATCTGAGGCCAAGATACCAGAGTTCTTGACAAGATCTGATCCCAGTTACAATGCCCTGACACCTTGCAAACTTAAAAGTGTATTGCCTCTCATTCATCCTGCACTGAATCCTGCAATGTCGCCTCTAGCGTCCTGCAGAACATGCTGTGCCTGCTCTTACTTGCCCATGTATATACTGATATATTCCTTTGTACATCTTTTCTAACAGTCATATATAAAATCACTTAGTATGAAGTTACTGAACGATTAAGCAAACTAATGTACAAAGAGTCCTTCACCATGAGGTGGACCATTGCTTGAATCAAGGCACACTGATGAATACAGTCGTAATGAAGGGGTGGTCATGCCTCGTGTGGAGCCCAGCTGTACAGGTTGTCAGCCCTTCCATTGATGTGTAAATGTCAGCCCGCGATATAATCCAGGTGCCCACCTTTTAACTGCTGGGTTTGTGTGCCACTAAGGGATGCCTGTCAATTAAGAAACGCCAGCCAGCTTGAAGCTCGCAGGGCAGTGTCAGACTTTCCTTAACCAAAGACTTTTGGGACCAAAAATGGTCTTGATTTTTTGCCCCTGTGGAAGTCGCACAAGACAGTACCCAACACATCTCACAACTAATCTCTCTTTATATTTGAGTAGTATGCCCCTCCAAAATGACATGAGATATCTTATTTAAATGCCAAGTGTTATCAGTGTGAAGTGATCTTAGCGAAGTGACACCTTGACGCCAGCTGCCTGACGCGTGCCAAAGAGACCAAAACATTTGACTGGGACATGTTTATCAAGAGAAATATCAGAAGACCAACTTATAGAATAACACCAAAACAAATAATATATAAACAGGGATTAAACTGACTGATATATGATGTGAACTTTATACAATGATGATAATGGTTGTGTATACAAATACAAAAATGATGTGCAAGCCAATGCATGCAGCGCGTTTTAGTAGAAACGCATCAACAACGTATACTAGCAACTTAGTCCTGGTAAAAAAGAGGCCTGGAGGGGGACGAGGGGGAGTCATGCCTAGAAAGGACAGCCAGGTGCCCAATGGCCGCGATGTCCACAGTTAAAACATGAGCCCCATCCCCCGTAGTAAGATCCGGGAACACCCTCTACTGATGAGTCGGAAATGTCAGAGCCACTACTCTCATCGCTAGAGGTAGAGTCTACAGATCGCATGGGGCTGCTGGCAATCACGATGGTTGTGGTACTGGTTGAAGGCTGTGTAGGGTGGTCTGGGGCTACTGGTCCTCGACCACGACCTCTCCCCCTGTTACCCCGCGTGCGACCTCCTCGCCTGGAAGCTCGTCGACCTCGAGGCGCGGTCACACAGGCAGCCGCTTTCCTTGCTTCCGCTTTCTTGGCTTCCATTGCAGCTGGACAGAAAAAAAACAGAAGTATAAATAGCCATCTACTGTGCTTATTTCAAGAATTGCATACGTTCAAGAACCACAATTGTGGCTGGATATGTTTCCAAGGTACCATGAATTGGATTTATTAAAAAATAGACAGTGTCATTAGAAAGATACCACTCTGCTCAAGTTCACAATCTGAGACTTGATATCCCAAAAAACAAATTCAAAAGCAAATCATTGCTGGCAAATTGCAACAAACCCATTTGGACATACTATTTCAAAGGGACAGAAACACAAAGAAGTATGTATAGTAAAAAGCATTTGTACGTGTTACAAAATGGAGTAAGTGAAAAGCAAAACAAATCATCAGGTAATTAACAAATCCAACCTTTTCGCTCCTTGACCAGTTCTTTCCGGCTCTGTTGCACATCCTGACTGAGTTGTGAAACCATCTTGTCTATATACGAGTCGAGCACAATTGACCGGAGATGTGACGTGACCGGTGACCTACATACAGGACATTCCTTTTTCACCTTCAGCCACTCCTCAATGCACATGGCACAGAAGCTGTGGGCGCAGTTAAGCGAGGACGCCTGTACACAGACAGATGTTGATCAGTACAAGAGCAATCAATAAAAGGCGCCAAAATAGACCCTTTTCACCATCAAACAGCAAGTAAATGGCATTTTTAAACAACCTTAAGGGTTTCCTTACAAAAATGCACGACAAGTTAGCAAGACCGGTTGCACGGATACCAAAAACAAAACTTAATAGGAGGCAGTCAATCAAATAATTCATGTATTTTGTTTGAATGAATCCACCTTTTAACATCACTTGACATTGTCAGGGGACAACTTTATGATGAAAGGATGGCATTCACTATATCGAATTAACGTGGTATGACTCGCATGCTAAACCCAAAATTTCAAAGTTAATGTGGCTGGAAAAAATCTCTAATAGGATGAAGAAGTATTCCAACGATAAACCATTCATGACCAAGAACTAATGATACTTGCTTGTATGAAGAGTTCATTGCAGATACTGCACTGCAGTTCCGTCTCCATAAGATCCGCAAAGTTGGTGAGCAGATTCTCGCGAGCTTTTAACATATCATCTTTATGTTGCAAGTTTTCTGAGCGAGTCTGGGTGAGTTCGCTCTGTAGCAGATTCCTCTCCATCTCCTTCTTCTGGATAACCTTGTCCAGGCGTTCACGCTCCTAAATCCATTCCAAACAGGTATCAGGTACCCACTCATGCTTAATCAGCACAACCAATCAACAAGACTGATGCAGAATTTGATACTCGCTCGAGCAGTATTAAATTCACCATCACACCATTATTTTGCAATACTGAGTTTGATGTTTTGGAAAGTGCTGAAACATATGTTTGTTCACTCTGTCTGAGCCTGGATGAAACAGCTCAGTCCTGACTACCCATAATGCACTCAAATGTGATGGGGTTTCCCCTGGTCTGACAGGAAATATACCATGAAATTTACCATGTCCATCAGATCAGTGTTCATTTAAAAGTAAAAACCCTGTGGGCTGTTCAGTTTTTTTTATAGCATTACAGGCAAGTTGTGAAACAATTTACATGCCGAATACCTGTAAGAGCTCTCCTTGGAGTTTCCTCTCTTTCTCTGTCAGGTTATTGAGGTCTTGTTGGAGAGATTCCTCCAATCTGACTCTCTCCGTCATAAGTTCATCTCTCTCCAACGCCAGTCGACTCAACAGGGCCTCTTCACGGTCCCTCAATTGTTCTTCATATGATTTCTTCACCTCCTGCTCAATTCGCCGTCGTTCAAAATCTAGCTCCTCCTGGAAAAGTAAAAGTAATGATAAGTGAGGACAATTGTTTCATGAATATCTCTCAGCTCAGGTGATGATACAATGGAACTATTATTCAAGTTACTGTAGAACACTGGTGATAAACTGGTGGGCAGAAAGTATAGGGCTGCATGCAATGAGTTGTATATAATCTACAAACAATGTACCAGTATTTAAACTCCCAGCAAGTTTGCTTCAAAAAGATTGCAGACAGAACTTGATATATCAAAATAAATGACAATTCATTAACAGCTTGCATATACTTCCCATGATTTTGAATTAAAATGACAGGTGTTTTATGATCTACAGAATATATTTGGTATCTGCTATCATTTATTGTTGATGCAAAGATCTCGAAAGCAACTGACTACTTGTTTGTGTATGAAGTGGCTGTAAAGTGCATTTATGACACCCATCTCTCATTGGATATTGTTTAAATGTTGCTCTCATCAAAATTACATCAACAGATCATTGGATGACAATGAGCACGACATTGGCTTGACCTACACAACAGAATTTACAAAGAGTGGTTTGAGTTGAATTTTTGATTACTTAAATATAGGAAATTTGGGTTCCTTTTTTTTTCATCAGTAACCTAGTGATAGACTTAAATAATTAACAACCCCTGAATGATTCACTCAGAACAAGCACACTGTTAAGATCTGAGTTAGAGATTTAAGAAATATTTGCAACAAAATAGACATCCCACGTACATTATGCTTTTTTTATCATGAAAAGAGGAATAAAAGAAAGTGTAAAAAGTGACTTTATTTGACATCTTGCATAGAGTATTGCACTGGTATATTCTTTAAAGCCTCAGTGTTGACCTTGGATGGCAACTTAAACAAGACCTGTAAGTTACACATGGACATACATAGAAAATACACAGACAAAGGACCAACCTGATCAACACATCACCAACAATAAACAGATGTGCCACACATGATCTAGTTTGGGGGAGTAGGGAGTAAGTATAACGCACTTATAACAAATGACGCATTACAAGCAAAAGTTTGACAACATCTAATCACACCTGTAAACAAATCTTGACCGAATAGCTTGATACAAAGCTTCCATTAAACATAACACAAACAAATGTTCAACAGGGGCCGTATCCATAAAAAAACTGTAAACTCAAGGTCTTTGAGACGCCAAGCTGAGCTGGCCGTCTGAACCGTATCCAAAAAGAATCTTACTCCTTGCGAGCTCAACTCAGAGTAATATATTCAGAAACAACCGTGTTCAACGCTATTCCTTTTTATTTTGAAAAATGATAACGATGGTAGACTATTGTATAAAAGAACTTTTTGACTACAGACTTGTCAGTTATCTCGATTCCTTTGTCTAAATTGATTATTCTTTGCCATCTTATTTTATTTTCTGTGTAATGAAAATTTAATTTCATATTTTTCTTTTTTCATGTAAGAAACAAACTGATCGTGATGATATATGTGTGAGATTATAGCAATTAATTCTTTTATGGTTGTTTGCCAGCCCTGAGCTGGCGGTCTCAGCCGAGTTCGCTAACAATTTGTTTTGTGGATACGCCTGAGTTAACGGACTCAGCTAAGCTCGCCAACTCAAGTTAAGACAACTCGAGTCAAGATCCTCTATGGATATGGCCCCAGGTATACAAATAACAATTGTCTTCCTTGATGAAAATGGCAGGGAACAATAATGTTCAGGGAATTACACAACAAGAAATAATCACCCAATATCAAGTATCGCATAATCACAAACAAGAACAGCTATCCACAAGTATGGAAGCACTCGATAAGCATCTATATGACACAGGAACGGCGGTTTCGCACTCGCACAGAAGAAACTCAAGAAAACGGGGAGGCTGATGGATCTTTTGACTTGAACACATCTTTGAGGGACTGAGCTGTAGAGGGGCTGCTGGGGGAATCCTCGAGGGCCACAGAACGCGTAGGAGTATATGTAGCTCCTCCATAGGGAGGGGGGACATATGGACGAGTCTCCACTCTTTCAGAATTTCTACCCCCTGTCCCTTTATCACGGTTTATTCTGGGATCTCTGCTGTAAGAGCTTGAAGCTGCACTAGATGCCCTCCAGTTTGTTCGAGATCTATCCCTGGGATCTCTGCCATAAGAGTTTGAAGCTGCACTGGATGCCTTCCCGTTTGTTTGAAATCTACCCCTGGGATCTCTACTGTAAGAGCTTGAAGCTGAACTAGATGCCCTCCAGTTTGTTTGAGATCTATACCCACTGGAGTGGGTCTGGCTGGGCTGTCCACCAGTCAACGTCGGTCTGGCTACACCACTACTCGCAGCACCGACCCTCACCTTTCCAGTAGACCTGTAATTATGAGCCCCCTCACTTAACTTCCAAGTTCCTAAAGGTTTCACTTCACACGATGAAGGGGTGGTTTGCCGCTGTGGTTTGGTCACAGTTGACGTCAAACATGCCTTATTCCTTTCACTGCTCCTTCTACAAGGAACGGGATCGCGTTCACTCTTCGTGTTAGCTTTGGCTTTAGCTGATGAAGCACTGAGCGATATCAGTGATGATTTCTTGGGAAATATAGTAGGTTGATAATATTTATCAATTCTTGGATCTGCTCTTTGAATTTGGCATCCTTTTTATTCATGTTTGCGGGCAGAGACGGGCGACCTTCGACAGTGATGCGCTGTAGGATGTACCGTATCAGTGGCAGGCCTTGTATCTCAAGATCAAGATTATCTTGACTTGAGTCAGGTGACATTAACTTGTCACTGGATGTATTGCACCTGACATAAATAACATAGAGGTTTGCCACATGAGAATTTTTGTATGATACTGATATGTTCCACATAACAAAGAGGAGAATCATGGTAATAGCTGATATGATTTCCTGTTTTAACTTATAACAGCCATTAAAAAAGACAAATACATTGACAAGACTCGGAAGCAACTTACCATGAGAAAGTATTATGTGCAGAATCATCAGATTCAATTGGTATTATTTTGACATCTGGGGATTTCTTGGTTTTCTTTTTTCTGGAACTTTTCTTAACAGTAGTAGGCGAAACTTTGCTAGTGGTTTTTTTCCCACTGTTGCTTGACAACTTAGATTTCCCTCTTTCTCTTTCTTCAAGAGGATTTAGACGATGTTCTTGCCATACTTCCAGTGACAGATGTGTGTGTATCAATAACCAGAGCAGAATCAGAAGCTTTTGGAGCTAGTTGATGATGCTTTGGCAGCTAGTGGTTTTGAAGCAGTCCCCGTTTTGGTTTTTTTGCCAGCGTTCTTTGTACCGGAACAACTAGGGACATCAGCTGTTTCCCCCACTGTACAGGACACCGCTGATTTGGCAGCGTCTGTCTCCATAGAAGTAGTAGTTTTGTCGGTAGGCTCTCCTGTGGTTGCTTCAGTAGTAGAGTGAGGAGGCCTGGGAGACTGACCGGCAGCCTGGTTAGCATTTGTGACAGTGTTGGCAGCCCCTGTTATCCCTTGTGACACGACACTCTGGTATATAGCTTGGAGCATGGCAGCAGTGTCTACGTTAGAGCCCTGAACCAGATTAGAGGGAACTGCGCCTACCACAGGTCACACAGAAACACAGAATGAACATTATGAAGCACAAATCCAAAATTACTATAGCGACAAGATCAAAGGAGCATATATTCTAAGATCAAGTTCAGACTGTCACCCTATATGTAACCTGTGGATGAAAATACAATGAAGCCTTATACTACCTATACTGCTTATGAATCCCTATCCTTCACAAGAAAGATGGATCCAACTGAGGCGACCACCCAGCTATTACAACCACTTGGGCTCCAAGCCAAGAGTAAGGTTCTACTTTACAGTAACCAGTAGCATGATCCGAGAGAACTCACCTTGTATTCTAGCAGGTAGCGAGCAGTGTGATACAATGGGCTGACCCACACCAGGAGATGTCACACTGGAGGACTGTGGTGGAAGTATCACATACACTGGCTGTACACAAACAACCAATGCCATCAAGGCTAAACACACACACCAATGAAAAGGATTCATTGCCATCTGCATATTAAGGTGGATAATAATTTTTGATTAATGTAGGACAAATTTTCTACCCGCCCTAATTTTTCAGTTATAAATAATGGTAAAAAAAGAAAAGTTTGACCTGATTTAGCAGTCACCTTCTAGGATAGGTGGGCCAAAAATGGGAAATTGATGAGGAGGATGAACCATTTAGCGTTAAGCCAATTGGGGTTTTTCAGCAATGAGGTGATGTTGTGACGGTTTAGGATGAGGATGACTGGACAGCTCCCCTTTTAGTGCCAGCGCCCACTAGGCACAAACCTGTCACCCATACCGGCAGCAAAACCCACGCTGCTAGGATGAAGGTCCAGCATGATGCTATTGGGAAACCGGGTCAGATGCATCTCCTTTCACAGATGGGAGAGCCATTTAACGAGACCAACCGAGTCACAAGTAACTAGTCAGGTTTTCGCACCATGGGATCAAACCAACAACCTGTGGGTTCAAAAGCGACACAGTTAACCACTACGCCACGGGAACCTACAGTTACCCTCATTGACCAAGTTTTCAAATCACCAATAAAGATACCCAGCTCTAGAAGACCACAATGTCAATAATATTGTGCCCAACAGAGAAAAATATTGGGGGTTTTAAATATTGTCGGTTTTTTGCGGATGAAATAAGGCATATATTCATTCCTTAGATGGTGAAGAAAAAAAAATGATACCGAACCCACCCCAAGATATGCTGCACATTAGCTAAATATCCAACCAGTGTTTAAGCGACAAACCCATAGGCTAATACCTATACAATGGCTGCATTAATGAAGAATGGCAAATTTATAAGCAGCTTTACCAACTAAGAGAACTAGCTAAGAAATAATATTATGAATTATCCTACCTACCTTAAGCTTTATTTCCCTTCTTTCTCCCAAGCAAAAAAAAACCAGCAGTAAACAAAAAGATGCGCCGATGATTGCTTCCTTTCTAACTCTTAATTTGAGCTGGGAAATTTTAAGTCTACTGTAGATAACATTAACCAACAGTAGTCTTTTTCAAACTAGCAGAAACACTTGTTTTATTCATGTGAAAATGGTCCAAATTTTAGCTAAACTTTAACAGTAGTGTTCTTTTAGAATGACAGAAAGGCCTTAAAGAAAGGATAGAATGGCTGGGCACCAGCAGTTTTGCCACTCCCTACATTTCCAATTCAAACAAACCATTGTAAACTCAGGTTTTGAAATCTCCTGCTTATGGTCAGAAGTAAACACACTCCTACAAATACAACAAAGACCTAACATGTAATCAATTTAGTACAGCTGCATAAGAGCAAACACATGGGGGTACAGATTGCAAGATATGATAACCTAAACAGAGGCCAATAGTCATTGAACCTCTGCTACTATTGACATGATTTTCAAAAACATGCAGAGCTAATTTTTAGTATTCAAAGACCCACCAACACAAGTCTAATTTGGGGAAGCTAGCTCACTTTATTGTAAAAAAGTTTATGAACGGACAGACAGCCTGACAAAAGGACCAACAGACCGATGGAGCAGTTAAGGTATGCAAAAAGCTTTGCAGAACAGCTAAAAATGTGCCATCAGTATAATTCCCCACTGGGTTTATGTTGCCATGCAGGGCTGATTATAAGTTTGCATGGAGCTATCAACATCTGAGGGGTCAATGTGTAATTGCAGGCAGACACCTTACTTAATTAATAAGAAAACATGCCATCAAAAGTTATTTGCGCTGGGTTTACATAGTACAAGATATGTTTTTAAAAATGTTTTCTCTAATGCGGTTAAAATCGTACAGGGCTGGTTTTAAGTCATCATCAGAGGGGTCCATATGTATATGAGACAGCTAGCTTGCTTTATAAGAAATGTGCCACCAAATAGGACAAGATTTTTTACAAGTGTCCAATAACTCAGCTTTTGTCTAATAAATGGCTTTCATAAACATATCTTGATGGTGACAGATGAGGATGATTGCATGTAGTGCTTGAACAAGGCCCAATCCACCTTTTGGTCTAACCCCTTGACCACAACAGGTTTCTGAGATAGAAATGAGGTGTAATGTACTATGAAACTCCAACTGCACTGGCTACCCACTCATGTCATGAGCCAGACGGAACCAGGAGGACCCATAATAAACAGACGAAACACACATAAGCCAGTCCACCAGTGCTTGAATATAAACTCCACATTTTGATCTACATAATCTACCTTCTGTTCCTGTAATTTCTCCTGCATTAGCTTTTCTTTCTCTTTGAGTTCCTGTTGCAGTTGTTCCTGGGCTGTGGTATGCGCCTGAAGTTGCCTTTGCATAGCTAGTAGCTGTTCCTCTTGTTGCCTTAGTTTTTCTTGCATCTTAGACTCATCTGCACTGACCTGTTGCCCCGACCAATTAGGGGATGGTACATCACATAAACGCTTGGAAGATGTCGGCTGTTAAAACATCATAGAATATGTTTCAGCAATTAAGCTAGTGAGACAATTCGGACCAGGAAAGTGAAAGTTTCTTAGTATTTATCTGTCTATATTCTAAGTAAAATCTTTTTTTTATAAACCTGGTCAGTTTCTGGCAAAGCAGCTGCAGCCGACGGGGCATTTTCATCCCTTAGTCTCTTTAAACACCTGTTGGTTGAGTCTGCTATAATCGATGATTGTGCGGCATCACCTGGTGCCGGATCACCCACCTCCTCCACTTCATTGCTGCCTGTATTGCAAGCTGCTTTTGAACCTTTGAATTTTTTGACACGAAGATGGCTGTAGAACTTCCATACAAACTGGGCAGGTTTGTCAGGACTCTCGCTTACTCCCAATTGAACAGCATCCCCTTCTTTCAACAGACACTTCTGGTGTGGGTCCAACTTTTTAGAATTCACAAAAGTCCCGTTCAAACTCTGTCGACACAGCCAACAACTTCAGGTGTCATTCAACCATTTCAAGTGTCAAGTTCTAGTTACTGTGTTTAAAAAACAAAAACCAACTATTGAAACAACCAACAGAGCTATGCTTAATTTTGCTAAAAATGCACTGTGCTTAACATTTTTGACACAACGAACTTAGACTCTGTGCCAATTACAGGGAATTGGCGGTGAAAACGTCAATCAACACTTGTCCAACTCTTTGATACGTTTGTTATCATATCCAAAGCAGGGATCCGACTGTCAAAGTCACTTTTTAACCACTCAACAGAAATTCCACCACTTTCAGTAACTAGCTGTTTTCATTTGTGCTGTTGTGTAAACATGCAGGATTCTGAGTATAGGACTCTGTCAAGATCCAAGACTCTCACCTTGTTGTCCTGTATTGTCCAGCCATCTTTACCGAGGAGGAGGATGGAGTGTTTGCGGGAAATCATAGGAGAGGGTATACATATAGTCACATCAGGAGAGCGGCCGATGGTCACCTTCAGAAAACAAATAATCGATGAAGTTACTTATACAGAAATAAATAACACCATGCATGATCCATGTGCCTTCAGTTTGCTATAAGAGTAACTGAAAGCTTGTAATGCTCAATGAAACTGGTTTCATTTGATGCTGATCATATCAATAATGAAGTCAACCTGATATCATCACCATCACAGGGCACGAAATAAGCTATTTCTAGTCGGCGCGCCCCGACTAAAAGTTTATTCCGCCGACTCATTTGTCAAAGTAGTCGGTCCACCAGGCCGATTACTATTCTGTTACCATGCTCAACGTCAAAAGATAAACATGTTGACAACCGCGCGATCGTTTGAAATTGTTAACTGACCCAATTGACTTGACCTCAGCTTTCATCCAGAGTACTTCGGTTATTTCCGTATTGACGAAAGCACACGATTATCAATGAGATTGTATAACCCGTTTTTATAGGTCAGTCTTTGTCACATGCACAATGCAAATGAGTGTCAAATTTTCCCAGCGTTACAAGTCGATGATTTGATACTTCGCGCGAAATATTTTTTCCCAAGTCTAACAATGGACAAGTTTGTCAAACGTTTACCTAAATGCGACGGTGATGAATAAGAAAAAAGTCCACCTTCACTCAGCTTTTTCACTTCTACTTTCGGCATTGTGAATGACAAGACCATTGAGAGGACCAGTTAAATACTGGTAGGGCCAGTTCATTTTGTTGAAGGGCCAATTGAACAAAAATGAAGGGCCAGTTCACATATTTGCCTATTTCGTGCCCTGCCATCAGTATTGAAGATTAAAAAAACCATGAAATGACATATAAATTTTCCCGCCTTAAAAATACCTGCTATTGGGAAAAACAGGTTAGATTTGATGGGGTTTTTTGTTCAAATAATTAGCAGGTGCCCTCTCCAGTCGGTGCATGCAGTGTTTTTGCGGGTTTGAAATCATGGTCACCTATGATGCTCATTGCATCTTTTGCCTAAGACTTGCTAGATTAGAATAACATTGTGTTCATTTGAGAAAAATATTGATTTAATGTGCGTGTGGTCCTGTTCATAGAACATTTCCCTACATTTAGCATCAGCCTTCTGTTAATTCCTGTGTCTTCTTTGTGTAGATGTGACAAGCCTCTGTCATGGATAAAGTATTGGCTAACAGCGGTGAGATAGTCACAGACGGTTGTTTTAGAATGTAAGTATGCATGAGGTGGAAAATAACGGTCGCGCTCCCTCCAATGGCGACTGAAAACAATTACGGGTGAGTTGAATTCGCCTAATCAAGCCCCCGGGTGGTAAGTGAGTTTTCAAGCTCTTTCTGGGTTCATTACTTACCGGCGACATTGCCAAATATCAAAAGCATTCTTGAGACCCCAATACACAAACAATGTTCCTGAAAGAGCGCAGACTCACACTGGATACATGCATTGATATATGCAAAGCTTCTGAAAACGCATCAACACAATACAAGGCGTTAAGAGCAGACCAGTCAGTGAACAAAATATATGCAAAGACTGCTTGCACCAAATCCATCTCAACCTCACTTTTCTCACAGCAATACAAAACGACCTCGTCTTGTGATCAACCAAGACACTGCCAATTCTGTGGCGGTACTCATCTTATGCCGAACGCCAGTGCCCTGCATACGGAATAGTTTGCAATCGCTTACTGGCAGAAACAGAGCGGTGGTATTTAACATGGTTTTAATCACCAACAAAAATTGTATTGTACCCTACCCAACGCTTCCCTACCCAACCCTACCCAATGCTACCCTCCCCGACGCTACCCTACCAGACGCTACCCTACCTGATGCTACCCTCCCCACCCCTCCCCGACACTACCCTACGGTTTGGGCACGAGTTAGCCTTGAAAATGAAAATACGAGGCCCAACAAAACCTGCTGTACAAGCCGAGAGGCCGAAAAAAACATACCCCGGTACATGTATACTACCACTATATACTTTGGTGCCCCCCCCCCCCCGACCTGCAGCCACATGGAGAGTGAAAGTTAAACTGCGTAATGTGACATCATATGTCCAAAACGGGGGTTGCCGTGAACGTTGTGATTATCAGATTTAATGAGATTATAAAAGTTTATGTGCCAATTGCTAAATAATCACGAGACAGTGGATAACCAAATTAGTGTCGTTCAAAGCAAAAGGATATTCATCTCAAATCTCAACATATATAGATACATAAGTACACAACATTGACGAGAAGCTACATGCACGCGAAATAAAACGCTCACCGCACGACACACGACGGTATATATTTATATTACCCTGTTGTTACCGTCGTGCTCGGCTAGGTACGAGTTGACCTTAACTCATTAAAGGTATATATCCCTTGATTTGGGAGGTGTCATTGAATCTAAAACAGATCAAATCAATAATTTTACCTCGCTGGTATTATGAAGGGGGATAACTTTTCCATGTGTAGATGTTTTACTTTTTAGGCAACAAATTTCCATGTTTATCATTTAGATTATTTTCAAAATTCCAACTTCCCAGCGGTAAACGTCATCAACCATGGTGTACGTACATATTTTGTTTGCAGCAGCATTTTTGAAGGTTGATTTTGAGTCTGACAAAGTTAATACTGATGATATTGCGGCCATGCAAATGTTATACTTTTCAGCATTTAAAGACACCGAGGGTACAACATTACTCTCCATGCGAGGAACAATGATTTTTCAACTGGTTCGAGGTGGGATTGGGGTTCAAAATCATTTGTAAAAACCATTTGTATAGCTTTTGATTTCACTTGACATCATTTCCGATACAGTGTCACATATTTCAACTAACTGTTTCATGCCTGTGTTTGCAGGTTTAGGCTACGAAGTATACAGATGTGACGATGAGGGGGTTAGGCAGATAGCTGCATTGCACAGTGATATTATAAGGATATGAATAAGAATAATGTATTATTATAATATCACTTACTGTATTTAAATAAATTAATAGCTCAACTGAAAGTAAGTTGGTATTTATATAAAACAATGAGATAGGATATCGACAAAGAATATTCCCGGGGAAGAAGACTTGTTTTACCAACAGTGTATCAAATTGAGCAACCATGACAAAGACAACCCGTTGTTCTAAAATCGATATGCTAAATGAGCTTATAGATGATATAATGTTCGGTTTATAATAATGTTCAGAGCATTAGATTGATTCTTCCTATGCGCAGAGAAAGTGCATTCTAGTGTCGTTTGAATGCTACTGTGGTGTAATTCTTCATTATGTGTATCACGTGATACCCAGCGATCGGTCTTTTTAGCCATCTTGCTATTGCACCAGCACGTGTAAGTATGATTATTGCTATAAATTTCGATAACTAGGGTGTATATTGCATTTTTTATGGTTATCAGTACCACGCAGAAGTATCCACGATTATTCGCATTAGACTTATACTGTCGCTAAAGGAGGATCTTAGCCAAAACTAATACTGGTGAGATGCGTCTAGTAGTAGTATTGCGTTGTTCTGCTCGGTGAACCTAGGAAGGATGTTGAAACGAGTTGAAACTATAGCAAGCACCATGTTCTGGAACCTTTAAGTTCTCCAGTTAATACTGACAAACAGCCGTCTGAAGCCGTCAACGGGATTCTAATCAAAATTTTGAAAACCCGGGTTGAAATCAAAGCTTTGATATTGCACAGGGATTGTCTCAAATTTGATCTTGCCCTAGTCCTAACGCCAGTAAGTGATGTCGCGTGGTGAAGAGTTCAAATGTTTGACTGTTTAATTATCGTGGTTGTCACTTGGACCATGCACCCAGAGAAGGTGATCTTGGCGGGTGCAAGTGGAGGGTGCCCCAATTTTTTAGTCTAGTAAAAAGCAATCCCGGTGTTGTATGTCCTTGATGATAGCAATATTTAAATCAGGACATGTATCAAAATTTAGCCCCTCGACTGAGATCCCAAGATATCTTGAAATCTCAATACAAGCCTTGACCTGATTGAAGTTTTCTAGTGTCTGGATTGATTTGTTTATATATTAAATGTCATGTGTTACAGAAGGATGCAGCTATTTGTGCGCGCTCAAGAACTCCACACCTTTGAGGTGTGCGGTGATGAAACAGTTGCCCAAGTTAAGGTAAATATTGTCATTAGCGAGTAAATCTGTGGTAAACCTGAAGCACCAATTGTCAGAGAGTTAGAAACTCGTATTTGGCTTAGCAGCTCCTTTGAAAACAATTTGACATACTGGCCTCCAAATTATACTTTTGTAAGTATGCATGCCAGATTGGTTGTTGTTTGATCATTATTTACATTTTACAAAGACGAATATGGATGCAGATTATTCAAGCTCTTTTGATGATTTTTTTCTGGAGGTGTTTTATTTGTTTGGCTTCTAAATTTGGTCATATTTTGAGATTTCATTGTTGCTGCACAGGCTCTTGTTGCCAGTCGTGAAGGTCTGGTGTGCGATGACCTAGCGGTGTACTGCGGAGGTCACCCCTTGGAAAATGAGATGTCCCTGGCATCTTGCACTTCTGACCTGTCCACCCTCGAGGTTGAGGTCAGAATGCTCGGAGGTAAACTCATTGTGATTACCAACAGTGATTTTATGCTACATTTGTATGAATATTTGTGTGGATATTTTTTGCCTTTATTCCATTACCAATCTGAGCCAGTTACTTAATCTATTGGTGTGCTACTCTAGGCAAGGTCCACGGTTCTCTGGCTCGTGCTGGAAAAGTGAAGGGACAGACCCCCAAGGTAATATCACTAACAACATATTTCCAAAGTTAAGTATTAGACTGTATGAGGTGTTCTTGTGTCCATGTTTGTATCATCATTCTTTGTCTGTGAGGATTGATCTCATTAACTCTACCTTAGTTTTAAATAAAAACAAAGTAAGGGTTGTAAAATTTGTGCTGTCAAGTATATAAATGAGCATGCTGGGCTGCTGACTCAAATTGGCACATCATAACAGAGCCATTTAGTTAAACTGAGTCCTTGATATGACAGGTTGACAAAGAGGAGAAGAAAAAGAAGAGGACTGGCCGTGCCAAGCGCCGCATGCAGTACAACAGGCGATTTGTTAATGTTGTCACCACATTTGGCCGCAGAAAGGGACCCAACTCCAACTCATAATTCCTCTTCACTATTGCTTGCCTTGTGTGCAAATAAAATAATGTGATGTGATCTTCTGTTATGTTTATTATATTTGTAAAGGAGTGTTGAAATGCCTTGAGTGTGTTTGATGCACAGTTACTTAACCATGGATTTGAGTTAGGGTATTGATTGCACTCGCAGTGAAAGTTTGAAATCCTTGTCCACTTTTATAGCACCTCAAACCGTTTCACTTAAACTATTTCCGTTTATATGATACCCAACTTAATATTTTGCTGCAAACACTTAGAAGCTGGTACTCAATGAAGGGATAGCATTAAGTGTCAGTGAATCTATTGGTGCTGCAGATTTAGGCTGTGTTTATCTTTGCTTGAGTATGACAATGGATGACTGGTTTACCATCCTTACATGTTATTGGGAACACCAAATCATCAAATAATTGATGGATATAGGTGCATTGAAACAGCTGTTGAACGTATTCAAATAATGACCTGGACAGATGACCATGCTTGCACAAACCTACCATTTCTGGTATGATTGCTCATGCAAGATCTGTTTTCAGCCTCGGATGCAGATTGTAGCATCTACTGTGTCATATTTGGGTCAAAATTCAGGTCCCATAAAAAATAGGAAATCAAACTTTCACGAAGGCCATAAACCAAGTTTTGGTCAATGACTGATGTCAAATTTTTGGACATTATCATTTAAAGCTGTGGGTCCATTTTTTCAAAGCAGCACGATGTCAAATTTATTGCTGCTTGAAAATAATCTACATAGCTCATGGACTTAGAAATATGGATACGTCCGTTTCCATACCAGATTATTCAAGATCTTTAGCGGAAATCAAACTACTTAGTTGTATTTTTCTGGTGGTATTTCCTTTGTTTGGCTTCTAAATGTAGTCATGTTTGTGAGATTTAATTGGTCCTGCGCAGACTGTGATTGTCAGTCGTGAAGGTCTAGTGTGCGATCACCTATCGGTGTACTGTGGAGTTCACCCCTGATGACATGCAGCTTTAAAATGCCAAATAGCATCGCTGATAACGTTATGACATACCCCAAAGATAGCAAGAAATGTTGCAATCATAATGATTTATGGTATTTGATGTATGTAGCTCAAAAACATATAGTTATCGGGATTTCATAAATCGTCTGCGAGCAGTAACCATTTTTGTTCAGATCTTGTGCATATCCAGTTCTGCTTCTTTGCTTTGATTGGTTAAGATTCCTATTATTAGATAATCATGCCAACTGACATAGAAACATTGATGGAAATGGGCTTTCCGAGGAATAGAGCGTGAGTATTGTGAATACATTATATATAGCCTATATTATCGCCCTGTCATCTCTTATGCCGGGTGCCAAATAGCCCAATTGACCAGCAGTCGATCGGGTACTCCCTTGTTGGTCTAACAGGAAAACCCACTTTTATCGGTCTATTGACAAACATGCTTAACTTCACGTTAAAAATAAGTACTGAGAAGAATTTAAAGCCACCAACGGTGAGAGTATTGACTGAATTTAATTGACATGGGTTTTTCTTTTACCAATCTGCGGGCGAATACTTGATATTCGATTAATTTCTAACTTTTTGGCGAAATTCCACTCTGAATTCTGGTAGTTGCCAACTACTGGTCTCTTGCATGACGCCGTAAACGACAGTGCAGAAGTTTTTATCGTACCTTTAATTTTACGTAGTGTCTATTGGCACAGAAACCGGGCCAATAACCATCCGCTTGATGGTTCGGTGCACGGGAGATACGCATGTGCATATGAAACAACCTGTGGCAGGATATTCTTTCGTCACTTTCGTTTCCGTCGACGAGGTGGAAGGATGCCATGGACATTTGAGCGAGATTTGATTCTTTTGAATCACTGGTAGAGGGAGTTGAAGTGTTTGGTCAAGAAAACAATGTTGTATTCGTTAAACACTACAGTAGGACAGTAGAAACAGCGCATGTCAACGCCAGACGATGAACATGATGCTTGTCTAACCAAGACGTCATAAATACAGACATTTTGAGTAAACTTTTGCTAGGATACAAAAGCCTTATCAGTTGTATAATTATTCAACATAGACAACCTATTATTTTGGACAACTAATTACATTTCAGTATTTGTCAACCTTCAACAGCTGATTAGACAAGGAGTCTTTCACCAATATCAAACAAATCAATGCAGACTGTCGAACACATGAAAGTTTTTCGGTCCAAGAACATTGATGCCGAATTGAAAAATCTTTTGCCGTGCAATGGTTGACTTAGTAGTCATTTGCCGGGTTACCGTGCATGCAAAGACAAGCTTATTTGTTATTCACACGGTTACTATTATAACATGACATCACTATCATCACATGAGAAGTACAGGTGTGAAAAAGATTATACATCATAAATACCCAACAGAATATTAGGATTATCTCCCTGATGATTTTGGATATTTATAGCATAGGGAAAACAGGAAGAAATACAAGATTATGGTTAGACAAAGAACCAGATGTGAATCACCTAGGTACTAATTAGGCTCAACAACGACTACTTATAGTCTTAACAACCTATTAAACTGGCTTATCTTGTATATTAGGCATGCATGCATGTACATATAAGGCAATATCCCCTTAGAAATGTGTGAGAAGCACGTGGTTCTCCACAACGATAAGGACGTCCTGAACATACCATTTCGTTCTTCAAATCAAAAGTACAAATAAACTCATGGCATGAAATGCAATGTTATTTAAATCTAGTCAAATGCTGAACCTAGTCAAATGCTGACTTAAATTGTTCAGTAGAACTGGATTTATTCAACACAACCATTAGATATCATGTCCCGTGCATATAGATGATAGTTCAGTTGTTTGCACGGTTTCCGGGCGAATAACACGCCATCAGAGCATTCCGTGCACGGTTTCCGTGCATGCATCGCGAGACTGTGTTGTTGCTGGCCCGGCTTCCGTGCCAATAGCAACTTCCTTAATTTTATGTCATCATCTGCCTGATAATACATTTCACAGGTGAGTCTATTTATACTGGATTCATACCTTATAACTTTCCGACCTAGTTGCCTTTTCCTCTCCTTTATTCAGCATCATAACAAGTTCGTTTTCCAACTGACTTTCGTTGCGTAATCTCGCCGTCATATTGGAAATAAGTTGGAAAAGTTAATCGCCTCCCACATTTTAGCCGATTATGCATATTTACAAGTTATTGTGGTTGCTGTGGACATCGTGAAGGTAAGGTCTTATCAATGAATTTTCTACATTTGCGAGGCCATCCTAGAGAACCAAGGGGGAGTGCAAGCTCCACTTGGTTTTAATAGAGCTAGTGCCAAAGCATATTCCGGAGAGTAGCGATGGAAAAAAGCAACAGATGCTGATGATGTCATCTCTCCATTAGTCCAAATTAAAATTTCAGTCTGGCCAAGTAAATGGATGGTTGAATAAAAAGGAAGGCATCGGACGGTAGCAGCCCGCTACGTCCCCTGTCCGCTATGTCCCTTGTCCGCTACGCCCCCCTGTAAAAAATTAAGATGTCCCCTACAGCACCTATTGTGAACTAGCCCTAAATAGCCTTTAAAATAGTCATTTCAGTCTAGTAACTTATTGTTTCTTTAAAATTCAATAGTCATTTCAGTCTAGTATTTGCTTGGCAAAAGGTTATCTCATGTTGGATTCCATTGAAAACTTGTATTGATTATATGTGTGTCATTAGAATATATAAACGTTGTGTTTATATATTTTTTTGCTTGTGTCATTAAATTGTCCTTGTATGAGTATACAGCCGAAGGTGAAAACAGATATCCCCAAGTAAATCAATAGCTTTTCTTTGTATGAGTTGTCAATGTTTATTAAAGCAGGTTAAATATGATGTATAATTTAGTACATATATACAAAAAAATATTCCTACATATATAAACACATATAAACTACTACACACAACACATGCGCTAGTACAATATACACCCACGTTCAAGTAAGAAATACAATCAAACCATACATATTTACACAGGTCTATGTACTTGCAGTCAAGTTCGAGCCCATCTTGCATAGCCAAGCCATAGTCTGTTTGAGAGATGCCTGTATCGTATGTACGGTGTTGCCATCTATTGCGAAGATTTGCACAACAGTGCTTGATTGCACTGAGTGATAACTCTGGCAAATGATTCAACTTTCCATTTTCACTGCTAGCGTCTCAACTGAGATACTGATCTAATTAGGGCTCATATTTATACAGTTTAAAATTTGGAAGTGCAATTGATGCTTACTTTCATATCAAGGTGTTAGTACTTGAAAGAATTATGGTATGAAAATTACACAGATCAAAGACTGAGGTGCGAAGTCAAGTCTATGACATGACGTACGCTGTTCTCACCAACGCGACGTTTGAATGTCAAGTAACATAAATGACAGATAACGTTGCTCAATTCAAATTATACGTAATCCATGCAGAGACTGCTACGGCCCCTGCATAGTGGCTGTAACGGTCAGGGGCAGTAGCGGCTGGCATACCATTGGACATTCGGGTAACTATTACTAAATAAAATATCTCATTTATATATATATATATGTATACATTGTTCAATTCATTTTTTGTGTAACATTTCTAAAATGACTGGATAACTACTAAATACTTTTATCGTGCGACTTTTCTTTCTGTGATATTAACCCTTTACTAACGTACCATTTCATTGTAATAACCTGGATGTTTTGTTGCCGGGCTCGTGTAATTTATACTGTACAGATGTAGAATGGTACGGGGAGGTTGGTATCACATGTAGAGAACGGCTGTGCAGTTTACATGTACTAATGTAGTGTAGCTCAGTGGATCAGTTGTTGTGAAGTAAAATCAATCTCATAGAGATCACATCTCTTTCTTGAGACCATTATTCTGTGCTAATTTCATTGTAAGGCCATCGTCATGGTTTTGTGGCTTACAGAGAGAAAGCAATGGCCAAGACAAGTTACAAAGGGGTGCAATTGGCTATGGACTGGTAGGTTATTGTTGAATATTAACCAAAGAGAGATCCTTCATGTTATGTCAATAAACTTCAGAAGTGATATTTTCATCAAACAAAAAGCACTATAAGACATGGTCTCAGGTTTTGTAACTTATGTGACCAGATGGAAATGTGTACATCGCGTTCCATACTTTAGTGTGTGTCAATAAACACTAATTCCCCAGCTGAGAATTTGTCCTTATTTTGCAGGCTGTTCAATCATCAAGATGATCCGGATATTGATGATCCATTTGAGGTCCCAAAAGGACACACACTCAGTGAAGCCCCTGGTGCCTCCGAGAACCAAGCAACTGGTACAAATAACATATGAAACTCAATGTTACCCGCTTACTCTATTAACATTTGCAGTTTATATTTACAAAGTTCATCATTTCATTATCTGTCCTTGTGTTTGATATTCAGAGCTATCATTTTCCCATGATTTCTTACTCTGATTCTTTTGACTTGGATTGTTACACCTGTGTGATTGAATTGTGAATCTCGTTGAATTCAGATGATGGTCAGCCGTCGGAAGCAGAGGGTTCCGGTGATGTCGGCAGTCCTAACGCTGGTCAGGCCTGCTCCCTGAAGTGTGATGAGTGAGCAAAATAGCTTTTGTTGGAAAATCATCAATTATTTTCAAGATTCTGTAAAATCTTGCGTATAGGTTGCACCCCTCCCGCTCATTTGCCTTGAAATTTTATCCAAAATTCTTATAGCAGAGAATTAGGTGGACAAATTATCCTGTCATTGAGAATACATACTGTTAGTATATGGAAAGCTAGATTAATGTTATTGTTGCTGCCAGAGACTAGACCTCATAAAAGAGCCCATCAATTCTTGTTGGCTGTGCCATTTATCCTGACACTCCATTATCACATCCTGTTGTAATACTGAGTTTGCTCAAAAAAGCTTGGGTATCTGCTTCAGAAGAAGTATTTGTATAAAATAACCGTGGCATCTCTGCTTCGCCTGAGAGAAATGCGTTTTATGTGTGTCAAAAGTTGGTGTTTGCCTAGCCGTGCACGACGGTAATATAAATTAAGACGTCGTGCACGGCTAGTGTTTACCATACTGCATTGTCTGCTAATACAGGTTCCATCATACTTCTCTCTGGTGCTGAAGTTAAATGAATTAAATTTAATGCTAGCAAGGCGCGGCTTTCTGTTGATGACACAGATGTGGCAAGCTGTTGAAGAGACCTGAGGATGCCGAGCTCCACGCTGCCCGCACGGGTCATGCTAACTTCTCCGAGTCCACAGAGGAAATTAAGCCTCTATCTGAAGAAGAAAAAGCTGCTAAACTACAAGCGTAAGCGAGTCATTAGCGGCATGTTCCTGGTGGGTGGGTGGGGGGGGGGAGGGGGGGGGGGTGTTCAGTTCGTCATTCACTATAGATATCAAATAACAGTGAGGAGTCAGTTTTGCAAGCCAAGCCAATAAAGTAGTTTGTTCTGTCAAATTTCAGGCAAAATTTTATTCATTTATTTCTAACATGATATGATATGATTGTGTGCTGTCCGTGATAGGTTGCAAGACAGACTGAAAGCTCGGCGCTTGGAAAAGGAGGAGCAAGCCAAGAAAGAGCAGGTCGAAAAGGAGAAAATGCGACGTGTTCAGAGCAAAGGTTTATCAGAAGCTAAACAAAAGTAAGGTTTATCAGAAGCTAAACAAAAGTAAGCTGTGTAAATGCACGGTGCAAAGGTATTTCGTTTTTGTGGATTTTTATTTCAAATCAGAAATCTATCATTTGTATGACTTGGAAATCTGTTTTTGCTTAACAATAATGTATGATCATTAACACAGGGGTATTGTCCTGTGGCACCAAGGGGATATGGTCTATATTTGTATGATAAAAAAATGTCAAATAATCGTGTGTTTCAGACAACAGGAAGTAGAGATGCAGAAGATAGTAGCCGAGAGGAAGAAGGAGAAGGAAGAGGAGAGGCTGGCTCGTCAGCGTGTCCGCGACCAGATCGAGAAAGACAAGCGCGATAGAGCAGCCAAGTTTTCTAAATCTCAGGAGACGTCCCCCACTCCTGCTCCATCAGCGAACCCAACGGCAGCTGCTGCTGTACAACCAACTGCTTCACCACAAGCTGCCAAAGAATATGACCAGTGCCGCATACAGGTAGACTCCAATGCCCATTTGTGGCCAGTTAGTGTTTTTTGTTCTGGCTGTCATTTAGTATTTCTCAATTGTTTGATGGATAACTTAACATCAATGAATTAGTGGATGTAAATGATGTCACATTTCTGGTACCTGATGCTTGTGTGTATATGGTATATTGGGGATTTCTACTGACCTTGTGAAAAATCAGGTGAGATTGACCAATGGCCAAGCAATCACACACAGCTTTGGTGCCAAGGAGCCTCTCGCTGCTGTCCGTCTGTATATCCAGCTACACAGAACAGATGGCAACATCCCATTCACTTTAATGACCTCATTTCCCCGTAAAGTCTTCTCGGAGGCAGACATGGATAAACCACTTAGTGAATTAGGTGAGTGGAATGAATGGATGGATGAATGGACATAACTATTTCTTCTCAGAGGCGGGCATAAATTAATGATTAATTAATTCATGAAATATAGTATGAGTGAACTAACTTTAAATTAGAACAATTGTTTATCATTGGTTGTGTTATCGGTTTGGATTCCTGCGATCTACTGTCTTGTGGCATGTTACCATAGAAACAACCTGGTCCTACATCATAGCTTCTGCCTGTTCCAGGTTTGGTTCCAACAGCTGTCCTTATTGTGACCAAGGTGCCATAAACTCGTAAACATCATCCTCACCCAACCTAAACACTCCAAACTCCTACCATATTTCCATTCTCTTACTCTTGTCTTCTTTTCTTCTGTCATTCTCAACTTTTTAAGGTATGATGTTGATGACTGTGGGTGAATATTAATACCTGTTGGAACTGGCAAAGTTCACTAAATTGCTGCTTGAGGTATTTTATTGCATATCATATATATTATGCATCAACTTGGTAAATGTGCATGGTGCAATGTTCAATATAGTTTCTGATAGCTCACTCACAATATATCCCTCAAAAATTACCAGGTGCCAAACTTAAAGATATACAGTTATTGTATGTTTGGGATTTCTTTACCTGGCCTTCTTTCAGAATATGTGTGTTCTTCATGCCTGTAACTGTTAATGTTTTTTTCCTATGGCAGTTTGTAAAATCCTGGTATAACCATGATCAATATGCTCTGAAGAGATTTCTTGGGCTAGGTGGGTCTGCTGTGGCTATTGCAATCTGAATTCGCCATCCATTTCTGTAATATATACCATATATGTGATGCATATGCCAATGAGTAATATTATTAAATTGATTGAGGGTGGAATGGAATGAATGTTATGACATTTATTGTATACAGCAAACAGTAGAATCCAAGGGCCAAGATGTTGGTGCGTGTTTTTCCTCAGCCAGATCCTCACAGACTTGTGGGGTATTTTGAAGTCACTTTACATTAAGATGTTAATATTCTGCAATGGTTCTTCGTATGCACAATTTAAGATACTGGAACCTTTATGTTAAAGTGATATTTTGTGACTAATAAATGTGTTGTATTTTCTATCAATCTTGATTATGATGGGCAGGTCGATCTCGGCATTGCGATATAAAAGTTTTGAAAACATGCCAAAATTGAATTTTGTTCGTTGGTCAAATAGCAAAACAATAATTATGTAAAAATCATCCAAAACAGTTACAACTTAAGACATGTTCAGCTACAAAAACAAATAGTCACACAAGTGCCGTACAAAACAGCGGCTACTGGGAAGGCAATGTTGAGCTTCACTATAGTTACAATAGTAATGTATTAATGTCCCTTGAGATTCTTGTGCATCTGCCAGTTGATACCATCACCATGTTTGGCTGTTGGCAAGGGATAGATGAAATTGAGGATCCAGAAAGATCCAAATGTTGTGCGGAAATGAGTCATGGGATCCACTCGATACACATGACAACCCTTTAGATGCTTCGTAGCCAGTCTGTCCACGATAAACCATGCACATCTGCCAGATGAAGATTGCTCCTGATGCAACTATTATCACAACTGTAAAGTACAACTGAATGAAGATGAGCAGATGAAGGCTAGGTAGCGAGCCACAGAGCCAGTTCCATGCTGCAACTGGTAACAAAAAGTTGAACCCTTCACGGTGGGTCAGAGGGTAGAATTCTCTTAGATACATCTGCATGAGTCCCAGAATGTAGACGCTGGAGAAAGCCAAGTAAAAAAGCCACACAACAAAATATCGTTGGTTGGCATATCCAATACAAGTGGTGGTGAAGTAACAATGATGGTCGTGCTTGAGTATACAGAAACCACAGACTTTACAGTGATGTGATCGGGGAGGGGCATCCACTTGACACACTGCACAAAAACGCCAACCGTGTTTCGTCTCCCCCAACACAGACGGAGAACTCGACTCCGATTGGGTAGCGGCATCCCCTTTTTTAACTTGCGGAAGCTTGTAACGGGCACACATGATCCAATTGATGACAGTTTCCACATAGCAAAACCAGATGGCCACTTTCAGCACCAGTCTTATGTCATCCTCGTCGTATTCATATTCATCGACCTCTATAGCTGGGATGAAGATGTTCAACGAGCTGATAAGTAGACTGAGGGAGAAACACCAGAAAAATCCCATACCAATCTTATTGGCAGTTTCTGGTTTGAGTATGAAGATCTGATCCCTCGTTTCCCAGTGTTCTTTCCATTTGGACATCAGAGGACGAACTTCCTTGGGGCCTTCCATGCCTTAGGAGACTTATATTCTAAAGAGAAATATGCGTAAACGTCAAAAAATTAATAGACGCTTATATGGATTAAATTTTGTTCGACTAGGAAATTGGTTATTGATAATGTAGACATGGCCGTCGGACGGCAGTGTATATATATTCGTCAATAAGACGTTGTGCACGGCTTACATGATATGCGTAAGGCATTGTATTTATTTCGAGGGCTTTATATATATATTGATAATAACGATCCAAAGTATTTAACTTTTCAAGGACGAGCTTAATCAATATACAAAAAATCGGAACATAAACTGAAACTATTGGAACTTTTTTTTTCTTTAGAAAAATTTACTACCTGCCAATGACGCGAAATTAATGTAAGAAGTACGCTTCAACCTAGCCCTACAAGACGTCTGAGTAGACGTATAAATTCATGTTACCGTTACGACCGGAGCTAGCTTCAACCAAAAATCCAGAGAACTACGTAATCATATGCAGCAAAAATTACCTGTTGCTTGGAATATAGTCGAATGCCAGTGTGGTTGTCACGCTTATGGAATCAAGTTAAATCTCATCTCTTTCCCGACCTGTTGGGGCCCATGAGGCGTCGGTGGCAACGGACACAGGGATGATAGCCGGTCAACCGTGACGGTGGTATCGCGGAGGGGGCACTGTTGAATAAGTTAATAAAAACAAGTCCAGTTCACTAATCAAGCACCTGCACAATACGATTCTGTCATAAAAATATTAAACTTGATCAAATTGAATAAATTACATTTTTTCAACACCGGCTCTACAATTTCTTATTTATGATACAGATTATGCGAGGGTAGGAGACACTGGGAAACTAACCACTTGGTCGTATAAGCTTTAATGAAGCACATGGAAACGGGATATGGTCTGATAAGGCATATCACATGAGGACCGATCGCCATAATTGTCAAAAAATATGTGAACTTGAAAGTGGCCTGATCTATATTAGAAAAACAAATAAGGGTCACTTGTTACGCTACGTTTTCCATCCAATAGATGACGGAAATGGTTGTCAGGGGTTTCATCTAATTTAATAGGAAATACGATGTTTCAAGAACAAAAATAAACAACGGCCAACTGCAGGTGAACAATAGCTCATAATGATGATTTTTTTTGAAGACCTTACTGCTGCGCCAATAGGGCTCACTCGGACTGACTGTGCGGTGAGCTTTTCCTAAGTGAACAGCAGCATACCGCCAGGTGGCTCCACCATAAAATCAACAATAGCACATAGGACTATTGATCCAGCGTCTCGGGAACAGTCGTCTTGCGAACTTGTGGCCTATGTTGAAGAAACTTCTGATTTGTTCGTGGCATTCAGCCCCGAAATTAACATGAAAAAATTGCACGTGGTTTCATAACGCCAGCGCGGGGAGAGGGAAATATCTTTAGCGTAATCAGTTATAGAGTTTACGAAGGAGCGCCTGGAACACGCCGAACCGCTTGTTAACGTCGTGTGAAAACGTAAGTATTTCATTCCGAAATGTAAACGATGCTATCAAAGTAATAATAATGCTAATCGACGTCTTAAGATGGCTATGCTTTTGCTGTAGCGGGGGGAATTAAACCTCACGTCTTCTCTTCAACCGGTCCTTGTAAAACATACATATCATCGCCACCAGTTGACTTAAATAACCAGGGGCCGCTATGGGTCCCTAAGGCCGCAGGCAACAAAGTCAATTCATTCAACGAGCGCGTTCCCCGAGCGACAGTGACATGTATAATTATAGAAACATCAGTCAGCCGAAACTAAACACTGCCGAACGTGCTCGTTGAATGAATTGACTAGGGTATACATGTCACTGCCTGAGGCAGCAACATTATGGGTCTGGAGTAAATTTAACGGGCCATCTATTTCGACCCATATGAGTGTGAGTATCGCTTCGTTTATGGTCCAGAAATCACAGTTTCATTTTTTTCACACCAATATTGTGTATGAAACATTTGATGTCGACACAAAATTGACCATAGCAATTGATTGATATAATATCAATAGGTTTATTGACAACGGCATACAGCATCTACATGCTATTCATTACATTGACAAAGAACCTCTAAATGCATACAACATTTACCTGAGATCAACTGATACTTTACCTATGGAGTGGTATAATAACAAGAGAACTACAGAATGACCAAACACGTGTCACTACGAAGAGTGTATGTACTGGACAAACTCGCCTACGTGTCTATCCGAGAGGTTGTTTCTATCAATTAATATCTAGCAGGGGTTTTGTAGTACGTAAACATTTGAATTTCATATCATCATTTTTCCCTGAGGATTCCTCTGAATCTTCCTGTTTTACTGGGAGTTTGTGAGGGCATGTCCTTGGAAGGGATAATTGATTGAATTTAGATAATTACGGAGGAGCCATTATGTTTCATTTGCTAACATCGAGAACACGAAACTAACGGATTCCACCAGATATATCCACATTCACATCTGTCACTTATAATTATCCAGGCCAAATATCACACATTTGATGGTTTCCACTCTAACATGGAATGATGTTGTGGCACAGCTCTTTCATGTCAAACGATATCACAGCTTACTCAAATAAATAGATGACAAAATATCACAAAGATATAAAAGCAAAATTTGCTACGCCTCCATTGGGAACCTCAGATGAACCGTCATCGGGAGAAAGTGATCTAATGATCTGCCTTTGGGGACCACATATGTCGCGATCTCGTTCTTCAAGAGAGTGTCCATTTTGTTCTGGTCTCGTACAACCCGCGCCCAACTCAGTAATTGTATCGTCCCCAATGAAAGACACAGACCCGTTTAAGCTGGGGCATGTGTTATTCCTCCTCAATGTATTGGTACTGCTAGAGCTCCTCATTTCTACTTGTCGGTGTGGCATTATTGGACTTTCCGCCAAGACAGGCATGTGTATAGCGTCTACATAGCGAGGCGGTGTCTGAGTTGTTACACGTGCAGATTCGTTCACCTCTGTCTCACTTGCAAATGCCTGATTTCCATAGTGTGAATCCACGGTGTTCGCTCGTGACCTCGGCATGTTCAAACCCTACACGAACATTGTCCCAAATATATTGAGGAAAAGATTAATTGTTTTCATTTCATGTATGCATCACATAGTACCATGGTAAATCTGATAACCACATTTTGTCTTTGTTAATGACCCTATAAAACAGTGATTAACCTCCTCATATGTCGGTAGCTGGTCCATTGATAACGATATATTGTCATTGTTGTCTCCTGAAGGCGCGTTTATTCCTTGTGACTGTCCCGGAAGGAAACAAACGGTTAGATGTGGCATCTTTATATGAGGAGATCCGTTCTCATTACCAACTGTTGCATTGGAAAAATTCTGGACTCACGTGGTGGTTGCAGTAGTCATTACAACAGCATGCAGTGGCGCAGCAGCACAGCATGGCGAGGATGGTCACACCAAGAGCAATATACACCATTATCATACCTGGGCTGAGTCCGCTAATATCTGAAACACCAAGAACCATCACATGGGTGATGCTTTATATGAGGATGGGTGCTGAATATTCCACCAACTCATCCATCGACCAATCAATCCATATATACATACCTTTGCATTGGAATAATATATCATCATTATGCAGCCACCTGTTGCCGTCTGTGTATTCCTCCCATTTCTCAACGGATACTGGATCTTCTCCTCCGCTCTCACTCCCTCTCACGCGATACTAGCCACCAAACAAACCAGAATACACCACGAAACTCAAGGCTGAAGTAGAGGTCCCAGTAATAAAAGGGTTTGGGTAACTTGAATGTTAATCGGTGGGTGTCACAAAATACAGTGAACCCGCTTGGCTTAAGTTATCGCAATTGCAGTATTGTATATCAGAAATAAATACTACAATACTTTTACTCGTTGCCTACTTAGCTGAGAATATTTACCTGTGAGGAACACAGACCGTCGCCAATGACCCAACCGACCCATGATGTTTCAGTCTCCTTATAATATATAAAACCGTCTCCCTGTTTCCCCCATGTCCTCTTGTAGAAGCATGTCGTACTATCCACGATCGAGTATTCTCCATTATATTGAGGACTGCTAACGATACCTTCTATTCCCACCTTGTTACACACTGTTAAAGAGGTAAAATAAGGCAACATGTTAATACAAATTTGTGAATCAGACACTGACAGTTGAAATATTTATGATAGATATTAGTGGAATTGTAAAAACACAAATACATATCGGGATGATACCAAATAAAACCACTATGGTTAAGAGATAATGTAGCCATATTTGGCTATGTTTAGTTTTCACTCAGTGGTTTTCTACAAACGCCGACCAAAATTAATCATTGGGTACAGCTAAACTAAACTAAGCTTTCCTATTTAATTGCCTAGCTACAACGTGCAAGGTACATCGGCCCGCCTAAGTACACCATAATGACTGTATACGATGAATAAGCTTATGGGTTAAAGGCCGCGAGCACCAAAACAAAAACGGCCGGTTAGATGTGTGATTTGATAGCAGTCCGTTTATCATATAATCCACCAACATAGCCGCTCGCTTAACCCTTACATTACCTGCCGATATGTGTGGTATTCCCTTGATGATGGTAAACAAGGCAATGAACAAAGAGGAGAGCAACATGATATTCCAAACTTCAATGCGTGTTTCTTTCAGGAAGTGACACTATCGGGCTGCGAACTTCTTTGCGCTGTGAACATTGATATCTGTCAAGTGCCGAGCAAGATCAATTGGTTCACTAACTTGCAAGTATCCAATAAGTGCTATACCTGACTACTTTACTTATGGACCATATCAAAAGTAAGAATACAGCAGTGATACACCTATCGAAATATTCCTTCCACCCTGAAAGAATTGGGTGAGGTGGATTAACAGTTCAAGGCGCAAATCGGTAGCGTGAAGGTTTCACTGGTCAAAGCATAAATAAGGGCTGAAGTGAATGTCTTTGTGTATCGTTGATGAATAGAATGAAAAATAGCATTACAGACTACGTAGACTAAGTAAATGACCTTCAGACATGAGAAAAGTGTGACCGTCTTTATCAATTAAATATTATGTTATAACTGCAGTAAGCGTCGTCAACCAGTGTGGAGTCATAATGCACCCCCTCCCCCCCCTCCCCCCCATCAATAATCAAACTTTTATATCTGAAGTAAACATTCCGATCGGGTTAGTTTCGCAGTTAAATAGTCCCGGTGTAGCAAGTAGAGCCCTTTGAAGTAAACATTCCCAACCCGTCAATTCCCATAACAATTAACATCAGCCCGTTTGATCTTCAATTAAAGCTAAAGGTAATTGTACCTCCACGCTTGCTGACGACGCCACATACTTGTATAAATACCTCCGTCCTCAGAAGTTAAAAACACATTCAGCATTGGGGCAACGAAACAGTCACCGTCGTACGGACCTAGTTGGAAGGCCAACTCCGTACGGCACATAAAAGTTTGGAATTCCAGCTCAGCAGTAGCCTCTGGACATCACCAGAGTTACTCCATACCACAGTTTTGTTATATATATATTCGGACTTACGGGATACGGAATCCGTACCCCATCATTCAGAAATAAACCTCCTTTTTCTAGTTACCATTCAATTGACGTCTCATCTTCATCACTGCGACCATAAAGACTACGACGTTCACGGTGAAAAAAGCATCTAACCTATACGATATGGAATGAAGATCAATGAGGTATTCCTTTTGGCCATGGAATGCTTGAGCGGGTTACGGTTCAACTCCCAGGATGGACTAGATTTTTAGGGGGATATCAGTTCACCAGGTGTGTTCTGAATCTTGCAGGGGGCATTTTGTTTGCTGTGGGTTGTGACTCGTGCTGATGGACAATGGGATGCTGGTGGTTGAGGTGGGGAGGTCCTTCGCGAGGGCCATATCTGCAACACACCACTTTGGCTCCGACTTTTCCTAGATGGGAGGCTGGAATGGCCTGGTCGTCCAATCAGTGACATGCCTTTGGATAATCTTTTTCATTTGTATCCTTTTTAAAAAAAATGTTTCGTCCACGTGCATTTCTGGCTGCTCAATCTTTTTTCTCCATATTCATCACACATTTCAAGGCGCCATATAACGCATTAGTGTTGGTGTGCCGTTAAACCATATACTTACCCCATAATTCTGCTCAGTAAAGCCAACATGGAGAAGATAAACAGTGATCTGTTTTGAGAGATATATTCTTCTGGGGTTAGGGATGTTGGGATATCCAGTTTCAAAGAATGGCATGTATCCTATCATATATAGACAAACATCTTATTAAACTATAAGATCTTTTGTGCAAATAGTATTAAATACTTCCTAGCGTATGGATTGTTCCTGTTACACGCCAATCAGTGTGCATAGAAATCCCACTTGTAAGCCCTCATGTCATATGATTTATCATCGGCTTTCCATGTATTATACTGGTGCACTAAAGCCTGTACTTGGCTAGGACTCTGAGAACTTGGTCGTTTACATGAAAAGTAAAGAGGGTCCTAGTCATAGGGTCATGTGGTCGACATACAACACACCGCAGCCAGTTGTCACATGACAAAGTTGACCTGGTTCGGTTAAAGCTTTTATGGAACAGAACTCAAATCCTGACGTTGTTCATATTTAGTGACCTGTAGTTGTAACATAAGGTGGAGAGACTCACTTTGAAGGCCGCCATGCCTTTGATCGGCTGTGATTAAACCTGGATGTTTGGGCCTTGGATGTGGGCTGGTGCAACCTTAAAACAGTGAAGTCTCACTATACACAGCTTTTGGAATTTCGACCTCTCAAATTAGGAGTTTACAAGTTGAGGTACTGGCTTGAAGTACTGCAGATGTTTACATCACCGTCATTGTCCGCTGAACATGGTGGTTTTTAAGCAGGTTGCCCAATTTTTCTTTGAATTACACACGTGACTATTCCATCAAGTGATAACACTAAAATACACATTAAATCCACATTAACACTCTGATTTGCATATGTTTTGGCGTTAATATAATTGCTATAGGCATTTCCTAGACTAGAAGCTGTGACTTGGCTCACTGACTGCAATACAACTCGCTGTGTTGTCGCCTCAACTTTGTGTCGTCAAGTCTTTGAAGTTTATGTAGCAACCCCTTACGTCTTGGTATCAGTGGATGACCCTAATTCTTTTCAATTTCAAGACTATCGATATATTTCCGTCATTTAGACAGCGGTATAATAAAATGATAAGTCGGTGCTGGGCTATACAATAACATACTCTGCGTTGAACGAATCTTAACCTCAATATATTTGATATCCCCACCCCAATGAAAAAGGCACATACAACATAGCTATTTTTGGATAGCTACGCTGTTTGTGGAAACCCCCACTTTATATACTACGTCGTTAACAAACAACTATGTTTTTGATAACATCAGAAATCTAAGCCATCGTGTTCTTGGAAACCTGTCGTCTGTATCAAGTATTTGCGTTCAGAAGAAGTCATTATCAATGAATATTGGTCAACAACAATCCTCAAGAGCAGTTATCCTCAAGCCCCATCGACGACTAGATGTTGAAGATCATTAAATTGTTGTTCTTGTCTCTTGCCACAGAAATGAATCAATGGAGAATTACTTGATGGGTGTTCGTTATTTCGTTGATAATGATAGTGATTGGTGGAACTTTGCACCGCCAATCTGTTTCCGGCACGCCATGTCCACTCGGAAGCACGAGCTTGTATTCGCGCAAAAATAAAAACAACAGTTTCGAATTCCGAAATGACCCAATGAAAATATCTACATAGCTCATTTCATTGAAAAACCAACGGCAGTCCTATCGTGAAGCCATTTTGCTTAAGCCCTTTCCAACAATCTGTAAAATTTATTGCAACCATAATTTGTTCCAGAGGCCCCTCCGGCTGTCATGATTCACAAAAGGCTAACCTATTTGGCAATACTAATTTGTCTCTGATTTGTCTCTGTTATTCATATTTGCAACCCACGTAGTCTTTATCAACAGATCCATCAAAACGATAATATCCGATAATACTGCTGGTACATGCAAAGGTGATGAGAACATATACGTACAGTGATCTGAATAATGGTAATTATTGGGTGATATATCGTTGTTTGGATATGTAACTGATAATAATTGGATCTTCATTTGGAAATATGTACGTCATTGACAAATCAAACACTTGTAATATGAGTTTACAATAGTTCATCGTCGGTTGTTAGAGAGTTGACGAGCATCGTACTAAGATGATATCGGCCCCGATGGCCAAAACATCGGCTGGTCTAGACTATTGTTGAGCGGTTTGTAATGAGTGTAAGTGAAGGATTGTATTACTTAGTTTGTTTGGATACCTGCTGTCAGGCGCGAGCCCCGGTTGGACGGTGACACATTTATATACCGTGCTGCAACTGTGATATCCAATGCAATGGCATGAACGCATTCCATATCAATGTTGTGTACCTTCGTATCTACATGGATGGATAATAGGGATGAAAATCTCGCGTTCCATCCTATTTTGCTGATCCGCCCTATTTAGGTTAACCTCGAGAATCGAAACTGTCGAAGTTGTCAGTCCAAGTATAGTCTGCATTACTACAGCGCAATTTATTGACACAGTATATCTAAACAATGCTCTGACCCAATCAACATTGTCAATTTACAAACTATTAAAATGGTGTTCATTGTGGTTTTTGTAATTTTCGCAGTAACTTAGTGATATCATTAAGCATTTGTTATCGATACAAAATTTACCATAATGCAATGATGAATTAAGACAAAGAAGTAAATCCATTTTTGTTTGGCAAATAATCGTAGCTGCTAAGAGTGCTGCTGCAAAATAAACGAGGATAAAAGCACAATATAAGAATAAACAAAATTTTTTTGGAGATATATTGATGCATATACAAAACTGTCGATCATTATAACCCAGACCAGACATCACACATTTGGTGGGTTCTTATGAAACAGAATAATAACTTGCATTAAGGCGAACCTTTCCTTATCACTTAAACCAATGGATGACAAACTATCACAAAGGAATAAGGGCATAATTTGCTACCTCAGATCTGCATTTTGGGGATCAGTTATTTCGTGATCTCGTCCTTCTCGAGTGTGTCCTTTTTGTTCTTGTCTAGAGCCACCAGCACTTAACACGGTAATTGCATCGTCGCTTATGAAAGCCACAGACCCGTTTAGGCTGGTGGACGTGGAACTCCGCCTCAGCGTGTTGCAGCTGCTGCTCGAGGTCATCGTTGGTGGTACTTGTCCTGAGCCACCAGCACTTAACACGGTAATTGCATCGTCGCTTATGAAAGCCTTTGTGGACGTAGGAACAGACCGTAGGTGTGGACCCGTTTAGGCACGTGGTGGGTAATTGCAATTGCTCGTCGCTTATCGAACCCGTTTAGGCTGGTGGACGTGGAACTCCGCCTCAGCGTGTTGCAGCTGCTGCTCGAGGTCATCGTTGGTGGAACTTGTCCTGAGCCACCAGCACTTAACACGGTAATTGCATCGTCGCTTATGAAAGCCACAGACCCGTTTAGGCTGGTGGACGTGGAACTCCGCCTCAGCGTGTTGCAGCTGCTGCTCGAGGTCATCGTTGGTGTTTCTTCAGGTGTCATCAGCGGGTTTTCGGCCAGGACAGGCATATGTATAGCATCCACATATAGAGGCGGCGTCTCGACTGTAACTTTTGGAAATTCATTCAACTCTGTCTCCGCTACAAACCCCACATTGTCATAAATTGAGACCACTGTGTTGGCTCGTGACCGTGGCATTTGTACACCCTACAAAAACAATGAGATATAATTCATTGTTTGTATCCACCAATACTATCGAAATCATATTGTTCTTGTAACCATATTTGTGGTTTATTAATGAATATAACGGATTTTGATAACCTCCTCGTATGTCGGTAGCTGGTCCAAAGAGAAAGATATTTTGTCATTACTGTCTTCTGAAGACTCATCGCTTCCCGATGTCTGTTCCAAAACCAACAAATGGTGAGATTTGGCATTGTTACATGCGAGATAGAAATTCTCATTTGCTTCTGTTGTATTGCAAAACTCTGACTCACACATTCATCGACGTAGTCACTGCAACACAGTCCAACTACGCAGCAGCAGATGATAGATTCTCAAGGTTTGCTACTGTTGTAGTGCCGACAAACGCTGACTCATCATTCATCGACGTAGTCACTGCAACACAGTCCAACTACGCAGCAGCAGATGATAACTAGAAAGGTTACTCCAGTGCCGACATACGCCACTATCATTCGTGTGCTGAGACTATTGGAATCTATACTACCAAGGAACATGGCAAGGCTGGTAGGTGTTGGTAACGGATGGGTCCGTGCCAAAAAGTATTGGTTGTTACTAGTTGATAACATGGCACAAAACAACTGCACGCACGTACTATTATCCAAACTTACATATACTTACATATATACATGCATGTGAACATACACATACATGCATACATACATACATACATACATACATACATACATACATACATACATACATACATACATACATACATACATACATACATACATACATACATACATACACATCATACATACATACATACATACATACATACATACATACATACATACATACATACATACATACACTACATACATACATACATACTTACATACATACATACATACATACATACATACTACATACATACATACATACATACATACATACATACATACATACATACATTCAAACATACACATGTACATATTACATATGTACATACATACCTTTGCATTGGAATAATATATCATCATTGTGGAGCCACCCGTCGCCTCCTGTGTATTCCTCCCATTTCTCAACGGATACTGGATCTTCTCCTCCGCTCTCACTGCCTCTCACGCGGTACTAGCCACCAAACAAACCAGAGTACACCACGAGCGACAAGGCTGAAGTTAAACATCGTTAGCTTAGTTTACTAGTCTGCGTCCCAGACTCCGGGGGTTCCGCTACGCTTCTCGTCCTAGAGTCTACGACCAGACAAGGTCTAAAACTGGCGCGTCCGAATATTCATTACACACATTCGTTAATATTCGTGACCAATCAACGCAAAGGTTGTGACCCGGATTGACCTTAATTGTGCGTGTCTGGCTCATGAAACTGGCTTGGGATACGAATGTCTTCTGGAGTTATGGGGCGTCCCAAAAGTTTAAAGTGGCACCACAACAAGCGCTTTAATCGCTTAGCTGCACGATAGTATGTTTACGTAATAGTCAGTTAAAAAGAACCAGTTGTGTGTCTGCTTCTCTCGCCGACTGACGGTGCCACTCAGCGTGAGACAACAAATCGGGGCGTAGTAGAATGTGTGCCCGGCTAATTAAAATCAATCGTCCGGTTGGACAAGTTCTTCGGAAATTGTAGAACTGACCAATGAGAGACAACGACTCAAAAGTACCAGAGAGTGACCGAGAGACACGGCTTGTGATTGGAGCATCCCAAATCTGGGATGCCTGTCCAGTTCAAGACATTGAGGCCCCTAGACCTGAAGGCGAGACTATTGAATATCAGTAACATGTAAACAGCGCCCGCAAGCCATCAGGCTAGGGGACCTTGACTAATAGTTTACAGAAAAATGTCATTTTCATCACGCATGTTAACAGATCATATTAGCAAGGGAAAATATTCCAGTAGGGTTTTCGAGAGCGTAAATATCAGCAGTGAAACTTTTCAACTGACAACAAATAACTGGCTAGTAGAAAGTACGACAATATCGATATCGCAACCTAAGGTACGACGCCTTCACAAGAGATTGACAGCCCGATCATTGTGAATATGGTCCCATTATTAACGTAACGTGAGGCACGCTTTTCCAAGTCTCCAGGAAATATCCTCGACTGTCATTATCAAGTGGATTGCTTTACCACGATTTCTACATCAATCTCCGGAAATAATCACAAATCCCAAACGTTTTCTTAGAGGTTGTATTTTCGGATTAATGAACACGGATATGTACACTAGAATGCCATTAGGGGTATATTTCATACCAATTATCGACTTGCCCACTCGGTTCTCCAACGCGACTCGAGTGAATCGTGCATAGAAACTCCGGGAAAAATATGTTGTCTACCAATTTCTGATGATTTTGTTAATCAAGCTTGTAATGTTGTAGAATCTTTAATTAATCACCCTGATATATACCTAATAGACGATCGACACAATCGGCATTTTGACGTTCTATAAACGGCAAGTGGAGCCAAAAACGGTTATCTAAACGCTCTCGATCGACCGTAATAAGCTTCGACAATTATCCTTTATAGAAAACCAGGCGACACGTAAACTAAGCCTTTAGCTGCAAGCACAGGGCCGGGCGGTACTCCTCCTGTCGTAATTACCATGTATGCCTTTTTATATCTATGTAAAAATGAGGTATCTTTAGAATACTTTGTTGCTGTGAACAAATTAAAACATCCGCAATAAGACTAAAGAGCTTACAGCTATGCTGCGATGGCTCACTTGCGTCTCCGCCCGAACAAAATATATGAACACGACCGCTGGGCTCTGGTTTGTCAGAGTATCTCCTAAAATCACATGGAACTTTCTGATCAATTTGGGCGAGGTCGCCGCGACCAATGAGATGTCGTCTACATTTCTTCAGCATATGCCGCTATGCGGTAATCTCAGAGCAAATGGATCAACAGTCCCGTGTTCTTTGGTGGAGTTTGTGGTTGCATTAGCATCCTCACGGAATAGCTAGTCGTAGTGAGCCCTCTTAGCGTAGCTGTAGGCTCTTTGATAACATTTCCGTTATTATTGGTGTAACTCACTACATCGTAACTCACTGAAGCATCACTTAACTGATTGGATACGCCTTGTATTATGCAACATCTGCATACGTTAATGTCCAATGGAATGTTTATACTTCAACTTGTGACCAATTAAGATGAGAATATTTACCTGAGAGGAACACAGACCGTCGCCAACGACCCAACCGACCCATGATGTTTCAATCTCCTTATAATAGATAAACGTCTCCATCATTGGCCTGTTTCCCCCAGGCCGTCTTGTAGAAACATGTCGAGCTTTTCACGACCGAGTATACTCCATTATATTCAGGACTACGCACGATTCCTTCGATTTTCAGCTTGTTACATACTGTTAACGAAGTCAAACAACTGAGGTGTTCATACAATGGTTGTAATCAGACATAGATTGAACAGGAAGTTGTGATGGATTTTGTATAATTGCAAATAAACCACGCTTATCGAGGTGAATCCTTACTATTTCTTTCTTAAGGCTGTTTCAAAGTATACCAAAGTGACAGCATACGAAGAATAAACTCATTTGTTTGTGGTCGCTAGCTCAAACAACTGCTGGGTATATGTGTGACATATTAAGAGTCAGTTTTTAATCGCAAAAACACCAACATAGCCGTTAAAACCCTTACATTACCTGCCGATATGTGTGGTATTCCCTGGATGATGGTAAACAAAGCAATGAACAGAGAGGAGAGCAACATGATATTCCAGACTTCAATGCGTGTTTCTTTCACGAAGCGGGTAGCGATCTACTTTGTGATGTGTGTAGTGATATCTACCAAGTGCCGAGTAAGTTCAATTGGTTCACCAGCTAGTGCCCAGTAAGGCATCTGGCTGGGGCATATAAAAAGTAACAGACCGAAAGAGCACAAGTGTGTATTTGTTATCCTTTTGTTTTGAATGACAAATGGACATTGATATAGAGATTGAGCATTTTTTATTCTTGCAAACATAACCATCAATTAAGCGATGGTAAAATCCCTATATACACCTTCCCATAGTAACAAGGTCCAACTCTCTTGGTCTCAAATCTAGGAATCTATTTAGATCAAAAATGACTTACGATCAAGCAAACATGCGACCCTAGCTATCCTCGTGCTGACTCGGGTGTCTAACCAAACATGTTACTTTTATATGCATATGATTCAACAGTTTTTATGGCTGTGTTTGTTTGGTATTCACCTAGTTTGTCTTTGTGTGTAGAACATGCTTGCTTTTAGCCCTACAAGTCATCCCAGTAGTATTGCCAGGGCTCAACTTGTTACGAAAAGGTACCCTAATTGGTTTTTCACCCATTTTAATTAACTGAATACTTACATTTTCCATTAGTTAGTTTAAATGTAAGCAAAGCATCACTTAACGGTTCATTATAAGTGATGTATAGAATAATGGTGTGGTGGATCCCACAGAAAATATGTGATAGCTTTGTAATGGATGGTCATACAACAAAACTGGATACAGGTTTAGAATGCTCGCAAAGAGGCTTTTCCTGTGTTATCAATTTTGCAAAGATTGACAGACTTTGAAAAAATTGATTGTCCACTCTAATGTAGATCAATGATGTCATAATGCTGGAAATGATGTGACAATACATCACCCAATATAATAAAGAATTTTCTTTGAGTAGAAGAATGAAAATATTTTGTTATGGAAAGGATATCTAAAAATAATTTATTTATTTTATAAAATCAGGAACATTGTACTCTCAAATGTTTTTCTGATTTGAATATTGCAAAGGAAAATATTTATATAATTCTTGAAATTTCTAAATCTTATTATTTGACGCTTACCCTCAAGAATAGTTTGAAATTTGTGATGAACCCTACGTGGAACTGTGTTTAGGTAAAAAAAATTATTGAAAGTATATCGAAATATTATTGAACATTGAAAAGTTTAATGTATATATAATTCTTAAATTTTCTAAATGTTATCAAAAGCATGTTTTAATGGCGCGAAAATGATCGACGCAAAACGGTATATATTTATATTGCCGTTCGACCGGTATTTATTTATATCGCCGTTCGACCTGTATATATTTATATTGCCGTTCGACCGGTATTTATTTATATCGCCGTTCGACCTGTATATATTTATATTGCCGTTCGACCGGTTTAAATTTATACTGCCGTTCGACCGGGGCTATCTTGCTTCGGGCTGGTCAGAGTTGGTAATCATAAAGTTAACTTGACACCAAACCTAGCTCTTTCGAACTAAGTACAGGAGTGATGCATGCACTCCCTCTTACACAGGTGATAAAACCTGACGTTGGTCTATTGGGCTAACCAAACCTGTATCCTTGTGGCCTGCCGATTGCTACGGTGATCATGTTGTGTATTGACCAACAGCAACTCACCACGTTTAGCGGTCAGAAGACTGTTTAATTGCCTCATAAGTGTGGATTGAAAATTCTTCTTGCTTCCAGGATGCCAGCCAGTTTAGGGGTAGATTTCATAAAAAAAGCTATCGACTTTCAATTGTCCAACCCGACGAGTAAATTTCATATATAAAATATATATATAGTATATATATATATATACTCATATATCAATTGTATATAATATATATATAAATATATATATATATAAATATTGACTTTATGAGTTTTCTAAAACAAAAAAATTTTATGATAACTTTGTGTTGTTCTGTCGAAGTATATATATATATATATATATATATATATATATATATATATATATATATATATACAGAACAACACAAAGTTATCATAAAATTTTTGTTTATATATATATATATATATATATATATATATATATATATATATATATATATATATATATATATATATATATATATATATATATATATATTCGCAGAACAACAACACAAAGTTATCATAAAATTTTTGTTTTAGAAAACATCATAAATCTTAGCAGTCGTGTTCTCGGATATCTGACGTCTGTATACACGTTCCTGTGTTACTATCGTCATTATCGATGCATATAGACCCACAGCAATCCTCACAACAAGTTTGTTCTCGAGCCCCATCGACGACTAGATGACGTAGACAGTAAATAGGTGTTGTTGTCTTCTCAAGTTACCAAAACATTTTTGCTGGGTGCGTGTTTATTTTCTGCTATTATAAATTTTCCCAGAAGGCATTTCATCGGTCATTATCCCAAGGCTTCCCATTTTGGCAAAACTGATGTGTCTTTGACATTCATATTTGCAACCCACTAAATCAATCATAACGTTTGAACGATAATGTTAGATAATATCCCTGAGGGTTCGTGCAAATGCGATGAAAACATTGATAGTTACATTGATATGAATAAGGGCAACGATTGAGTAATATATAGTTTTTTGAATATGAAACAGATAATAATGGATCTCAATTTGTAAACATACATACGTCACTGATGAGCCAAACGTTTTAAATAAGAGAATACAATACTCGTTATTGGTTTTACTATGTATAGAACATCGATCTCAAAAGCAGCGGCTGATCTGAAACATTTTTGGGCGGTTTTTTATAAAAACTTGATAGGATATTTGGCTATGTTATCGCAGCTGAATGTCTCTTCGGTATTTATTTTCAATGCAGTTTTAGAATGTGTGTCCCCCGAAATCAAAAAAATAAGCAACAGGATAAGCAACAGTAGTGAGAGCCGGATGCGAATTGATAAAGCGCTCGGTTACGAATGCTAGACTTTCTGTACACAGATCTACCCGCTCGGGAATCACAACCAAGCACCTGAGGCGAAAGTGAAGAAAGTCATTCTTTAATTGGTTTGGATAACCACTGTCATGAGCGCAGGGGCCATTTATACTTATTGTTCTTGTAAGGCCATTGAGGTGGCGAGGAACAGGGAGTGTTTATGAATGGCAGTAACTTCAACTGTTGTGCAATTGTGCCTATCCTTTCGACGTGTGAAGCGAAAAGACGCACTAGAAAAGTTCAAATCTGCTGTTGAACATGTTTGTAATCCTTGTTTATTATCAAAAAAGACAACATATGAATATATAAAAATGTAATTGGCAGTAAGGAATGGATTGATTTATTGCAAAATTGTACAACCATGTGATCAATAAGAGCAATACTTATACACATGAAGTACATAAAGGGATTACAATATATGGCAAGAATCATCACATGACTTTAAAATATCACTCATACAAGATTTATCTAGACACTCTGAATTGAAACAATACAAGTTAATGTAAACACCACCCATATATCTAACCAGCCATGATTAGAGGTGAAGAACCCAGGCTGTAAATGGCCCTGGATTTGCCCTATGTGGCATGGTACAGTGTGCGTCAAGAAGCAAGAAGGCGATTAAATGTGGGTCACGAATGACGCTGTTTCCAACCGTTCATTCGTTATGCATGGTTTAAACACGAGAATGGCAATAGCCACCAGATCCATACAAACGACATCCCATATTATCTCAGGTAAGAGAAGGTAATAAGAGGTAAGGTAATAAGAGTCATCGGCTCAGCACGACGTCACGTGACCAACACCAGCATCGTGCATATCCAAATGGTCTTCCAAAAGTAGCGCTTTTCACAGATTCAAGCTTGCAATAAATCTGGCAGATGTTCGCATTGGCTTAGAGATAAATGAAAACGAGCGTTCGTTGAGTGGCCGCTTGATAAATGAATTGTGCTCACGAAAGACGCTGCATCCAACCGTTCATTTCGCTATGCAACATGTGGCCATATTCTCCCCGCAACATCACTATTAACCTTTATCATTTTCCAGTAGGATCATCCACAGCCTAGCCGGAGTCATAAGCAGGCGTTATCATTCACACACATCATTCGGACCGCTAGGAAGACAACATTCCTCTTTCTCCACCACCTCTGAAGCAAGAACCTCCTCCGCAGCACGAACCTCCTCCGCAGCCGGCACCTCCTCCGAGGCCGGCGAGATGGTAGCTTGCGAAGATGTTCGTCGAGGCAATGGAGGGCTCTCGGCCAGTACAGGCATACTTAGAGCTAGCTGGTAGGGGGGCGGGGTCACACAGGCACCGTCAGATGTTTCCGCTTCGAAGGTTATAATTGAACCTCGGGAAACGTCCGAAATAGAGTTCGGCCGAGGCAAAGTTAAACACTGTAAGCCAATCACAATGAACACTTATTGAAATATCGACATGCAAACATGAAGTTCCAAATGTTCTTCATCACTTATGCATCATGGGGTAAAAAATGGCGATTGGTTCGCCCTGTGCTTACACACCAGTTACAATCATTTATATGTGATCAGTAATTGAATTGTAACATTTGGCGCCACACCCATACCTCTTCGTACGATGGAAGAGCGTCAAACCACCCGCTGAAGCTGTATATACTGTAAGGCACCCGCCTCACCGCTGGTGATTGCTGGAGGATGAAAAAAAATACAGCCTTGTTTATCTTATCAATCTCCTTGAAAAAATCTTGATAACATAGCAACACACACTGCGAATGAGTGACTACATAGCATATACTAAGAAAATTGGTTCAATTGAGTTTGGGTTTACTATATGATATGGTGGTGTTGATCTGTAGTGTGTGTCAACTTTATCATATCTTAAATTCGACACTCGACACGTGGGTTAGGGCTGGCACGTAGGCAGGAAATCCAAGAACCTACCCTTCTTCGTTCATAAGAGCTGCGGCATTTCCTTGCAACAATGTAGCAGATTAGAACAACCACTGTAAATCCCAGGCAGTAGAAGAGCAGTGGGTATCCAGGAAAATCGGTATCCGTAACTGAAAAGTGAATAAAAAAACACTTAGGTGGCTGGAAACAATCGTGAATCATATTCCTAATAACCACCCGTTATCGACCTTAGATTGAGTGACAAGAAAAACCCCAGCGATTCAAACACATACCACAACACACAACATTGGTACTGACATATCCGCATGCACGGTGATACGTGCATGCGCGCATGTAAGCGCAGTGAAACACTCGCACGTGCGCTAAAAAATATTCAAATTTAGATACACGAAACTCGACTGCGCTGAACCACTCATATTGCTCATTCATGTCCACAGACAGATTGGTCGCTAGACAGGCAGGCGTTCAGAGAGGAAGGCAGACAAGACGGCGGACATGCATACAAAGGGGGGAGGCAGATAGCGAGACAGCTAGAAAGAGAAGAAGAAAGGCAGACAGAGAGGCTGGCAGATAAGAGATGAAGAAAGAGACAAGACGGAGAGTCAGATACAAAGAGGGGGAAACAGACAGGCAGACAATTAGACAGTTAGTGACGTCTAGTGGAAGAAAGAGACAGGAGGGACAACGGCGCTGAAGGCAGACAGACAGATAGAGAGGAAGAAAGGCAGACAGAGAGACGGATAGAGGAAAAGAAAGAATGAGAGAAGCGAGGACAATGAAGCAGGCTGACAGATAGACAGACAGTAAATGAGGAAGACAGACAGAGAGAGGAAGACATACAGACAAAGAGGCAGGCAGACAAAGAGGAAGACAGACAGACAAAGAGGAAGACAGATAAAGACAGACAAAGAGGCAGGTAGATAAAGACAGATAGATAAAGAGGAAGTTAGATAAAGACAGTCAGACAAAGAGGCAGGCAGATAAAGAGGAAGACAGACAGACAAAGAGACAGGGAGATAAAGAGTTAGACAAACAGACAAAGAGGCAGGCAGATAAAGAGGAAGCAGACGGAGAGGCAGACAGGCCAAGGGACAAGCAGATGAGGAGGCAAACATAAACAGACAAACAGGTAAAGACAAACATATGGCCAATCACTCTCGCGTCGCACACCCAACACACACCAACATCAGCAGTTCACTCTTACCGAGACATTTGATCTGTGTACCGCTGTTGCTGACCCACAAGCTGCCGTCATATTCTTCCCAGGCCTTCACGTCCAACAGACCATCCCCACCCTTTGTTATCCCTCTAACAACGTATTCTTGGGTCATCTGCAGCACACAATTAAGCCAAGCATTGTTGGTGACGGTTATACACTGTTATATACGAAATCATTGACACATATAAGCCAACTTGGTGTAAAAGGTTTAATTTTATGGCCGGCAACTTGGCCATAAATCTTCGATTTACAGATGTTTATACTCACATTTTCCGGACAAAGGGCATCTCTTATAATCCAGACAGTCAAGTTGAATATTGGATCTGATTGGTAATATATAACAACATCCCCACAGTTCTTGGCCCACAACGTTTGCGGTAAGCAGGTCGACACCCAGCTGTCGTTGCGCGTGTATTCTCCATTGAACGTAGGGTAAAGTAGTAATCCTTCGACCTTTACCTTTTCACACACTGTTTTATATGAACGGTTAAGATTTAGCTACATTTCATGAAGGCATGGGACCTCGTGCTAATTCCTTCATTTGCAATGACCTATAGTTTATCCATTCTCAATTAGAACAAATTAAATACATGGTTGTTAATTCAAGGTCAACACTTTGCCAAACAACTAACCTATACTTTATTGTGTCTATAAACCTGTAAACTGTAATCTTAGAAGCTGGTTATTGAGGAATAAAAACATTAATTACCGTCAGTTTGGTCTGATTTACCGAAGATGACTAGAGTAGCCACCGATGCTGTAAAGAGGAAAACTCTCATTTGAATCTGGTATGTTGATCCTTCAAAGTCTTGTTTTGCACTGAGGTAAATAGGGCCTTTCCCGATTTGAGACGTCGTGAGCAGAATGTTCCATACACGTAAATGATCGTCATCACAAGTCACGTGGTGGTGAACCAATTCCCGGACATCAGGCGGAGGCGGGCCCACGCCAGTCAAAACCGCTTCTCCTCTGTTCAAATGTGGGACTAGTAGGCCCGTGAACTGCACGTATGTTATTTTGCCAAGCGGTTGTTCGAGGTTCATTAAGTGCTTGTTGCTTGGTCATAGCACGTATACATAAGCGAATCGTGTGAGGTTTGGCATTTTGCCACATCGTTGTGCGGTCACAATTTATGCGACGGTTTTACATTTTGGACCCAGCGCATTCTTTCGAAATCAATAACCAGTGGCCTTGCTCCAATTATAAGTTTGCATCTGTATTCATCTGCATCAACAGACAGTAAATACAGGATCACACCAGCGAAGGAGTATAAGCGCCTAATATGTCCGAAGGATGCAAACATGCCATCAGACTGCGGGTGGCTGCGGGGAAGAAACTCATGTGCGTCATCACAACTATGGCCAGGTGGTTGTTGTTCGGGTTTCTTTTTATGGGATTCGATGATCTTTTGATGGCTGGTACTAGCCCTGGTCCCTGCCACTGGCTCTGTCGAATAAACGCCTATACCACCATGGTAAATACCGCCTTTGTTGGTCGTTTTTCCGGACGGTACGGTTTTTTCACTTCTAACGCAGACTGCTGTTCATAAATAATGTGGCGTCAGCCACGCGCCATTCCCAGCTCGTATAGCCGCTGGTGGGGTCGCTTTTTATGGAATCACCGCGTACTAGCTCAAACTGCTTGTATGAATCGCCTGCTTATAGCGCATTCCATGTAACAGCCCACGCAATATATATTATATCAATGCCACCGGTCGAATAAATACCTACATAATATTTTTTTTGCCAGTGAGGCACCCCATTGGTTATCTTGTAGGTGTGATCAACTGGAATATAAACCTGCCCCCGCTACAACCCATTCACACGTGAAGTCAATAACCGGTGGTTTTTGGCAAGTAATCAAATGCAACCCGCACTTCGAAAGCGAGACCGACCTTCACCCGAATGTCAACCTTTCTTGACCAGCGTTACACCACGTGACCCTCGCATAGGCGTGGCCCTTTTCTCTTTTTACGTCAGCTGTGATTGGCTAATGTAGGTCACACCCCTCTTACCAAATAAGGAATATCCGAAACACGGGCTGGAATGGGGTTGTTTACGAAAGTGTTATTTAAAAAAAATCACTCTGACTCATTAGGAACTGACATTTGCGACGGTCTCGAGAGCTGAATATTTATATAATGTGAATCGCTGGATGATTTGGAGGGAGAAGGTGTTTTCAGATGGACTCGTTGCTTCTGCAAAAGAATGCTTTTACCTACAGAGCTATGTTAATCGATTTTCTTTATTGTTAAAAATTTGGTTGAGAATTTTTTTTATGTTTTGGTCCTGTTTCTTTTTAGGTTTTTTAAAATTTTCACTGGTGCCTTAGCCTCGTCGGTGTCTCATCTGCTAGTATCTATCAGATAAACGTGATTAACAGTTGTACGTCTGCTCTTCATTTATCTTCAAACTACATTATTGCAAATGTGCACAAGACTGATATTGAATATGAATGGAAATTCTGGAGAAACTCACTTTATGTTCATCCATTTTGAATTATTCTAGATTAAAGTTTTCTTATTTTACCTTATTATCGAATGAAAAATACTTTTCTAGGAACGCTGATTCATTTATGTTTATATACATGTTATGGGTAATTAAACAAATTGTTTCTTAATTATTCATCAAAAGTTAAAGATTTTGTTTGATTACACAAAATCGGTTTGTTTGTATATAAATGTCAATCTACTGTCAATCTACTGAACAATTAATTGTTTTGGTTCATTGCCATCAAAATTGGGATGCATCGATACTACTCGCATAGGCACACAAGGCAAGACAGCAGCTACCTCATGGCCGGCCCTGTTGGGAATGTCGGTCTTTGGGACCCCGTGGGCACTTAATAATGACCTTTGATCCTACATTAATGACCCATACCCTTAATCAGTTTACACGGACAAAGTCTCGTCACGATTGTCGTATCAGGTTGGACTGGTATCTCTATGTTTTGACATCGACTGATCGTGATATCATTCGTCCAAATTCTGGATCTACCCCCACTTGTTCGTAAATTCCTTACCAAAACAGGTCAGACAGAAACAACGTTTCCTCGACCTGTATCTGCGCGTTGACCCCCCCCCCCCCCCCCCCCCCCCCCCACTGCCTCACAGGCACTTCTACGGGGATGCTGCAGTAACTGTGGGTGTGTGCCGGCGTGCGTGGCGTCGGCCGTAAGTGCTGGCGTGGATGAAAGATGAAGCGAGCAGCGTTATAGTTGACCTTTTCAGTCATTCAGTAGAGGTAGGTGGGCGGGACTTCAATTGATGATATGATTGTGGGATCGCAACAACAGCATCATGCAACGAATATACATGCACGTCTGCCAGTGTGATTTCATATGAATCCAGCGCCATTATTTTCTTTAATCGTCAGAGACGGAATATTCCCTCATCATCTGACATCAGTAACGCAGCTTACCACTGAAACAAGAGGCCACTCGATAACCAACTGTTCAATTTTTTGGGTCAAACTTTTCAGCATCTCAATCATCTTCATCGCAATAGCACCTGGTGGGCAATACGTAGATAATGATGAATTACCAAAAATAGTGCCCTTACTCTTTTAGTGTCTATTTCAAAAAGCCAATGGCGAATATATAGTTAACAATGAGATGAACACAAAAGTTCACCGAATAAAACATTACCATGAGGCATTTTTCGAATGAGAACAAATCATAAACTTTGCGGTAGTCTTAACATTTTGTTTAAACGATCAGCATCAGCCAAAGACCAAACTTTGCATGCAATTAGAAAATAATCAAAGCTGTTAAAAGTGAGTACAATTTTCCTGAAATTAACCACGGTCTTTCAACTTAAGGTGCTTAGAATAATAACTTCAGCAATATTTGCAACTGCTAAAAGTTTGCCAGTAGTTGGAAAGAATATATTTTTTGATCGGTAATTTTAGGACGGAGATTTACGATTTTGGCATTTCGATAACCATGATCTTTTTTCAGATGAAGGTTGTAAACTGAGAATTGGTATTGTTTACCCATGGTAAAATGTTTCCTTGCGGTCACAAATTGAAAGTCAGTGGGTATCAAACATGACTCCATATCACTGGCTTCACCGTTATGATGACATTTAGTCCAAATGGGGAAAAATCATAACGCATTTGTTTTTAATAATCATTTCCTGAGGAAAATCTGTTCAGAAGCAACTTTTGGTAGAAATTTAAATCAAAATTATCTTCGGCGCGTGGGAAGTCTATGCATAATTACCTTGAATGTTGTCTAAATCCATTGTCAAAGCAACACCTCTGGGTTCTACGCATGGACATACGCATACGTTGTATGAAAAAATGAGGAAAAATTGCGAACTATGTCGTCAAACAACAAATAGGTATCCATGGGACTGACGAAGATATTTTGGTGAAACCAATTATCGGTGGCTAGCCTATTCCCAGTCGGACGGTGATATAGTTATATATTATAAGACGTCCTGCAAGACAACTCAAGACTTGAGGGCCGGTGTATATTCCCGGCGTTATTAAAACGCCAAGCAATGTAGGCCTGTTTTTCGTTTAGGCTCTTGCAAACTCACTCTATACGTTACACCCTCCAAGAGAACAAAACACTTATCATCAAATATCTTAACCCTATCATTTTACATCATTGTAACGTTCGTTATTGTTTTGGCGGCAACTACTGCAGCCCCCTCTGGTGTGTTATGTTATCATATCTAACCACTGCTCCATCTAGTGGGGACTCTCTGCAATTGTCATACTAGCCATGTCTTAGCTAATAGAATACTTTGCATCTAAATCTCCTTGTTTATCTCTTCATTGACTCTCTGAACCTAACATATCAACAGTTATATGATTGTTCTTTTCTTCAGTAGATTGTAACTATCAACGATAACTGCCGATAAAGAGTTGAATCCAAGGCACCAGATGCTGAACATATTGTGACAGAGAGATAATAGGACAACCTCATTCGAAATTGAAGGTCCAATCACCGGCATGGTCCACTAGCATTGTATAGCATCAAGGCTCATGAGAACTATAATCGATATTCCATCAGTTAAACCTAATCTTACTTATACTCTTCTCACTTCCTTCAAGGAAGCCAACTTTACTACAATGAGCCCTGGTCCTTTTAACTACCAATCAATTAATATCGAATATAATCCAGATCAAAGCCAAATATATCCCAATACAAGTCAATAAAAGACAAACGAAAGAAACAAATGAAAGAGAAGCTGTGATAAAAAAACTCCGCACCAGACATCTATACTGTCATGATGCTAACTGCGGTATCCCTGTGAGACAACGCATGTCAGTCATACTAACTACTTACACGCAATAGCTTTATATTCGTGTTCGGCTGTAGTAGATCTACAGGAAGCTGAGGTTTTCAGCAAGCAACGGTGACATGAATTTATATATATATATATATATATATATATATATATATATATATATATATATATATATATATATATATATATATATATATATATATATATATATATATATATGTGTGTGTGTGTGTGTGTGTGTGTGTGTGTGTGTGTGTGTGTGTATATATATATGTATGTGTGTGTGTGTGTGTGTGTGTGTGTGTGTGTGTGTGTGTGTGTGTGTGTGTGTGTGTGTGTGTGTGTGTGTAAACGAGGAGGGCGGCTTGTATAAGAATGTTCATGATGATAACAGCAATGACGATGATTATCATGGCGCTAATAATGCAGGCATCTAATGTGATGATGATGGTTGTAATGATTATGTTAGCGATTCATATTTAAGAGGATTGCTTTAATATCAGCGTAAATAGATTTTCAACATGTTTCATATTGCACAGGAAAATATTATATGACGTGTATAAAAGGTCACACTATACAAGAATACATCACAGAAAACAGGAATGGTCGCCCCAAACTTATAAAACAAAAGCACTTGACCAATTGACATTACATTCGATTATACTACAGTAAGACAAACGCAGGGTTTGCCATTGCATTCCCTTGGCTGGCCATGTCGACCGGAGCGACTTGGTTTCTGTCACGACGTGTGCTGTTTTCGTCGTTCCCATGGTCTGCACCTTCAAATCTTTGTTCACTGTGAGCAGGTGAAGAGTTGTCAGTGCTTACATTCATATCTGCATCCGGGTCTACACCACCTTCAGCTGCGTGTATCTGATTGGATGAGGTATTGTCACGTGGTGACGGTGATGGAACTCGCCGCGGTATTGGTGGACTCTCAGCCAAAACGGGCATGTGTAAAGCCTCTTGATAGAGAGGTGGGGGATCTTCAGTAGAATCTGCTTCCTCAGTTTCATTCTCAAGTATAAAATTGGAATGGGCAGATTGTTGAGTGTTTGTGCGCGATCGTGGCATGTGGACGCTCTATGACACGATGTTACATACATTGGCATATGTTTAAATACATTTAAACATTGAACGTGTGTTGAAAAACAAGTTCTGATTACATAACCAGCTTGGTCACAGTTAGAAATAATTAAATTGTAAATTTCGTTAATAAGAACCTACCGCTTCATAAGATGGGGGTGGTTCAATCGACATTTGGTCATCCGATCTGTTTTGTGCAGCGGACGGCTATAAGGTCATACATGTATCAATATGAACTTAATTCAACAACATTTGTCATGCGTAATACTTGTACATAATTGGCGATGCCACGATGAGATTGGGCAGTTCTGAATAGGACTAGACTGGGAGAGACTTACTTCACCGCGGCAGATTATCGTGGCAATACAGCACAGTATCATAACGGCCGTTATTACAGACACAGTGTACAGCATTATCTCCCCATACAAAAGAGTGTTGTCACTGGGAGGCTCGGTAGTCGTAGTCACACCTGGAAAATGACTAAGATGAAGGGGCCTTTCAAAAACTTTAGTATCACATTTTTCGCCTATTCATGACGGACAGCCCAACACATCACGCCACCCTCCTCACCCTCCCAAATTTCGTAACGCTCCATGAAACTAATCCATACATATTCATTACACACCGTAACACTAGATCACATTCACTGCACCCCATCCCCTAACGAAGATAAACTCATCTCCTTAAAGGTCTAATTTAAGTATTCTATTATCATTGTTATTATCATTATTATTATTATGATTATTATCATTATTATTATTATTATTATAACATATATTTACGAAAAGTGAGCGTCAGTCTGACACACACTGTATCATTTATCATTTTTAATGAACTACAACGATTAAATATGCAAGCATATATTTACAAACACCGGACAATTACCCATATCACTTGCCATACATTAATATATTAATTATGAGAAAGCATTCCGTGTAATTTTGAATGGCCCTGACGATGATAAAACAACCTCCTTAATAGTCTAATTTGAGTATTTTATACCCTTGATAAATATGGAAACTGGCTATATTATAAAAGGTAGTAGTTTTATCATCTTGAATAGACTACGAAGATTAAATAAGCATGTATATATTCACAAACATCAGACAATAATCCATAGGACTGGTCGTACATTAATTAAGAGATATCATGTACAAGTCATCACTCACCAAAACATTCAAGAAGTATATGATTGTTTGGGATCCAATTCTCGTCATTTTTCTCCTCCCATTTTCCCACATCAACCGGACTAGCGTTTCCTGCAGCCGCCCCTCGAATACCATACCCCTGGAGCATCATATAATTAATGCAATTAATGCAATATCATATATATATATATATATATATATATATATATATATATATATATATATATATATATATATATATATATATATATATATATATATATATATATATATATATATATATATATATATATATATATATATATATAACAGGAATCCCACACTCCTTGACAGAAACACAGGGTGACAAACTCGCCCACCCGTTGACTGACTTATTGCCCTTGATGAAATAAACACAAATATTATGTTTCAATGTTTTAGCAAAAGAAATGATCACCTCATACGAGCACATTTTATCTCCAATAACCCAGCCTTGTGACGAATTCCATACCGGGTGCTGCGGGACATAATATATAAACTTAAAAGCGCCCTCATATTCCTTTCTCCAGACCAACTGGGAAGAACACAAGTCGCTTGGCAGGAGTGAATAATGTCCATTAAGAATAGAAGGCTCCGTTACGCCCCTCACCAAAAGGAAGTCACATTCTGTTGGGGGAAACTACAGGAACACAAAAAGGAGTTGAGCAAACTCTATTGTATCTCAACTTAGTCAGGTTGAAAATCTTTCATTTTGCATGGATTGACTGCATGGCATTCAACAAATGATAACATTTTAAATTGATATATCGACATTGCTGAGTGATTGCGAGGAGATTCTTTTCTGTAATGCCAAATGAACTACATAGAAATGGAATTACTATTGTTTATGTATAACATAGGAACGCAAAATGAAACTTGTATGAGGAATTGATTTTGTTAATTGAATTTAACAGGAGGCCTGCATATCGAATCCATTTTTTTTTTATTTCACGACAAAATACCATTTTCAACTCGATGTAATGGATGCGGAGAATTTTAAAACGCTTTGAATCATTATCCAACACGTCAATTTCAACTCATTAACTTCAACTCACTCGATTATCAGATCATATGAAATTATGACGCTTAGCATATCATAACGTGAGAGGATTAGAAACGTTTTCACAAGTTAGGCCAAACTGATTCCACATGCTACTAGTCATATAGACTACAAATCAACTTAGTTCGCAACCAAAATAGCTCCGGTAGTGAAGCGTTTTTGTAATTTAACTTTAACTGCAGTTATTGATTGTCATAGCTAGAAGACGAGTGACGCTGTCATCATGTCATGGCGGTGACCATGACTAGAATGTTTGACTCTTAATCACTGTATGTGTCATAACGCTGATCATTTGAAGGCAATATAATCCGCACATATGTAACTGGTATCATGACGAACCAATCTGACGAAAATAGAAAAGCGTTTTGGGTCCCTCTTTAATGTTTTCGTGCATTGCGCAACGAAAAGTATTGATCTACCATATCGTTCGCAGTTCGATCGGCGTAATTCGAGTTGCATGTCCACGATATTGCCTCGTATCATGGTCGGTACAAATGCTAATAATTTGCAAGGACCGATTTGAAATTAATCGAAATGATAGGGAAGTGGAACAGGGGTTCGTCCCTTCGTTCGTTCGCAAATTCTTCAGTTTGCCAACATTAGTATGTAATTCTCCGATTGAACTCGATTTATTGTTTATAAAGAAAGACAGGTTTTGCCGTATTGTTACCGCGGCGTAAATGGATCTACTGATTCCGTCAGCTTCGAACCTAACACCTCCCATGTCGTACAATACAAATTCGACCTAACCACAGCATACAAACCATTCCATGAATAAGTAAATAACACTTACCTTTTTCGGCAACAGAGATTCCTACTACGGAAAATATCCCCCAAAATCTCGATCCGAGTAACATATCGCTAGCATTTCCGTCTAGATTTGTGCTTTCGTGTGATGTTTACTCACTTAACCAGATGTTATCATACTAGCCAGACACAAGTACACCGGTATGTACATTGATCCCTGTCAAGTACTATTGACCATAAAATAAGCGAATCGCCGGGGTCACAGAACTTTTACGAAGATAAATTTGATCATAGTCGTTTGGGACAAACACCGTCTGCACGTTGTCAGCATTACACACGCTGCTTTGTTGATGGGCTAGGAGTGAATGCGTAACATTGAAAAATGATGGCTCATGATGAAGATATGAAGATAGACTGCTACCTGCTACCACACGCCAAGGCAACATCAGGTCGAGAGGACATATATGTCAATATCAGAAAAAATATCGATTTATTGACGAGTTTCAACAGCTTGAACAACACCCACTCATCAAGTGAAGAAAAAGGGTTCAGACAAGATGGTCGGCAAATAATCGGGAGGTCTGTAGGAGAATACAGAACATAATTTTGGATCGATTGAGGGGTGTTGTATCGCACATGGGGGGTCAACACTGGATAAACCTGTTAAACGATGCCAACCTATGGGTGACGTGGCTAAATACCTGAGGCAAGAATCAGATCTCTGGGTAGGAATCAGATTGTTGTTAATAACATAGAACGTTTTTCTTCACACATAGTTGTAAGTTTTCACTGATTGATGGTACCTGATTGCAGCTCTTAACTTTAGGCATATGGCACGGATGTTTCGACTAATCTACAAATAATCTTAAGAACCTTAGGGAATATATCAACCCTTTCTGGTGAAAGACCCATGTATCCGATGAGATGAGAGACTGACAGTGGTGATGGCCGTACGAGGAACTCACTAGATGTTGAAATGAAGCGCTTGTAGATACGCTAAGTGGACTCGACCCGTTAGCAGCAGTGTTTTGTCTTAGCATCTGTTAAAACCATATGGAATATTCCGAATGATTCGTCGGCGCGGTCGCCTCGACCAATCGGAAGCCTCTTATCTTAAACAAACGCTGAGCCATACGATGGATCAACAGTTCCAAGTACTTTTGTTGTCACCTGATGACTCATTACCATACTCACCGCACAGCTAGAGGCTGGGGGTCCTTGACTAATTTAAGGTGAATCTAAAAAAAAACCATGAAAATTCTGTTGTGAAAAAAATCTCATTGGCCAAATCCCTACTGCTTTTGGAATTTTTATCCGTAGAAGTGACCCTAACTATTTGACATGACGTATATAAAGTCTGATTCCTTATTTTTGACGGAACGTGAGAAATAACCACGTGGTTTGCACGATTAGACACTCGTACACAGTCTAGGCGACAATACCATATGATGATGGAATTTGGGCCCGCTCGCCGCTCATTTGCATATTTTCGCAAAAAAAAACCAAACATATATATATATATTAATAAAAATATACACATTTATTTCTCGGGGAAAAAACCGGGCAGGCCCAGAAACTGAAACAGAGTCCAATTGGAGTATGACTGTTGCTGACAGCTCCAGGTGATTGGGACACCACACATCCACATTATTATAACTCTGGTTCTAGCAGGCTCAAAGTTTATATGGCAGTGTGCATTATTTAACTAGTCCAAGTTTTTTGGCTTCTGTTTCATATATAAGTAGCCTCCACATCTTCACGACAAACACCTCAGCTTCCTCATCCAACACCTGAATCATAACACACACTCTCATGTCAAACATAGCCGACTGAAATGAAACTACCACAAGCTACTTACTTAAGCTGTGACTCAAGGTTGACAACAATATAATGTTACAATTAAAAAGATAGATTGCATCCTTAGGAAAGCATTTTATATTATTTACCAATAAAATCAGTACTTGCCACATTACTAAGTGACTTTTTAATACCAAAGTAAAAAATCATACATCACTATGGAATGATTAAATGAATTTTGAAGTTTACGCAGTACCTAGCACAACTATGACCCCCCACCCCCCCATCAGGTCCTACACAAGCCAGCCGAGCCTAGCTCACCATGGCTATGTCCTGCAGCACGTTGGTTGGGGTGCTGTGTTCCATGACCTTCTGGCAGATGAAGTCAGACAGCGTGGGTTCCTCCTCACCGATGTACTCCACTATCTTCTTGTTGACCCACGGCTTGATGCGTTTACTCATCAGCGACTGACGCACAATCACAAACAATCACAGTTCACACCATATATAGCGGATAAACAATGCCAGCATGTAACTTATCAATAACGTTAGAATCCAGCAGGGAATACGCATCTTCAGTGATGGAATATTCTGATGACTTTGAGATGATTTTGTTCTCGGACAGTATTTAAAACCTATTAACCATGACATGACATTCCCCAAAAGCACATACAATAGAAACAGACAGACAAACTCACTCCATCCACCATGGTCCAGTCAAGCTTGTAAGCAAACAGCTGCTCCTTGCCAGTGGGTATTCTCTCTATGAGGTTCTTTATACACTTGCGTTTGTCCTCGGCAGTAGTGGGTTTCGAGGGGAGCTGCATGAGAGGTGCCGAGCCATCCTCCTCATCATCCAGCCTCTGTAACCGCCTCTTCTTCGGCCCCTCCTCTGACTCGTCATCCTGGTTGAAGACGTCGCCGACCGTGAGTTTTCGGCGCTTGCTGGTTTCCCGCTGAGGCTGGTTGAGGACGGGAGTGGCATCGCTACTCATGGGACTCTCTGTGCTTGGTTCTATCAGAACACATAAGCTGGTTAAGTCATTGTCATATACACACACACTGACTTCTGCTAGAAGCTTTAACAAATAAAACATGATCAACCTGGGTAAGTAAGTATAGGGTTAGGGATTAAAGGCACACCAACTCATGTGTCATTAATGGCGCCTCCAAAGGTGAATAAATCAGATTGACTTGCTTAAGCAGCTGCCTTCTAGGAATAAATCCAGGGGGAAAGGGGAAAAGGAGGGAAATCAATATTGATGAAGATGAACAAAAAAAGATAAAAACATGGGGAATGATCAATCTGTGATGACTAGCACTCACCTAAATGGGCAGCCAGGTTCAAGTGCATGGGCTCGGCCATATCCGTTACGCTACCGGAGTGTGACATGAATGGCGTCTCAGACACGCTCGACTGCGAGTCTGTATTATGTGATGAGGGAGGTTCGGGAATGATGATCCCCGAGGGGCCGTCATCGTGGTCGGAGTCTGGGCTTGACGGGGTGAGATGGTTGTCGGGCTGCACCACGATGGGAGGCTGTTCTTTGATGGGGTGAGGTAGGTATTCCTCTGGTTCTTCTCGTATTTCGGGAGATTTAGCCATGCACGGCAACAAGTGCTCGTCTCTCTCACGTTCAATCTGGAACACAACGCTCTGTGAGTTAACTACTGACAAACCTCATGTAGCACAACGAGTGCCATAATCAGATAGCCTGTATCGTTATAATGTCATCCATGCTGTGTTAGTATCCTTTCCCCCATTGTGAATAATATTGGGCTCTGGAAAGCATTCCCAAAGAGTGGTGGAGTGCAAAGGTTGATGAACAAACTACATATTTTCCTCTGACCCAGACAAAGTTTCAGTAATACCTAAGAAACAATGTGTGAATTCCTATAGTTATGGCAAGTAATGTAGGGGGTTGGGTGGTTGATGGAGTGAACCCAGGGTGAATGCATACACCACACCATTGAGATATTACACTGACCCTGGCCATCTGTTCATCCACATCCTCATGGCCTTCCTCGGTGAGACGACGTCGGATCTCTTCGAGTTCATCCCGCTCGCGCTGCCGATCCCTGTCATCTAACTCCATCTCCTTCTCCCTTTCCTTGAGTCGACGTGACAAAGCACTGCTCCTAAACATACACAGCAAACAGCCACCATAAGCAGTAATCCACATACACCACCCCCATAAACACTGTAAGGTTCAATCAACTTAGTACATGCACTTGGACCAGGCCAACACATCTAACCACTGTTGAAAAAACATCCCATAATTCAAATCATATATTTAATGGTCCAAATTGACTTTGCTTGAACTCTTACTTGTAGAACTTGGGGTCGTCTCTCTCATCATCATAATCCTCCAGGAACTCCTTCAGCCGCCTGGCCTCTTTGTGCTGAAAACACAAGTTGCACCGTCATGAGCCTGATACACATGCAGCAGTGATGGAGCTGTGGCTATCTATTGTAGCTATGTACCCACCTCTTCTGTAGCTCGCTCCTCCTCCCTCTCCTCCTCCTTCTCATATTCACGAGCCTTTTTCCTCTCTCTCGACTCCCACTTCTTCAGCAACTGCAACCACACAAAGTCACATCACAATAAGATCTTCATCAAAGCTGTTAAAGAGAGAGGTGGGGGGGGGGATGAGAAATGTTGCATCTGTTCATGATGTTCCCCATTGAGTAACCTCACTTGATTTCAATAATACAGCCCATTATGATTGTGATCATAGTGTTCTAGTTACCTCTTGGTAAGCTAGTTCCTTCTCTCTCAATTTCCTCTCTAGTTTCCGTCTCTCGTAAGCATCTTCTTCATCTTCGATGTCATTATCCCTCTCACTGAGAGCAAACATGAAGTAAGATTAATACACAACACATGTAATATGCAGTATATTTCATAGCCGATAACAACAGTAGGGACGAGTGAATAAAAATTCGGGACAGTTATGAAAAAAGATATATGCATATGCTCACCTTGTCCTTTCACGTGACCTTGACCTTTCTAGTGACCTTGACCTAGACCTCCCCCTTGTCCTTCTTTCCCAATCTCGCCTCTCTCTTTCCTTATCACGTTCCCTCTCTCTGTCTCTGTCCCTATCTCTGTCTCGTTCCCTGTCCCTATCTCGGTCTCTCTCCCTCAGTTCTCTTTCTCTCAAGTCACGCTCTCTCATCTCTTTCTCACGCATGTCATCATTGCGACGGCGACGGTCTTGACGCTCCTTATCCGAGGGCCCTGAAGTCTCCTCCTCTTCCCCCTGTCAACAGCAAGCACATCACAATGTCAGGCAACTGATGACATACGCCAACCAACAACAATCACCTCCCCCAACCACTTACTTACGATAAATTATAACAACATTTAAAAGTCTCTGCCAAACAAAAGGCTAAGCAAAGAGATCACTGGTGACGACTGTCTACTATGCGGTGACTGTTGAAAAACGTTCACAATGGAAGCTACGATGATGAAGTAGAGAAGAAAACTTTCAAAGTGAAGGTATTACCGAATGCTGGGCTTAAAACCACTTTCTTGAGTAGATCTGTGAACAAGCTGAGCGCCGGTTCCGTGGCATAAGCTGCATTAGAGCTAATGCATTGGCGACAAAACCCGATCAATGTGTCAATATTGTTATGCACCACGACCAGTGACAATAATTGAACATGCTGGACCCCTAATTACCTCAACCCCTCAAAGGAATGTGACATGGGCATAGCTATTTATCTTTGCGATTGGGATCCTAAATTTGGGAAACAGAATTACACATAATCTCGTTTTTTAAATAGATGGATTAAACAGGGATCAATCAGTTTAAAGGAAATCACATTCTTTTTGCCACAGAATCAACTGCCTCCAACATTTATGGCAACCACAACCTCCAGGCTCGATAGACTGATACTGATTTCTCGCAATTCTTGATTTTATTCATCCTCTCAACAAAAAAAGGCTCATATTTCCCTCGCAATACACCTAGGCCCTCCCCTTATGGCTACAGAAGATCACTGATCATATTGCCAATCATATTGTGGTCGATCAGGAACACAGCCTGCCAACAGTTGGGTAATCTCAGAAAGAAACCCCATGGAATTATTGCCACATCTGTCATTTCAAATTGATATCCATAGAATATGGTTGAATCATCGACATAAATATGGACAAATATGTATTGAATGAAGCAATCATAGAGCTAACTCACCTCACTCCCTGCCATCATTATATGGTGTCAGAGGTTAGAAATATGTAGATTTTACTGACCTTTGAACCTTCAAAATTCATCATCCTTTGGAATGAATAAAGAATTAGTGCTCTTATAGAGGGGCTCCATGGTCAAACTAATCAGCTCATTGGTTAGATCAGCAGTGCAATTAGAGGGTTTTCACTAAATTTGAATCGGTTTTGATATTTATTACAGTAAAGCTAGATCTAGGTTTGCCAACTGCATTATCCCTGCAAGAACGACTGCAAGTTAAGTCTACCCAGAATCAGTGAAACCATGTGTCTGCTCTTTAAGGTCAATAAACTTCTCTTATCCTACTAACAGCTACATTTTTCAATAAGCTATTTACTACCACTATGGGATGCTAGCGCATTCAGGGGGTATTTCTGTCCTTGGTGAGTGACCTCAGAGTTTGTGATAAGTGAAGATGGGATGCTAACCAGTAACATTACATCTATAATATGTTGACAACGTTATTAGCATCTGGCCTGAGCAGCCAGCAGAAGCTCTCCAGCATGCCGACTAGCAGCTGTGTGTATAATCGGATCCAACCTCAGCCAGTACGATGAAAGAGGTGTGTTGGCAGCGCTATGGCAGATTTTGTCAATTACGGGTGTGGATTTAAACCAGCCAATATGCCAGTCACAATATAGATCAACATCAAAGTCCAAAAATTAAAAACAGCTACCCCTGAGCTTAACATTTAATCAGTGCAGTTCAAAAAAGGGATACTATCACAGTCAGAGAGAATGATAACATCTTATAAGTCCATGCAATTTGAGATGGGGAGGGGTATATACTAGAACTTCGGAAGCAATCAAAGCACCCTCAGTACCTTTGTCGACCAGTCCCACAGCTTCACCGAGGCACGATGGAAACAAATGCCCACACTCATAAAAACTCTTACCCAGGAGGACCGCTGGCAAGGGCCTCATTTAAATCCAGTGGCAGACAGGGGAATTTCACGCAAGTAGCTCTGCCTGCCATTTGCTTTTCGAGCCATCCTTATCTCATCCCGAACACATCTAGTAAATTTATCCGGGGGTAATGAAACGAGAATTAGGCGCTTGTAGATGACACGCTTTTGTGTCAATGAACGTCATAACTTATAAATCTTGGTTGGTTACAAATGATAACATGTCAGATGCATTAACGATTTCCTCAGTAAATACTGGCGCTGCAAAGCAACGTTGGTTGTCCTTTTCGTGCCCCTCCCCATGCTTAAAACTAGGAAGAAAACTCGTTCAGCTCATGGGTTGCTTTGCAATCACCGCGCTAACAACTGATGATGAAGAAAAGCTCGACAATGGGGACACCATACACACCTTGTGAGCATCTCGAAATATCCTTATTTCACGATTAATGAGATCCTTCTTGTCATCTTCCAGTTCCATCGCATCTAGCGCCCTCTGTTGACAGATAATTACCATATGTAAAATGAATTTCATTTGCAAGTGTTGGAAGTCTATATGTAAACATCAGGTGAGTAATAGTACCTCATCTTCATCCTTCTTTCGTAATTTCTTAGCATTTTTCTTGTCTTCTATTTCTTGTTCTGCACAGAAAAGAAATACCATTTTCACGGTAATGATGAGTCGTATATGACACAGGGCATCATGACGACACATGGGTAGTTCTTATATACAAGTAAATAAACATACTTGAGTCCTACATCAAACTATAATCTATACCCTATAATATACCAAGGAATGCAGGCATGATCACATGACTAATGCTTCGTGTTAGAAACCAATGCCAAAGAGCAATAAAAATATTGTTCTATGTGGTGAACATGGCAAAAATATTATCACAGGATCGAGATTGCAAAATATCAACCATGATAATCACAGATAACCCAGTTTAGGAGAACCAATATCAGACAGCTACTGGCAGGGAGAATTCAAGAGATACAAATGAAACATTGAGGCTTTATGCTGTTTTCAAAAATGAGGAGTTAAAACCATCGGGATGGACGAGGATGATTATTATCGGACAATGCCCCTTGAACGAAATTGCCCTCAGAGCCAAACCTGTAGCAAATACCTGTCAGGATAAAACCAGTTAGGGGCCATTGTAGGTAACAATAAATGTGAACCGACCTGATGCCGGAATGCGTGTGAGGTCTTCCTGGTACTCTCTCATGATGGCATCCAGCCCAGCCTGAGCCACCCGGTCCTCGCGCTGTGTAAACTCATCCAGGACATCCTCATCCTCGTCGTCATCCTCCTCACCCTCCTCCTTCTCCTCAGACTTCCCCCCCATTCCCTTGTCCTTCTTTTTCTTCTTCTTGTAGTCGTCCAGTAAATTCTTGGTCTTGGCATCTACTTTAACCTGATCAACATTTATAAAGGAAACACTGCTTGTGAAAGAGATATACGGGAAAGGAGACAATGCAATCTATTAACCAAAGAGAGAAGTGCTACAGGTGTTCAAAACAAGTTGAGAATCAGCGATCGTTTTACTAACCGAGTTTTCAAAATGAATGACATGAAGGCACATGCTTAATTGACCGGCAACTCACCACTAATTTTTTATCAGCAATAGTCCAGTCATTGAGAAGCCGCATACATCGAAGGGTAGCCTCAGGCTGTTCATATTCACAGAACCCAAAAGCTGCAAATCCAAATATAACATGTAACAACAAGAAACACACAAGAAACGTACCGTTCACAATACAACATGGTGTCTGAGAGCCACAACACGTCTTGGCATGCACCAAATGGATACGCTACCTTGTAGCTTGCCAGACGCACCCTGAATTCGTTTCCAGCTAAGCACGTTGCCACAGCGCTGAAGCATGGTGCGGATCATGGAATCTGGGGCTCGCTCGCTGATGTTACCCACAAACACTGTCGTGACAGGAGCCTTCTCATCACTTCCGGACTGTAATCAAAGGTTGAGATTTGTCAAACACAATGGCTGCCATTCTCAGTTCCAAACTAGATATATAATTGACTTTGCCTCACTTTTATGGTGTATGCATGCAACTTAAATAACTGCCATTGGTATCAATATACCTTGGGGATTTCTTGAGGGACAAGCTTCTTTCTGGGGGCTGAATTAGAGGCTATTGGTGGTGGAGGCATCATCTATAACAACACATCATTGAGGGATACAATACATACACATAAATATCTTAGTGAAGATATGATCTGTTCAAGGACTAAACACAGTCAAATTTAGTAACAAGAAAATGTCAACATACTGGCATCATCCCCATCCCCATTGGGGGCATCATACCTGAAACAAATTTATACATGAATATAAATGGCTGACAAAAGATAAACATTAGGCCATCCTGGATTATTTTGTATGCATCTGGCAACATTATTTCAGATGATCAGCATTGCATAACAGCCCATTATGTTGGCATAAGATCTTCAACTTACCCATGTACCCATACATGCCAGGGGGCTGCATAGGAGGCATTCCCATTGGGGGTCTTGGTGGGTAAGACATCTGGAAGCATAAAAATAGGCACAGTTCCAAAAATTGAAGATCACTAGTGGGAGAAACAAAACGTGCAATTCACAACCGAGCCAAAAACCACTTGCTTCAAATGCAGCAAGTAGCATTGTCAAACCAAGACTTCAGACCATGGCTAAAGTTATATATATCAAGGTAAATAGAATTGGGTAAGCTTGCCAATACAGCATTGGGTTAGTGCACAATACCAGAACCATGGGACAAAATATTGTTTCACTTAACCTTGGAGGCAATGTCAGGAACATTTTCCAGTTCAATTTGGTTTTGCTTGTTAAAATAGAACCATTCACTAAACTGCAACAAGGGTTGGGGACTTATCTTGCCAATTGCTCTAAATTTTGTTTATTCATCACGCTTTTACTCAAGCAAAGATTCTGATTCAGCTCGGTGCGACTCGATCAGTATTTGGTTCCTCACAGCTGCACATGGTAGTTATGTTCAAAAAAGAAAAAGAAATGATGGAGACATTTCACCCCCTTAACACTAAATGCCAGGCGTATATTATTGAACACATTAAATTTTTTATTCATGTTACCAAGATATAGTATACAAACCTGCCGAAATATGATAATTTAATTCAGACTTTAACATAAATACGGGCGTTCTCAGTGAATCAAGCATCATAGCATAAATAATAAAGGAATATGACTGTTGTTACACTTTAGTCTAGGCAAGATTGATGTTAAGACATTTATGGATGTGAAAATCATTGTCTGTATTGCTAGAAGGTGCATATTTGCTTATATCCTTAAAGATTCTGCCATAAGGCCCCTAGCCCCGAAGGTGGCATCAGATCATCAAAACACCAGGGCCGAGTGCCTTGCCTAGCTAGGGGTGTCAGCCGAACCTCGCCACAGGCGGCCGCGCTTGTGCCTCAATGTTATTTCCAAGTTTTTTCAACTTGCTATGACGGGCATTTATATTTAAGATACATGGACGAATTATATATCAAACGAGAGCTTACGTATTGAATTTCAATAATATTGTCTTACTTTTCGCATTTTACTCCGTTTGAACCATAAAAAATGTGTGTCTGTGGAGCAATACGTTAAAATTCTCGGCGAGCATTTTTGACTTTTCGAGATTCACTCCGTTTTTAATTCTCTAAAATCGGTTCGTATTCGCTACTCTTATCGTTTTTATTGTTTAGTAAATGACAAGATGACATTCTAATGTTCATGATCATATAAAATCTAAAAAAATTGGCCAAAGGGAAAATAATATTATTTAATTACGAAATATTACGGTGCAAACAAATGTATTTTTTCCCCAATTTTATCAGAAACCCGCGAAATAGGTGCTCACTTTTGACAAATATAAGTATGATGTTACAAATGGGTGAGTTTTTTTTCCAGATTAAATGGTAATGTGTTGTCGTATTTTGCACTTCAAAATGTCGTCCAATCATCTCATGCTTTCCGCGTGCGCCCGTATCAGGGTCAACCTTGCCTTAGCTCAACACGGCTGCGCACGCTCGCAACCACCGTTGATTGTGCGTCGTCAGAAAAAGCCGATTTTCATTCATTTTTTAGTCTGACCCCTAACATCCATCTATATACGGGGATAATTCAAGTTTAGTGAACCACTTTGGTAAAGTTTATTTTCGAATCGATTGGAAATGTTTTGTCGAATTTTAAACTTTAAAATGTTCGATTTTGTCATACCCGCGCCGGGAGAGCGCATAGCTTGCCTTCACACGGCCAACTCAAGATCGCTTACGCGGCTGTTGCTTGGGGTCAACCAAAGTCGATTTTTGTTCTTTTTTTATTCTGACCCCTAACATCCATCTATATTAGGGGATAATTCCAGTTTAGTGGAACACTTCGGTAAAGTTTATTTTCGAATCGATTGTAGGCGTTTTGTCGAAATTTAAACTTTAAAATGTTCGATATTGTCATACCCACGCCGGGAGAGCACATTGCTTGCCTTACCAGCATTATGTCATTTAAAAGATCACTCTTGCACTTAATATGGTACCTGATTTATTTGGTGTTGTAGATTCAAAAAAATATCCGTTACAGGCCAGTAACTTCAAAGGCAAAATGCCGCTTGCGCTGGAGCGTGGAATTCGGCAGTTAGGGTTCACTGAGTAGATGTTGAGCTGCCGACAGTTACTGTGACGGTTGCGCGAGCGTCTCGTCGCCAAGGGTACTACCCAGAATTAACACATCAAAGAGATTATGTTAACCACGTTTTGTGTCAGATTCGTTCACGGAGTACATGCCCAGTTTATCATGAGTTCGCCCTAGCCTTATATAAGCTGCGTAATGGCACACAAATATTCATAACCATTGCGGTTAAACAATTCGCATTTGAATCTCCATCTGACAATTTTTTTGCTTTAAGACGCGAGTATATGACGAGGATGATGCTGTGTACACAGCTGAGGACATCTCTAAAGGCGATCTTGAGATTTTGGTCACCTGATGTTTTAGCATTGTTTGGCAATTTCAGATATGTTTCTGGTTGCAATAGATTAGTATTGTTTGGCAATTTAGGACAGGTGTCTGGTTGCAATAAATTAGTATTGTCTTGCAATGTCAGACAGGTGTCTGGTTGCAACAGTTTAAGCATTGTTTGGCAATTTCAGACATGTTTCTGGTTGCAATAGATTAGAATTGTTTGGCAATGTCAGACAGGTGTCTGGTTGCAATAGATTAATATTGTTTGGCAATGTCAGACAGGTGTCTAGTTGCAACAGTTTAAGCCTTGTTTGGCAATTTCAGACAGGTGTCTGGTTGCAATAGTTCAAGCATTGTTTGGCAATTTCAGACATGTTTCTGGTTGCAATAGATTAGTATTGTTTGGCAATGTCAGACAGGTGTCTGGTTGCAATAGATAAGTATTGTTTGGCAATGTCAGACAGGTGTCTGGTTGCAATAGATTAGTAATTTATTTAAAAAAATGAAACATAGCTTATAAGAATCCTCTAGATTATACATTTCTTGTGGTATAATTTCACTTTTATATTTTAAATATAAGACATATAAAGCAGCCGTTATCCCTTACCGTACAATGCTGGCGCAAAACCGAGCAATACCATGAAATTTGAAACCTCAATTACTTTTTTACTAATTGACTTAAAAAATGAAACATAGCTTATAAGAATCCTCTAGATTATACATTTCTTGTGGTATAATTTCACTATTATACTTTAAATATAAGACATATAAAGCGGCTGTTATCCCTTACCGTACAATTCTGGCACAAAACCGAGCAATACCATGAAATTTGAAACCTCAATAACTTTTTTACTAATTGACTTAAAAAAATGAAACATACCTTTTTAGAATCCTCATGGGTATACCTATCTTCATGTAAAATTTCAACGAGATACAATGAATTTGAAAAAAATCACTGACACCCCTAGCCTAGCACGGCTAGTGTTCACTTCACAATGACAAAGAATAGAATGAAAACTTCAATTAAATCAAATATCAAGAGACATTTTTTTCAAAATGTGCTTTCCTTGTACATGGAGCAAAGATTATATATTATTTATTTATTGGTGGCGTGGTCCCCGGCCCTGGTCTCGGCTGCTAACAAATTTGAGTCGGTCAAATGACGCCTAGCGAACTGTTCAGTCTAGACAAGACGTTTCTTCATTAAGGTAAGGAAATATCAATCAGTACATCACATATACTTACAGTTGCATAAAATACAGTAACTGGAAATACTGCTTGTAGAGTAACGCGGTGATCTGTAGTCAATTTTCACAGTCCATGTTAAATATATAGAAAATGGCGATCACAATTTCGTATGTTGATCGCTAGGAGGCTTGAATAGGGAGCATTCGTTTCTTGGGGAACGGAAACGTTGCGAGCGATAGCTCACGTCAACGAAATAGACCAAAACGTTCTCATCGTAAAATCATTTGGCTTCGCACCGGCAGCAAGCTAAAACCTAGGAGTAATCAAGAAATCCTAACTTTATATATCATAATAGTACCTTTGCCTCATTTGATCCGAACGACTTTGCTAGTTGGATTGTCAATGGACAACCGATCGGCTGCCAAAAGTAAACCTTTCAAGCGGCGAGATTAATACGACTGCACGCGAGCTAGATGATAGGGTCTTTATTGTCTAACCAAAGTGCCTGTGCTCTGAGCCGAGGACATTCGCACATATATACTATGAAGCGAAGGAGCATGCGTTACCGCACCGGAGGTTGAATATGTATATTATAATCGTCTTGTAGAGAATCATACTGACGTAGAGGGAGCTAACCAAAGACATTCAATTTATTCATCGGGTTAGGCGACTGTTCCAAAAGGTTTTCGTGCTAACTCAAATGTCCGTGTTTCAGTTAGTGACGTTTTATAAAAAGTGCAACATCAATTGAACTAATCACTGGCTACTCGCTATTCGTTTGCTCGTTTTTTTTTTTATTGTCCCGCGTTTCGGTTTGTTGAAAATTGTTTTTAAGGACATTGTGATAATTTACTTTAACTAAATTGCAATACAGATACAGGCCTACACCGCTGATATATCGCTTCAGACATTGCTACGTGTGGTGTATCATCTAACCGTGCGTAAATATATCGACCGTTTTCAATGATATTGTTGTTTTAGGATACCACACTAGAATCGTGCAATAAGAACGCTTCGTACACCACCAGGACTTGGCCTGACATAATCAAGAATAAATAGGCGAGTAACCCCGCTGTTATAGATTTGCCTATTGGGTTAAGGTGAGCAGGGTAACTTGTCTAACTTTCATGGTAACATTTCGTACCGTGTACTTTGATATGCACCCTTGATATATCAACTGGTTTTAAAGATGTCGATTGCACTACGTCGGGTAGCACGGCGCATAAACGTCGTCGTTCAACGCACATTCTCGGCTTCTTATGTCGATGACAACGCCAAAATGTTCAACATGGATCCGACCGAGTTTCAGAGTTTGACATACGAAGTGGATGGTCGAGTAGCTCACATAACACTCAACCGACCAGAACGCTATAATGCAATAGACCTCCATATGCCTATGGAACTTGAACGGGCTGTGGAACTTGCCAACCTGGATGACGACGTCAGGGTAGGCAAACTTAAATGATGTTGGTGCCGGTCGTGGTGGGTAGGGGTACGCTTATACGACATTTTCTTGAACGTGTTGTTTCATGCATTCCACTTACAACGAAATATTGGCTCATCTTTGGAATAAGGATACATCTTTCTTCGTGTTCTTCTATTCTTGGCAGAATACATCTTCTTGATACTTGCGCGCACGCATTCTTTATGGTTGATTATTCATCTCTGTAAGTCCATTGACAGTAGAGCCGTCTATGATTTGAGCAGACGAATCGGTTCATATTACCAACTATCACGCATATTCATATATAACATGCATACAGGCAGATGCCTTGTTAGTATTTACAATAAACAAACATGTTGCTCTATCATTATATGTATTCTAGTTATGGCGATATCATATACCATTATAGCGACGGAGATATACCATATATTAATATGTTACCGATCCCGTTTACGGAGAACTGAAACATTTCTGCGTTGGGTAACTTCCCGTTTATGGAGGACTGAAACATTTCTGTGCTGGGTAACTTCCCGCTTACGGAGAACTGAACCATTTCTTCTCGTGAATCATCTTCCATTGTAGTGAGCTTAATTGGCGTTTGAGCATTTTACCTTTTGGTTGTTGTACAGGTGCTGCTGTTGTCCGGAAATAAGGTCTTCTGTTCAGGGTATGATTTGAAACAATTCGCTGAAACGGTAGAGCGTGGGACAGTTATAAATCAAAATATGCCATGGGACCCTTACCAGGACTTTAAATTCATGTCCCGATGTAACAGAGCATGGATGTCTCTGTGGCACAGCCACAAGCCCACCATCTGTAAAATACGTGGGCCTGCCATCGGCGGCGGAAGTGACATGGCGTTGTCATGTGATGTTACGTTTGCCGCAGACGACGCCCGTATTGGATATCCACCGTCACGTGTTTGGGGTTGTCCAACCACGGCCATGTGGGTGTATCGAGTTGGAATGGAACGTGCGAAGCGAATTCTGTTCACCGGGCAAATCCTGAGTGGTAAAAATGCAGCAGACATTGGTCTTATTGGAGAATCTGTGCCGGATGATCAGTTAGATGAAGTCGTTGATAATTTTATCAAACGCATGATCACTGTTCCAACCAATCAGCTGTTCTTTCAAAAGCAAGTCATAAATCAAGCCATGGAACAAATGGGATTGCTCAATACACAGCGGTTGGCCACCTTCTTTGACGGCATGTCAAGGCATTCACCAGAGGGCGTAGCTTTCAAGCATCGGGCGCAAGAAGTAGGTTTCAAACAAGCCGTGAAGGAGCGTGACGAAGGAGTAGAAGCTGTTTGGTCAAATATCAAGACAAATTGTGGAAATTCTAAGCTCTGATGATACTACCGTTCACATTGATATATGGCAAACAGTTGAGGTGTTTATCTGCAATCATGTTAAATGTGCTCTTCATTAAAACAATCATTGCAATTTTGATGAGTAGTCAGAACTTGACTGTCTGATTCCCAACTACTATATGAAAAGATATCCGTATGTTCGAGTCTAATTGGTAGCTCCGGCTATTTTTAAAGTCTGATTTCTCATTTTGACGGGACGTGAAGCTGAAAACCAGCGGAAGTACCAGGATATGATCTAGTCCGAAACCTGGTTACTAGCTCACCAGGGAGCGTACTTTATTCATATGCAAGGCAGAGCCGGGTCACGAAGAATTCTTTTATGTAATAAAAGCAGATTTTGTTTAGATTTCTGGTGACCACCAGACATTGTTCATAATATTTTTCATTACTGACATTTCACAAGTTGACGTTTATTTTATCGTAGCATATGGGTGTACTTTACGATGAGCTGGTTTTTCTGTAGTTACAACCTGACAACACTCTTCGTAAAGTTAGTACTCACCACACTTTTCTTTCGTAAACATGTTCGGTATAGTCGTAATTGTATTCGTCTGTTTAAAAAAAACTATTTTTTGCATCTTTCGAAAGTTTAACTAGTAGTGATGACAGACGGCCAGAGAATGTTTGCGCGGATTGAGACATTATGAATCATGTAAATATATTGATTAGGTTAACATCAACTGTTATTTTTTTTTTTTTTTGAATGGCCGTTTTCATCTAAGAAGGTGGATATTGAGTCAAATGTTATTCTGTATCAAACCAACGACAATTAGTAGTAAAAACATAACATATTGTCTTGCTCCGCAACGTAACATGAATCAACTATCGTGGTCCATCAGTGGACAGTCATCTCGATCCAGATGATTTTGAGACGCTGTCGAGCGAAGTTCCTACACCTTACGCAGTCATAGATTGAATAATACTTATGCAAAAAAGACATCAACTGGTCTCAATTGAAAATGCGCTGTGCTTTCATAAATAATCGACCGATTTCTCGTAACCAGTTTTCATTTATGGTTGAGAGTGTTTTCGTACGCTGAACACTGGGCCTATGTCTACAAGAACATTTTCGCCCATACCCGCTTAGTGTTGGTGATAATCCTAACCCATAATGCATAGCGCGGAAGACATTTACGAAGCAGTACACGGTAAGAGGGTGTTTTATCAGTTTATGCATGCTTGGCATGTTCATATGCATTCTGAGCATGCTGGAATGCAATCCTGGTGACGTGTTAAACTTGCTGAATATGATTTTAGAACAAATTGGAACCAAGTCCAGTACCTTTATTTTGAATCTTGATTTATTCAAAGTAATCGATTTTATCTTGAATCTTACCCAGCACATCTCTGATGACACCGAGTCAGTGTTGGGATTTAGGAATTCGATGCTTTGAGTCGAGCTATATGATTCCCAATTAAGCCAGGTCTCGAACATCTGCTACCATGGTAACGGACAAAAAAGCGATTATCTTTCCAGCATGAACCAGTGGATTTGCGAGTGGAAGGCTGTTGGATCAATGTTTTGGCACGTTCAGCCGTCCGAAAGACAAACCACTCTGGTCTCTTTGCTCGGAAAATAAATTTGTAGATCTTCAGAAAGTTAGTGAGTTTTCTTTCAAACTCTTTGCTCGCTTCCGACTCTGTTGAAAGAGAAACAAAGTAGATGATACATTCATTAAATCGGGAAGGGTTGGGGGAATTGTCGGAGAAGTAAACACAGCATTGGATTTTCGCTTACTTGCTTTTGTGGAGCCGTTTGAATGTGTCGATTCGTTCACCGGTGTCGAGACCTCGTGGTTATTCGACAACGGTAGCGCCGGAGAAGTGGAGCTGTCTACGGCATCCAGCGCGGATTGGTCGGCCGCCAAAACGCTGGTTGTCGAGTTGTCAATTTCCACTTGCGACTCAAACTTTTTCATGTTTACATCCGCAAACACGAGGCTAAATCCAACTGCAAGAAATGAGACTTTTGTAACTATTTTACTGCACATATTCCTAGCATTGAAAGTGCCCGATGCGGCCATTTTTGATTTGATGAATCTCACACAAAGTCAATGAGCAGAGCTTTCTATACGTTTGCATAAGGAATTGAATGCTTTACATTGGACACATAGGATTACGGATGGTGATATGACACGCACGTGCGAGAGGGGACAATGTAATGGCAAATGCCACACGGCTGGGGCTGATCGGAAAACTTGATAGCATTGTCACAGATGCTACGAAACTAATAAATATCATATCAATATTTTGAAATGGGCAATAGATGAGCAGATTATTTTTATTAAAAAAAAAACACGCGCTAGAAATATGATTCCACCGCAAAACCTGTGTTTGTGCGCTTAGTCGCGCACAATATACATAATGCGGGGTATCGTGCGCATCATATCGATTTCGAGGTCTCAACACCTGCAAATAATTCGTATTCTAGTAATTGCCATTTACATACTTATCTCCACCCTGGTCATGTCTATTTCAACGACTTCACCTCCACGAATACCGACCGCTCCCCGCACCACTACCGCTACCGCTACCCAAACCTCATCGCCATGTGACGTTGCCAAACCTCACAGACAGAGAGCTGACTTGGCATTAAATTACCCTGCTTTCACAGTTTACTGAGTCGTAGCGTAAATCTCCTAAGCTAAAGGCAGGTGTCACACCTTTGTGATCATTATTTTGTGGACGCCGTTGCTTATCACACCGAGCGACACCTGTCTGGGTTGTTTTGCGTTGACTGTAAGAGTTTCAAATCAAGAGTTTACCATTGCGACGTATCTGCGCATCAGTTGTCTGCGCATCAGTTGCCATCGTCACAATCCTACAACACACTACGTCACGCCCTCAAATAATACGAACATCTCACGACTCTTTCCTTTGCCCTTCGGTATCACTAAAGCTAAACCCAAATGTTATATTTACAATCCTAGTCCTCTTAATCATTGTGTTAATTCTAGATATAAATTATTCGCTGACACCTTCAATTTACCCCCAAATATGATTAGAACCTTAAAATACGTTTTAAAGAAATGTCCGCAACCTACATCAGCGATCGCATGTGCTAAAATAATGATGATCCCTTTAATTGCAGTAGATAGATCTGCAAGTAAAATGTTTCAACAACTCTGTTTTGTTGAAAACTATTATGGGTTCATGTATATAACGATTCGCTAGGTATGATTTGGGTAGGTATTTGTGATGAGCTTTTTGTCCGTGTAGAATCTCTGCTCCAAACCTCAGATTTTCAAATGAAGCCTCACGCTGTTGACTAGTGACATCAGGGTCTCATTCACAAGTCCTGCGTTAAGTAACGATTAATGGTCAGGTGACCATTATGATTCTCTTGACGCATGTCAGCTTGTCGGTGATTCTCTGCCTTGAGTTGTCCTACTCGAGTAATTCGCTGACACGTTAGTGACACAGGCGTCATGACGCGACGCCGTCAACAAGGCGAGGCGTTCACGGTGGTGAGTAGATACTCACCAACGGCTGGGGACTTCATGGTGAGTGTTAGCGAGTATAAAGACCACGGGTGATGACCAATCCCTCATCAATCCACCTCTCGAGCATTCTTAGGAATTGATGTTCTGTGAAAGTAAAGAAAGTAGCCAGCTAGATGTATACAGAACGTACCGCCTGGTTATGGCTTGTCGCATTAGTCGCGACAGTCGCTGCAAGTGGGCCAGATCTGCTTCGGCGACAATTCTCATCCTCTGTGCTTCAGAGGAGCGGTTGTGACTTAGACTGCAGCAGGGATACATCGGAACCTGCTTCTGTGTGTGGGACGGATGGAATCACGTACGAATCGGCGTGCATGCTGGAACAGCTGCGGTTGTGCTCGGGAAGTTCCACCGTAATTGACCACATGGGAAGATGTGGTAGGAAGCAAAAGGCAGAGTCTTCAGCGATGCCGTCACTATTGAAAATGCCCTCTGGTATGAGAGAGAGTATGGCACCTAGAAAGGCCAAACGCTGCAAATCTCGTGATCTGATTCGTTTCAAACGAGAACTGAAACGTATTTTCAAGAAGGAACTGCGTCGTATTCCAGCAGATTTATACAGCAAAATCGACTATCTTGTGGCGAATTTCTCCCTTCTTGAAACTAACGCACAACCAGAATTATGGAAATTCTCAGAACTGGACCGTAATAATGACAAGAGTTTAGAAATCAGAGAAGTTCGGTCTCTTTATAAGATGGCCAAACTGTTGATAAACCCCGAATCGTGCACTAACGTGTTTTCCGAAGAATGTGATCCGAATCGGGATGAGATGATTACAGTGGATGAATGGAAACTTTGTATCAACGTGGTTCGAAAGAGAAATACGGAAAGTCGATCAACTTCAGACAAGAAAGACAAGAAAAAGAAGAAGAAGAAGAAAAGCGGGAAAAGAGAAACCGAGCAATATTTAAAGCAATAAACTGTATTTAGCATCAATTAGGAAAAAACATGACAATTTTGCCTCGGCCATCAAATAGACTTTTATTAGCATTGTTCGAATATGATTGATTGCCAACAAGCGTCTGAAGGTGACGCCGGAGCATTATGAAAGTTGCTGGATATTTTGATCATAACGTCACAACTTAGGTCAGTTCGTCATGAGTGTCCACTTCAAATAGACTTTTATTAGAATTGTTCGAATATGATTGATTGCCAACAAGCGTCTGAAGGTGACGCCGGAGCATTATGAAAGTTGCTGGATATTTTGATCATAACGTCACAACTTAGGTCAGTTCGTCATGAGTGTCCACTTCGCTCAAGCCAGATGATCAATATGAATTGGATTATAGTAAATAAACTGAATATTGTGTTCCATTTTGGTCAGGAATCTTTATTTCTTTCGTGTATCATTTGTCCATTCATGCTTATCACTTTTCATCAACCGACTGTTGGCATCACTTAGCCTGAGCATACGAGCCATGTCAAGCATTCTTGCGTATCTTAATGTCATAAGTTCCTTCTTGAATAAATCCATTGATTCAACATACAGGTTGTTTTGTAGAATCCCGATGCACGTAAAGGGTCCTGCTGGAAATTCACAACACATCAGGGATTTTCGAGCATAACTTTGTTTAACGATACTTTAATGTTACGCTGGCAATTTATTTATACATCATGAAGTGCCATTTGTAAGGAGCCTTGATTTATAAAAGGACAATTACTCAAATCAGTTTCTGATTAGCACAATAGGTTCGTCCTTTTAACTGCGAATAACTCCGGAATAACTTCTTCGTACCAGATGATTGTTGCTGAAAACTAGAAGGGCATTGTCTAGTAGATTATCTCAGAATAGATAACCTCATTTGAAAAGAGGCCATGATTAGATAAATACGATGAATATTTCATTCCAGATATATGAAACTATAACGTATACGGTTGTGCAACAATCACTCTGACGTCATAATAACAAACAATGGATTGACTCCTCCGTTTCTAAGGTAACATAAACCGCGTTACCATTCTTGCTAGCTCTGCTGCCGAACAACAAACATCACATCGACGCTAGCGAATTGCAGAATTTTGAAATATCTAAAACTGATCGCCACGAAAGGATGGCAGGTCTTTCAGTATTACTAACAGAGCTAACAAGAGCTAGATTAGGTTTAGCTCTAGCTATCATTTGTTGGCTCAGTGTCGCGACGTCGTTGTCACTGGTTGCATTGGGGACTTACCTCAAAACTGCCGTGGACGAATACACCAACATGGTCCAGAATTACGATGGAGCGAATCTGTCGTTTATTCTCCTTGGAGTGGGATTTGCTTGCGTTCTCGTGAACGTCGTAGGCGGTGTCATGGTCTACTTCAGCACGGATCCCGTCAAGAGAGGCAGCTTCTTGGTCGCTCTCTTGGTATTCATGGCCATGTTGCTGGTGACCAGCGTGGCGGTTTTTGTGTGCATTATTCTCTGCTACACGCACATTAGCCATTTACACGATTCGTTCCACGTGAAGTCTTTCTGATCTGCTAATATAACACACGAGCCATATGTTTTATTTCTATCTATTACGATTACGTAAGGCTGAAGGCTCAGTTCCCATATTCACATACGAAAAGTACGACAAATCTTTAGAATCATTACAATACTCGCATATAAAATGCCAGCACTTCATACATCATTGACCACTTATAACTTTCAGGGCGGTCTCACACACGCTATGGAACACTACGGTACTAAAAAGATCTTCAAGATGGAGTTGGACAAACTTCAGACCAGATACCATTGCTGCGGTAATGATGCATACACTGATTGGTTCCGCATTCCCTGGGTTGATCCCGGCTACGATCCCGAGGCGAGGGGGTGAGTTTGCATATTATTTCATCAATTAAGTCTTGATTGCAGATAACCAATAAATAACCAATAAAAATAGCCGACATAAACGTATTATTTGCAATCACTGTTTACATATGTCATAGTAATCATAATGAATCATGGAGCCAGATAGGGTCATTTGGGGTAAGAGTGGGTGTTGCTATTTGACATCTTTTCTTGCATATTTCACAATAATTGACAACAAAATCTCAATGCATTTCTAACCAAATAACATCCATTCCCATCACCCGTTAAAAATGAGCTTTCCTCAACTATAAACGTTATGATACGGTTAAAAGTCTCAGTTCTTTTGCGCTCTTTTCTATTGCGATGTCTTTTTCGACCAGTTGATTCATTTGATGTCATTTTAGAGGCTTCACTTTGTCGTTAATCAATGATTAACACCCCACAAATTGATCCTACTCCATAATGAATTGGTTTTAACCTTTCCTTGAATCCTAGATTCGCTACTATTATTTTGGAGGTTCTTTGATTTTTTTATGTTGTTGGGCGTGTCGAGGATATTTAAATGAGATACAAGTTGTCCTTTTGAGTGAGTTATAAACATCGGTAGTTGTTTAAAAGACACAAATTAAAAAAAACCACGAAAACAAATGTGATGTTTATCGTTAGGTGTGACTCCGTTTGAATATGATGACAACTGTCAACGCGTTAATTATTCACGGATAGCTTACATTGATGAATCACCAATTTCCCATAGCCTGAATTTATGCATTCTCGATATTCCTTATACCGATACAATATATATAAATGAAACATATATCTGTAATCCATTTACAGGATAAAGGATCTGTCGCTGACCCGTGATGATGTTCCGTGGAGCTGTTGTAATCCCCGCACACTTCGCCCCTGCATCCACACAGGGGTTCACAACAACTCTCGCCATTTTAATTACAACTACGAAGACCAAGTGACAGTGCACACAATGGGCTGCAGAATAGCCCTGATGAATTACTTCGGAGGATTCGTACTGAAGAAAGGAATATTAGCTGTTCTTTTAGTATGCCTGTTACAGGTAAACCAGATTGCTTTGACGCTACAAGAAATTTGTTTTCTGGCCTCTGAAGCGCAGGTGTTAAGTATTTACGTATATTCGTAGTATGCTCGTCCACTATCATATGTTTTTATTACCTGCAGATCATTCTGCTTATCCTGGTGCGCTTGCTCCAGACCAGTATGTCGAGCGCTTTTGCTGCAGGCGATCCTTTGGCCCCAGCTCCCGCCTACATGTTTTGCGCGCCTGCAGAACCAAAAGAAGAGAAACCAGGTGGGATGCACTACAGTCGGATTTCAGAAGCATGCTGCTTAATACATTATGTTTATACAAACGGATTCTACCAATCGATAAGATATTTTGAATTGGTTAAGAATGCGTGGACGAGTTGTCGAGTTGTGATGTGAAATGGTGGTCCCTGTTCTTTTCCAGCCGAAGTCATGGAACCTCTCCTTGGGGATCAGGAGAAACCCCCAAGTCAACACGGCTCCCTTATGAATGTAGGTTCCCAGCTGAACCAAGGCAGACGTCCCAGTGTTCAAGGCAGTTACGTCCCTCTGAGCATGTCCCAGCATCAACCTGTATACTCTCAGACCTATGCCCCGGGTGGCAGTCGTCAGAGTCTGTCACATTCCCAGCAGGCCTTGGGAATTCACAATTCCGGATCGGGGTTCGGCACGCAGTCTCGTAATTGGTCCCAGACTAGCCGAGACAGATTCCAACCCCCAGCGGCACCTCCTCCGCCACCTCCGCCACCACCGCCACCACCCCCACCGCCTCCGCCCATGGCCATGTAAAGGAAATGCTTGTTTGTAAATGGGGATTCTTAGCTCCGAGCTTTTGTTTGAACGATCACTTTCCATCGAGACAGTTGCTCTTTAGTCACCTTTAATACATTATTGACAGAGCAGAAGCAGAAAAAATTAAATAATATTATTCGAACCCATTAACGTAACTTTCTCGTACTATCGAGACACAATGCAAGAACCACGCGTACCATATTCCTTTGCACGATGCCATTCTTGAGTTACAATAAAGTACTTGAATACTCACCACATTCAAAAGCACTGGTTTTGGAATGACCACTTAAATATATATATATATATATATATATATATATATATATATATATATATATATATATATATATATATATATATATATATATATCTATATATATATATGCAGGACAGTATACATCTATGACAGAGCCAACTGAGACTAACTGAAACAGGGCTGGAGGTAGGAATGTATACAGATGAAGCCATGTCACATCCAAGTTAAACTAGCAATCATTCTGCAGGTCCCACATTGACATTCTTCTTCGGTCAGAAAAGCTCAAAACCCTGAAAGATAGATGAAATCGCATTTTTGGTAAGTGAGAAAACACCCACCATGTCTAGGTCAGATGTCTTCATAACCATGATGAGAACGCGAATATCAACTACGCCATAGTCCCTAACAAAGAACCCAAGGCGATCCGCCATGTCCGGAAATCCTACTAGTACAACATGGTATATTTTCCAATCGCTTAATGAGATAAATGTAGAAGAATGGGAAGATTACAGATGCTTATACTCTCCGAACTAACCGTACTATTGCACTCCCACCGACACTAATCTCCAGTCTACCATCCAAGGCACCTGGATGGAGGCGCTTGTGTTATAATACTGTTTTAGTTAAGAGTACCCTCTCCCTCACAATTAATTATAGAGTACCCCCTCCCTCCCATCTTAATTATCAGCGCGGTACGACACGCCAATACCGAGGGAAATCGTACTCCCGAAGGGCTATATAACCATCCCTCGCATATGAATACGGGGAGATCACCTAGTCAGAGAAACGATTCGGACCGCGAGATTCCAGGGAGCTTCATTGTTGAAATTAAATTAACCAAATAAGCAACTCTACTTCAGGACTCGCGTTAATTTCCTCTGATTAGTCCCCACTCCAGCAACTACAGGCAGTGAGTAACAGTACTATAACGAAGAGCGTGCATAAGCAAGAAAAGCCTTAGAAAAGCTAGCTTACACTTGTCAAGTCAATTTATGATCAGGGCCCCAAAAAACAATATTAGTTCTATCGACCAATATTATGTACGTGCTACCAAAATCCTAGACATTGTACCGCATGCATACTAATGTTCTCACGACGCAAGATCAACGAGGATTAATCCAAAACAAGTCATAATAAACCAGCCTCCTAGAACGGTTACACAACATCACAAAATATCAGTTCAATGCAAACCCCGGCCGACATAATAACCTTTGATTACCAAGTCATCGTCACATCATCCAATAGGGAGCACAATCGACGGATACAGATGAAATTACAGGCAATACACACATACGCACACACACACACACACACACATACACACACACACACACACACACATATATATATATATATATATATATATATATATATAAATATATATATATATATATAATTACATATATATTTATATATCTGTATATTTATGTATATATACTTATACGCACATATATATATGTATACACACACAAACACGCACACACGTATATACATATATATATATACATACATATATATATATATATTTATATATATACATACATACACATACATACATACGTACATATACGTACATACATACATACATACATACATACATACATACATACATACATACATACGTACATACGTACATACGTACGTACGTACGTACGTACATACATACATACATACATACATACATACATTCATACATGCATTCATACATTCATACAAACATACATGAATTAGTGAACTTCAACGCAATATGTCCTCACCGGTTTCACTGATCACCTACTGGTATATTAGGTGGCAGTTAATATATGCGCATTCCGTACGTTTGTACAACCGATATTCATTAGAACTCGCATTCTAGTTTAAATTTATGCATTTTATTCACAGCATATGAGAATCACTTCCCAACAACGCAAAGTCATCATTTGTAGAACACTGTTGTTCAGATACGGTTTATACCAAGCCATATCTTTTACAGCTTTTGGTACCATAGCGCGCCCGTTATCTTCATTGAAGAAAACTAATCCAAAACTCACATTTAGTGTTTTGATGTACTTTGAAACTATATGTTATTTATTGTCCATTAACGCGTCAACTGCTTGTATCGTTTTCAACTTTGACCTGGAATCGTTGCTTTGAAATCATCTGGACTTCGCTCATTCATTCTTTTCAGTGTTTCTTATGTAGGTTGTTGCTAATTAGCTGTTGCTCAGAGATTTGAAGTTCCTTTTCTGAAATCTCACATATTCTCCATTCCATCTTGAGAATTAGACCATTTTGCTCCTTGCGGCATTATAACTTACACATAGCCCCTTGATGTAGTATCATATTGGCCTATATCATATCACATTTGTGCTCTGTCAAAGAGTTGATCTCCCATGACGAGTGTTGTTGGGTCAGGTGAGTGCCGGGCTGATTTATTGCATAAATTACTATTTGTTACAAAATATCTGACCTTAAGACACCAGTATATAACATAAAGTCGGTTACCGTGGCAAAGTGGTGCACTGCGTCTCCAGGTCTGGCTTACGGGTTTGTTCGAAATTTGAGTGTCAAAGCATCACAATCATTTTCATCCATCACCGTCGCGATACCAATTCGTTGTTAAAAGTGACGTAAAACACCAACATGAAATTGCTCAACGGGAACAGCGAGAAACTGAATGAAGCCAGAAAGCGCCATGAATAGAGCGAGAAAGCTCCAATAGAGCAGCGAGAAAACTGAACGAGAGCAGCGAGAAAGCTGAACAAGAGCAAGTAAGCTGAACGAGATGAGCGAGAAAGCTCCAATAGAGCAGCGAGAAAACTGAACAAGAGCGAGAAAACTGAACGAGAGCAGCGAGAAAGCTGAACAAGAGCAAGAAAGCTGAACGAGATGAGCGACAAAGCTGAACGAAAGCAGTTAGAAAACTGAACGAGAGCATCAAGAAAGCTCTATGAAAAGACTGAGAAAGCTGAAGGAAAGGAGCGTGAATACTGAGCTTGAGGAGTGAGAAAACAGGACGAGAAAGGGGCAAAGCTGAAGGAAAGATGCGAGAAAGCTAAACTAGAGCAAGAAAGCTGGGCGAGAAGAGTGAGAAAGCAGAACGAAAGGAGTAATAAAAATCCATGAAAAGATCTTGTAAACTGAACGATGGCATCGAGAAAGCTGAACAAGATGAGCGTGAAAGCTGAACAAGATGAGCAAGAAAGCTGAACAAGATGAGCGAGAAAGCTGAATAAGATGAGCGAGAAAGCTGAACAAGATGAGCGAGAAAGCTGAACAAGATGAGCGAGAAAGCAGAACAAGATATGCGAGAAAGCTGAACAAGATGAGCGAGAAAGCTGAACAAGATGAGCGAGAACAAGATGAGCGAGAAAGCTGAACAAGATGAGCGAGAAAGCACCACAAGATGAGCGAGAAAGCTGAACAAGATGAGCGAGAACAAGATGGGCGAGAAAGCTCACAAAGATAAGCGAGAAAGCATCACAAGATGAGCGAGAAAGCATCACAAGATGAGCGAGAAAGCGTCACAAGATGAGCGAGAAAGCACCATAAGATGAGCGAAAAAGCTGAACAAGATGAGCGAGAAAGCCGAACAAGATGAGTGAGAAAGCTGAACAAGATGAGTGAGAAAGCTGATCGTGAAAACAACAAGCTGAAGGAGAGATGTGAGTAAGGTAAACTAGAGAAGATGGAAACCCGATCGACAGCAGCCTGCTCGAGTGTCCATAGCGACGACAAACAGTCCTATTCATACAGCTTTGAGGAGGTCACATGCAGAGTAAACAAGTGAAATCAGTCCGCTATATACATTTATGCAACTCCAATCTAAACACTTACTCACGCATAAAATGCTCATTCATAGTTCATTCCCCATATGAAAAGTTGCAATCGAATAAAATTCGAATTGATAACAAAAGGAGCCGCGTTAACGAACTATAATGCCTTAAAACAAAAGAGACAAAATAAAACAGCAGAATCTCCGTCGCAACATAAACGAGAATAAAGGTGCAGTGCAAATATATTTGCCTGCATTCATTCCGTCATTAAGCCACACTCGCGCGGAAGCATTATGCATACATACATGTTTACTTTAACTAAAGCCCATAACGTATAATGGATTAGCAAAATGATTTCTTAGCGAAGGTTAAAGCCTTCGACATTTTATGTGTAGAAATACAGGCATGCTAAAACGTTAGATGTTTACACTGTGTGAAACAAATGATAAAGGAAAAAAACAAAGATGGAGCAGGTTGGCAATTAATCAGGAGCTCAGAGAAAGCCATATTGTTAATCATACCGAGTTTCAAAGCGCCAACAAAGACGAACTGTACCCTTTGACTGAGGATATTTGCCAATAAGCCTCCGACACCGAGCGTTCTGAAGCAATCGGGCTGCTTTATTCCAGGGAGCAGAGCTGATGAATTATTCATGAGCCCATGACTCATCTCATTAGTATTCGCTGTGCCGGACTGGCCTGCAGCGCTGATAGGGAGCTGGCTTGTTGTACAGGCTGCTCTCGCAAGGATCCTGCCTGTCAATGACATTTGCAGAGAAAACGGGACTGGAGATGACAGTGGTTGTATAGGAAAAGCACTGACATACGAGTGTACTTAATACAAGGTTGACATCGGAATTAGACGTTTGGAGACCATCATGGCCCATTGGATGAGGATAACATTGTGTGCGTCGGTGATTTTTTGTAATTATTGAAACGAGGACTATGGCAGAAGGGGGTCTCCCCCATGGCGGATCCCCCGGCTCCCGCGCATGCGCAGTCGAGCCGGAAGCGGAAATGGCAGCGGTTGCTGCGGTTGTGCGGCGTGGTCGGGTGTCATGCGGTGGAAGTGATACTGAGGAGGAAGAGTTAGTGGGCTACGAAGAGACGCTGGTGTGCATCGACCGCCTCTCGCTGCCCGTAGAAGAGGAAACTTTCACTACAGGTCATGCAAACATGCTGGGTCATCCCCGATGCGTAACCATCGATATCCAACATGACCTCGCCGGCTTCACAATAGAGCTGAGCAAAACGCTCCTGGAGACGGGCTCAGTGATGGAGCTGGAACCAGACTCCCCCCTTCTCCCCTCAGGTGACTCCGTTCTCTACCAAATAGGACAAGAGTCTTTTCTTCAGGATATAAATTTCAAACTGTGCTTCAGGGTGACTGCTCAGGTTGACGCCGAGAACAATAAAGAGGACTCGTGTTTTCTCTGGCTCGCCGTCGATTGGCCGGAACACCAGACAACTCCCCTCTACCACGTGGGTTATTCTAATGTAGACAGCAGCCCAAGTAAGACCTTCTCATCCGAAATCTCGACAGGTCAAAATACGCTTCACGTAACCTCCAACATGGACCAGCCCACCCCAGAGACGGTCATAGTCAGTGTAGAACTAGGTTAATTTGTTTGATCTAGTCTTTTAACGTTCTACTATTACAATTTACATATGTCCCTGTATAAATATAAATATAGTGCATTTGTACATTACAATATGTAGTTACAAGACCATGCTGTAAAACTTATATTTAATATAAACTAAAGCCTGTTTTCAACTGTGAAAGATGTTATTTGTTAATTGACGAGGTTCAATGGTTGAAGACGTTTTAACCTGCAATATATCCCATATTGGATTCCCTAAATGTTGTATCTAATGCTCTGTTGTATTCCATCAAAACCTGCACCACTTGCCATATTACTTCTCTTGGCAATGCACTTGATAGAAATGATGGATGAACAGAAAGAATTAGTGGGCAGCTGCATGTTTAGAGCTGTGTTTCCAGGTATGATTGCACATTGCAATGCAAAGGTATGTTGAGTAAATTAGTACGCAAGACGATCATAAGTCTGATGTAATATAAGGTGAAAGTTGTGTGTTGTATTTTGGTATGTCATACTTTGATGAACATATGACCAATTGGGCTTAAATTATTTAGGAGGGGAATTGTTTGTTTGATCGGGATGTAACTCTGCTGGAAAGAGGTCTGAGTGCATTTTTTAAAGTTCGAACAGGATTGCTAGTATTCCACTTCACTACCGACCAAGTTGTTATTGCATTTTGTATATCTGAGGTCTTGGAAACTGTTTAAGCTTTCCAAATGTTCCTTAAAAAAGTTATTCCTACATAACGAGGAAAGACCTTAACATGGATGAGTTCATAAGGTGGTGTTAAGCATAGCCAAAGCTGTTGTCAAGATACGATTGTACCCAGTCTATGTTCCTCACACAATGGAATAACGGAAGCAGGTTTTAATTGTCTTCATCACCTGTATGCATGTCCAACATAGCGTATATATGTGTAGAAATTTGTCAAATTGCAGTGCATCTGTTCATCATTATATATGTATGTCTCTTATAGGCAATGCTTTTGTTTAGAGGTTCGAGCGTGCTTTCAATTGGCTTCCATTTAATGCTGACTTCTATCAGGAAATACAGCTCTTGTGTTGCTATTGCCTACTTGTGTTCTTCCCTCTTCATTGATCTGTAGATTGGCTTCAAGGTCATTCTTATTAATTCGATATCGCATCGTCTTGTTTGTTCACATCAAGATGTACGCAGCCTCTGTTGTAAATGACACAGTCTGAGAGGGAGGTTGATTTAGCTGTTTATACAAGGTTCGATATAGTTAACCTGGGGTAGGGGAATGGTCGTTTTCGCCACCCGTTCACCTGTGCGAAACGTGAAATATGTTGTGACTGCGCCTGCGTGGGAAAGCTGTATCAGGCCTTACTCAATCTTTCGTACGGTCGTTAATTTACCTTATCAAAGGCTTTTGCGCCTTAAGTATTTTCTATGAGGATCGATATTTTCAAGTAATCTCGATGTTATAAATTCTGTTGCGAAAAAAACTTCATAAGCCGATTCTCTACTACTATGGGATTTGATATCGGTCCTATCTGAGTCCAATCCGTGACCCCGGCTATTTCCGAATCAGGTTCGATTCTTTTCTTTTTGACGGAACGTAAATTATGAACCAAATATGCATGTGATATAGACGCGACTAGATATCAGAGGTTGAAAACGGGCGGGGTTTGAGCGATAATACTGTACAATTATGGATTTGCGCATGCGTAGTTGCTCAATAAGGTCGCTTCTCATTTGCAGGTTTTTGTAAACAAAGTTCGGGGGCTGTATTGATAAATCATCAATGAGTTGGTATTTCCACTATCAAGAAAGGATTAAAATAGTAATTTCATCAGCTGCTCATCAACGGAAACCAAATTTGAGAAAGATACATACGCAATAGATCCTGTGCTTTTCCTTATAACTTGGATGTATAAATCATCTGTAGCGTTTCACTACAATCTCTCCATTTTGCATTCTAAGCGTAAATATCTCGTTGTTTTCTCGGCACTTGACTCAATCCACCTGTTCTAGAAGTCATAGTCTGCTGCCTGTATCCCAAGCTGTATTTCTGATTACCACCATCAAGAGAGTAACTACTGTCCACTGGCTTTGTCACTGTTGAGGTGATCCCGTAATGTTATTAAATCACTCAAGGGTTAATTAAATTGACATGACAACCTACACGTCGAACTATCTGTAAGCGGATTGATTTTTACCACAATGGGTTCCGGCAACTGGGACCTGGAGAGCTAGTGTGGGTTGTTTCCACCCCCCCCCCCCCAACCCTTCACCCCCCATCCCCCACCCAAATTCCCCCACGCCACGAAATTGCCTTCGTGTCGATTGACCGCTTGATACAGGGAACCCATGTGGTGATAATGGGCTCTAGGGGAGACTTCGGTAAGTCCTACAAGAAATGGTTGTTGACAGACCGAAGAGTATCACAAAGGATAACATCGATCTTGTATTTCTCCGGTTGTTTGATCGATCGTAAAGTTAACCCCCCCCCCCCCCCCCACACACACACAAAAACCTACCACCGCCACAGGCTGAACACCGCACCCCCGACCCTCAATCCGTATCCGCCACTGTCGGTGCGTTGTTAAGCAACCTTCGATGTTCCATATTTGACAATAAAGGGTTACGATTCATTGTTCGTGAGCGTCATGTGCCTTATCTTGTCGCTGTGTATTAAACAGATATTTAATAATCGCCAAGTTGCAACGTTCGTACGACAATCTCTACATGATATTTATTGTATAAGGTCACCCCTTTTCTGTGTTTGTCAGCAATCTGACTTGAATGGAAGAGAGAGTGAGTTTCAGTTTTAGTACATTCCTGGCAATTATTACAATAATAATAAAATAATGATTCATAAGATTAGTGAAAACGAGTTTATGGGACACTAAATAAAAATTCCCATGTGATCCTTTAGCTGCTGATAGAACATGTGAATTTAAAAATGTTGCTTTTAAGGAAACCCTCGATTCAAATGTAAATAATACTAAGGTGAAGCGATGGTGTGAACGACTTCAGACGACTTCCACATTAAAATATCAATAACTGATAGGACTCCATACACCGCAAGTGGCACAATTATCCGAAACGAAATAAAAAAGGACATACTGATAAATTTTATACCCAGAAAGACAGTGAGGTTCACATTATTGATGGTAACATTCAGAGTGGCGTATATAAAGACAGAATAACCACGAAATTATTACCCGACTGGTCAAGCGAAATGGCAAAATCAATATTGTAGTAAGTCAGTAAGCAGTATTCATTGTTCTAACATGCTATTGGAATGGTGTAACTACCTGTACTAGTTCAAACCAGTGATAATGATAATGCAATTCTATAGTGCCCACAGATCATATTCCAAGTACAACTTAGTTGATCGAAAAGGTTGCTTAAAAGATTCCATTCCTCTCCGAGTCTACAGACACAGGCATGCTTTGTTTCGTCGATTATTTTGAGGTATCCGAATCCCCTTATAATGAAACTGGCATTCTGACTCCCATAGTGGTGAATTTACACGATTGCAGGCACTTCATGGTATATTTTGTGGATATATTAACTTAAAGGGTATCGCATATGATCTTAATGTCAATAGGCGTCTTAAAACAGATGCATATGAAAAAAAAATCATCTATACTCATTAATTCACTCAAAAGAGATGAAAATAGATGTTGTCGTTTAGTGAACTTACGCTTCACTTTTGAATAATATCATTTATTTCTAAAATATTCCACTCGTTAACGACGAGCGTCATTTCAAATACACCTGAAAATAACAATTGGTATATCTACGTCCTGATCTTATATCTAGTTAGCGGTTATAACACCAGATCAATCATTACTCCGTATAAGACCCGCAGGACACGAGGGGGTATGGCGATCAACATGGAGCGTAGTTTTGCACTGTTTGAAGATGGACAAGTGTTGAGCTTGCAAAGTTGACTTGCTTCATTTGCTGAAAAATATATCAGGTTGTATGAATGATTTGACCCAAATGATATTTTATGAATACCAGAAAACACATATTGTGAACATCAATAACGGCTGAGTGGGGGTATTATTCTAGACACTCCGTGACGCACTAATTTGAGGGCATTGTGTTGCATGCATTTCAGCTGTTACAGTCAAGATATCTAGATATTTTCGTTGTCAACTGAAGACCTAAGCCCATCAATTCGGAGGATAAAACCCTTACCTCTGTTTGTCCATGACCTTATTTAATTATGAGCTTAAATTGTGATTAGCAACTGCATCTTAAAGAAACAAGGTCGCTAAAACATTTATGCGGATCAATCGCAAGGAATGGCAACAGAGATCGGTCGAAATGATTACATATACTACCAATGGCATTTAACCCCATAATTATCTTTCAAGCAATCACCATTTTACACACATAGTCTTAAAGTTGCTTAGAAATTGGACAAAACTGACATTCGCAGTTGGTGTTATATTTCTGATATATCGGTGTGCATTTGATAGAAAATTCAACAAGAGTAACTGCTTTGAAGAGGAACAAGTAACGCTGATATCGGAAAACTCTTTAAGGTAAGGTACACTAAGAAAAATAGCGAAAATACGCACTGCATGACGCATTCCATGCAAGTCTTGGAGAATTCAAAAACCTGATATGATAAATGCATTCATGAAAAAAGTTTATTTTATGAGCATGCTTCCGATATTACAGTTGTTCTCAGTCTTTTAAGTATTGAGTCATTCCCCTCTGACCAGAGTAAGGCCCCGGGGGCGTTGCCGGTATCAAGTCATCCGCCGACCCGTAGTCAACTCTGTATGCATGTGTGTATATGTGCGTGTGTATGCAGGGAGAAACACTAACTCTGAAAAATGCTTGTCCAGTCGGGCAAGTCCTGCTAATTTTTACTTGTCTGATTGAAAAACCTTCTTGCCCGGTCATAGTATGAAAATATGACTAACGCGGAATTTATCGGAATCGCCGATCGATCTTAATATGCTGTGTTTAAAAAATATAGAATATAAAAAACGACTTGTCCCGTCGGGCGAGTTAGATGGCAGCTGCACTTGTCCGACGGCTTCACCTACTTGCCAGGGACAATTGGGCGATGGTTAATGTTTTTCCCTGGTATGTGTGTGTGTGTGTGTGTGTGTGTGTGTGTGTGTGTGTGTGTGTGTGTGTGTGTGTGTGTGTGTGTGTGTGTGTGCGTGCGTGCGTGCGTGCGTGCGTGTGTTTAGGGGGCTGGGGTTGTGGTGTTCTGCCTGAATCTGTGAATATGTTCATCTGCTACACATGGGGAGATGGCCTTCGCCACCGACCACAACTGGTATATTAACGTCAAATATAATGTCCGCACACTCTATTGTCGTATTTACCTGCCATCCTAGATCTCCCCATCGAGGCACTGAATAAGTTTATCTCGATGTAGATGAAACAAAACATTTTTGTGCCTTTCATCAGCAATTTGCTTTCATTTGCAACCGTAGGAAAACTGGCGCGTTCTGAACTCAATCATTATGACCACAAACACACCAATAGTAGATTTGCGATCATAACGGAATTAATTGGCAAACCGAGTGATCAACTGCTGTCAAGACATTTGAAGCTTCGCTCTCCAAGAAGAAGTTGTACGAGTTGTGATGCGAATATAGAAGCGAAATCAATCACAGTGTTTGTTTGTTTTTCTAATTGATGTTCGCGAATAGAAAAACAGAAACGCCTGTGGTCCTATTTACTTTTTCAAATTAAAATAGGAAAACATCGTCACAAAAAGGGAAGTTATGAACATCCGTTTGCCCATTTTCGTACAAGGTATCCTTGATATTTACTCGGTCCCCTTGATCAGTAACTGAATGATTCATGGAAATGCAAGTGGGAGGAGGCGAGGTGTCCAAAATCGACAGACATTCATACATACGTGCATACATATATACATACATACACACATACATATATATATATAATATATATATATATATATATATATATATATATATATATATATATATATATATATATATATATATATATATATATATATATATATATATATATATATATATGATATATATATATGTATATATATATATACATGTGTGGGTGTATGTCTGTATATATATATATATATATATATATGTATACATTTGTATGTATATACATATGTATGTATTTAATATATATATATATATATATATATATATATAAACATATATATATAAACATATATATATGTTATACATCTATATGCATATATATATATATATATATATATATATATATATATATATATATATATATATATATATATATATATATATAGATATATATATATATATATATATATATATATATATATATATATATATATATATCTATATATATCTATATATATATATATATATATATATATATATATATATATTTCATATATATGCATTTGTCTGTGCGCGTGCATGTGTGCGTATCTGTGTGCAGCTTCCCCCGCGGCGGGAGGTATCTCTCTGTAACCATGAACCAATCGAAGCAGCCCCACGACCAATGGGATTCCGTTTATCTATTTTGCTTATTTGAAATCGGTTCTTTCCCGTTTTTCTATTAGTTGATATCGATTAGAAAAACGAACTAACGGTAGATACCCTAATCGAAGGTTGAAACTCATAATACAGTCTTGTGTGTGCGATAATTGGGTTGCATTCTCTGTGGATATCGTCTTAATGTGTCAGTCAGATCGTAGTTGTGCCGCGCCAGCAGCGACAACGAAACGTTTCAACAGGGAAAACAACATATCACAAGAGGCGGGCGTAAACGCGAGGGGAATTGGTAACATCTGCAGCGACGAATCTAAAATATCCTCTTTTGAAAAACTGTATGTTACAAACCATCTGATGAATAACTCACCAATTCAATATGCTGTCATCGAGTAATCGTTTCAGTGTTTTCTTCGTGGGTTTTCTGTGCAAAACGACAGCAGAATCAATTCTCTTTACCGCAAGCTCGTCTTAGCGTTTGCGCGCGCTTCCAACCAAATTCACCAGTGAGCCGTGCCGAGCTGTCCTTATCTATAATTGAAGTAGGCACTAACAGAGTTCATATCGGGACAGTTATCCCCTTCTTACTACGAACACGAGCTTGCCGATCAACTCTAATCAAATACAGGTGATTTTATTAAACAGGTAGGTATTGAGTTGAATTCACATTACTCCACCAATGCAAACAATGGACGTTAATAGTATGATAACCAAGTAGCCCAAAAGACCAACGTCAGGTTCTATTTATCACCTTGTCGGTCCAACAGTTTAAGCTAAATTTTTTGGTCGATGCATTCGATCAACCCAGAACTCACCACTTTTTTCACGAAATATGCATGTTCTGACGAGATTCGGGCGATCAGTGTCGAAAGTTATTATCTAATTCGGTTCGAGATAATGTTTCATATTCCTATCGTCTGCGGAAAACTATATTTTCGATAACTTTCCAAGTTTACCGGTGATATTTTCTTCCGAAATACAAGCGCGGAGGACGATATCCCAGACAGCCCCAGAAACTTCCGATGTAAATAAGGCGGTGAGAACATAGGCAAAAACTATAGCTGATAATTCCTGTCGCCTTTTCCCCAGGTTTTCGTTGCTTTCTTCGTGATTCGGTGTGATATTTGTGCGACAGTGAATGTTAGTGGCCTTTTCTACATGTTAGACAAGGTCATTTTAGCTTTTAGCTTCGTGCCACAAATAGTCCCTGTGAACCCGCGTCTTGTAAGTAGTCTCGCCTATTTTCCAATTGGTGAATCCTCCCGCTGATCAGTTTCCGCCGCCTCGCCGCCATGTTGCCAAGTCGGGCTCAGATATTACCGTTTGGTGTGTTTTAGGCCAAAATACTTATTCACAGGATACTGTTGTTGCTGAAATTCAGCTTCTGGTCCTATAAATGTTTGGTGAGTTGATTTTATTAGCTAAAACTAGGTAAAGCAGCGGAACTCATGATGATTCCGTTGACTTATGCCGGGAATATGCCTTGGACGCCAGAACTAAGAGGGAGTGCATGCATCACTCCCGTACTTAGTTCGAAAGAGCTATAACCAAGCCTTAACAAGGACACAAGGGCAACATTGCACAGCCCTGAACTGTAGCAAAATCAATGTTTATATTCATATTATTTTTATTGATTTTAAGACATTAATTACATGACTAACTCAATCCTCTTAGTCTTAATTGCTATGGACTTATTTAAGACCGGTCTGCTTATATCAATAAACCACAGGCACACTACCACTAACCTACCACAACATAGTTAAAGCCGAGTACAAATACAATTAAAATTTTCAAAATTCAGAACTCGGTGAAGTCTTGATAAAACTGGCCTGTAAATAACATGGTTAGTTAAATTCTTTTTTATAATTCAAATATGAAATGAAATTTTAACCAGTGGTAATTATTTACATCTCAAATATACCATTGGCAGTTGCTTAGCAAGGTGAGTGTCCAGAAATGTACAGACTAATTGGGCACATTGCAACGATAAAGAATATTGAGCACTGTAGACAATTTCACCATCATCAACAACAGCAACGTTACATTTTACATCAGCAGTTCCAAGCCCCAATACAAATTGCACTGTGATATGTATGCACAAAACAAAAGTACACCAATCAAGACCATTAACTTTCCTCCTTCACCCCTTACAAGAGTAACTCTTAAAAAGTCTAAAAACAAAACTTCACAACCTCTAAAACATCTCCCTTCATCATTTCTGTGTTGATTTACAACAAAGTGGAATATATGTCGTAGATCCACAACAACTTACTTTCAAAATATATTTCCAGGTAAAAAAAAACTCCACCATTTCTTAGAATATGGTTTCAAATACACATAATAATTGCATTGCAAGACTGCAAATCGTCATAACTGTCGTTGGGACAGGATCTTAATGATTGTACTTTTTGCTGCATCCCGCCACGAATATAAAGAGGAGACCTGTACAAAGTGATAAGCCGGCCGCCACCACCCCACACCAAAATCCCCATTCCAGCTTGGCATCAGGGTTATCTTTCTTCAGGAATCCACCATATACTCCAACACCGGCCGCCATCATTAGACCTGTGAGGGCAACACACCATGCATGGACACACATTACCATCACCCCAAATACACAGCTCATCTCGATAATCATTAGCACTTGAAAACAAGAGTGATTAAATCATTAATTATTGATCAATGCATTCAATGAATTAATTAACGTGGTCAGAAATTGAAGCCAGTGTACTAAGTGACCTTGGGCAGCATATCAGAATAACTGAACGTGAGCTTACATGCGACAATAAGTAGAGTTCCGGCCGAGCGGGCCAAACCAGGGCGACCGTCACAGCAGAACTGACAGCGAGAGTAGATCTCGGTGGCAAAAACCATGAGGAAACCAACTCCAAACAGCGCCTGGGCAGCAATGTACCAATCTGAAAAGATATCAGGTATCAAATATTTTTTTATGGCAGAAACTGCAAGAGTATTAACGCTCGGATATTAACGCGAGAATTCCGAGCGGCGCTGAGTTGTATGAATATGTGTTGGAACAAGCGGCTAAGATGACGGGTTGAGAGGGACAGGGATTCAGCGAGGGCTGGAGACGGTTTGGGATAACGTTAGGGAGACTCCGTCCGTCATTGAGAGGGCGAGTTCGTGTGTGAACGCTAGTTGCGTGTGAGGGGTAGTAATACGTGCATGGGTGACTGACTAAGTGAGAGGTCGGAGGGTTGAGGGTATTACGTGCAAGAGTGATTTATTTGAGAGGTGGGGGGGGGTGCATTGTGCGCGTGTGTCAGGGACTTATTGGTGGAGAGAGGAAATAGCATGCGACTCGCACTGCGAGTTGGCGGGTGAGTACATAGGTGATGAGGTAGTTGGTGGGCGAGTACATGGGTGCGGAAGCGAGAGTTGGTGGGTGAGTATATGGGTGATGAGGTAGTTGGTGGGCGAGTACATGGGTGATGAGGTAGTTGGTGGGAGAGTACATGGGTGATGAGGTGGTTGGTGGTAGAGTACATGGGTGATAAGGTGGTTGGTGGTAGAGTACATGGGTGATGAGGTGGTTGGCGGGAGAGTTCATGGGTGATGAGGTGGTTGGTGGGCGAGTACATGGGTGATGAGGTGGTTGGTGGGAGAGTACATGGGTAATGAGGTGGTTGGTGGGAGAGTACATGGGTAATGAGGTGGTTGGTAGGAGAGTACATGGTTGGTGGGTGAGTACATGGGTGATGAGGTGGTTGGTGGGAGAGTACATGGGTGATGAGGTGGTTGGTGGGAGAGTACATGGGTGATGAGGTGGTTGGTGGGAGAGTACATGGGTAATGAGGTGGTTGGTGGGAGAGTACATGGTTGGTGGGTGAGTACATGGGTGATGAGGTGGTTGGTGGGCGAGTACATGGGTAATGAGGTGGTTGGTGGGCGAGTACATGGGTAAAACTACAGGGCTAGACATTAACGGTTGTCCGCCGGTCCGGGACAGGTGGTTCTGCTTGTGGGACAAGTGAAAAGTCCCAAGCACTTGTCCGACCGGACATGTAAATTAATTCGCCGATCGCGAGTCTTATCTCGAGCAAACACTGAAGCCTTGAAGACTAAAGTTTAGCGTCTTTCGATGGGCAGCCGAGCGTGCAAGACAGAATAATCAGTAACCGTACAGCACTGATCCATGCGGCAGTTTCGTGTGTGTGAAGTTTTCTCACTGCTAGTAATTAAGACTCACTTAGTCATGTACGGTTTAACCGCAAGTTGCTTTATTCTACCAGTACACGATGAATCGATAACAGAGGAACTTGTTACGTGTCGTAGTTTGCATCGTCTCAACAAATAGCTAGCATCATGACAGTGATGTAAGGTCAAACTTGTTGCAGGAGTTTCGTGGCACGTATTTTTAACGCACTACTGATTTAACAATACATATGCGCGTTGTGACGTTTAGCGCGGTACGCACCGCACATTTCACAGATTTTTTATATATTTTTAACTTTACCTGCCTCCAGCGCTGTTTGTGAAATGCACCCTGCACCCGGAAATGATGGATAGATTGATGGCCATTTCGATATGTGGGCCGTCAGTGGATGACTATAATCCCAGCTGTACAACTGTGGTTGAATGGGGGGAAACGCATGCGACCGCATACGGTATCAAGGCCTTTTTGTGGGTGATGACGAAGATAATGTTTAGATATTTCTGGTGATGATTTTGATGATGATGGATTGTGATGAATTTTTTTTATTGCAATAAACTTTTTATATAAGATAGGAGGTTGTATGTGTATTACTTGGAGGTCCTACGAGTGTGTGTTTTCCTATTTGGGTTATTGTGTATGTGCTGCTGTGAAGTCATGTGTGTAGAATGCCGGGATGTTGTGAGTGTGTTCTGCTGAGATGTTGTGTGTGTTCTGCTGAGATGTGGTATTCCTGCGTGTATTGTAAGGATGTTATGTATGTTGCTATGACGTCATTTGAGTTGCTAGGAGGTCCAACGGGTGTGGGTGATGACGAAGATAATGTTTAGATATTTCTGTTGATGATTTTGATGATGGATTGTGATAAAAAAATTTAAACGCAATAAACTTTTTATATAAGATTTTGTTACTTATATCGATTAAAAAGACCATACCACGTGAACTTCCATGTCTTATGGGACAAGTAGATTTCACATGGGACAAGTAGAAATTGCCATTCACTTGTCCTACGGGACAAGTGAATGCTGGAAGTTAGTGTCTACCCCTGAACTAGTATAAAGAATAATACGAAAAAATGTGTATTACCTTCTGAGAAGAAGGGGCCTTCTTTTGAATATGAGAAATCATTTTCCCATATCCACTTGCACAAACCCCCCTGGCAGCGTGCCCAGAGTCCGTACTCCACAGACAAGTTGGACATCCAGTATGGTCCGAAGAAGGCTATCCCAGCGGCGATAAAACTCAAAGTTAACATAAGTGTCGCGGTAACAAAAAGACAACTCGCCATGATTTCCTCTTTGGTCGACAGAAATAAAATCACAAGTGAAAATAAATCAGACGTGAGACGAAATTGAAGTGCAAGAGTAATAATTCCTCACACTTAAATATAAATAGTCTGATTCAGTGTATCCCAGGCGCGCTCAACTGGATGGTACGAAACGACATATGCCAAGGTGTGGTCCACATTAGTGGGTCGCTGAAAATGTAAAAGGCGATTGCCGTAACGCTCGAGTTACGCTCCAGAAATGCGACAGTTAAAGGCGGGCACTGCATGAGGGGAGTTCTTAACAAAGAAAATATTTCTGCCCCACTTGTTTATATAATGAAAGTCTCCTTCGTTCCGCTGTTGTGATTAAGGTGGAGGTACTCTTTAAAGATTTAAGTGCCTGTCAATTGTGACGACGACGATTCATTTGGTCATAATTGGCCCACTCATTTCGGATCACACGAGTCAACGCGCCTGGAACAAAATTACATAATAAACTATGTAAGTAATGGACATGCGGTATTTGGTGTCGGTTTGGTAAACATTTTTGACGAGTAACCCCCTTCGAACAGAATAGTTAAAGTTGACGTCGCAATTGCTGCAGGCATGAGAAGGTGTTTTGTGTGCTGAGTTAAAGGTCTGTATCACGTCTAACGTATGACTGTCTAACCTCAAACCTTCTCCGAACTTAGGACGCTGGTATGGTTGGCCGCTTCGTACATAACGTTGAACATTTGTGCGTAAATATATATTAACCTGCTCGCAACATTTAATCAAGAATCGTCAAAGCTTTGTTGTGAAAAAAACTAATATCCTACTGTTTTTGGAATTGTAATCCGTAAAATCGAGTCAAATCTGTGACAAATAGCCATTTTTACGGCCTCTGCGATTTCTTAATTAGAATACGCTACTAGAAACCCGAAGCTTAAAATGGGCGGCGTTTGAGCAGAAACACCAGAACAGAATGGAATTTCCTGTGATTGTCAGATCTATACCTCGCCTGCGCAGCGAGATGGCTCGGCGGGCCAGAATAATGTTTTTATTAACTCAGTCCACCAACGTAACTTTAGTGCAATGCGACTACTAGATGATTTACTTATGAACAAATAAAAGCTGTGCTCTGATCGGGTGATTTAGATGTACGTAATTAAAACCTTTGCCCAGGAGTAAAGCAAGTAGATATTTAATTACGCGCAACGGCTGAATGTTATGTCTACGGTAGCCAACCATAGATAAGTAAGTGCACGAGTACCGCTGTTAAAGTGGTTTTGGTGGTTAAACTCGATTTAGACACAAATATCATCTCAAAGAAAGCCCCTAAATTCCAATGCATTCAGCTCATGTAATGAGCGCTCCGTTTGAACCCTCACACATCATTGACCTTAGCGAACGACAACTTGTTCACGTGTGTCATAATCGCCTTAAAGTTGGGGGCCTAAACCTTAACCGCAGGTCACGCACGGATGAAACTTATAAAGACTCACACAAGATACACCCACAATACATTGTGACACATAGGAATTCTCTTTGGTCACGATCCATTATGGTATCCCTCCCACGAGAAACGACACGCATGACATTCGTCCTGATCATACGCACCATAGTTCCCGCATGCTTGTGATGACGCAATGAGTGAGGCATGCAAATATGACGCAATGAAAGGCATGATGTAGCCATCAATCGCTGGAAGGGCTTAGAGTTATTTGAACAAACTGAATAAATCAGACATTGGTAAGTCCACTTGAAGTCTTCAAGGATACGTTTGCCAGTGGGTGTTGTTTCAAGGTTCGAAGGAAATATTTTAAGGAGACTTGAATACGAAACTCATTCATCCCATCAGCGCGTGACGTGAATTGCTTAGAGCGGAGATTTATTATCTCGTTCGTTATGATTGCTAAATATCGCCGTTGTCATTGAGACCTGTACGAGGATGGAGTTTTCACGACAAGCTCTCAAATATTACACAGGAAACATGTACCTTAACTCCCCAGCCCCATCGACATCATCCCCGCCCACGTGGCTAAATCATTTCGATACATATTACATATTTATGTAGGGAAACTGGGAGCTTCGTTTCTAAATAACTAGAATTATGATTTTGAAAATCATTATGATATAATATCAATGACTGATATAGTAGTCATGACAACATATGCAATTCCTTTGATCATCATCTGTCGTAGTATTTGTTGCCTACCAAGCCTCAAAGTGTGCCTGGAATAATATATATATCAGATCAGCGAACGCCTGGAACTCTCATGCCAAGTATTATCAGTAATGATCATTTTTAAAGACAAATGCCCCTCACCCGAAGTCATTATCTTGGCGGCATCATGCCGTGGTGGCCAAGCGCTTACAGGCTAATGTCACAACCTATTCTTTGGCTCTTAAAATCACGTCTTAAGTGGCGACGTTACGGGTCGGCGGGTCAGAATGGGCTCTTTGAGGCGACCATGCAGACAGCTGCGGCAGGGCGGACCATCATGATTTATCTCATTATGACAGCACATAGTAATGAGTACAACTATTGCGATCATAATGAGGCTAATCGGCCGAGCCAATAGATGCGATACGCGTCTGTCCGGGTGGCGTGGCGTGGCGAAAGCTTGCCTGTATGGAAGCCTTTTTAAATCCAATTCGTAATACGAATATGTTTTTACTTATACATATGAAACAACAGAAAAGGCTGGGCTGCTCCGAAAACAGCAGCGAGAGAGTCTTGCGACTGGAAGTCCACGAGGAATGGTCCTGTTTGTGATGTTGTGTTGCCTTGAATCATCATTCAAGTTCTACATATGACATTAGAACCTATTCGTTACCCACTTTCTGAGAGTGATTGATCACGATTGAGAAAGTACAAAAGAAAATGCAGGAGTGAATTGTCCACACGGTCTCTGAAATATACTGAATGTTAGTTCACACTTTACAACGACTGCAGCTTCTCATCGTGGCCAACTTGTTCTAAGGAAGTCTTGGGATTGTTTGATGCAAGGCGCATTTGACTTATTGTCGGTGCATTTTCCATGCGTTTGACAGCATAATTTGAAAAGAAGCAATCAGATTTATTTGGCACCCATAAAGGTATAATGATAACCGTCAAATTGAAGTAATGTAGATAGTAACTAATTGCGTGATCTGCTAATTGCACACGACTGACTTCGTCACGTGTTCCATGTTTACTTTCAAAAGGAGGTATCATGTGGAACATTGGCTTCGTCTTAAGCAGGTATCATGTGGAACATTGGCTTCGTCTTAAGCAGGTATCATGTGGAACATTGGCTTCGTCCTAAGCAGGTATCATGTGGAACATTGGCTTCGTCCTAAGCAGGTCATGTGGAACATTGGCTTCGTCTTAAGCAGGTATCATGTGGAACATTGGCTTCGTCCTTAAGCAGGTATCATGTGGAACATTGGCTTCGTCCTAAGCAGGTATCATGGAAAATTGGCTTCGTCTAAGCAGGTATCATGTGGAACATTGGCTTCTTAAGCAGGTATCATGTGGATCATTGGCTTCGACTAACAGGTTTAACAACATTTCGTCCTAGCTAAGATAGTCTTAAGCAGTGTGGAACATTGGCAGAATATTTGTTCGTCTCCTGGAGGCAGCATGACATTGGCTTCCGCAGGTATCATTGCAAATCCTTCGACGAATGAGGTTATGGGGTTCATGTGGAACATTGGGTTCTTCCTTAGGAGGTATCATGTGGAACATTGGCTTCGTCCTAAGCAGGTATCATGTGGAACATTGGCTCCTTTCCGTGACTAACATTTAACAATTTAGCTAAGATAGTGCAGTGTGTTCAGAATATTTGTATCCTGGAGGCAGCATGACCTCCGCAACTTTCAAATCGACGAACGAGGTAATGGGGTTCAATTTAGTTGCATCAGCCATGGACTTCTCGAGCAAATGATGAATGTGCAGAAAACATCATAAAGTTAGAGAAATCATAGATGCAAACGAATACAAAGAGTTGTGGCACACCCCTCTCTGTTTAGGAATATTAATGCATTTTTGTGGCAAACTCCTCATTTTTATAGACAATCTATACACTTGAAGGAATTAAACACACTTATACAACAGCTAGTGACAGACACATGCCGCGAGGAATATTCCTGTTGCACGCCACTTTCCGATCGTCATTGGCAGTTTGTCGTTGAATTTGTTGCTGTCAATGGTAAACTTTGATGCCTGGTGCAATTTGTGCATAACAACCATTCTTTTTTATCGGACATCAATGACAGGTGTTATATATTCAAGTTAATAGCTACATCATCATTTGGGCTGGTCGGGAAACTACACGTACACGTGCTCGCCTTTGGGGGAAGTAGGTGCTGATATGTTGTACAATCTGGATTCAATCATATCTGCGATCGGTCGACATAGCCACCCAGGCTCCGAAATGGTTTATAGAGTTCGATCAAGTTTCTTGCTCAGCTGCATCTACTATAACGGAATTCAAGATATCATATTAATAATATATGTTAAACTCTGTAGGCATATTGGCACAAGGACAACTCACGCATCAGTTTTCTGTCAAGCGATATTTTTATTTATCAGCGCCAATCAATTAAATTTGTTTCCACCTTGGTTGTTGAAAAAATACCTCAATAATTTAACTTTGCTCCTATATTTTAGTGTTTTGAGTATAGACCACAGGAAAATGAACGAGGCAAAACAGCAATGTTGTATGAGGCGGTTACAATATAGTCATTTGTTGAATGCAGACAGCATATGATCGTATGTTAGTGTCAGTGTCACTTTCAAGACGAATGCTTTTTGTTGCTGTTATATACCCCCAGGGCGTTGTTATTGATGTTGATAGGCCCATATATCCATTATAAGATCACTGGGCTATCTCTAAGATGGGTGTAGTCGATGCATCATCATCAAAAGCCATGTAAATATCATCGCAACCAGTTCTTATCGTTACGTTCGAGAATACTGTTCAACACATGCCGAGAGTATGTCCATTCAACGGCACAGATTTCAACGGTCCACTGATTGCTTCCAATGTATGCCGTACATTTTGTTCGTGATCACGTTTATATCCCGCACAGAGCACGTGGACACCACGCGGTCATAAATGTGACTTAAATAATAAAGTTGGTGTAAAGTACAGAAGCTGGGTTTATAGGGAGCAACGTGAAACCGCATATATGATCTTTGATCAGGGTTAATACATCTTTGAAATCATACGAGGCAAACTTTTCATAATCAATAAATGCGCATTCTTGGGCTTAAGTGAATAGATGTATTTTGAGACAAAATGTGCGCATGCGTAATTAAGACTGAGACGGTGTGGTACTCTATCGTTTTGCCGTCTTAGAGAAAACACACAATGCTGAGCCAAGGATTGCTGCCAATATTGCAACAGGAAGAAAGAAGCTAAAACACATGACCCGCTTCAAGTTCACAACTAAGTCAATGGAAAGCAGGATTTACCATAACCACTTACGAATTGACGCACTCAAGCGACGCACAAAACTCACATGCCACGTTAACGTTAAGCGCGCTAGCCACAGTTGCATTGCGTCAGTTGGCTGATGCATACCGTGCGTATAGCTGATAATATATCTCCCCTTTCTGCACCAGTTGAAAGTTTTGCTAGCGCGTAAAAGACTAATTCAATTTACTCTTATGTTATGCAATATTTGGCCTACACCCAGCAAGTAGTCGTTCATCTCACTTGTATCAGTAGTTTTGTACTGTTTAACAATATGTATGATCTCTCGGTTGTGTTAAGCGCTGCATACATTTACTGTTGCTATTGTGTTTTGTAACTGATATAGCTATTTTGAAATACTCTTGCAAGGGGTATACATCGCATAAGTAATAATGTGCATTAAGTGACACCACACACTATTGACGCGAAGCCGCTCGAAAAAGACGCGTTTCCAGTGGGTTAAACCATTCACAACAATCATAAAACAATCATTACCTAAAATTGCATTGTAATAAATATGCATGGAAAATATCAATCGAGATTTATATATTCACAAAAGATCAAGTATAAGAAACCACATTGTATGGAAATCATTTACTTAACCATATGGTTCTGCAGTTGCACAGTGATCTACATGACTGCAGTCCTGACCAACTGTCCATAAACACAGAGCGGCTGTTTCATCTTACTGCTTGACACTCAGTCGACGTCAAGGCAGCAATGGTGTAATTTTAGATGATTGTTTCATGACCAGTTTCCACATACAGCGTCGATAATTTACCTGATAATCTTACTGTTGTCAGAGTGCATCTGTTAACCTAGATTGCTTAACCTCGAGGAACAGGTGCGCACGCGGTGTTACAGGTGGGCGAAGCTAGTCATCGTGCGTTACCTTTTCCAATCCGGTTCATCAAATCGTTGGATGGAATATTGAAATAATGAATTTTCAATCACAAAGAGTGCAATATTGCTGGTTATTTGATTTACGGGACACTAAAGCCTCAAGTGAAGGCGTAGAACTACAACAGAAAGTGACAATGTTTAGGGTACATATATCAAGTTTACAGATGCGGGAACTATGTTTGCGAAAAACATTTCGTCGCATCTATTGCTACCGAGTATTGCTGCTTCTCCATTTGTTCGGCTGTGGCATTCTTGTATTGATTTCAAAGTCACCACTTCGCGTCCGCCATCAACGTCTCTCGATTTGCCACGAATAAGCGTAATTTGATTAACAGATCTATAATACAAAAAGAGCCAATGAATATTACTATTTCTATTTTATTTACCTGAGGATTCCTTCAGCAGACCCGCAGTAAGCTTTGCTTGTAGACTGTTCCGCCGCGCAAGTTACCTCCATATGTACATGTACTGCGAATGATTATATGATAAATTTGGCATGTTTGTTCGCGGAATGATAAGCCGGACTTCTGCAACGGAACTGAAGCAACGTACAATGTTTTATTCATTTGTACTCTTTTATGTGAAAACAAGTTTCATGTCGCTATAAGTGTACACAATTAGCATTCCATTCACACCCATGAGGCTATCGGTCCTGGCGATTTCATGATTTAATATTTGAGTTTGTATTGATATTGCGGCAAACGCTTGACGAAGGATGAATGCGGCAGTAGTGATTACTCCCTATGGGTTTAAGGCGCGTGCTCTCATAAAATGCATCTTATTTCACGAAAAGCAAAAATGTGTGGATTTCAGAATTCGGCAGAAATGATTGGAATGATAGTCGCTACATGTCGATGAAATGACATGATAAACTAATAATACATCTAGAGAAACGCGGTAGTATCAAGTTGATATATCACTTATCCGAAGCAGATAGCGCATCGAGTATATATATTCATCAACAGGGCAGTTGGTAACCATTTTCGACCCAACAACAAGACGAATTGGTATGATGAAAGCTCAATAACCCGTGACATCATTTCAATTAATTTATACTGTTCTGTGCTACTAAATAGGCTCGGTTCGTCACTCAGGTTGTAACTTGACCTGTATGTGACAAAGACCACGTGGACAAGAGCGCGATGAGAAAATGGTTTAGAATGCACAGGAACAAGAAAATAACAAACTCGAGGTGAAGGCGAAAAGTTGCTAGCACAACAAAGCCTGGCAGCTTGCCTGGGTTTCGCGGACGGCTAGTTGCGCCGCAGGCGAGACTGGCACACTTCATATAATGAAGATTTATGCGTCTGTGGAAGATTCAGTCAAAGATAACTTGTATTCCAGGATTCTCTCCTACAATGCCATGGTCTCCATATGAACATCTGCTAACGCGTCTCTACCCATCGTAGAGATGATTTACAATAGATGTTTCCTTTTCATAGTCTTTCCAGCATTCTTTAGCAATGAGTTTTCAATATGGCATCCAACTCAAATCTATCAAGGTATGGATAGATTTCTTGATTTCCAGGTAATGCATACTTACATTATTGAAAGAGGAATGTGTGAGGCAGTTAATTGTGTTGAATAACGTATAAACATACAAGGGCCGAGATCAACACATATACTCGACTCTGCTTTGGGAATCTCTCATTTGTAAGCGATTTGCTTTCACACAAACCCCTCTGCTAAAGTCAAACCTGTGTCTGCAACTTTTCCGATTGTAAATGTCAATACAGAAGCCCAAAATCGGTAGCTATAAGAATGATGCTAATGACATGAGTTCTGCAGAACATAAACTATTGAATATGGTGGTGCCTATATCTGAATATATGACAATCAAGGGATTTGATAAATTACATCCAACAAGGAATTTGCCTCCCTGCGGTATAAAAGCCGAATTTAAAATCAAGACATCGCGATTCAAGGCCAAGATAAATACATTTTGTTCTCATGCTTCAATATGATAACTGTTGAAATAGAATGGGAATGTTTTTTCTTATAATTGCGCATATGAGGATGGACAAAATGTTCTAATTGTGTGTCTTATTTGTTATATTTCACATTTGTACTTTACGCATCATACTTGACACGGTACCTAGTATGATGCTGGTAGAAATTATTTCACTACAACAGACGCGTGTGCATCTACATCGCAAATATATAACACGGGCGTTTCGAGTTGTTTTTTATTTATTGAAAGCGGTGCCCAGCTTTGAGTTAAGCCACATGAATAGCGAGTGAGTTGGCTTAATAGGCACACGTGTCTGACGGTGGCTAGTGATGATTTCTATCATATGATTCAGGTAACAGTAGCTGAGCAATATAGATAGACTATGAAGCAGAAATGGAACAAATTCACAAGAGTTTCGAGTTGATGCCGTACAAGTCTAGGTGTAGAATTTCTGAATAGTAGAGTTGTTCGAATTATAAAACGAATATATATATATATATATATATATATATATATATATATATATATATATATATATATATATATATATATATATATATATATATATATATAAAGCAAACTAATGGTAGTTGTTGTCTGAAGTATTGTGTTCTTAAGGACAGCTACTACTCATTAAAGTTGAATTGAATCAGTTGCGCTTTACTCATCGATGTTTGCTTGGTGGATATCAACAGGTTACATACATCTGGAAAGAAGATGGCGAAAGAAAAGTTGTGGTGGTACATTACAAGGAATGATATCTCACAGTGGTTATCGTACCATCCACGTCAATTGGGATAATATGTCAGTCAGTGGCAGTCATCTTGTCGCAACTTATTTGAGCATTCATCTGTGAATTCAACTTATGTTATGGTGTGGATGTGAAAGCACGACTTGAAAGCTATATTACAAATAAAGTAACATGCAAAAATGTTATCCAGCATTTAAGGAATGATTGATAGGAACTATTCTGCGTAATATAAAATGATAAAAAATCAAAGGAAAATCAAAGATTCAAGCAGCAATTCGTTTAACGTTGAAGAATAATCCGGCGAAATTAAATGATGTAAATAGCTTGAATAACGACATTAACAAAGGGAACTGACGGCTAAAAGTATAACATTATTGCGGTATGCTGGGAATGTCAGTGACCACAAACTAGATCAGGTAAATATTACAATCAGAACTGCCACAATTGTTTGCACGAACGAGTCTTTGCCTTTTCGTCTTGATATATTGGTAGCATTTGGAGTGTAGAGAGCGGCTGATTGGACTCACCTGGCTTGATCTGCAGTACAATTCACAATTTAATTTGGAGTGATTGTTTCATGACCGGCTTCTATATTAAGTATCCATAAGTCACCTCAGCTCTTGGCTGTCAGAATTACCCAGATAGCCTCATCTCGCCAAACAGGTGGGCACATGGCATGGTGTGAAACGTTACTCTAGATGTTACTTGCTGTTGCATTTTGCTAGGTTAGGCAATTAGGAAGGAGTGCAAAACTCTAGTGGTAAATAGTTTGAAATGGCACAATCAATGCCATGTGCAGTGATCTAAGAAATCTAGGGTACGTTGATGTGATTACTAGACACAATAAAAGGATTTTGTATCATAATTGCTACCGGAAGGTTTGCTTTCCATTAACACGCTGAAGCTGACTTTTAATAACATGCATCGCGCTGGGGATCAATAAGGCACATATCCTTCAAATAGACAGAGTTGGGTGTTGTGGAATTCTGTTATTTACTGCAATATATATACACAGGTTCCATTATATGCGTAACAACCGAGGAAGTTTGTTATTAAGGAGGATCTATTATCAAATACAATGCGGGCGATATCGTCTGTTTGTTTATAGTTTCATGAAGATAAAGCCCAACTGTTACTAAGGCAACGGCATGATATAATTCTTAAAAACATTTACAATTGGGGGAAGTGTGTTGGTGCAAGAATGATTCAAGTCATGTATACTGGAACCATGGCCTGTATATCACCCTGCCGGCATATCTACCGTTATTGTTCTTGCATCATCGCTGATGCCCTGAACCAATACCCGTAAAGTGTCTGGATACGCCACAGAGGAAGCACTAATATTGCCTATAAATTTGAAACGCTTCCCTTTCCCTAAAGGTTATTCAGATAATGCCCACAAGCAAGTGATTGGGGGGAATTCTTAGTTGTTGAATGAGTTAGTGTATGAGTAAATGAGCTGAATAATGAGAAGAAAGAGGGAGAGAAAATGTAAGTAAATGAGTGTGTAACAATGTCAATATTCAACAGCATACTCAACAACAAAAGCCTATGTTCAATATTGGCCTGATATTAGTATACATTTTACGTCCCTCCTCTTTCCATTAGGTGATAGCTTGATTTGCGTGCATTGTTACACATAGCGGTTTAATATAAGCTGAAAGTTTCATGGTTAGTTTCCAAATCAAGCCACCATATCTCACTTCAACACCTGGTATCTGTCAGAGTATATGTATGAACTCAGATAAATTCGCCAGGATGAACAGGTGGGCACACGGTAGTTAAAGTTGGGGATCGTGTCGGTTTATAACACGAAGGATAATTGTTTGATGTTAACAATGCAATAAAGGTGGTTATGTGGTTTGAGTAAAAATGAGTTAGTCATGCACCTGTAGTGAACACGACTTTTGTTGCAACTATCGTACTGGTCACATTTGCATTCTTGCCCATATATATTTATTAGTTGTCGTACAATAACTGCATAACCAAGTGTCACATGTGCCTTATATATTATTGTCTATGACATATTTGTATAATATCATGATTGTCCGTAACAGTACAGCATCAGATAAGAAAAGCCTGCATCAGCATCTGAACGGCCGAATATAGGTGCCCCTGGGTGATTTGAAAGTACCTGAAATGACAGCTAACCAAAGAACAAGATATATTGTTGCTTTTCACGAGAATAATAAAATGTGCTTAATTCCTCTATTATAATGCATAAATCTGAGAAAGACATAGTTAAAGGTAGAGTTTCAATACCGATTATATATTTCAATTTGTACATACGGGCGTCACTAAAACGACAGAAATAGAATGCAATCAGAAATTCACGAGGCATTAAGCAAGAAATACATCTTAATCAATGCATGATGTAATGACTAGAGACAAAACGTTGATAGCAAGAGAATGGAGTAGTCTGAGTACCTGCCCACCCGTAAACCCATGGAGAGAATACAAACGCAAAGTCAAACAACTAACCACCATGAATAAGTAAACCTATCCGTCTATGTGTATTAGATATGTAATAAAACGAAAAGGTGCCCTATAAATATTTACGTGAAATACATGACGAGGCAAACAAGGCCGAACAATAAGTAAATGTCAAGTCTGCATCAGATTTTATGTGGTACACTTTTATTAGCCAAGTAGAAAAACATTTCTGGTAACTAGCTTGAATCTCGAAGAAAATGTGAAGCTTATTGCAAAACATATACCTCATTATGGCTGTAGAATGAGACAACGAGGAACAATAATTACCCCCAGACGGTTTTCCCAATAATTGACTTAACAAGGGATGTCGTAAAGTTGGAACAAGTATTCCGTGGTCTCAAAACCGACGTGCCTCGGCTGTATATTGAATCCATATGTTGTGTTCATAGAATAACTTTGTAATTAGCCATGGATGGTGTGGTACATAAATGTACCTTAGTCCAGGTATCATGCCCTCGTATTCTTGGCTGTCGGTAAATTAACATTTATTTAAATTCATAGTTGAATTGAATAGCATATTGCAAGGAAAATCGTTGCTCTTATATTAAGAATCATTTGAAATGTATTTATCTTTTGGGTATGAAATGGATATAAGTAAGAAATGTAGTTCACAGCCTAGTAGGCGGTTTAGTTTAATGTTAAAACCAGCAATATCGCTGTTATCATGAAGTCCACAAATAATGTGCCAGACACTTTTGCACAATAGATTTGTACAACTGATAATGATCGCATACTCTTTGCTGCTTACATACATTCATCATGACCAAGATTATTAGGAGGAGGAATTATTCAGCATTTGTGTCAACTTCTGCAATTGCATAACTATTGGGAACTAACGATGACCATGGGTGCACAGATGTCAACGCATTAGATGTTAAAACGGCTGACGTGGGCTCAGGGCAAAGAAAACCAAATACAAAGTTTCCCATGGTATCACAAGAAGGTCACAGGAAACACTTTGCGTACGGTAAATTGTATATGTGGTGTGTGGATATTTATGCAAAAGAACATGAACATAGGGATGTTGGTACTGGTGTTGGAGGTAGGCACCCAGGAAATGGGGATGTGGCCTTAGCTTTTATAAGATGAAGACCATGTTAACATACTGAATCATACACCTGATTCAAGTACTATCGGAGAATACGTTTCCTTGCAACGATTTATTTTGACATCCACCGAAACTCGTTTGATAATTGGCTCTTTTGGGGCTCACGTGAATAACATAGGCGGCAGATGCGGGAACTATGTTTGTGAAAACATTTCATCGTTTCTCTTTCTATCGAATGTGATGTATCTCTAGTGGTCCGTTTCAAGCATTTTTGACAACTCTCGATTTGCGACAACAAATGGAAATATATCTCTCAGTCTCTAAGCTTTGTGTAGACCACTAGTAATTTATTGGATCTTGCATGTAACAGAACTCATATACTTACAAAAGAGGACAATGCTTTGTTTGTAGACTGTCATATACCCATATATCCATGTACTGCCTGCGACTGATGATATCATAAAGAACTCCTACAATTCCGCTGACTAACATGCCGATCTTCTGCAATGGAATAGAAGTAAAATGCAATGTTTAATCCCTTTATACTCAAAACGTCTGTCTGTAAGACGATTAGTGTGATTTAAAGGACAAGTTACGATTCGTGTTAGATGCATAAAACATCGCAATCCCACACCTGAGGCTATCGTTCTTGACTATTATGTTGCTATTGAGTTTATAACATCTCATGGCAGCAGTTACGTGCAGTAATATCAAACACAACATTCGCTCACCCGGAGTGTGCAAAGGAGTAGAACAAACCCCTTTAGCTAGTGAAAACTACGCAAATAGACAAAAAACACTCTAATTTCAAGTGTAGAAATACATCACTTAGATCACTAAACCATATCATCTTGAATTTAATGGCAGTGCACTGCAAAGTATAAATCAAGGGAACATAGACATGAACCTACATATGTATATCTTGAGCATTTGGTCGTAGTAGCGATTGTTCTTATAGTTCAGTTATCTGTTAACTTTAGACGAAAAGAATGAATTCTTTGACGTTGTTGGTGTAGAGTGTTCTGCCGTCATGAATTATATGTATTTTGCTAAACTATTTGCGGGAATAAAAACATTATAACGGCAGCAGGATTAACATATTAACTTAAACATCAACATAATCAGAATATAAAGAATATAGCTGAAAGTTATACCCTTGTCATTAATCTACACTGTTTGTCAAATTGATTGATTGAAGTACCTGTAAATTAATTTTGTTTCAACCGATTTGATCATTTCAGCATGCATTCAACCTATATAGTGGATTAGATTTAACGCTTATAAATAATCCGGCTTTTAAAATTATAGATGTGAACTGTGGCATCGATGCTAATATTGACACAGCTAACTCAGAACTGAAAGTATTATACGATTGTGGTTTTCTGGGAATGTCAGTGGTTACCAACTAGATCAGGAAAAAATTAACATGTCGTCAAGCAATCAAAACTACTGCAACTGTTAGCACGAACGAGTTTTTACGTTTTCTCTTTGAAATACTGGCAACATTTGGAGCAACTCCACCCAAATTGAAAACGGCTGCTTGGCCTCACCTCGCTTGATCTGTAGTTGAAATCACAACATCATGTTTTTTGTTTAGGGTGATTGTTTCATGACCGGTTCCTTTATTCCGCATCTATACGTCTCCTAAGCCAGATAGCATCATCTCGCAGAACAGGTGGGCACATGTGTCGAATTTTCTTTTCCGCTTTTCTGGCCGCTAATTTTGTTGTTAGTTGGAAAACAGGGTTTACAATTAACAAGGAGTATGAAACCCAGTGGAAAATTGTCGCTATCAATGCATGGTGTTGTGATCTAGGAAATGTAGGGACTGTCGGTGGAATTGATAGACACGATAAAATGATTCGCCCTCATGATTGCATCCAAGAGCTCTGCTGTCCAGCTGGACGCTAAAACCGACTGTTGCGTGGGGTATCAGTGAATCATAACGCGCCTGTTGCCAGATAGACAGCCTTTTATTTACATATCCTGAGTTTTACAGGATGCTTTAATTTACATTTATACGAAGTTTTAAGAATTAGTCAAATCATGTATGCTCGTACCATGGCCCGTATATCATCCTGTTGGTATATTTACCGTTACCCCTCTTGGTGCTATCGCTTATGCCCTGAACCAAACCCCGGAGCTTGTCTGTATAAGTTGCAGTAAAGCACCAATAAACACCCATATTGTCGATAAAGGTCGAAACGAAAGTTATTCAAATAAATTCGTGCACGACGATGTGTCCACAATGCCCTCGAACGAGTGAGTGGGGGAATTCTTATTGGTTGAATGAGTAAGTGTGTGAGTAAATGGGTTGATTAGTAAGAAGGAAGTGGGGGAAAGTGAATGAGTGTGTAACAATGTCAATTCTCAACAGCATACTCAACAACAAAAGCCAATGTTCAATATTGGCCTGATATCAGTTTACATTTTCCGTTCCACTTCTTTCCATCAGATGATAGCTTGCTTTTGCGTTCATTGTTACACATAGCTTGTGCTATCTAGCAATTATTCAAATGTATTGAACTAATACAAACGCGTCTGGTTGACCCGATTTCTAGTTACCCACTCGGTGTTGAATCGCCGGCGGTTTAACGTAAGCTGAAAGTTTCATGATTAGTTTCCAAATCAAGCGACTATATTTCTCCTCGACCCCTGGCGTCTTGCTTCATGTATGAACTCAGCAAGTGTACTGTAGTCTACGCACTGACATATCTTTGTGGTATTTTGTATTTTTATGGTGTGTTCTAATAATAATTTGGTAACCAGCAGGGGACGGCGAACCTTAGCCCGGGAAATCATACACTCTTAGACTTGCGGTTGGTAAATCAACATATATTTACACCCAGAGTTGTTAGCAACATAGCAAAATAAACCGTACTGCCTGGAAAATGTGCGCTCGAGAAAGGGTTAATAGTATTTTTTTTGGGGGGTCGGGGTGGATTGCATTTGCTGATGAGTAGACGCACTTGTAGTTGTGCAAAAAGAATAATGACCCCAAACTTAGAGAATCGGAGCTTGAGGGAAATCTAAATCTCTCCTTTTTCATTGACAACTTGTCTTGTGCGATTGACTTACGGAAAAACACAATGGGTCACACTCAACGCATAAGCTCCGTCAGGTGCATAACTTCTGTAACTTTGCGCTACCCATTTTCTACAAACGTTGCGCTATACCTGTATTTACGAGGAAATAATTCAGAGAACGATACCTCTTTGCTCTATATTGATGCCCATCCATTATTTACGATAGCGATAAAACGCTGCCAAAATGGTGTAGTTTCTGTATCCATTTCAATTAACCTGATTATTATTGCATGGTTGTCTACTTCTACAATTTTGTTATCTTTTACTATGACTTGTGCAAGTTCGTCTTTTGCTTTACTTCGTATTACTCTGTGCTGCGACAGCGAATATAAATTATGAACCTTTTGCGCACGATTGTCTGCGACTTACAAATTTCCATGTGCCTAGTATACCATTATTTACAACACAGATCAGGTAATCCTGAAGTTCCCGTACAATTACTATTTTAATTGCATAACCAACAGAACTGTCAGCAGAATGTTTACGTTTTTGCCATGTTATTTTGGCAGCTTTTTGGAGCAACTGTTTACAAATACAGCACGCATGTCTGCCCTCAACGCTTGAGATTTATATTTTAAAGCGTCGTTAGCGATAAGTCGTAGGTGATAATTTCTTGACTGTAAAAGCGCACCTAATAAACCAGACAACACAACCTCGTCGAATGGGAGGGAAACGATGGTTATATGGGTGATATATTTGTAGAGCTCATAAACATCCATAGATAGCCTTGACCAATATTCAGGTATGAGTTTGATCACCAGTATACGCTGAGAGGTTGTCAATGCAAACAAATGATCATGAGGTAATGCATACGTAACTTAGCTAACAATGTCATACATAAAATATAAAAATGACATTAAGTCGTTATTGCGTTGATGCAATTGAAGATGAAGAATGCTCGAATATAAAGGGATGCACAAAGGACACATTGCAGCTGTAATGTCATGCTAAAATGTACTAAGGCCCATAAATTACGAATCTTCATTTATCCAACTATCTTTCTCAATGTTATCGTCGGTGCACTGGACCGGTCAAATAATTGTTTTTCGTCGGCTTTTTATAGGTGTCTTCTATCAAAGGTCTTCTGTTTGGAGAATAATTTTCATGGACGCATTAGCTGTTGTTGTTGTTATTGTCACATGTACGCTTTATAGGGGTGATTGCTCATTATTTACGGGACGCTATTAATCAACATTAGGAGGCACTCAGAATATACTTATATATATGTTTATCCCAAGGTGAAAGCGGCTAGCTTATTTTCCCACATTGTTACAAGCAAGTTCTAAGCATGCGTCAAAACGGCAAATAATCAATGATTCGATGATACCAATACCAAAAAATAGACAACAGTCAAGCCATGTTCGAAAACTGGATCAAAATCGGAATTGTCGAACGATGCTTCTTTGAAAAGAGAAAGTAACAACAAATTAAACATATTCCCAAAAGGGAATCATTTTCCTATAAAAGAATTATCTTCTCATACACGATGACTAGTTCACAATCGTAGAAATTGCGGCACGTGACCGCAGATGGGGTGGGGGATGGTAGTGGACAGTGGTGATTCATTGTTTGAGTGGGTGAATGCATAAGGGTGAGAGCGCCACTGTCTATCAAGTATGGTTAAATTGTTCAAATTCTCCCAGATCATCCAACCATTATCATGCTGATGATGCACTTTCAGGCAAATATTCAGTTCTATAACAATGTGCAGTAAATTGAGCATCGATACGTTGTGTAAATTTATCATTGCAGGTGTGGGTATGTGTACGGCAGTTCTGTTGTTGATGATGGCGGAGCCAATCGGAAGTCACAGCAAAAACCACGATACGCGTAAATAGAGGACAGGTGGTAACGAAATTAATTCTGCAGTTTTGGTATAGTGATCACTCTGGTAGGCATCAAGAGCATCGTTGTCGGAACATCAATACAGATCGACAGTATTCGACAGCTTCATTACATGCACAAGTAAAACAGACTGATAAACATCGCAGTGCTTTTTATTCCAGGCATCCTCCGGCGATGGCTCTTGTCATCCAATAGGGAAAGGAAAAGTATTTTCAGAATCCATATTCTGTTGGTGCATAGCAATCAATCATAAGTGACATAATGTTTACAGTCATCGTAGTGTAGTTAGCATCGAGTGGGTCACCTCCACAAATTTATTGATGGCCAAGTTTTGTTCTTTGCTGAACTCCACAGCTTATAAACATTACTGTTGAGACACATGGCTGGAAAACGTATCGTCTGATAATATATGAAGCCTATACATGCTTGTATATAAATATAGCCAATGCTTTCGTATGAGTTGATTCCACGTGAAAACATTGCAACAGCCTTAATGTAATATATGGCCGGCGAGGTCATAAAATGTTTAGCTTACTAGTCTCCTAAATTTATATTTTGCAAAATGACATGCCCACCAATATCCTTTGCTTAATCCCGCCACTCGGACCGAATTCTAACAGAATACCATTGATCCACCAGGTGGATCTTGCACTGCACGTGATAATCCGATCCATCATCAAGCAGTTAACCACCACGCCACGGCTACGAACAATTGAGTCAATTATTAGGTAAGTTAATTAGTTGCTGGCTGTACCATGCATCGTTTGAGTAAGAATAATATTTGCTTTACCTCTTCTGATTTAGTCAATAGTTTTTTTGTCGAATAGTTTATTTGTTTTGCACCCAACGTGTTGTCCTACCTGTGCAAGAATATCAAACGTTGTACATGCTAATATGGACCTTGCTAATATGGACCGATAACATGCCACGTGTGCATTGTTGGAAGTATTGAAACGTCCAGGAGTCGAATTCGTTAGTTTATAGTAAGTGAAAACATAATCTTTGAATTGGAAAGAGGTACGTTTGGATGGAAATGATTCATTATATGTGACACGTGAACGAACATTCGTCAAACATTGATGATCTAGTTAAAGTGTCTACTAACGGCGAATGAAATCGACTGTACATTCTATTAAATAAAGCCTCCTCTTCCAGGTTGCCAAAATATACCCACGTATATTTAGATATTTTGTTGGTTTTCTATTCAAGCCTAGCATTTGGGTCACATGAACTCGCACAAATTAACCAATCGATTGAAACTGTAAGATTGTGCGGGCGGATATGGTAGGCTGTTAACTAATATTGCAATACAATATATTGCTTTTCAAAATTGTTTATGGAGCAATTGTCTATATTGCAAGTATTTACACATGTGAAGAGGCATACATACATGCAATCAAGGATAATATTGTGAATTACGGTACGATTCTCACTTGTTAAACCACTAATGCCAACAAAAGCTTTTGTCAGTTGCTACCAATTGAAAATATCAGCTACAACAGAAACACGACCATTGCAAATTAACCAAATTTGGCGATCTCGTTGATTCTGCATGGTATTTCATAACAATAGCAGAGCATACCGCTCTATCTAGGTCACAGGATGATCCTGGTGAAGTTCAGAATGACATCCGATTCAGGAGAGCATGGTCATTATGCGCTTCCGATCATTCGATTTATCATCAGCCTCTAAACCATCTCGCCACAGGGGTCGATTATGAACGAGTAAGTCAATGGACGGATATGTACATGAGTTACTGCCTGAATGATGCATGGCTTGTGTAAGAGTAATATTTGCTTTGCCTCCTCTGAACTAGTCAATAGTTTTCTGAACGTGTCATCGGCTGTTTCGTCGAATTGTTTATTTGTTTCGCACCCAATGTGTTGTTAACTCTTCCCTGTTTAAGTATATCAAAATTTTTATCCGCTAATGGCCAGTCGTTGAACATATATGCATAAAGGAGTTTTTACCCAGACACACAGGCCTGTAGTATGGCAGTTGTTTCCTAATAACTCGCGTGATGGAAAAAACCCTGTCGAATGGCCGACTTGGGAGCAATGCTTGAGACAAACAACCAAACCGCAAAGGTAAAAATGTATCATAGTCCAAAAGCAACACCGAGCGATGTAAAATGTGTACTTTGATCTTTGAATGACTAGTTAAATTATTGCATATTTGAATCGATGATTACAGCGGATCATTAAAGAATCTAGTTTCATTCAGTAAACAATAGAATATTGTGAACACACACTGCATTGACTGCATATATTCGTGTCGTTCACTAACCGTCAGAATGAAATCCATTCCCACTCGGTGTTATCTTGTTCATGCGTCTACATCCACGCAGCTGCCCATATACTCCTGCATCGCCAAAGCTCCCTCTCCACATTACGTGTCGTAATGGTGTATGCAACATAAGCATGAGTGATGCGTATAGCCACAGTCATTATTTATGATTGCCAGAAGCAGCAAATCTATAGCAGCATTAACACTGCCCTAGGCTATCGTAAGCTACACGATAAGAGAAACCAAGCTCGCTGAGGAATTCATATGATATAGTGTAGATATATCTTGTATGTAATATATAATAGTAAGCCAGATCTTTCCGAATGGTCGTTTTGTGCCATTACAGATATCATATCTACAAATCTATCAATGCCGTCATACAATCTGTTACCGATGTTTCCCAGAAATATATACTTCAAGATTGACAAAACATCAGCAATGCAATCGCTGGTACATTCGGATGATGCTGTTACTTGGCAGAGATTCGTCTTCGTCGTAACAATATGCTAGGATCACAAAGATCAAACGTGGATCTCGAGTGATTGACCACCTTCCAGGCTTGCTAAGACCCAGACACTGACCAATAGTACGCATATTTGTACGTACACATGTACCAAGTGCACCAATTCATCAGTTGACCCAGAAGATAATTGGATTAGAGCAGTTGATTTAAGAAGAAAGTCCTTGCCTTGAACCCTTAAATGGTTTTTGCATTATATCCTACACTCCAGTTGGATGATCACAGACGTGTCACTTCACTGGGTTTGTGGTGGATGTGGTTAGATAAGGCATTGAATACCACACTCTTGTGACATGACACTTCAAGGTTAAACTATAAACAAGTGGTATTGATCAAATAACGCGATATTCAGCGATCTGTTAATTTGTGGACGTCATACAAAAGCGTATGCGTAACCCTTTTATCAATGGTATCTTGTGGTCGAATATTCCACACTTCACGCATGATAAACGTGATGCACTAAGTTATATTATATTTGTATTCATTTAATCATATATGTCTGCCATTTTACCTTTGTATGGTTGATTACCTTTAACTCCGACATCCCATACACAGTCATTATTCAATGTTATCAAAGTTCACTAAAAGGTCACAGTTTAAGGCTATGAGCGAGTTCAGAGGTTATTCTTGATTTGACTGATTGATGTAACATTGAAGACTCGGATGTTGTAATTTATGTTGATTAAAACTGTAAACTGCAAACGACATATCAACATATATGAAAATATCGCACCGCTCGGCACGGTTCCGGTTTTTTGTGTATTTCAAACATACCGCATATAGTTTGGAAATTTTAAGGATGAGAGAAGATTTTTTGACTGTAATCATTATGCATGCAATTAGGAAGAAGCTGCTGCTGTGTCTAGGATACATCTTCTATTGATTTCCCCAAGATGCGGATGGACGCCAGTAATATCTATAACAATACTATGCATAGTGTCTTCCAATTCACATACTATTGATGGATTCGATATGAGTCGGCACAATGTTTCATAGTCAGGCGGCTATGTGTCAAATCACCTTCCATATCTATCAAGCTAGGTAAACTCACCTGGCAGAACAGATGGGCACTCATTGGCACATAGGAAATACCATCGGAATGGTTCACTATGGTTTCGTTTGCGGAGTGACAAGTTGTCTATTAGAGAGGATGAATAATTGTCCAATGTTCAAATATGTCTGTTTTATGTAAACTGATACATAATCCTCTTGCAGATGTCTGTGTTGATCAATATTAAGCAACTGCAACGATTGTGGCCATGAATTCTACATTTGCCTCGACAGTTGAAAAATTAAATTAAGCAACAATTACATGGCAAAGTTTTGCAGTTTCTTTATATATTCAACATTGCTATTTCAAATATGAACCGATGGGTAAGATCTTAAAACACAGGTGGTTATATGGGTGATCTCTATGTAGAGCTCATAAACATGCATAGATAGCCTAGACCAATATTCAGGTATGAGTTTGATCACCAGTATACACTGAGAGGTTGTCAATGCAAACAAATGATCATGAGGTAATGCATACGTAACTTGGCTAAATATGTCATGTATAAAACATAAAAATGACATTAAGTCGTTATTGCGTTGATGCAATTAAATATTAAGAATGCTCGAATATAAAGGGATGCACAAAGAACACGTTGCAGCTGTAATGTCATGCCTAACTGTACCAAGGCCTATAAAATATCAGTCTCCATTTTAGCCAACTATCTTTCTCAATGTTATCGTTGGCGCACTGGACCAGTCAAAGAACTGTTTTTCGTCGGCTTTTCAAATCAAGATGCCTTCTATCAAAGGTCTTCAAACTTCTGTTTGGACAATAATCTTCACATACATATTCGCTGTTAATATTGTAATTGTCACATACATGTACGTGTTACACGGACGATTGCTCATTATATAGGGAAAGCTATTAATCAACGTTAGGGGGCACTCAGAATATACTTATGTATATCCCAAGATGAAAGTGGCCAGCTTATTTTCCCACATTGATAAAAATAAAATGGGAAATAATCAACGATTTGATGATAATTATAGCAAAAATTAGACAATAATCAAGCCATTATCGTAATAAGACGATAACTGGATCAAAACCGTACGCTCCTTTGAAAAGATCCTATAAATGAAATATTAACATGCACGATGACTAGTTCACAATAGTAGAAATTGCGGCACGTGGCCGGGGATGTGGTGGGGGTGGTAGTGGACAGTGGTTATTCATTGAAACAGTGGGTGAATGCATAAGGGTGAGAGCGTCACTGACTATCAAGTATGGTTATATTGTTCAAATTTGCTCAGATCATCCAACCATTATAATGCTGATGATGCACTTTCAGGAAAATATTCAGTTTTATAACAATGTGCAGTGAATTGAGCATCGGTACGTTAGGTAAATTTTATCATTGCAGTTGTGTGTATGTGTACGGCAATTCTGTTGTCGATGATGGCGGAGCCAATCAACAATCACAGAATAAACACGATACTCGTAAATAGAGGACAGGTGGTAACGAAATTAATTCTGCAGTTTTGGTATGTTGATCACTCTGGTAGGCATCAAGAGCATCGTTGTCGGAACATCAATACAGATCGACAGTATTCGACAGCTTCATTACATGCACAAGTAAAACAGACTGATAAACATCGCAGTGCTTTTTATTCCAGGCATCCTCCGGCGATGGCTTCTTTTCATCCAACAGGGAAAGGAATCCATATTCTGTTGGTTGGTGCATAATAATCAATCCTAAGTGACATACTGTTTACAGTCATTGTATTGTAGTAAACATCGAGTGGGTCACCTCCACAAATTTATTGATATCCAAGTTTTGTTCTGAACTCCACAGCTTATAAACATTACTGTTGAGACACATGGCTAGAAAACGTATCATCTGATAATATATGAAGCCTATGCATGCATATAGATATAGCCAATGCTTATGTGTGAGTTGATTTCACGTCAAAACATTGCAACAGCCTTAATGTAATATAACGCAGGCGAGGTCATAAAATGTGTAGCTGCTAAATTATATTTTGCAAAATGACATGCCCACCGATATCCTTTGCTTCATCCCGCCACTCGGACCGTATTCTAACAGTATACCATTGATCCACCAGGTCGGGTACATCCCCTTTCAGTGATGGATCTTGCACTGCACGTGATAATCCGATCCATCATCAAGCAGTTACCACCACGCCACGGCTACGAACAATTGAGTCAATTATTAGGTAAGTTAGTGAGTTTCTGGGTGAGTCATGCATCGTTTGAGTAAGAATAATATTTGTTTTGCCTCTTCAGCTTTAGTCAATAGTTTTCTGAACATGTCATCGAATAGTTTATTGGCTTTGCACCTAACGTGTTGTTTACTCCTTCCTGGGTTAGTATCTCAAAAGTTTTATCCACTAATATTTGACCTTAGTGCGTCGGTAGCATGTGTTGTTTACTCTTCAATGCTTAAGTAAATCAATTGTTTTATCCACTAGTGGACCTTAGGGTGTTGACATGATGCCTTATGTGACAGGTAAACCACATCTTATTGATATGTAAACCAATTGTTTTATCAGCGCGTATATTATTTCGAAATATCAGCTGTAGAGGAGACATGAGCATTAAAAAGTAACAAACCTAGACAATCTGATTTAACCTGCATTATAAGTCACAACAGTATCAGATAACATACCACGTGTGCATTGTTGGGAGAATTGAAACGTTCAGGAGTCGAATTCGTTAATTGTTAAGTAAGTGAAAACATAATCTTTGAATTGGTAAGAGGTGCCTTAGGCCTGAAATGATACATTATATGTGACATGTGAACGAGCATTCGTCAAACATTGATAATCTAGTTAAAGTGTCTACTGAAAACAGCGAATGAAATCGACTATATATTCTTGAAATAAAGCATCCTGTATCAGGTTTCCAAATTGTACCTACGTATATTTAGACATGATATTAATTTTCTATTCAAGCCTAGCATTTGGGTCACATAAGCTCGCACAAGTTAACCAATCAATTGAAACTGTAAGATTGTGCGGGCGGATATGGTAGGCTTTGGACTAATATTAAAATACAATATATTGTGTTTCAAAATTGTTTATGTAGCAATTGCCTATATTCCAAGCATTTACACATATGAAGAGGTATACATGCTTGCAATCAAGGATAATATAATGATATACGGTACGATTCTCACACGGTAAACCACTTATGTCAACGAAAGCCTTAGTCAGTTGCATGACCATTGCAAATTAACTTGGCTATCTGATTGATTCTGGATGGTATTTCATTACAGTAGCAGAGCTAACCGCTCTATCAAGGCCACATGGTGTTTCTGATGAATTTTGGAATGACATCCTATTCAGGAGAGCATGGTAATTATGCGCTTCCGATCATTCGATTCATCATCAGCCTGTATACCATCTCAACATCAGGGGTCGATTATGAACGAGTAAGTCAATGGGCGGACACGTTACTGCCTGAATGATACATGGCTTGTGTAAGAATAACATTTGCTTTGCCTCCTGTGAACTAGTCAATAGTTTTCTGAACGTGTCATCGGCTGTTTTGTCGAATTGTTTGTTTCGCACCCAATGTGTTGTTAACTCTTCCCTGTTTAAGTATATCAATTGTTTTATCTGTAGGACCTCGTATGATAGGTACCCCACATCGTATTGAGAAGTAAATCAATTGTTTTATCAGCTCGTATATTATTTCGAAATATCAGCAGCAAAAGCGTGTTTGGTCCGAATTACGGACGTAGCTTTCAGCCCATTGTTCTTGCTTCATAAATTGCCGTGATTCATCGGCACCATGGCGGGTCGTTGAACAGATATGCATTAAGGAGTGTTTTACCCAGACACACAGGCCTAGTGGTATGGCAGTTGTTTCCTAATAACTCGCGTGATACAAAAAACTGTTGAATGGCCGACTTTGGAGCAATGCTTGAGACAAACAGCCCAACCGCAAAGGTAAAAAGGTACCATAGTCCAAAAGCAACACCGAGCGATGTAGAATGTGTACTTTGATCTTTGAATGACTAGTTAAATTATTGCATATTTGAATCGATGATTACAGCGGATCATTAAAGAATCTTGTTTCATTCAGTAAACAATAGAACATTGTGAACACACACTGCATTGACTGCATATATTCGTCGTCGTTCACTAACCGTCAGAATGAAATCCATCCCCGCTCGGTGTTATCTTGTTCATGCGTCTACATCCACGCAGCTGCACATAGACCCTGCATACCCATGAAACGTTCGCCAAAGCTCCCTCTCCCACACTCCATGCATGATAAACTTGGTGCACTAAGTTATATTATATTTGTATTCATTAATTTATATATGTCTGCCATTTAACCTTTGTATTGTTGATTACCTTTAACTCCGATATCCCATACACAGTCATTATTCAATGTTATCCAAGTTCACCAAAAGATCACAGTTTAAGGCTATGAGCGAGTTCAGAGGTTATTCTTGATTTGACTGATTGATGAAACATTGAAGGCTCGGATGTTGTAATTTATGTTGATTAAAACTGTAAACTGCAAACGCCATGTCAACTTATATTAAAATATCGTATCGCTCAAATCATTGCCAAAACTGAGACACGGTTCCGGTTTTCTGTGTATTTAAAAATACCGCATATAGTTTAGACATTTTAAGGACGAGAGAAGAATTTTTTATTACTGCATTCATTATGCATGCAATTAGGTAGATGCTGCTGCTGCTGTGTCCAGGATACATCTTCTAATGATTTCCCCACGATGCGGATGGACGCCGGTAATATCTATTACAATACTATGCATAGTGTCCTCCAATTCACATACTTTACCTTCCGTATCTAACAAGCTAGGTAAACTCACCTGGCAGAACAGGTGGGCACTCATTGGCACATAGGAAAGACCATCGGAATGGTTCACTATGGTTTCGTTTGCGGAGTGACAAGTTGTCCATTAGAGAGGATGAATAATTTAAGAATCATCTGGATATGTTTGAATTGAATGTTTATGTTACACAAATGTGGCTGCAAGCAAAAACCTTTTCGCCATGACGGCTTCTCGCCGTCAAATTATCCTTCATGTTCGTCTATTTGGCTAAATCATACATCGTTCACAAGCAATTTTATTGTCCATATGTGCCAGTTGTGCGTGGTGTAAATGTCTGTGTGTTTCAAAGATTGTGGATGTCATGAAGAAAGTTTTACTAAGATCGACCCACCACAAACACACTCATGGTGAATAATGATATTGTGAATGTGCTGATGATATGATGCAGAGCAAACACTCTTTTCTTTACTTTAGGCAAGAAGGCGAAATAGGCTGTCTGATGCATGGAATCACATGATAAACGATAGCTGTACCGGGATTATTCTAAATCGGTCATCCCTTAAAGCTTACTCCGTACAAACGTCTATCATAAGCTCACTAATCGCGCATAGCAGGTTGCTCAAGATTTTGTTTATCATGCGCAAATGTTAGTCAAGGTCCCCTAGCCTGATGGCTGCGGGCGCTGTTTACATGTTACTGATATTCAATAGTCTCGCCTTCAGGTCTAGGGGACCATAGTAGATTGAACTGGACGGGCATCCCAGATTTGGGATGCTCCAATCACAAGCCGTGTCTCTCGGTCACTCTCGGTACTTTTGAGTCGTTGTCTCTCATTGGTCTATTCTACAAGTTCCGAAGAACTTGTCCAACCGGCCGAGTGATTTTTTATGAGCCGGGCACACATTCTACAACACTCCGATTTGTTGTTTCACGCTGAGTGGCACCGTTTATCACACAGTCGACGAGGAAGCAGACACACAGCTGGTTCTTTTTAACTGACTATCACGTTTACATACTATCGTGCAGCTACGCGATAAAAGCGCTGGTTGTAGTTCCAATTTGAACTTTTGAGACGCCGATATATTCCAGAAGACCTTCAATGTGTTCTCATTGGATGCAGACCACTACAATGTCCATGACGTCACATGGAATCGAAGGGTGCGTATCACAAGCCAGTTTCATGAGCCAGGCGCAATTAAGGTCAATCCGGGTCACAACCTTTGTGTTGATTGGTCACGAAGATCAACGAACGTGTCTAATGAATATTCGGACGCGCCACTTTTAGACCTTGTCTGGCCGTAGACTCTAGGGCGAGAAGCGTAGCGGAACCCCTAGAGTCTGGGACGCAGACTACGCAAATGTATTAAAAAATCCATATATATATATAATAGTCCAACATGCCTTTTTAACAATATAAGCTTACCATCTTAAAAATGATAAGTGTCCGATTTACTCTGATAAATCATAGCATTTTGCACGCACTGGCTTTTAACGCAAGATTGTATCCAATATCTGTTTGACAGCCATTGCTGAGAAAAAATCATGAACACATTAATAAAACCACAAGTGTCATCAATTATCATCCTCATCGGCTTTGTGTTTAAATGTTTGAATATTTCATAACACCCTGTCGGTGGTGTGGTTTTCAATGTTGTTCGAAAACATTACAATTGCTTTTGAAGGATTCGGATTCGGCACAACTAGTGAATGTGGTTAAGATTTATCTTCGCACAATAATCACTTTCAGCCAGATATTTACTTCTGAAAAACTTATATAACATAGTTTAGTAAATTAAGTTGGTTTAGGTTACGTTATGATTGCAAGTATCGAGATGTGTTTCACTTTGTAAATGATGGCGGAACTGATATCAAGCTTATCTGTAGGGCGACATTGAAGTGATTATTTAGTCACTCACTTGCAAATATTTAAGGTAGTCCTTGGATGTATTCCATCAAAGTCACACGTATTATTAGAGGACATTACACAAACGCTTAAGCTTATTCTAGACGAATGAAAAATAAATGCGTCGGTGGATATTGGCAGCTTTCTACAGCTGTCCTCTCTTTGATCGACACTTTTCATGTGTCAGTCCATGAGGAGGAGGATCAAAGCGAATCGACAATGGCAACATTAACATAAACCTCGTTACAAAAGGATCGCTGGTAAAGAAATAAATGCTGCATTTTATAACAACGGTTTTCGTTGTAGCAGGAAACCCGATCATCACAGACACAAAACCGATGTAGTAGCACCAATAAAGACCAGTCTTTGACAGGCTTCGTTACGAGCGAATCGCCAATAAATGTTCCAGTAAAGCAGGTTGATAAACATCGCAGTGGCTCTTATTCCTGGCATCCTCCGGCGATGGTATCATTACTTCCAATTACAGTGATAAATCGGCACCATGGCGAGTCGTTGAATAGATACGCATTAAGGATTGTTTATCAAGACACACAGGCTTGCAGATGTTTCCTAATACCTCGCGTGATAAAAAAAAAGTGTTATTGAAGATTCGAATAACCAACGCATGCATATAATGGCCTAAATGCATAGATAACGATGAATAACGGTCCATAAATAACATCGGGCGATATGGGATATTTATGTGTGTAGTGGTCTATTAAATGTTTAGTAGAATTATTGTATATTCCAATCGATGGTTATAGGGGATGAATACACCATCTTGTTTCGCTCAACAATAAATGGGAAACTGTGAACGTTCAATACGTTAACAACAAGGAAATGAAATCTATTAAATAGTTCCCCATTCGGTCTTCTCTTTGGGATGTGTCTACATTCACGCAGATGCCCATAAACTACGTAACCATGCCAAATATTCACAAATATTTCCCGTTCCTATTTTACAACGGTGCGCATTTTGTAACCTAAGTGAATGACTTATTCCCCCTGTCATTATGTTTGATCGCCGGAAGCAACATACACCCCCGTCTAAGGGCAGCTCCGTTAGATTAGTCTCCAGGAATTGAGAAGAATTCTTTTCCCCAGCTATTTCTTGTTTATGTAATGTGGTACGGATATAATGCGATAGTATAGAATATCAGGTCTCTCTGGGTTGCCTTCTTTGTACATTTACAGATTTTCCTTTGTTCTGTGATGAGATTCCCCAGCCACGTTTGACATAACGCTTGGTCCCGTGCTCTATGTGTGTAATCTCCCATCAAATGAGAAACGACCTCAATGTAATTATCATATACTGGTTAAGTGATAATCCTCTAACATTGACTGAGACGACCTTATGATCCTCACCCAACTGCATATAAGTAATGCCACATATAATACCTTAGATATAGTAAAAGCTACATTAATCAGCCTGACGTATCGGTATGATCAATGGCCATTTATTCTGGTGAACACATTAGCGATAGTTATATTGCGCTTGGAAATGCACGAAAGGTCGAGATATATCTGGAAGAAGCAAAGTGCTATTTATTCTGCAAGTCGTTCTTTTTTTTTTTTTTTCTATTGGCATTTGGCTTTTGTTCTACCCAGCGCTCACCAGATCCGGTGTGTAATATGAATGTAAAAACTACAAAGGAACATCTAAACAAATATAATTGAATGTCACACTAAGGAATGCAGAAAATCATTAATTGATAGGTTTTCCTCTGAGTAATTCAGGGTGTTCTTTCCATCAATGCTGATGGTGACATAATCACATCATTGTATCGGATGGCCAAATCTATCAATGTCGCAATTACATCTGTGACCGATATTTCTTAGAAAATGTACTTCAGGACAGACATAATGCTCATCTCTCTGTGGTTCGATTTTCCGTACCGTTGTACGAAAAATGCAACAGGGAATTGATATGCATGTTGCTAAAGTACATATTAAGCGTACTGATCTGTTGACAACTGATTGATCGCCATCTCCCAGAATATTTTTATCAAAGTATATTACAATAATGAAATGATGAAGAATCAATATCCTGATATATTGATATGCAGGAATACCTTATGTTATCAACCTTAATGATAGAATCCGGAACCAATGATTTAAAAAGAGACTTATTGCCTTGAACACTCCCCTTGAATAAAAAAACTCTTCCGTTCAGAGATATTCATAACATTTAAATAATATCCTACATACAATGACTTCGCAAGGGCGACATCTGAATTTACGTGATGCCATGACCGTTCGGCTGTGCCATACGCAGACATCAGCACATATTTTAAACTGTTCTGATTCACCTGTGGGGAATATCATACAGACGAAAGTCGATACATGCCGACTTGCCTCGATGGTGGTCCATGGTGAATGCTCTTTATTGAATTAATCAAAATTAAGATATTGCGTTTGTGTGCGGCTGGCACGGATCAGCATATTATGCACATGAGCACAAGATGGATGTTGCCGCTGTTCGCCAGCATTGGAACTAATACCATGCTGTTTTATCCGTATTCCGGCGCTGTAAGCCATAAACATTAACGTTATACAAGTCAATGAGTTGAACAAGTGCGCTATTTATTTGATGTACCATACCAAGCTAGGTAACGAGTATGCATGAATTAGCTGTACAATCCAGTATATAGCAAAGTTCAGTAAATGTTGCAAAAGCCTGAGTTAATTAAAGACAATGTTAACTTGGTGGTTCTGTTGGACATATTGAACCGACATTGTTTCATCTGCAAGTTGATATTGTAGAATGTCCGTCAATATTCTGTCTGCTTGCTTCCACCAACGCTGCATGACAATGCATGATACTGTTCTGGTAACTTGCACGGTAATATGTGCACACTTGGACAGGGAACGGGAAATAATGAAACAGCTGAATACATTAAGTTGATACTGTCCAGGTAGCAGACATTTTCAACTAACAACTGGTTTAACGGTACACTGAGCAATAAAAAAGTCACTAGCAAACATATATTCTCCTCATTTTACCGAGTGGATTAACAGCCCAAAAACATTTGTTATCCTTATCTTGTCTAAGCATCAAGAGTGTTAATCAACACAATAAAGTGACTTCATCTACGCCATGAGCGTGCTCAGGTGTTTGGAAAATACACGGCATATTGAGGTAACGAATTGCGATAAGATTAACGTTGCGATAAGATTAACGTGTTGAATCGAAGCAGCAATTCATCACAACATAACTCAGTCTGCTGCTAAAGCGGTATTTATATACTCGTGCATCAAACCATGAATTTGCCACGCGCGCATCTCCTCGCTTACATTCTACATAAATGGTCGACCTCACAAGAAAGGGGGTGATATCATATAAATACCCTAGGTCAAATTTGCCTTGGTTCTATTACCATGTTTGTATCGATATTATTATCTTGAAAGAACATATTCACTGATACTGACTTTGAGATCTAAAAGTAACTACCAGATCGAAAGACAAAGGGCGATTTTGAATGTAAAATGTAGCCATGTGATGACGTATGCATTATTTTTGAGAAATTGGTTGACCTTCCAAGTTCAGTTAAAATGGGGTGCCATTTACCTTGACTCGTCGTTTACACTATAACGATCAACAGAGATGCTTAACTGTAACCCCTAAGAATTGGAGATTGTAATCAATTGAATGAAAACTTTATGGATATCGTATATTGTACTTATTTGCCATCAATTGTGGCATTCAATATCCGTTACAAAATGCACTCAAGAAACTTGAAGTTACGGAACATCATTTAGTAAGATGAGAGATTTGCCGTCAAGGGTGAAAGTCTATGCGGAGAATCAAGTGTTATAATAAACATGGAAGATTGGTCCAAACCAGGGTGGGAACCATCCATCATTTTAATGCCTGCCTCAAGCTTAAGTGCAGGGGTCGTGGTGTGATGGGCTTTTGTTTATAAAGGTAGTTTCACTAAGATATGTCATCCATCAACGCATATGATTGATTCATATAATAACACCTGTACGTAATATTACTGGGAGGTGTGTTGTGTGTCAATCATCATACGTCTGCACTTTTTATAAATACGATTGATTATGATGTTTGTTCTAGTTAGAGGACTTCTGTTTTGTTTGTGGGATTACACTGACGTTAACTATAGTTCAGCCTATATCTACCTTGAGTAGAAAATTTGCTGAAACTGCCACGTACATCATTAATCAAACCAATATGTAAATACCAAGATGCGGGTGGCGAGGTGGGGTAGGCTTAGTAAAAAAAAAACTTTTCATCTTCGACGATTGTTAACACAAATCTCAATTCTTAGTATCAGCGTACTATTGTTGATTATTACTTGTTACAGAATAGGTCAAGCTCCCAATATGATATCGATACCTCTCAAAAAGCCTGCGTACTGGACAGTACTTAAACCCACTTCGTGTCAATACGAGTATCTACGATATAAGGGTGCTAAACGAGAAGGCCTAAGTGTTTTAGAGAACCGTCAACTCTTTGAGGAAGTTCAAATTTCTCGTAGTAGCGCTTCACACCGGTTACAAACTCGGGTCACACGAAATTCTAACTCTCATGACAGTGTGACAGTGTTGGACAATACGATCCGATAAACCAAGAGTTTTCAAGAGATTCTATGAAAAAGTCCACGGGTTACAAACTCGGGTCACTCGAAATTCAAACTCATGACAGTGTGACAGTTTGTATGGGACTGTGCTAACTATGGTGATATATGTTGTTTATGTCATAATTTACGATTCTTCGAAGTCATCTATATTATCAAAAGCCCGCAGTGTAATATGTAAGTTTTCTTGTATGAAGAGGGGTCTGGAGTTGCGGATTGATATGGATGCCTCTTTTAAATTGTATCTGCTCAACATCTGTTACCACAATCAACAAAAGAGCCTGCTATCATTATTCTTACCTGCAAGAACAATTTTATAAGTAGGTAATGCACCGGCACGATTGCTGTAAGCTACCAGATTCTTGAGAACTGCAACCTAAGGAACTGCTATGGATCTGCAAATTGCTCATGTGTACCACAGGTAACAGCACCACTTTGTCACCTCCGTTATCATTCCATCTCTAATTTGTTTATAGAAACATCCATTAAGCAAGATAAGCTCAGAATTTGGCGAGTATCATTTCTGCCGATGCAAAATGTAATACAAAACACCAATGTGTAGACACCTGTTCATTGCTTCTCCCGATGAAAACATCAGTCAGTAATGTGGTACATGGTCATCGCAAGGCATTTGTAAATATCATTATATAATCCTGGTATTGTTCGCATTTTTAGGCCCTTAATGAATAGTAATATGATTCAAAATCATAAACTAATAACTCACGTTATCCAAAAAGGAAAGCTGGTCAATATGCGTCTTTGGGGTTATGTATGAGATTAATAAACCAGGGTTAAAAATTACCATCGTTCAAGAAATATATGCGTCAATCATGCTATGCGGGATACTTATGTGCGCATTGGATTCGTAAATGTTTTGTAACAATATATTTTGTATCTTTCGTTATTCAGGTTAACCCATGGTGATTGTCATCATATGAATGTATACAATATCAGGTTATTTTATTGTCTTTGTCCGGTTGCATGGAGTGGAAAATGCACAACATTCACCCGACGATACCTGACATAATGTCATATCGGTATATTCAGAGGCCATTGTGTTCAACCAAATTATCGCACTAGTATGACAATGTGAATGCTTAAGCATGGAAAATATCCTGTTATATTTGTAGCCAGATCAATAGATTTATGCTACTTTATGATGCTTTACTTGCATGGTGCGCTCTCACAAAGCATCCGTGGTGCGGCACCTTGTGGAATAAGAACACGAATCACTTGTTAATCAGTGATGTGATTCTCATACTATTGTTGAGCCAGATTCTCAGTTACAGAGCTACATTATTTTGAAACTTTCCCCGTGTGATGACCTTGATTAAGAAATGTTAACTCAAGTTAACTCATTTTCTTTACATTGTATAATTATATAATACCTAATATGCCGGGTGATTCTTTGACGATGCCTGGCACACTTTTTAGATTTTATTGCATCGTACCTTTTTTCAGTCTAAACAGTTTGCCATCGCATGGATTTTTGTTTTGTTCTTTACCGCAACACTTTGTTTTGTACTTACCTGTTGTCGATTAAACACTTGTCTTGGGATATAGCTATAACAAATTACTCATTGATTTGGGCATTTTACATCACCCCTGCTCATAGATTAAATCAATACTCATCACCGTTTTCTGCAATGGCAAATATGAAAAGACTACCCAAAATACTATAAATACTATTTTAATTGCTAACAGGGCAGACTATACTAAATGAGCTAAATATATTTTCCTTGTGTCCTGTTTATCTTGTAATCATACGAATTCAAGCACTGGCCAAAAATATACAGTCAAATAATGTCTAGACACAAATCTGACACGCCTCGCTGAATAGGGCGCCAGTGGTGTATATCAATATTCTACAGCTATCTTCTTCTTGGTTGATATGACGTCTAAGATGTCCCGTGTTTATGATATGGCTTTCCTGTAGGTAGACAGTTAAATGGCAACTGAGAACAACACATATACCACACTATGATATGAAAGCAGTGCTGGCGAGTTAATTGTTTATATCCCACAGCTGTTATTATGTTCGGGTAAAAATGCAGAAGTAAATGTGATATTGTGCGTAAGAATAGCATAATACATGTCAGAGAAAGATATCTCCAAAATAACATACAAAAGCCAGACCAACCATTACTTTTTACTAATCACTTCTGAATTAGTTTTACATTCAACGTTTTTCAACAATACCACAATGTTATATGGCTTTAATGCCAAAAATATGCTATATTCCTCATCCTTTTGGTACCCTCTTAGCTTACTTAATTGCAGGACACTACTACTGTATGTGACCCCACCCTCTTCCCCGTCGTGACCGCACCCTAATCCCCACAGTAACCCAACTCTGACCCGTTGTTACACCATTCTCATCCCTCCCTTAACTCGCTCAAATCCTAACCGTGACCCCTACTTTGTCGCTGTTGTGACCCTATTTTTATTTACGCCGTGATCCCACCGTTATTCCACTGCAACCCCACCCTCAAATTGTAATACGTAGCGACCGATTACTGGTGAAAATTTGTCTGCGAGGACCAATTCACAACTGGCTAGATGCAACCATCTTGAGCCTTTGATAAATGGCTTCAAGGTCACGACCTTGCAAAAACATAATGCTGTTTCCAAGTAAGCATATTTACAACTGGCTGGGTGCATTTTTCCCTCCTGCGACCTTGGAGGTCAAATCTAATGTGCCCATGCCATTAGCATAAGTTGTGTCTTGAATGCTCCATAATACAAATCAGTGAGGACCGACAAACAGACCTACCTACAAATAAGTATTAGATGATGAAAGACCAATCTAAAATCCGACACGCCTGGCTGAAAAATGACGTGATACATACCGACATTCGTCAGCTGTTATCCTCTCGGTCGATATGAACCCGTATTAGCTGTCCTTAATTTTTGTTATTTCATTGCTGGAATCAGACACGTGCACATAACAACTGTATTATCTTAGCTGTATTGCCAGTGTTTTAAGAAACAATAACTTTGCAGACAAGTGGCAAATTTTTGAACGACTCAAACACTCAATGTGCATAAAAAGATTACAAATGAAGAGTTAAGCCAACAGTGCTGGGGACATCAGTAAACAAATCTTAATCAGAAAAACTGTGATAGATATCACTGGTTTCCCATCAATGCACAAAATGGGACAACTCCTGTTGTTTGAGACGTGAGGCCGTTCATTGAAATCTATCGCCGTTGCCATATGATCTGTGATGTTAATTACGATATTTACCACCCATGCAGATCTATTTTAGGAGGACCAAATAAACTTGTTCTACCAGAAATTAGCTGTAATATTCGGAATAATCAACATGCTGAATGGATTTAATATTCGTATAAACACCGTACTACGGTAGGCACAGATGGCAAACGAGGAACGTGAGAAAATTTTGACTTTTCTCGTGCCGGCCACGGACCGCCAAATAAAGAACTTTGAAATTAACTTACGCTGATACTAAGTGACACCTGCAAGTCAATCAACATGACTTAAAGATGGCTCCACAGATGACTGAAGCATCTTCTATTTCGTTAAGGGGATCTGTAACATAATCCTAAATAATGAATCACTTTGGTTAGAATAGTTGATTATTTAGAGTTAGGTTTTGGGGTCAGATCATACGTCTTATTTAAAGTGATGCATGTACAAATGACGCTTGACGCAGATATAACCAAAAGCATATAATAAGACCCAGTATCCTGTCCTCTCTTGCCCTTTATGTGGGTGGTCTATGATACAGTACGCAATGAATTCAATTAATCTCAATAAACGTTCTGCGTTTCATTCGCAGTGAGCGGCTGGATTTGATCAACATAGTTTGCGATGGAAAACATGATGGAAACTTTGCAAAATGAACGATACCACAGTAGACCAGGTCAACGCAGTCATTCACCTACATGTCCAATTGTTCAAATCTTTTGCATTCCAGCGATATCATGTTATTAATAAAGTCACTATAGCCATCTCCGTTATAACATCGTTGTATGAGCTTTCTACATTCATTTTATGCATCGCAAGACGCAAGATGCATACATCACCAAGCGCAAACACTGCCAAAGTCGGGGTATTCCGACATACCTTGCAGTTCGTGTGGGTGGTTTGTGGCAAAATACGATATAAGTTCGGAAAGTCTTGATATGAGTACATGTTACTATCTATACAATTCTTATGGCAGAATTTTGGATACCTGACTGGATATTTATCGAACAATATTGGAAAACAAAATACCCAAGAAGAATGGATAAATGTTAAAAAAACAGCATAGTCTGTCAAGCTTCCAAAGGAATCCCATTTATGCCATGATGATCTCGACATTAAGCAGATGAAGATGTTGCTGTGCAAACAAGAACCAGGAGGTTGTTACAAATAGACCAAACAGCCAAGAGGGTTTGGAATTCTAAAGAACGATATATTTAAAAACAATTAGATACCAATTGCCGAATGCCCATTTTTTTCCGTTTATTCATCAAGCATCATCAAGTCATCTGCATCATTACCATGAATATGACCAATAACAGCGTGGGTAATTGAGGTTTGCATACTCATATGGTGTCACTATATGCGTATCAATAATTGATAACGCCTATCCAGATATGAGGTTGCAACACTTGCATGTGTTGATCTCGGCCAAAGTTCTGTTTGACCTCACAAGGAAGCAGGCGGTGACATATCGATATCTTGTACCAAATGAGTGTTGGTAGTTCAACATCACCATTGTTTCCATGTTATCCAGGAAGCATACGTTTAATCAGTGGTTCAAAGGCCAAATGCACTGGGCAATGTATTGGCGTATGAATAATTTGAGTTAATTGGAGTGTCATTATGAATTATGTTTGACATTACAATTACTTTCGTGAAAACATTTTGGAGATTTTATCATATTTTCTTGGCTTCTTTTATGGTATCCAATATCCATTACAAAATGCATTCAAGGAACTTTAAGTTGCGGAACATCATTAACTCTGATTACAGTGTCGGTCTACACGGAGAACAAGTGTATCTGTTACCGTATACCAACCGAAGAGCCAACTTTCCTCATTGTTACTTGCAAGATCAATTGCTTGAGAAGGACATGCGCCAGCATGAATGCTGTTACCTATCAGATGCTTGAGAACTGTAACCTAAGAACTGTTAGGGATCTGCAAATTGCTCATGTGTACCACAGGTAGCAGTACCAATTTGTCACCTGCATTATCTTTCCATCTCTTATGTGGATGTAGTATTGCATTACTTCTTTGCGTAACTGCCTCCAAGGCTTACGCAAACACCTTACCCCCACATCCTTTGTTTATGTAAGCATCCATTAAATAAGTAAAACACATCATTTGACTCTTTATGAACGGGCGTATGTCATTTCAGCCGATATAAAACAAATACAAAACACGAATCACACCTTAGTCACGTGCTCTTGTTCGCATCAACCGATACATATGTAATTTAGCAATGTGGCACATGGAATAAATGACCATTGCGAGGATAGGTGTTCCAATAACTCGTGAGATCTAACAAAAAAACCAGTTGAATGGCCATTTTTATGTAATGTATAAGATTAATAAACCTAGTTGAACAATATATCATGGTCCAAGAAGTATGCACGTAGGACACGCATGGTCACGTGAGTGATATGGGGAAATCACCCACGTGACCTTAACCAACACATATTGAGATCCGAGATCTTTCTGTTCACTACATTGTCGCATGGTATGACTATGTGAAAAATATGTTTGAGAAATATGCTTTGTAATATTTTGCACCCAAATAAATGTGACTTGGTTTATTCTACGTCATAATGCTTTACTTGTATCATCTATGGTCTCACAAAGCAATTTTTGTGCTGTACCTTGTGGAATAAGAACACGAATTGTTAATCACCGATGTGATTGTCAAACTATTGTTGATGCAGATTCACTACTGCAGTGCTGCATTATTTGGGATAATTCCGGTTGATGTTCTTTGATAGGGTAACTTTTCTTCTCTGCACTATATAAGAACCAAGATGCCAGTGTGATATTTGATGATCCCTGGTACAACAAAACCCACGCTTTTTAGATTGTATTGCTTTAAAACCATTACCTAAACAACAGAGTCTGTTGTCATCACGTGGTTTTGTTACTTGTTATCGATTTGTATGCATGATCAATGAGGTATGCACAAGCATGTAGTGGTGTGTGAAAGCATTTAGTTAGCTGCCTAGCCATACCGCACAGAAACTAGAAAATGAAGCAAACACAATACCATAAATAACATGTATCATACCCACTCACAGGCAGCGCGTCGATTTTAACTGCCTTGATATGTGCATAAAGATTTGAAAGACCTGTGTCTAGTCGTCCGACTTTGGTCGGTATAAGATGACCACAAGCATACCCATAAAAAATAATTGATTATCAACCCATAGGATTAGGCATCAAATCATACATCGTATTTAAAGTGATGCAGTTCCAAACGGCAACTGGACGCAGATAATATCAAAGGCATATTATGCAGGCCGAGCTCGATGTATCCTGTCCTCTCTTGCCCTGTGGGTGGTCTATGATACAGTACGCAATGAATTCAATTAATCTCAATAAACGTTCTGCGTTTCATACATAGAAAGCGGCCGGATTTAATCAACATGGTTTGCGGTTTTAAACATGATTGATGCTTTGCAAAATGAATAAAAACGATTTGTCCATATCAGAGTCGGTACCATCCGTCTATCTGTATGCTCCCAGGTAGGTTCCAAACAATATGCAACGCATCAACAAATATGATATAAAATTACACATATTTATACGAAGGGTCTGCATTTAGGTATACGCGCAATATTCCTGTTCATATTTCCTTGCTGTTATTTATGTACATCTTTGCATCGAATAAGAACTTGGACCAACAAAACTGATTTAAGGGGAACTGAAACAGCGAGTTTGGCCAAACGTGTCGATACGTTTTTCGGTTCTCGTTCGAGGTAATCATTACAACCGCTTCTCTGTCTTCTTTCATTTTTTTTAATTGTGAGTAATCGCCGAGTAGAAATTATATTGATTTCACATATTATGACCAAAACAAAGATCTTCGTTCGTTTCAAAATTGTTTGACAAACAAATTGCGTGTGGTCATTGTGGCAAATGAATACGGTGAGTCAATAATAGAAATTACGCTCATTTGCCACGCATGCATTCATACACTCATTTAATCGACCAATCATGCATTTAATCAATCATTGAATAGTCTAGAATAGGATCAAATATTCCATAAATTATATTCTGGTTCGCCGCTTGCACATTTACTGAAAGTTCGGAGTAATACATATCGGCACGCAATATATCTTTTTTCCTGCAAGCAGACAGTTGTTGTGTTAGACGATGCAACGTGTGGAACAAATCGTTGAATAACAAGTGGCAAAACTCCACAACATCGTTCCACACTTAGAGAGGTATTGTTTATGAAATCTGTTAACACCTTACTTAGTTCGCTGGATTCTGTCTCTTTTTGTGGCAAATGTTTGCTAACGTAAGAAATATCACAAGCAAACCACACGTTCGAAGAGATGCCTGCGTGGCCATTATAGATTTTATTGACATCTTTAATTGCAAAGTGGAATTCAGGCGAGCATCGTTGAAACGTCCGTATTGGGTGATAGCTTCATGATATAAGTCTTAAAACTTAAAAAAAAATTTATACAGGAAGATTACTTGCTGACGAAACAGTAATTCAGTGTATTTTCAGACGATATTGATCATGACATCCATGGAATTTTGATCCACAATATAGAATCTTGAGATACTGTCTAGGTTCCATTCCTCATGAAAAGAAGCATTTCACGAACACATGCTTGTACCTAGTACATGGATCGACATATCTAGAGTGCTGAAAAGATAAAAGTTAATAAGAGAGTGCTGGTGTTTCAAAGTACCATCAGCTCAGAGAAAAGCCCGTGAGTAGCGTGAATCAGCTGTTTATTATAGTCACTTGTCGCTCGTGAATTGACGGGTTGAGCTCGTCCGTCAGAATCAATCAGACAGACTGCTCGAAATAGGCCATCAATTTTGTTTTTAGCCAGTAAGTGTTTACAGCAGATGAATCCGAAATAAAACATATAGCCAAATCGCGGTAGTTTTGGCAAGCCTAAGGTTACCAAAGCACACTAATGTTCACAATACTATGAGATTAAGTATCTGTGTTTACAGCGTCTGCAGGTGATTAATTTTGCTAATATGCAGTTGAACAAGTAATCCAAAACCTTCAAAGTATAAACTCACGTATCTTGATTTATTTCATCTGAAGGATCAGAAATTGAAGAAATATTGGACATAAGATAGAGTGCATACCACCACTCTATAATGGTTTGTATTCTTATTAAGAGCCGCAGCTGTGTTTTGTCTGTACATAGCTGAATAGTGAGGCCACCTAGGCGATCTATTTCAAAATAGGCAACGTTCATGTCGCTATATTAAGCAATACTTGACGTCGTTTATAGTAGCGCATACTATGCCAGGACGCCTGGGGGAGTTCAGTCAACATTTCTAAGGGACGACCGTTACTCATATGCAGGGGATGACAGAGTATACAGAAACTGGAGGGCTCAAATCTGTTTGTGAATCCTAATGAAAGATTATTCCGTTCCGTATTTCAAGGTCAAATTTGTCTGATTCCCCCCGTGCGTTTGTGTTCGTCCATCTGTTATTATTCATATCTTAGAGTCATTTGTTATCGCTGATATGAGAAAGAGCAATTGTTCAAGCAGCTGATGACATGAACGATTGTTGGTACTTTTCAGATATTTTAGAACCGCTGTCTTAGATCTGCCATAGATATGCCATATACACGTTTGTGACACATAAATCATCAGCACTTGCTCACCGACATGATCATTCTATCTATAACGTAGCCGCCCATAACATGTCATGATAACTCCATCTAAAATGTAGCGCCCATCACGTTCCATTGATTCTTTGCACAGCTGCCCCGAAGTCTAACAATTATTGGTTACTTTACCCCTTAATGTTTATATAAATATTCATTAGACAAGAAAAACTTAGAAAAAGGCCGACATATCATTTGATCCGATGCAATAAAAACAAACAATCTACAGAAACCCGACTTTTTTCTTTTCAACCAATTAATACGCCCTTAAGTCAAATGGGCGTTCATTCTTCTATATAGAACTTAAACAGAGGATAATGTTCTGTTATATACAACCTTAGGACAAGGAGACAACAAAACAGGCGATGCACGGTAAAACCAAGATACACCCAAACATACAATGGCTTTCTGCATGCCAATAGCAATAATGATCAGTATTTAAATCTCACATTTTGTACTTCCGAGACTATTGCCGTACAACATATTTGCATAAGGAATATCAATATACAAAATGCATACCAGTATAAAAATGTTGTACTGACAAACTCACATTAATTTCAATACGACAGTCGGAATATATCGTGGCTACACAATATTCCCTGTTGACAAGTTGCCAAGTTGAGCTAAACAATCTCAAAGGATGAAGTTGAAAATGTAGACATGACATTAGTAAGTTGATTTACTGCCTTGTTGAAATCTGTCCCTCACACCATAGACTTTTTCAACTTATCCCTAACTTATTAATCTCAACATATAACATGTTAATATCAAAGAAATATACTACTGTCATAACAGTGCAATTCTGGGTTAATAGAACGATAACGGCTTGCCATAATATTTCTCAAAGAGATTTCGCTCATCGACATTTTGCATCCATCTGTTATCAAACTGATCTGACGAATATAAATTGTATGACAATGAAATATCTTTACCTACTGTAATAAGATATATTCCGTTCACAACTACTTTGAGTTGATTGCAGGGTTGACAGCAGCTCACACTTGTGTTGAGATCCACGCAGACTTTCCATGTCAAAGGGCCTCGCTTTTTACGCCATTGTCACCAGCTCATTAAAAATTGAAGGCCACACCGCAAAATATCTGGGCCTTTATTTCAACGCTTCTCAAATATGTGTCCTCGAAAAACCAAGCTTATTTTTATAAACAAAACACCCCACTGGAATCTATGCGCTGGTTTCAACTCTTGTAGAGCCTCGGAACGCGCGAGATTCATCTGGCATTACACGAAAAAGGGATAAATAACTCGAGCATATTATTGTGAAACAATATGGCCAAGCTGATCAAATTTAGAGTGTTGATCCTCCAACGTTGCTCAAGACGGTTAATCAATGATATCATTATGATGCATGGATGGTGAAATGCAAGTATTTCATAGACGCTCAATCTCTTCCATCAGAACCAGTCTTTAATCCATTGCTATTTCCTGTTCAGTAACAGCTGAAATTCCCAAACTGTCCATTCGTTAGTAAGCACTATTAGTATAAGTCATGTGCATCGTGGTTAGTGTCACAAAAATGATATCGTGTTTAATCAGTACAACTTTCTAATCGGCTACTAAGTTGGTGACACTGCATAGACCATAGTTTCGACGGGTGCATGAATGTAAGAGACACAGGGCACATTTACCCATTGTGAACTCTGTCATCTAGTCCTTGATTGTGAATTTATTTGAATTAAAAGTACATCTATATGTGTTGAGATCACGTGCTAATTTGTTGTTTGCACTCGGTCGGTTTTGATAGACTTGCCAGACACCCATGTCTGCGCGCTGTAAAACCTAAAGCTTGTATTTCAGGCAACAAGATTGCTAGGCAAAATAAGAAAACGAATACGTTTACAATAAGAGCGGAGGATGTTAGAAATTGTTTGACTTTAGAGTGAAGTGTTGAATAAATGTAGCAGGTGGATGGTTTCACCAAAAACATTCCGTTGTATAAAATGCTCACTGTAACAAACATCACGTTCTATTTCTAGGCCCTATGCAATGGTCGTGGTCTTAGAATGAAGCAGCAAAAAAATCGTTTTTATCAACGACCCCACAAAACAAGTGTAGTCCTATCTGTTCCTAATCAGAGGTATACAATCATTAAAGTGTTGAACTCAATGCCACCCGGAAGCCGTGGACGTGCCCAGGTATGTTGGAGCGGTTATCTAAGGGCAATAAACCCGTAAGATAATTTTGTTTTCATTTATGGAAATATTGCCGCCAAAATAAACATTTCGCTACTGGTTGCGTCTGATGTTACATTTCCGTCTACACCAAGCATCACCTAGCCATCACAATTTTGATAAGGGATTTTATCGACTAAAGCGTAAGTCATCGAAGTTCGCTTCTGCAATACAGCGTCGTTATATGAAGATTCTGAATTTGTTTTATCCATTGATGGATGAAACTTTTCTACACTATTGTTGAGGTCAAACATCTACCTTTAGATGCACCCGTAATATCCAAATAACCAGTGTACGCAAGACTTGTGGCAATTATGGAGGTGTGATACGAGTTGACTATTACATGGAATACAATACCTGTACATGAGCAGGGTTTGATGTGTAAATGACCCAATCCTGTCCCTCAATGATTGACACTCTTCATTTAGGGTTATTATATTCATCAAAATACGTAACCGCAATGTCACTATTTAAGAACAAATCATTGTCCATGTAGTACGCTAGGGCAAATACTTTGGATAATACAGTTTAACTGAATATATGCAGTGAGATGGTGTTGTTATGTTGGTGTATTGATACAGATCAAGTTGTTGGGGGTGATAGAGATATGCCATCGTCAAATTCACGACCAATTCCTTTGCTCTTAAAATAACCTTTTCTGAGCCGTGAATCAATTAGGATGAAAACGGGATCGGCTCGTATAGTTAAACCGATCCGCTCAACCCTAGTCGCATCCAATCTGAACGCGCGCTACGTTGGAGCGCTGCGATCTATTTTCAAAAAGATTCCAAAATGCCATAGAATATTTTATGAGATATTCACGAATAATATAGGGTTTGTACGCTGAATCGTTTTCATAGAGGATGTTTTAGCGCAGCCTTGAAGGAAAGATTCATTTGTGTATCGACAGCAGGAGCCTTATGTAAATTCGTTTAGCACGCATCAATGCCCGTATCGCTTTCGTTATTTCAGTTTCATAATAACTAAGCAAGCTTCACACTCGATCCACCTGTGGCATACGTCAGAGCGCGTCGGAGCGCGTCAGATGTATCTGCGCGTCTGAGCGGAGATATGCTTGAATCATGTTACTTTTGTAGTATATGGTTATGTAAAAGCCCCATACATTTTCCTATCTGCTCATCCCCTTTAACATGGCACGGGTAAACAAATTGCTTTACAATGCTCTTCACATCAGCGCCAAGAGCAGAGCACTATACCGAGGATTCTTTGCGAAGGTTAAAGTTGCATCGTCAAAGGTCACGACCTCTGTTTCGGAATGAAAGCGGGAGAGGCGTCTGAAGCTGCTGTCATCGCAGCGGTCAAATACATGAGAGCAAGTAGTGGAATGGAGAATCCATGCCGGTGAAATAGAAGATGTGCTGGTCGTCAGAACTATAACATTTCTTCACAAAACCTTCACAACTGAGAAACTTTTCATGCGATATCTCGTAAATGTAGAGCCTTAACGACTTTCACTCTGGACATTTATTGGTAAATAGATTGTAGAAATATGAATGAAAGCTGGTAACTGATCACTTGCTTGGCCCACAATTGATGGAAAGAACATACTTAACGATCTTTGGGGAACAGATTTGAAGAGCGCCAACTTACTACGCATTTGCTCGTCATGCGCGGCATTTGGATAACTAATGTAGTGCATAGTGAAATGTTCATGCAATGATCGACCATGTGGACAGGGGACAAAGTGCGAGCGAGTAATAAACCAAATGTCGACATTTGACTGTACGTTCATACTATATTGTAGCATCTTATATAGATCACCAAAGCGTATTCCATGAGATTGTGGTTCCATTGGTTTACATCGTTGTTTGAAGGTAGTTTCGCTGTGTAATGCATCCACAAATATGATCGATTTACATAGTGACTCAAAGGGTATACACGTTTGCTTGTTCGTACTATTGACATAGCAGTGCTATGTATCATTCATAACGTGGTTGTCGTTAGTGTCTGTTGGCCAAAAACCAAATGTAAGCCCGAAAAACAGGATATTTAGCGCTGTCAGGGCCAAACATCATATCGTTTAACACCTGTATGTGATTGTGTCATTCGATCAATATTCGAAAAAGCCCGGTTATGAGTGCAAGGGAAAGACGGACACTCTACAAATTGAACAACACCAAACCAGAAACATTTTTCTCTTCTTCAGAATCTATTTAAACCTGCTATAATTCAACCGAGGTGTTCCTGGTGAAGATAAATGGTTCGAGTACTGTCGAGTAAGCCAACGCCTGCATTGTTATGATGTAGGGTACCTGAGAAGCCAGATGTGATGCTTGATAATCCCTGATCCCAAGAGGGTCTTTCTCTTTAGATTGTATTGCTTAATGGCCTCTTCTCAGTCACAACAGTTGTTCATCAGAGGTCAGTTCATTTCTCATGCCCTCAAAGTATCATGTGCGATTCTAAAGCTCTTAATTAACTGCTGCTGTGGGCTGATTCACACGTTTTGTTTACTGTTTGGTGTATGTACTGTATAAAACAGATGATCCTGTAAGTCCCTGGAATATCGCCAAAAATAATCGCTTCGGTTGCAGACATAACTATCGTTCCCGCACATTAACACCATCAACCATTAGATAGCGCTTGAGGGTTCCAATGTGCTGTCCAGGTTGCATTTACTTCTACCTCGTGGCACCCCATTACCCCCATAACAGCCACGCTAGTTGTGTTGACTTCTGAAGGGCTGGGGAAGCTGGCGACACGCACAATGTTTTTGTAGTACCAGGATTGAGACTAAAACTTGACCTACGTTGTGTCTTAAATACTGATCAAAGAAATCTTGTGACAGCTATTAAATTGAAGTCTGATACAAGAGTCAAGATTCCTGTCACGGGTTATGGGGTCACTCAATTCCTCTTAAGTCTTGTTTGTAAGTGACAGTTTTCTCATAGCGTGGCTGACTGTCAGGAAGATTCATCAGCATCAAGGCAGGATCTGAAAAGCATTGCTACAAATTCACTTGTTGGACAAATTTAGTCAAGCTGTGCTTCGTTGAGAGTCTCTTTGTCTCTCGATTCATTTGTGAAGGTAGCTAAAGCACGTTCAATAAGCATTGTTCCCAGTATTTGGATATCTTAATGTAAAACAGCAATGTTAATCTCTGATAAATTCTTCGAAAGATTCGACCGTGGACTGAATCTAATAATTATAGGAAATCAATGGCTTAGTCATCCGATCAAACACGAATTAATATCTGAATCAGTCGCACTGGTGCACCCGTACATGAATCGGTACTTCATCACTTTTGATCCGCTTACCCGTATTCTCATTGTACTATTTGTCCATTTGATGTCATATACTATTTATCGGCCTTCCTAAATATTCGTGCAAGAGTCTTCGTCACAACTAAGAAAACCACTTAATACAGTTCCATATATCCTAAACTAAATAACAACCATTCATTTTTACGAATTTAGTCTGAATTCGCTTGTTGCGCTTAAAATGAGTAAAAATTCCGATCATTTTGCATTTCCGCCATCGCGCCCAACGCAGTCTTTTGTTTTTACGGATTGGATAAAGGCGATCGAATCTTCTTGTCAATTTGCGTAAGATGGTCTTTTGTAGCCGTCAACCGAAAATGCCATCACCAAACAACGTGCCTGTTATCCTAAGCAGCTATACAAGCATTGATATTTCCGTTCCTGTAGTGTTAACGCGATAGAGAGGATTTGCCAGCATCTCGAAGAGCTCAACACCATAATACATTATCATAATGTGGCTTCTTTTTATTAATTACACCATAAAGAAGTAAATAATATCTACATAACCAGTTAACGTAAGACTTTGTGCATTGTGGCAATTATGGAGGTGCGATACTAGTTGACTATTACATGGAATACAATACCTGTACATGAGCAGGGTTTGATGTGTAATGACTCAATCCTGGCCCTCAATAAAAAGTCACCATTCATTTGGGGTTGTTATTATTCATCAATGTCACTATTTAAGAACAAATCATTGTCCATGTAGTACGCTAGGGCAAATACTTTGGAAAATACAGTTGGACTGAATATAAGCAGTGAGATGGTGTTGTTATGTTGGTGTATTGATTCAGATCAAGTTGTTGGGGTGATAGAGATATGCCATCGACAAATATCACGACCCTATCCTTTGCTCTTAAAATAACCTCTTTTGAGCCGTGAATAAATTAGGATGAAAATCGGAGCGGCTCGCATACTAAAAGCGATCTGCTCAACCCTAGTCGTATCCAATCTGAACGCGCGCTACGTTGGAGCGCTCCGATCGTCTATTTTCAAAACGATTCCAAAATGCCATAGAATATTATTTGAGATATTCACGGCAAATATTGGGTTTGTACGCTAAATCGTTGTCATAGAGGATGTCCATGCACAGCCCTGAAAGAAAGATTCATTTGTGTATCGACGGCAGGAGCCTTTGCTAAATTCGTTTAGCACGCATCAATGCCCGTATCGCTTTCGTTATTTCGTTACGTAATAACTAAGCAAGCTTCACACTCGATCCACCTGTGGCATACGTCAGAGCACGTCGGAGCGCGTCAGATGTATCTGCGCGTCAGAGCGGAGATATGCTTGAATCATGTTACTTTTGTAGTATATGGTTATGTAAAAGCCCCATACATTTTCCTATCTGCTCATCCCCATTAACATGGCACGGGTTAACAAATTACTATACCACGCTCCTCAACTGCAGCGCCAAGAGCAAAGCACGATAGCAAGGATTCTTTGCGAAGGTTAAAGTTGCATCGTCAAAGGCTACAACCTCTGTTTCGGAATGAAATCGGGAGAGGCGTCTGAAGCTGCTGTCATCGCAGCGGTCAAATACATGAGAGCGAGTAGTGGAATGAAGAATCCATGCCGGTGAAATAGAAGATGTGCTTGTCGTCAGAACTATAACATTTCTTCACAAAACCTTCACAACTGAGAAATGTTTCATGCGATATCTCGTAAATGTAGAGCCTTAACGACTTTCTCTCTGGACATTTATTGGTAAATAGATTGTAGAAATATGAATGAAAGCTGGTAACTGATCACTTGCTTGGCCCACAAATGATGTAAGAACACACTTAACGATCTTTGGGGAACAGATTTGAAGAGCACCAACTTACTACGCATTTGCTCGTCATGCGCGGCATTTGGATAACTAATGTAGTGCATGGTGAAATGTTCATCCAATGATCGACCATGTTGACAGGGGACAAAGTTCGAGCGAGTAATAATCCAAATGTCGACATTTGACTGTACGTTCATACTATATTGTAGCATCCTATATATATCACCAAAGCGTATTCCAGGAGCTTGTGGTTCCATTGGTTTGCATCGTTGTTTGAAGGTAGTTTCGCTGTGTAATGCATCCACAAATATGATCGATTTACATAGTGACTCAAAGGGTATACACGTTTGCTTGTTCGTACTAATGACATAGCAGTGCTATGTATCATTCATAGCGTGGTTGTCGTTAGTGTCTGTTGGCCAAAAACCAAATGTAAGCCCGAAAATTAGGATATTTAGCGCTGTCAGGGCCAAACATCATATCGATAAACACCTGTATGTGTTTGTATCATTCGATCAATATTCGAGAAAGCCCAGTTATGAGTGCAAGTGAAAGACGGACACTCTACAAAATGAACAACACCAAACCAGAAACATTTTTCTCTTCTTCAGAATCGATTCAAACCTGCTATAAATCTGCCGAGGTGTTCCTGGTAGGTATAAATGGTTCGAGTACTGTCGAGTAAGCCAACGCCTACATTGTTATGATGTAGGGTACCTGAGAAGCCGGATGTGATGCTTGATAATCCCTGATCCCAAGAGGGTCTTTCTCTTTAGATTGTATTGCTTAATGGCCTTCTTCTCAGTCACAACAGTTGTTCATCAGAGGTCAGTTCATTTCTCATGCCCTCAAAGTATCATGTGCGATTCTAAAGCTCTTACTTAACTGCTGCTGTGGGCTGATTCAAACGTTTGTTTACTGTTTGGTGTATGTACTGTATAAAACAGATGATCCTGTAAGTCCCTGGAATATCGCCAAAAATAATCGCTTCGGTTGCAGACATAACTCTCGTTCCCGCACATTAATACCATCCACCATTAGATAGCGCTTGAGGGTTCCAATGTGTTGTCCAGGTTGCATTTACTTCTACCTCGTGGCACCCCATTACCCCCATAACAGTCACGCTAGTTGTGTTGACTTCTGAAGGGGTGGGGAAGCTGGCGACACGCACAATGTTTTTGTAGTACCAGGATTGAGACTAAAACTTGACTTACGTTGTGTCTTAAATACTGATCAAAGAAATCTTGTGACAGCTATTAAATTGAAGTCTGATACAAGAGTCAAGATTCCTGTCACGGGTTATGGGGTCACTCAATTCCTCTTAAGTCTTGTTTGTAAGTGACAGTTGTCTCATAGCGTGGCTGACTGTCAGGAAGATTCATCAGCATCAAGGCAGGATCTGAACAGCATTGCTACAAATTCACTTGTTGGACAAATTTAGTCAAGCTGTGCTTCGTTGAGAGTCTCTTTGTCTCTCGATTCATTTGTGAAGGTAGCTAAAGCACGTTCAATAAGCATTGTTCCCAGTATTTGGATATCTTAATGTAAAACAGCAATGTTAATCTCTGATAAATTCTTCGAAAGATTCGACCGTGGACTGAATCTAATAATTATAGGAAATCAATGGCTTAGTCATCCGATCAAACACGAATAGGTATCTGAATCAGCCGCACTGGTGCACCCGTACATGAATCGGTACTTCATCACTTTTGATCCGCTTACCCGTATTCTCATTGTACTATTTGTCCATTTGATGTCATATACTATTTATCGGCCTTCATAAATATTCGTGCAAGAGTCTTCGTCACAACTAAGAAAACCACTTAATACAGTTCCATATATCCTATACTAAATAACAACCATTCATTTTTACGAATTTAGTCTGAATTCGCTTGTTGCGCTTAAAATGAGTAAAAATTCCGATCGTTTTGCATTTCCGCCATCGCGCCCAACGCAGTCTTTTGTTTTTACGGATTGGATAAAGGCGATCGAATCTTCTTGTCAATTTGCGTAAGATGGTCTTTTGTAGCCGTCAACCGAAAATGCCATCACCAAACAACGTGCCTGTTATCCTAAGCAGCTATACAAGCATTGATATTTCCGTTCCTGTAGTGTTAACGCGATAGAGAGGATTTGCCAGCATCTCGAAGAGCTCAACACCATAATACATTATCATAATGTGGCTTCTTTTTATTAATTACACCATAAAGAAGTAAATAATATCTACATAACCAGTTAACGTAAGACTTTGTGCATTGTGGCAATTATGGAGGTGCGATACTAGTTGACTATTACATGGAATACAATACCTGTACATGAGCAGGGTTTGATGTGTAATGACTCAATCCTGGCCCTCAATAAAAAGTCACCATTCATTTGGGGTTGTTATATTCATCAATGTCACTATTTAAGAACAAATCATTGTCCATGTAGTACGCTAGGGCAAATACTTTGGAAAATACAGTTGGACTGAATATAAGCAGTGAGATGGTGTTGTTATGTTGGTGTATTGATTCAGATCAAGTTGTTGGGGTGATAGAGATATGCCATCGACAAATATCACGACCCTATCCTTTGCTCTTAAAATAACCTCTTTTGAGCCGTGAATAAATTAGGATGAAAATCGGAGCGGCTCGCATACTAAAAGCGATCTGCTCAACCCTAGTCGTATCCAATCTGAACGCGCGCTACGTTGGAGCGCTCCGATCGTCTATTTTCAAAACGATTCCAAAATGCCATAGAATATTATTTGAGATATTCACGGCAAATATTGGGTTTGTACGCTAAATCGTTGTCATAGAGGATGTCCATGCACAGCCCTGAAAGAAAGATTCATTTGTGTATCGACGGCAGGAGCCTTTGCTAAATTCGTTTAGCACGCATCAATGCCCGTATCGCTTTCGTTATTTCGGTTACGTAATAACTAAGCAAGCTTCACACTCGATCCACCTGTGGCATACGTCAGAGCACGTCGGAGCGCGTCAGATGTATCTGCGCGTCAGAGCGGAGATATGCTTGAATCATGTTACTTTTGTAGTATATGGTTATGTAAAAAGCCCCATACATTATCCTATCTGCTCATCCCCATTAACATGGCACGGGTTAACAAATTACTATACCACGCTCCTCAACTGCAGCGCCAAGAGCAAAACACGATAGCAAGGATTCTTTGCGAAGGGTTAAAGTTGCATCGTCAAAGGTTACAACCTCTGTTTCGGAATGAAATCGGGAGAGGCGTCTGAAGCTGCTGTCATCGCAGCGGTCAAATACATGAGAGCGAGTAGTGGAATGAAGAATCCATGCCGGTGAAATAGAAGATGTGCTTGTCGTCAGAACTATAACATTTCTTCACAAAACCTTCACAACTGAGAAATGTTTCATGCGATATCTCGTAAATGTAGAGCCTTAACGACTTTCTCTCTGGACATTTATTGGTAAATAGATTGTAGAAATATGAATGAAAGCTGGTAACTGATCACTTGCTTAAACCACAAATGATGTAAGGAACACACTTAACTATCTTTGGGGAACAGATTTGAAGAGCACCAACTTACTACGCATTTGCTCGTCATGCGCGGCATTTGGATAACTAATGTAGTGCATGGTGAAATGTTCATCCAATGATCGACCATGTTGACAGGGGACAAAGTGCGAGCGAGTAATAATCCAAATGTCGACATTTGACTGTACGTTCATACTATATTGTAGCATCCTATATATATCACCAAAGCGTATTCCAGGAGCTTGTGGTTCCATTGGTTTGCATCGTTGTTTGAAGGTAGTTTCGCTGTGTAATGCATCCACAAATATGATCGATTTACATAGTGACTCAAAGGGTATACACGTTTGCTTGTTCGTACTAATGACATAGCAGTGCTATGTATCATTCATAGCGTGGTTGTCGTTAGTGTCTGTTGGCCAAAAACCAAATGTAAGCCCGAAAATTAGGATATTTAGCGCTGTCAGGGCCAAACATCATATCGATAAACACCTGTATGTGTTTGTATCATTCGATCAATATTCGAGAAAGCCCAGTTATGAGTGCAAGTGAAAGACGGACACTCTACAAAATGAACAACACCAAACCAGAAACATTTTTCTCTTCTTCAGAAGAATCGATTCAAACCTGCTATAAATCTGCCGAGGTGTTCCTGGTAGGTATAAATGGTTCGAGTACTGTCGAGTAAGCCAACGCCTACATTGTTATGATGTAGGGTACCTGAGAAGCCGGATGTGATGCTTGATAATCCCTGATCCCAAGAGGGTCTTTCTCTTTAGATTGTATTGCTTAATGGCCTCTTCTCAGTCACAACAGTTGTTCATCAGAGGTCAGTTCATTTCTCATGCCCTCAAAGTATCATGTGCGATTCTAAAGCTCTTACTTAACTGCTGCTGTGGGCTGATTCAAACGTTTTGTTTACTGTTTGGTGTATGTACTGTATAAAACAGATGATCCTGTAAGTCCCTGGAATATCGCCAAAAATAATCGCTTCGGTTGCAGACATAACTCTCGTTCCCGCACATTAATACCATCCACCATTAGATAGCGCTTGAGGGTTCCAATGTGTTGTCCAGGTTGCATTTACTTCTACCTCGTGGCACCCCATTACCCCCATAACAGTCACGCTAGTTGTGTTGACTTCTGAAGGGGTGGGGAAGCTGGCGACACGCACAATGTTTTTGTAGTACCAGGATTGAGACTAAAACTTGACTTACGTTGTGTCTTAAATACTGATCAAAGAAATCTTGTGACAGCTATTAAATTGAAGTCTGATACAAGAGTCAAGATTCCTGTCACGGGTTATGGGGTCACTCAATTCCTCTTAAGTCTTGTTTGTAAGTGACAGTTGTCTCATAGCGTGGCTGACTGTCAGGAAGATTCATCAGCATCAAGGCAGGATCTGAACAGCATTGCTACAAATTCACTTGTTGGACAAATTTAGTCAAGCTGTGCTTCGTTGAGAGTCTCTTTGTCTCTCGATTCATTTGTGAAGGTAGCTAAAGCACGTTCAATAAGCATTGTTCCCAGTATTTGGATATCTTAATGTAAAACAGCAATGTTAATCTCTGATAAATTCTTCGAAAGATTCGACCGTGGACTGAATCTAATAATTATAGGAAATCAATGGCTTAGTCATCCGATCAAACACGAATAGGTATCTGAATCAGCCGCACTGGTGCACCCGTACATGAATCGGTACTTCATCACTTTTGATCCGCTTACCCGTATTCTCATTGTACTATTTGTCCATTTGATGTCATATACTATTTATCGGCCTTCATAAATATTCGTGCAAGAGTCTTCGTCACAACTAAGAAAACCACTTAATACAGTTCCATATATCCTATACTAAATAACAACCATTCATTTTTACGAATTTAGTCTGAATTCGCTTGTTGCGCTTAAAATGAGTAAAAATTCCGATCGTTTTGCATTTCCGCCATCGCGCCCAACGCAGTCTTTTGTTTTTACGGATTGGATAAAGGCGATCGAATCTTCTTGTCAATTTGCGTAAGATGGTCTTTTGTAGCCGTCAACCGAAAATGCCATCACCAAACAACGTGCCTGTTATCCTAAGCAGCTATACAAGCATTGATATTTCCGTTCCTGTAGTGTTAACGCGATAGAGAGGATTTGCCAGCATCTCGAAGAGCTCAACACCATAATACATTATCATAATGTGGCTTCTTTTTATTAATTACACCATAAAGAAGTAAATAATATCTACATAACCAGTTAAGGTAAGACTTTGTGCATTGTGGCAATTATGGAGGTGCGATACTAGTTGACTATTACATGGAATACAATACCTGTACATGAGCAGGGTTTGATGTGTAATGACTCAATCCTGGCCCTCAATAAAAAGTCACCATTCATTTGGGGTTGTTATATTCATCAATGTCACTATTTAAGAACAAATCATTGTCCATGTAGTACGCTAGGGCAAATACTTTGGAAAATACAGTTGGACTGAATATAAGCAGTGAGATGGTGTTGTTATGTTGGTGTATTGATTCAGATCAAGTTGTTGGGGTGATAGAGATATGCCATCGACAAATATCACGACCCTATCCTTTGCTCTTAAAATAACCTCTTTTGAGCCGTGAATAAATTAGGATGAAAATCGGAGCGGCTCGCATAGTAAAAGCGATCTGCTCAACCCTAGTCGTATCCAATCTGAACGCGCGCTACGTTGGAGCGCTCCGATCGTCTATTTTCAAAACGATTCCAAAATGCCATAGAATATTATTTGAGATATTCACGGCAAATATTGGGTTTGTACGCTAAATCGTTGTCATAGAGGATGTCCATGCACAGCCCTGAAAGAAAGATTCATTTGTGTATCGACGGCAGGAGCCTTTGCTAAATTCGTTTAGCACGCATCAATGCCCGTATCGCTTTCGTTATTTCGGTTACGTAATAACCAAGAGGCCCATGGGAGCCATGTGGGAACTTGGCGAACTGCATCCAAATAATTGCAACATTTTCAGAACCGGGCCACAATTGACCAAAATCGGCCAAAAGTTACCAAAGTTATCATGGTTATCAAATTTTCGAGTGCGGGCTACGGGGCGAAATATGCACAATTTATCATGACAATTGATATGAACAATTGGCCAATAAATCATGCTACAAGGAACTATAAATCTTTTTAAAGTCGCACCATACGTTAGGGTGATATCAAGGATTGAGGCAAGGTTATCATGACCGGAAGTGACGTCATCGACATCCACAATATTTAAGGATACGTCTTAGTATGTCTCGGAGAACATGTAAAACAATTTTTAGTACTATAGGACATTTATTGGTTGTTTTATACGCGTTCGAAATATTCATCAAACTATTGTTGCCATTTGGACTGATCCCTCGATTTTTCGACCTTAGACGCCTGGGAAAACCGTCGGTTGGATGGCATCATATGTCAATAGAGGTACAAAATGGTGTAAAATTTGTAACAATCCGACCATTATTAGCGGAGTTATTCGAGATACTAGTTTTTCACTTTTTCGTTGACAACTATCTTATTTTTGGTCATGGTCAAAACAAAACTTATCGGTTCTGCGTATCATTGCCGCCTATCGATTGAAGAATAAAGAAATTAAAAAAATTGCAGTATTGTCAACCAATTGTTATTAGCAACGGTTATGTAGGTCCGTATCCAAGAGGGTGACGGGTGAATCGGACAATACCCCCCACTCAGCCTCAGTATTTTCGCTCATATGCCAAATTTATCCTTTAATCATGGTCAGAATGGCAGTGTATGCTAGAAGATCTGCTTAGCTCATTTCAGATAATCCCTACATTAATTCCTAGTAACGGGTCTGAAGTTTACAATTACATTACACTTTCAGAATTTTAAGGTGTTTTAATATCAAATTATTATGGCCGTATATATTAAGCAGTGAATGCGATTGGCCAAGATTACTAGGCGAATACAATTTCGCGATATCAAATATATGACAATACAGGTCAGCGTGCTAGGCCGCGTGGCGTAGCGGCATAGTTTTAGACTTCCATGCCAGAGGCCGGTGTTCAAATCCAGTACACGGACATATTTTTTTTCCCAATTTTCGTGCCACAACAATTATTTCATCTAAATTCAATAGAACACGATTCGTGCTGTCGATGACAACAGCTGAGCAGTTTTTTATGACTATAGAACTGATATTTACGATTTTATTAGCAATCGAAAATTTGACGAAAATTGACTGAGTGAAATTTGTTTTTTCAACTCAACGCGCTGTGAAAACGACGAATATTTTGATAGCATATGTCAAATCCAAAGTTTGGCAATTGTTTCAGCTTTCAGAAAATGTTAATTTTGTTACGATCGGACGATAATTAGTGAATTTATTGCGAAATAAATAAGTTGAGAGATTTTGGTTACCAGAAATTTTCGACCTGCTACAATTTTTTTAACAATGCATTATTTACAACTAAGTATATTTAGAAAAAGTTTACAATTACATTACACTTTCAGAATATCTAAACTGTTTAAAAATGGAACACTAAAGTATGGACATATTGAGCATTGAACTTGTGTCATTTTTTGAAAACTTTGATGCTTTCGTGACCGGAAGTGACGTCATCGACATTCATGATATTTTAGGATACGTCTTGGTATGTTGCTGAGAACATGTGAACCAAATTTTATTACCATCGGACATGTATTGACGGTTTTATAGGCGCTCAAAATATTCATGAAACTTTTGTTGCCATTTGGACCGATACCACTTTTTTTCGACCTTAGGCGCTCGGGAAAACCATTGGTTGGATCGCCGTATATGTCATCAGAAAAAGTTTGCAATTTGAATGAGCTACACGATGGTGTAAAGTTTGTAACGATCCGACCATTATTATCGGAGTTATTCGAGATACTAGTTTTTCACTTATTCAATGACCTTGACCTTAGTTTTGGGTCAAGGTCAAAACAAAACATCTGGGTTCTGCGCATCATTCACGCCTAACGATTGGTGAAAAAAAAATTGGAAAATTTCAAAAATTGCGACCTGTATCGTGTAACAAAAAAAGTGTTACAAACATCCGGACATACATACATACAAACATACAAACCGGGCCGATCGCCATAACTTGGCGAATGCGAATTCGCCAAGTTAATAAGCAGGCTTCACACTCGATCCACCTGTGGCATACGTCAGAGCACGTCGGAGCGCGTCAGATGTATCTGCGCGTCAGAGCGGAGATATGCTTGAATCATGTTACTTTTGTAGTATATGGTTATGTAAAAGCCCCATACATTATCCTATCTGCTCATCCCCATTAACATGGCACGGGTTAACAAATTACTATACCACGCTCCTCAACTGCAGCGCCAAGAGCAAAACACGATAGCAAGGATTCTTTGCGAAGGGTTAAAGTTGCATCGTCAAAGGTTACAACCTCTGTTTCGGAATGAAATCGGGAGAGGCGTCTGAAGCTGCTGTCATCGCAGCGGTCAAATACATGAGAGCGAGTAGTGGAATGAAGAATCCATGCCGGTGAAATAGAAGATGTGCTTGTCGTCAGAACTATAACATTTCTTCACAAAACCTTCACAACTGAGAAATGTTTCATGCGATATCTCGTAAATGTAGAGCCTTAACGACTTTCTCTCTGGACATTTATTGGTAAATAGATTGTAGAAATATGAATGAAAGCTGGTAACTGATCACTTGCTTAAACCACAAATGATGTAAGGAACACACTTAACTATCTTTGGGGAACAGATTTGAAGAGCACCAACTTACTACGCATTTGCTCGTCATGCGCGGCATTTGGATAACTAATGTAGTGCATGGTGAAATGTTCATCCAATGATCGACCATGTTGACAGGGGACAAAGTGCGAGCGAGTAATAATCCAAATGTCGACATTTGACTGTACGTTCATACTATATTGTAGCATCCTATATATATCACCAAAGCGTATTCCAGGAGCTTGTGGTTCCATTGGTTTGCATCGTTGTTTGAAGGTAGTTTCGCTGTGTAATGCATCCACAAATATGATCGATTTACATAGTGACTCAAAGGGTATACACGTTTGCTTGTTCGTACTATTGACATAGCAGTGCTATGTATCATTCATAGCGTGGTTGTCGTTAGTGTCTGTTGGCCAAAAACCAAATGTAAGCCCGAAAATTAGGATATTTAGCGCTGTCAGGGCCAAACATCATATCGATAAACACCTGTATGTGTTTGTATCATTCGATCAATATTCGAGAAAGCCCAGTTATGAGTGCAAGTGAAAGACGGACACTCTACAAAATGAACAACACCAAACCAGAAACATTTTTCTCTTCTTCAGAATCGATTCAAACCTGCTATAAATCTGCCGAGGTGTTCCTGGTAGGTATAAATGGTTCGAGTACTGTCGAGTAAGCCAACGCCTACATTGTTATGATGTAGGGTACCTGAGAAGCCGGATGTGATGCTTGATAATCCCTGATCCCAAGAGGGTCTTTCTCTTTAGATTGTATTGCTTAATGGCCTCTTCTCAGTCACAACAGTTGTTCATCAGAGGTCAGTTCATTTCTCATGCCCTCAAAGTATCATGTGCGATTCTAAAGCTCTTACTTAACTGCTGCTGTGGGCTGATTCAAACGTTTTGTTTACTGTTTGGTGTATGTACTGTATAAAACAGATGATCCTGTAAGTCCCTGGAATATCGCCAAAAATAATCGCTTCGGTTGCAGACATAACTCTCGTTCCCGCACATTAATACCATCCACCATTAGATAGCGCTTGAGGGTTCCAATGTGTTGTCCAGGTTGCATTTACTTCTACCTCGTGGCACCCCATTACCCCCATAACAGTCACGCTAGTTGTGTTGACTTCTGAAGGGGTGGGGAAGCTGGCGACACGCACAATGTTTTTGTAGTACCAGGATTGAGACTAAAACTTGACTTACGTTGTGTCTTAAATACTGATCAAAGAAATCTTGTGACAGCTATTAAATTGAAGTCTGATACAAGAGTCAAGATTCCTGTCACGGGTTATGGGGTCACTCAATTCCTCTTAAGTCTTGTTTGTAAGTGACAGTTGTCTCATAGCGTGGCTGACTGTCAGGAAGATTCATCAGCATCAAGGCAGGATCTGAACAGCATTGCTACAAATTCACTTGTTGGACAAATTTAGTCAAGCTGTGCTTCGTTGAGAGTCTCTTTGTCTCTCGATTCATTTGTGAAGGTAGCTAAAGCACGTTCAATAAGCATTGTTCCCAGTATTTGGATATCTTAATGTAAAACAGCAATGTTAATCTCTGATAAATTCTTCGAAAGATTCGACCGTGGACTGAATCTAATAATTATAGGAAATCAATGGCTTAGTCATCCGATCAAACACGAATAGGTATCTGAATCAGCCGCACTGGTGCACCCGTACATGAATCGGTACTTCATCACTTTTGATCCGCTTACCCGTATTCTCATTGTACTATTTGTCCATTTGATGTCATATACTATTTATCGGCCTTCATAAATATTCGTGCAAGAGTCTTCGTCACAACTAAGAAAACCACTTAATACAGTTCCATATATCCTATACTAAATAACAACCATTTTTTACGAATTTAGTCTGAATTCGCTTGTTGCGCTTAAAATGAGTAAAAATTCCGATCGTTTTGCATTTCCGCCATCGCGCCCAACGCAGTCTTTTGTTTTTACGGATTGGATAAAGGCGATCGAATCTTCTTGTCAATTTGCGTAAGATGGTCTTTTGTAGCCGTCAACCGAAAATGCCATCACCAAACAACGTGCCTGTTATCCTAAGCAGCTATACAAGCATTGATATTTCCGTTCCTGTAGTGTTAACGCGATAGAGAGGATTTGCCAGCATCTCGAAGAGCTCAACACCATAATACATTATCATAATGTGGCTTCTTTTTATTAATTACACCATAAAGAAGTAAATAATATCTACATAACCAGTTTACGTAAGACTTTGTGCATTGTGGCAATTATGGAGGTGTGATACTAGTTGACTATTACATGGAATACAATACCTGTACATTAGCAGGGTTTGATGTGTAATGACCCAATCCTGGCCCTCAATAAAAAGTCACCATTCATTTGGGGTTGTTATATTCATCAATGTCACTATTTAAGAACAAATCATTGTCCATGTAGTACGCTAGGGCAAAAACTTTGGATAATACAGTTTGACTGAATGTATGCAGTGAGATGGTGTTGTTATATTGGTGTATTGATACAGATCAAGTTGTTGGGGTGATAGAGATATGCCATCGTCAAATATCACGACCCTATGCTTTGCTCTTAAAATAACCTCTTTTGAGCCGTGAATGAATTAGGATGAAAACCGGAGCGGCTCGCATAGTAAAAGCGATCTGCTCAACCCTAGTCGTATCCAATCTGAACGCGCGCTACGTTGGAGCGCTCCGATCGTCTATTTTCGAAACGATTCCAAAATGCCATAGAATATTATTTGAGATATTCACGACAAATATTGGGTTTGTACGCTAAATAGTTTTCTTAGAGGATGTCTAAGCTCAGCCCTGATAGAAAGATTCATTTGTGTATCGACGGCAGGAGCCTTTGCTAAATTCGTTTAGCATGCATCAATGCCCGTATCGCTTTTACTATTTCAGTTACGTAATAACTAAGCACTCGATCCACCTGTGGCATACGTCAGAGCGCGTCAGAGCGCATCAGATGTATCTGCGCGTCTGAGCGGAGATATGCATGAATCATGTTACTTTTGTAGTATATGGTTATGTAAAAGCCCCATACATTTTCCTATCTGCTCATCCCCATTAACATGGCACGGGTAAACAAATTGCTTTACAACGCTCCTCACCTACAGCGCCAAGAACAGAGCACGATAGCAAGGATTCTTTGCGAAGGGTTAAAGTTGCATCGTCAAAGGATACAACCTCTGTTTCGGAATGAAATCGGGAGAGGCGTCTGAAGCTGCTGTCATCGCAGCGGTCAAATACATGAGAGCGAGTAGTGGAATGGAGAATCCATGCCGGTGAAATAGAAGATGTGCAGGTCGTCAGAACTATAACATTTCTTCGCAAAACCTTCACAACTGAGAAATGTTTCATCCGATATCTCGTAAATGTAGAGCCTTAACGACTTTCTCTCTGGACATTTATTGGTAAATAGATTGTAGAAATATGAATGAAAGCTGGTAACTGATCACTTGCTTGGCCCACAATTGATGTAACGAACATCCTTAACGATCTTTGGGGAACAGATTTGAAGAGCACCAACTTACTACGCATTTGCTCGTCATGCGCGGCATTTGGATAACTAATGTAGTGCATGGTGAAATGTTCATCCAATGATCGACCATGTTGACAGGGGACAAAGTGCGAGCGAGTAATAATCCAAATGTCGACATTTGACTGTAGTTTCGCTGTGTAATGCATCCACAAATATGATCGATTTACATAGTGACTCAAAGGGTATACACGTTTGCTTGTTCGTACTATTGACATAGCAGTGCTATGTATCATTCATATCGTGGTTGTCGTTAGTGTCTGTTGGCCAAAAACCAAATGTAAGCCCGAAAAACAGGATATCTAGCGCTGTCAGGGCCAAACATCATATCGTTTAACACCTGTATGTGATTGTGTCATTCGATCAATATTCGAGAAAGCCCGGTTATGAGTGCAAGGGAAAGACGGACACTCTACAAATTGAACAACACCAAACCAGAAACATTTTTCTCTTCTTCAGAATCTATTTAAACCTGCTATAAATCTGCCGAGATGTTCCCGGTGAAGATAAATGGTTTGAGTAAGCCACCGCCTACATTGTTATGATGTAGGGTACCTGAGAAGCCGGATGTGATGCTTGATAATCCCTGATCCCAAGAGGATCTTTCTCTTTAGATTGTATTGCTTTATGGGGTAAGTCTTCTCAGTCACGACATGGTTGTTCATCATTGCAATTGTACTTCATCTTTGTCTTAGTGTGTGTTGAGGCATTTTATTAAAAATCTGCTGGAAAACACAGTAATAATAAAACTGAAATGCGATCCCAAATGTTCAATCTTATGCAACATATGTATATATATATATATACATACATATATATATATATATATATATATATATATATATATATATATATATATATATATATATATATATATATATATATATATATATATATATATATATATATATATATATATATATATATACGATTCATTTGTGAAGGTAGCTAGAGCACGGTCAATAAGCATATATATATATATATATATATATATATAGGACTTACCATTGACCAGCACCTCGAAGAGCTCAACACCATGATACATCATCATAATGTGGCTTCTTTTTAATAATTACATCCATTACAACTATGCAAGAACAGGTATTACGAAGTTTAGAGTGCTCCCCAAGTTGAAGATGCGTGTACCCGGTTCTGCATTATTTTGCATGGGAGTAACCTGGCGTTTTGACTTATCAATTCAAAACAAGTAGACAGATTAGAAAACAAACCGGAATAAGGTTAGACCGCATTGCATACAATGACCTCAATACGTTGGTGATTTAGCGTGTTTAACCTTCACTCGGGATTTATTCTGCATGCGTCTTATAGTAAATTGCCGTTTGCATGAAACTTTACGATCCACCAACAGTGTGCTACTTTGCACACCAGCGGACTCTTCAGTAGTATTGGCGCCACAACTTTATCAGCACTATCTATTTTGGTCCCCCAGACTGGCACACATTGGCTCTTGAGTTAGATGTTTTACATAACAGACATGAGTTTTGGTAAGTGGGAAACGAAATCACTAGCTCTGAGATAAAGTTCCGTTTGTTGAGCTGATGTATTATAGATCGACTTTCAATTTCTTTCAAACTCACTCCATCTTAGCTGAAAACGAAAAAAAAAGGAATACCAAAGTTCAGTTGCAAAACATGTATAACTTGAATTCATTATATTGTGTAAGGCTTAACAGAGATTCCTGAAGCGTTGCTGGGAAATGTTTTGATGATATTGCAGTAAAGCTCAATTCATCTCTGTAAATGATAACTGCCGTGGTAACAAACTCCATGGCAATTTCTTCCTCTTGGTCGCTCTGCCCTCACATACGGTCAACGGTATTGATGAAAACCACGGTAAGTCACATATAAACCTTGTGATAAAACAACCACACGTTTGAATATTCTGCATGTATCCCTTATATTGTGTGCATTTCAATAATTAAAGTAATGAATACAACAGGCTATATGCTTCTCAGTTCTACGCCGGCTGACAATGAATTAAATAATAACTGCTGCAGAATAACTGATTTGATGCCGAACGGATGACAGCTTCTTCACATTCAGCCTTGGGGACAGAACGGGGATTTTGATCTTCAACTAGAGGTTGAATCAGATATTTGCTTATCCAATTAGGCTTACGCTTATTGACAATATATTTAGCAAACAACGCGCTTGCTTTCCTCAAAGGGAGCTTAGCTATTCATATCTCGTTTAAAACTCTGTCGACCATTGCTGAATTCTATATTCTCTTAACTTAATGCAGGCAGTTTTCGTAATGACCTCCACATACTCACAAAACTGAACGGAAATAAGTTTTGCTTCACTAACGATTGGACATGCTTGTTGTGTGTGGTTATTTAAAGATATCTCGACACATCCAGGCAGAGTAACGGGATAAACGATTCGGCCTATTATGCAAATGGCTAAACAATACAGTTCCCATAAGAGCGATTCATGGGTTTCAAATTAGTCCATTCACCAAGAACACTTTCCATAAAGTTTATACTGTATTGTTCAAGATGTTCAATCACCTTTTGCATATTAATCAATGGGAGAGCGTCATCACGTTACTACAGCACCAACTCGACAATGGAACGGCTCATAAAATAATGAATGATCATTCCGCCATTACCAATGTACATTTCGAGATACAATGAGGCATCATTGTGAAATAGTCATGGCTTTCAAGTATTACTTAGAAGCAATTTATTTGTCGATAGCATCATCCGAGTAACATACAATTTTTGAATAACCTATCGTGTTTTCTTAGCTTCTAATATATAATGGAGTATCCATAAACAAATTGTGTTTTTTTCTAGTTTCCGAAACGATATGCATCATGTGTGGGGGGAGTTGGGGGTGGAGGGGGGGGGTCATATAATTATCAGAATAGAAACGATTGGTGCACATCAAGGTCAAGCTTATCATATTCTTTTTTTATTTCTCTTGAACAATATCAATAGATGTATGGAAATGATCTTGTCCCAACCTATGAAAATCATAACGACTTAACTCTGCAAAGGATCGAAATCTCCAGCTTTATTTCGTCTCCCTGATCAGATACTTAGAGGAACAATTGTCGTTGGAACTAGAGTATTGTCATGTCTTTCCTAAATACCATCACGAAAACATACCATACACAATATCAAGCTGGTTCTGAGTAAAGATTTACCGCTATATGCCAATATTAGAAAATGTCATGGTAAAAAATTGTCATTTACCGGCAATTTGAATGATGAAAATTATCTTATTTGTCGATATGTTTACTATTGATTCAAGGTTATATCAACGCTTTGACAGTTTATTTCAGCAATCAACCTTTGGGTTGGTATTATTTTCCGAGGCACTTATTGTTCATCAAAACCACGATGAACAAAATCAACAAGCATTGTCTTACTTAACATTTAATATAGAGTGATGGTGCTGCAAGGTTTATTTCGTTTGTTCTCATCGTTTTTTACGTTAAATTTTAAACTAATTTTGCAAATAAATCGGTCGCACCATCATTATGGGTATATTGCTAGCGGTAAAAATATCTAAACGTGCCTGGGATGTCAAAGTTATGCCGAAAAACCTTCTTCCATACAATGTATATTGAATTTTCACTTCTCTTTGTTAAAAAAGAACATGGGAAGGCGCGATAATTAACGATTTTTTTATCCAGAAAGAGGGTCTCCCATCCGATTTTATTGCTTTATGGCCCGTTCTCAGACAAAACAGTTGTTCATCATAGCACATTTGCACCAGCTACCAATGGTATTCTCTGCCGAGCACGTGTATCGTGGTACGTGAGGTTTGTTTGTATAGGCGGAACACAAAGAAAAGTATATTTCTGTGCAGAAATCTAAATTGATGTAAGTTATTCCAAGGGTCATTTGAAAATATGAATGCATCTTCGTAAAATAATGTCGCTATTTTGTCCGTTTGGGAATGGGCATGATTGTTTTACATTTGCCTAAAAAGGAATGAAATCTTAGTAATGAACCTCAAATGTTGGCATTTGTTAAAAGTCGCTTAGTTGGTTAAACTTAAATATTGTTTTATGTGGATAAGCACATTACGGTTAGGCAAGGCACAGTGATCACGTTACACGCCGTGGCTAAATGCATCATAAGCACCACAACGAAAAGATCGCTATGAACCGTGGCCCACTATCAGTTTCTGAACATATCGTCTGTTGTAGACTACCTATGTGTTCCCTAGCTGGAGACATTAAAATTTCCTTGACCGATAATTTTGCAGGCTGGATTTTGAAGCTTGTGCTAACATAGAGTCAGTCGCTTAGTCCGTTCAACAAACCGCCACATACTCACGTGTAATTAGATTTGACTTGGTTGACACATCACCAACATGTACTGATACCTTGCTTGACCTCTGATAGGGCACTGGAAAGCTTTGCCTGTTTCCGATTGGCAGAAAGCACAAAGTACCATTAAGCGATGGCTTGTGAAGCTCAGAAGCAGTAGACTGGGACGATCTATCAATACATGGCGTTTTGACATGATGACAAAGTACGAAGCAGAAACAAGAAGCAGAAAGATAAACTATATATCTATCTGTCTAAGTCTAGGGTTCTTAGATTTTCCCCCATCACTGCCGTTCACAACAGTTCCGAACCCTGTACCAGGTGCATTCTGATGCATGCTGGTGGATTATTATGTTATGCTCAATGACATGTCATATTGTCAGTGTTGATTGGACAAGTCTTTATCGGGTGTTGTGCACCAATACTAAATTCAAACACGCTTTATGGGTGAGATTTCATACATTATTTATTTGAGCTAACCGTTGGGGATGTGCTTATTATTCGAAATATCCGGAATAAACACGAATACTAGATGGGAAAGGAGACCAAAAACACAATTATGATTAGAATAGAAACAGGTGAGGCCAAAGTTGGAAAGGTGCGATCGATGGTCGATGACGTATGAAGGTCACCTAAGGTTATATACAAATTGACTGCTACGAAACCATTGGATATGTGAAACATGAACAGAAACTGCCATGCCATTTTCACAAAATGCACAATTGGATATCGATGTGACTCCAACCAGGGCGGTAACCATGAAACTGAGAAAAGCACATCTCAGGGTTGAAATCAGAAGAATGCCTTAACACCAATGGCATATTCAATAACGCGGAATCTGTGACATTTTCACAACACGCTAAGCGGCCCAAAAGCAATCATTTCTAGTTTACAAGCCAACGTTTTACGATTCTGTTTTGTTAACAAAAAAATATTAAAACAAACGATATTAATCTATGATTTTAGTTGTGAAGCATAATTTCAATCTGTTTTGAGACCTGTTTGTCTTGCTGTTATTCCCCGTTGGCTTTTGATCGTCGACCTCAACTCACGAAACGCAAGAAAACGTTGTATTGCTTGGACAGGTTTGCATCAATCAAGCAGATTGCAGCTGTGGAAACCCGTCATGTATCACTAATACCCGTATTGTACAGATACATGGTAAGAGCATGTCTGCTGTGTAAATAGCAACGATGGATCCTTGCCCATTTCCTGGTCGGTTCCTGAAATACACCTATCGACTCACTTCTACCACAGTGACTGATCTACCGTCCAAATGACTGATCGATTTGCTTGGTTAATATCAAATCGATATAGTACTAATAATATTGATAAACTAATGTAGTCATTTGCTATCATGATTGTCGTCTTCTAAAAAGAACAGTGATGAGTTGACCAATTGACAGTTATCAGTTGCTCTCTGTTAGGCTAATTTTAAATCCTGTAAGATCTATTAATCTTCACACCATTAACGTAAAATGAAAAAAAGTCGAGCTCTGTGAAATATCTAACAATAATGCTCGCACTACTTAAAACTTTTCAAGTAAAAATGTCAATACAACCAATGACAAGACAGCAACGAAAACTACCCAAGTACGCAACAATGGTCATTTGGGACAATTAAAATGTTGTTTCACCAAAAAGTTCTCAGATTAACCTGAGCTCACTTCAATTTTTTCCCTTGCTATAACTCGATAACGATAAGATATTATAGTGCCTATTCAGCTTAATACCTTCGTCAATAATGGTTCGATTTTGTGAAAGTTAACATTGCCAGGTAGTTTAGGATATTGGCAAACATTCGTAATAGCATGAATTATGCTTAGTTGTCCACATAAGAACAAATATTTGACAAAACAGCCAAAATGACGAGAAAAATTTCGATCGCAGATATATTCGATAATATCTGTCCTATCTTTGTCAAATCTGGGTTGTGACATTATTATCTAAAATAGGCACTAGTTGCAAATCACAAGATTGTCCTCGATCTCTTCTGCATATCTGGGTGGGCTACAAAATTGTCCTGCCAGTCAGGAAACTGAAAATCACATTTTACAATCTGCCCTTTATCCTCATTTTCGGTTGAGCTAATCATTGAAGATCTCGGTACACCTTGGTTCAGTTAACCTTTGCGATTTTACATCACATACGCGTAACAAATGCACAGCAGTAATTAAGTGGTACATGGTATGGCCCCTAAAGATTCCCTTACGTAAGCAATTATCCCTCTTACTCTTCCGCCATTAGTATCCTGTCTATCTTTTCGAAAGAGCTGAAAGCCCATATTCAACATTCCCTTGAGGCCGTGCTACAGGGAATTAATTTCAATGCTTGTATTAACATTTTGGGATTCAAGAACAATAAACTATACGGCCGCCATCATAGATTTAGATACGCTGAAAATCGTGAACCTCACTATGAGCGCTAGATTGTATAATGCGTCTTTTTGTCATACATTCAGCATCCTAGAAAACATTTTTTGTTGCCATATCAATGTTTATGATGATTTAAATTGCTATTTTATGAAGTCGATATAGCTGGTTTCATCACTATTCCATGCATACATGCATATGATTTGTGCTTTATATTATAATCAGTATATCATTATATATTCTTGTGGTGATACATTTCCTCATTTATCTTCACAGTTGTTGGATCATGTATGTACATAATCTTAAATGATATGCTAAGATCATCAACATTAATGTTATGCAACAAAATCAAACGAGTCATTGAGATCGACCCTCAACATATTGTCTGAAGATAAACAGGACCAGCATGAAACAGTGCGGCTGGCATTATCACATGGCTGGGTTACATCCCACCAGGTGAAGGTTATAGGGCGTGTAGTTTAAGTTTATGTCCTCTTTATTCACGTTTGCTCTTGTTGAACATCACCACAAATACCAAATCCAGTGCAAGGAGGATTTTCCATTCAAGATTTTTCATACCAGATTTCTGCTGCCAGTTAGGCATTGGCAATATATAATATCGAAGCTAGCCTTGGGATTGAGTTATAAGACATAGGCACTAGAGTATCTTTTGTTATCTGTCTCTAAACTGTGACCTGAAAAGACACTCTTTTGATGTTGAAAAAAAAGGCATTACATGTTGTAAGTAATTTTTCAGGACGTAAATTAGTCAATTGTTTAATCACATCGAGTGTCAGATCTCCAATTCCAATTTCCCAAAGAACGGCCTGGTGCGACTTTAAGATAAGATCTGTTGTTTTCTTAGAATTGCAATTTACAATTAAGTGATTTCTGGGCAACTTAATGGCTTGTTATACACGAAAAAGTATTATGAAATCAAAATAGAATATTGGGTACTAGCCACTCCAAAGTTAAAGCTGCCTGTACGCACATGTGTTTGATTTCACATGGGCGTAACCTGGTGTTTTGACTCATTTATATAAAACAAGACCATAACTTTAGAAAACATATATAACAAACAACCTATTTGACCGTTTTGCATGACATAAATACATCCAAGCACATTTATTTTCAGTGTCTGCCACCTGTGCCAGTTTATGAGTCTGATGGTCAATGGCTGTGAAACTGAACCATCGACTAGAAAAGCGTTATTATTCACAACAGTGATTCGTTAGTAAAGCTCGCGCCAAAATGTAATCAGTGTTGGTTGTATTGACTAGCACATATAAAGCTTACCCAGTGGGCACAACACGTGGAATCCACGTGGAAAATACGTGGAAAAACTGGTGTAATACACGTAGAAACTTCGCGTAAAAGGCAATTTCAAACCACGTGGATATAGACACGTGGAAAAGACGTGTGCCCTTCCACCTAAATTCAGCGATACAAAATTTCTGTATTCAGGTGGTTTTTACTTCCTCTTTAGTCAACTTAGTAATGCTACAATACAATCATTTTGTTTTTTAATAGATTCGACTAGATCATTGAACCAAGTACATTTATTTCTCAGAAATATCCAACTATTAGTACTACATGATCACAAATAACGACATTAAACATCTTTTTTAAACATTACGAGTTAATGTCAACATACAACGGCAAAGAATTAGTGGAAAAAGGCAGATTTGTTCATAAACACATTAAACCAGTCACTACATGCATGAGCATCATGAATCTACACAGATATGACATGATTTACTTTCACCCTAATAAAATGCAAATAATAAAATGTACTTAAAAGGCCACTGAAATGCAAAACCGAATTTTGTTATCTAATTTTGACGATAATTTTTAAGTGACACTAGTATGACCAAACTCGCAAATTTTTCTGTGTGACGTCACCTAATTGATATAAAGCAGTTAACTTCGTCTGGGTAAATGGCTTTCATCAGTAAACCACTTAACGAAAGTGAGTGAATGAGTTCGATGACGTCATACAGGAAAGTCTGCGAGTTCGATCGGTAATACCTCGGCAACCAGTTATGACATCTCAGTTATACTAGCGTCAAAATGTCACAAAATCATCTTCAAAATTAGATGACAACACAAATTTGAATTTTGCATGTCAGTGACCCTTTAACGCTTAGCCTGCTGTATAAGTTTTGTACCTCTTTTACCCTGGTGCTGCATTGGGTCATGGGAATCCCTCTCTCAGCCAATGACAGTGACAGATCTACGAACATGCTGTTTACGTCATTACAACGCGCGGTTATACACAGCATGTTTCAAAAACGATATAAGTCGCGTACAGCAGCGGGATGTCAACAATCCGAAACGACATATGTCGCGTACAGCAGGCTTAGGGTTAAGTAAATGATCTAGTCAAATGTATTAAAAATCTAAATGTGTGAGTATATCAAGAAAAATTACCAATAGGCAATATTTAAACTTTTTCTCTCTGGGTGCATTCCTTAGTCGGTTGGCTAGTAAGACATTAACAGCAGCCTCGGTAAAACTATGACTTTTCACTAGACTATCTGCACAGTACAAGGGACAATTTAATTTCATACATCGTACAACTGACTTTCATTCTTTACTGTGTATCATTAAATCCAAAGACTATCATGGACTTCCAAGTAATTAGCCAATGGTGAACCTACCAACAATTAGAGTGCCATTTTCTCAAAGCTGGCTTTGTCACCTCTTGACCCTTTCATGTTAAGCTTGCACTGCAAGCAATATGTCTGAATGAATACAATTGGTGCATGAAAATGTCTTAAACATTGCCAATGCGGACAAAATGCATATGTGAAAGTTGTTTGGATCATTTATGTACACATCATATACATCTACATAGTGAGAGAGAATCTCACCTGCTTGTCAAATTGTTCACCATATCCCGGACACTGCTACCACCAATTTTCATACACTTCTGAAACTGGCACAAAAATGTGACATTTACCCAATGTATGTGAATAAACTGGCTAATTTAAATTGTTGATTCAGAGTATTCTTTTGCATATATTATAAATGATTATTCATGCAAAAATAAACAGTCAGAATCCACCCAGTAATAGCAAAGTAAATGACCACAAAACCACAAGGAATAAGTCAAAAGCATGTCAGTTGAATTGGGTGTAACAGTCATTCCAGACAACACAGTATATGATAATATGGAGGCATTTTTGTGGAAAATATTTCATTGCTGTTTATTAGATCTGACACCCACTATTCCTTAACAAAACTGCAATTTTACATACCCACTAATTCTTTCTCTGGTTGTCCATCTGTGAGATGGAGGGACAGATGAACGATGGCGTGTGTATAAGATGGTTGTGGTGTAATAAGGAGCAAGCCTCCCAATACGCACGAGGCGTGCCTACAGCCATTTGTTGAGAGCCACAAGGTTTCAAGCACTTGAGTAAACTTTATTTTTTTGCATTAAAAGAATAAAAGAATAACATTTAAATACGACTCACTTGTAAACTAAGAAACTGTCAAAAATATAGCAAATGAATTCTCAACTTTCCACAACTGCAGCAAATCGCTCCAATCGAGTGTTACGAACAAATTAGTTTCGTATTTGCTTTACTGCTCTAAATCAAATCTTTCTAGTTCAGTATGACGCATAAAATCTCGTCTTCAATAATAATAATTTATACCGTGTACCGTGTATTTTTCGATATTGATCATAATTATGCAAAATATATTGATACGAAACTGAAGCGAGGAAAGCGGTTTCTCAAGAACTCGACGAGGCTTATGAATGCGCTCTGTACCCCCGGCCGGTTCTCCACCACGGACCAGCAGGTCAGGGGTTCGAGCCTCGCCTACGTCTGGAGAGTATCGCTCCTGAATTTCGACTCATTATTCCAGGAGACCCCAGTCACGATAGTAACCAAGCAGTTGAAAGCCACAAACCATCTTCATCCTCAGAGCTCATCGATCGATAGCACCAAAAGTTATGAAACCCACTATATCTTGTCATACCTAGATCATGCCTAGCTGGGGCAGTCAGGTTAACATATGCTCATATTTCTGGTATAAACCGGAAAAAGAATATATGAATAATAATTTACAAATGGGTCCTAAAATTCTCCGTCTTTTCCATGTGTTTTTGACACATCTATTCCACGTGATTAATACTCGTTGAATCCACGTGGATATCACGTGAAAGTTCGTGGATCCACCACTTCACCAAAAATACACATGATTTCCACGTGGATTCCACGTGTTGTGCCCACTGGGTACCTTTAAGATACCTGATGAGACACACGATGTCGAAATTGTGATCCTGACAGGCTTAAATGTCCCTCGAAGAATCGACAAACAAAATTTGACAGATTGAACAAATCATGTCAAAAGTAAACATATCCGTTGCACCCAAGTTACACGCCTTCTCATTGGCTGGTATCATTGTCGATGACAATAGGGCTACCAAGTGACGTCACTCGGCTGGATGTATCCGAGGAACACCCATAACAGACCTCACAAGTGGTTGAAACAAACACGTCGGTCGCTCACGACAGTAAATTCAGACCAATCAAGCGCATATGATAGCCAAAATGGTCAGGTAATTTCCACACCAGGGAATTTATAAAGATATCAGTGGTACCAAGCGATAGGGCGCTTTCATAGAAAGACAGCCTCGTTCAGAATATAACATTGCACAAAATAGCCAATGAAGGCAACGTTACTTCAATGGACGTCTACTCGTCCTTACATGAATACGAGCTTGATGATAAAAATGAGTAGGTCTACTCGGTAAAGTGCATCAGCTTGCCAAAGGTACCTTTAACAAGCAAATCATACACTGAAGTAGAATATGTTAACCTTCGAAATACTATTTGGTCCAAATTAAGGTTGGATTCAAATATCATTTATTTGCTTAAATCGGGTATGGTATTTTGCCATGTAAATAAATATATATCGGTAAATACGACTGATTGACTAGATGGTTTTACAAGAGGGCATGTACGTATTATTGGGGTGGGGTGTGCAGCGTGTCATTTATGGTGTGTTAGCCCTTAATAAAAACTATTACAAATTCACAGCTCCTTTATTTACGATATAAAGGGTTGATCCTCTTATCTAAATAACCTCTTACAACCTGTCCATCATCTCTAAGTATAACAGCATTTGGCATCTGAAATGCGGGTAACGGCTGCTGATCCACTGCGGCAATTGCCAATAACTTCAAAGCAATATTTGGCTTACGGTTATTTGGTGAAAGTACTGATAGCCAAACCGATTTACATACCCACTCGCTATTTAACCAATTCTCTCACTAAACCACCCACTCAATCATTCACTCACTCAATCATTCACTCCTTTGGCCTGTAGAGTTTATTTACCGTTACCTTTACCTCCATATATTCCCATGTATTGAACCAACTTTGTGCATATATTCTCGGTACTCTGAGGCAAAACATTTTGACGTGCACAACAACTGATGATGAGTTAATGTAAAAATTGGCAAGATTAATCAATCTTAAGGGATTAGAAAAAAGCCACACGGAAAGCAATGAACGATTCACAATTGTTCAAGTCAATATTGTAGTTTAAGAAGATGAAGCAAATATATCAAGATATTCCAGTCCTGCAGCAATCGTAAGACGCTATGCTTGATGTTGGCATGAAAGGTACAGTATGGAAATAACATGTCAATGGGCATATCTTAATTGTGCAGTATGTTAATTATACAGTGTTACCACTGTCATCGAGGCAGAACCGACTGTGGCCTGGAGAACGTTCACATCAGAAAAAAAGATAAATTCGAATTCTCCTGTGTGGAAAAGCTAAAATATTGTATCCAATCTCTTTGATGGAGGAACAAAATCAACCCGAAAATAAAGATATTAATTTTCCCCAATTATGTGAAAATACACATACAGTACAGAATCATGAAAACACGCGGCAACATTGATGTATAAATGTTGCACTTTGTATATCTATATGGTCAGTACTTATTTCGTTCAAACAAGAGGACGACAGATCCGTCGATACGGGAGTCTAGTTTGGGAGCCGATCAGGAAATGTGCAGGGATCCATCATAGATATTTACACAGCACAATCCCAGGCGGGCGCCTGTGGTACACGGCGGGTTTCTACAGCTGCAATCTGCTTGATTGATGTAAAGCTGTCTAAGCAATAAAACGTTTTGTTGTGTTTCGTAAGTTGAGGTCAGATGATCAAAAGCCAACGGGGAATAACAACATCACAACGGGACTCATTCATCGATTGGCAATAACAAGCTTGCAAAACAGATGCATGGTCATGAATGTTACTGTAAAAAGAAGCAAAAAAACCCCAAGACACGTGTCGAACCTGAGCGGCAACAACCGAAATCCAGGATCAAGGAAATATCTCGTGTAGCTTTTAACGACAACAAACACCTGTCTAGGCCATGGGCGTATTTGTTGAAAAGAACGGCGGCACAGTTGCTGAAAGATTGTCATAGTTTGCTGATGTTACTACACGGAACTCATCGATGGGTCTAGACATCCTCTACCAGATACACCTTACGTATATATATATATATATATATATATATATATATATATATATATATATATATATATATATATATATATATATATATATATATATATATATATATATATATATATATATATATATATATATATATATATATATATATATATATATATATATATATATATATAGATATATATATATATGTGAATGGGTGATTTTCAAAGATTTCTGCTAATATTGAAGCAAGGGCATGAGAAGCGTCCTGTATCAATCTGATATGAAAGCATTCTTAAACTATAGTCCAGCACAAACGAACCATGAATACTCGACAAATCCTTCACTAGCAGTGGTGGTAAATATGCCTTCCTGCAGAACTTTCACTTTGTAAAAAAGTATCATGACAAATTATACCAAAGTCCGCCACAAAACTGTGCCATGGTTGGAACATATTCAGTTTCATTACTGCACAAGAACGAACATGAATGTGTTTTTCTTAGCGGCATTAAGAGTTCACGCCCTGGTAAGAAGACTCATTATAAATGTGCTTTTCTTACCGGCATTTAGAGTTCACACCCTGGTATGAAGACTCATTATAAATGTGCTTTTCTTAGCGGCATTTAGAGTTCACGCCCTTGTAAGAAGACTCATTATAAATGTGCTTTTCTTAGCGGCATTAAGAGTTCACGCTCTGGTAAAAAGACTCATTATAGATGTGTTTTTCTTAGCGGTATCAAGAGTTCACGCTCTGGTAGGAAGACTCATTATAAATGTGTTTTTCTTAGCGGCATCAAGAATTCACGCCCTGGTAAGAAGATTCATTATAGATGTGCTTTTCTTAGCGGCATTAAGATTTCACGCCCTGGTAAGCAGATTCATTATAAATGTGCTTTTCATAGCGGCATTAAGAGTTCACACCCTGGTAAGAAGATTAATTATAAATGCGCTTTTCTTAGCGGCATTAAGAGTTCACGCTCTGGTAAGAAGACTCATTATAGATGTGTTTTTCTTAGCGGCATCAAGACTTCAGGTTCTGGTAAGAAGACTCATTATAAATGTGTTTTTCTTAGCGGCATCAAGAGTTCACGCTCTGGTAGGAAAACTCATTATAAATGTGTTTTTCTTAGCGGCATCAAGAGTTCACGCTCTGGTAAGAAGACTCATTATAGATGTGTTTTTTTTAGCGGCATTAAGAGTTCACGCTCTGGTAAGAAGACTCATTATAGATGTGTTTTCGCTTGGTAAAAAGACTCATTATAAATGTGTTTTTTTCTACGGCATCAAGAGTTCGCTGGTAGGAAAACTCATTATAATGTGTTTTTCTTAGCGGCATCAAGAGTTCACGCTCTGGTAAGAAGACTCATTATAGATGTGTTTTTCTGGTAGAAGACTCATCAAAACGTGTTTTTTTTTAACGGCATCAAGAGTGGTAAGAAGACTCATTATAGATGTGTAAGACTCATTATAAATGTGTTTTTCTTAGCGGCATCAAGAGTTCACGCTCTGGTAGGAAAACTCATTATAAATGTGTTTTTCTTAGCGGCATCAAGAGTTCACGCTCTGGTAAGAAGACTCATTATAGATGTGTTTTTTCTCTGGTAAGAAGACATAAAGTTTTTTTTTAACGGCATCAAGAGTTCACGCTCTGGTAAGAAGACTCATTATAGATGTGTTTTCGCTCTGGTAAGAAGACTCATTATAAATGTGTTTTTTCTTAGCGGCATCAAGAGTTCACGCTCTGGTAGGAAAACTCATTATAAATGTGTTTTTCTTAGCGGCATCAAGAGTTCACGCTCTGGTAAGAAGACTCATTATAAATGTGTTTTTCTTAGCGGCATCAAGAGTTCACGCTCTGGTAAGAAGACTCATTATAGATGTGTTTTCGCTCTGGTAAGAAGACTCATTATAAATGTGTTTTTCTCTGGTAAGAAGACTCATTATAAAAACTCATTATTTCTTAGCGGCATCAAGAGTTCACGCTCTGGTAAGAAGACTCATTATAGATGTGTTTTCGCTCTGGTAAGAAGACTCATTATAAATGTGTTTTTTTTAGCGGCATCAAGAGTTCACGCTCTGGTAAGAAGACTCATTATAGATGTGTTTTCGCTCTGGTAAGAAGACTCATTATAAATGTGTTTTTCTTAGCGGCATCAAGAGTTCACGCTCTGGTAAGAAGACTCATTATAGATGTGTTTTCGCTCTGGTAAGAAGACTCATTATAAATGTGTTTTTCTAAGCGGCATCAAGAGTTCACGCTCTGGTAGGAAAACTCATTATAAGTGTGTTTTTCTTAGCGGCATCAAGAGTTCACGCTCTGGTAAGAAGACTCATTATAGATGTGTTTTCGCTCTGGTAAGAAGACTCATTATAAACGTGTTTTTTTTTAACGGCATCAAGAGTTCACGCTCTGGTAAGAAGACTCATTATAAATGTGTTTTCGCTCTGGTAAGAAGACTCATTATAAACGTGTTTTTTTTTAACGGCATCAAGAGTTCACGCTCTGGTAAGAAGACTCATTATAGATGTGTTTTCGCTCTGGTAAGAAGACTCATTATAAATGTGTTTTTCTTAGCGGCATCAAGAGTTCACGCTCTGGTAAGAAGACTCATTATAAATGTGTTTTTTTTAGCGGCATCAAGAGTTCACGCTCTGGTAAGAAGACTCATTATAGATGTGTTTTCGCTCTGGTAAGAAGACTCATTATAAATGTGTTTTTCTAAGCGGCATCAAGAGTTCACGCTCTGGTAGGAAAACTCATTATAAATGTGTTTTTCTTAGCGGCATCAAAGTTCACGCTCTGGTAAGAAGACTCATTATAGATGTGTTTTCGCTCTGGTAAGAAGACTCATTATAAACGTGTTTTTTTTTAGCGGCATCAAGAGTTCACGCTCTGGTAAGAAGACTCATTATAGATGTGTTTTCGCTCTGGTAAGAAGACTCATTATAAATGTGTTTTTTTTTAGCGGCATCAAGAGTTCACGCTCTGGTAAGAAGACTCATTATAGATGTGTTTTTTTTAGCGGCATCAAGAGTTCACGCTCTGGTAAGAAGACTCATTATAGATGTGTTTTCGCTCTGGTAAGAAGACTCATTATAAATGTGTTTTCTAAGCGCTCAAGAGTTCACGCTCTGGTAAGAAAAACTCATTATAAATGTGTTTTTTCTTAGCGGCATCAAGAGTTCACGCTCTGGTAAGAAGACTCATTATAATGTGTTTTTCTCTGGTAGCGGCATCAAGAGTTCACGCTCTGGTAAGCTCTGGTAAGAAGACTCATTATAGATGTGTTTTCGCTCTGGTAAGAAGACTCATTATAAATGTGTTTTTCTTAGCGGCATCAAGAGTTCACGCTCTGGTAAGAAGACTCATTATAATGTGTTTTTCTTAGCGGCATCAAGAGTTCACGCTCTGGTAAGAAGAAGACTCATTATAAATGTGTTTTTCTTAGCGGCATCAAGAGTTCACGCTCTGGTAAGAAGACTCATTATAGATGTGTTTTTCTTAGCGGCATCAAGAAGCTCTGGTAGGAAAACTCATTATAAATGTGTTTTTCTTAGCGGCATCAAGAGTTCACGCTCTGGTAGGAAAACTCATTATAAATGTGTTTTTCTTAGCGGCATCAAGAGTTCACGCTCTGGTAGAAGACTCATTATAAATGTGTTTCGCTCTTAGCGGCATCAAGAGTTCACGCTCTTATAAATGTGTTTTTTTCTTAGCGGCATCAAGAGTTCAGTTCACGCTCTGGTAAGTAAGAAGACTCATTATAGATGTGTTTTTCTTAGCGCTCTGGTAACGAAGAAAACTCATTATAAATGTGTTTTTCTAAGCGGCATCAAGAGTTCACGCTCTGGTAGGAAAACTCATTATAAATGTGTTTTTCTTAGCGGCATCAAGAGTTCACGCTCTGGTAAGAAGACTCATTATAAATGTGTTTTTCTTAGCGGCATCAAGAATTCACGCTCTGGTAAGAAGACTCATTATAAATGTGTTTTCGCTCTGGTAAGAAGACTCATTATAAATGTGTTTTTTTAACGGCATCAAGAGTTCACGCTCTGGTAGGAAAACTCATTATAGATGTGTTTTCGCTCTGGTAAGAAGACTCATTATAAATGTGTTTTTCTTAGCGGCATCAAGAGTTCACGCTCTGGTAAGAAGACTCATTATAAATGTGTGTTTCGCTCTGGTAAGCTCTGGTAAGAAGACTCATTATAAATGTGTGTTTTTTTTAGCGGCATCAAGAGTTCACGCTCTGGTAAGAAGACTCATTATAAATGTGTTTTTCTTAGCGGCATCAAGAGTTCACGCTCTGGTAAGAAGACTCATTATAGATGTGTTTTCGCTCTGGTAAGAAGACTCATTATAAACGTGTTTTTTTTTAACGGCATCAAGAGTTCACGCTCTGGTAGGAAAACTCATTATAAATGTGTTTTTCTTAGCGGCATCAAGAGTTCATGCTCTGGTAGGAAAACTCATTATAAATGTGTTTTTCTTAGCGGCAAGAAGAGTTCACGCTCTGGTAAGAAGACTCGGCATCAAGAGTTCACGCTCTGGTAAGAAGACTCATTATAAATGTGTTTTCGCGGCATCAAGAGTTCACGCTCTGGTAAGAAGACTCATTATAAATGTGTTTTTCTTAGCGGCATCAAGAGTTCACGCTCTGGTAAGATTATAAATGTGTTTTTCAAGAGTTCTTAGCGGCATAAGATGTTTTTCGCTCTGGTAAGAAGACTCATTATAAATGTGTTTTTCTAAGCGGCATCAAGAGTTCACGCTCTGGTAGGAAACTCATTATAAATGTGTTTTTTCTAGCGGCATCAAGAGTTCACGCTCTGGTAAGAAGACTCATTATAGATGTGTTTTCGCTCTGGTAAGAAGAGACACGCTCTGGTATAAAATAAATGTGTTTTTCTTAGCGGCATCAAGAGTTCACGCTCTGGTAAGAAGACTCATTATAGATGTGTGTTTTTAGCGGCATCAAGAATTCACGCTCTGGTAAGAAGACTCATTATAAATGTGTTTTTCTTAGCGGCATCAAGAGTGCTCTGGTAAGAAACTCATTATAAATGTGTTTTTCTTAGCGGCATCAAGAGTTTCACGCTCTGGTAAGAAGACTCATTATAGATGTGTTTTCGCTCTGGTAAGCTCTGGTAAGAAGACTCATTATAAATGTGTTTCTTAGCGGCATCAAGAGTTCATCTCTGGTAAGAAGTTCATTATATAGCTCTGGCTCTGGTAAGAAGACTCATTATAAATGTGTTTTTCTTAGCGGCATCAAGAGTTCACGCTCTGGTAGGAAAACTCATTATAAATGTGTTTTTCTTAGCGGCATCAAGAGTTCACGCTCTGGTAAGAAGACTCATTATAAATGTGTTTTTCTTAGCGGCATCAAGAGTTCACGCTCTGGTAAGAAGACTCATTATAAATGTGTTTTTCTTAGCGGCATCAAGAGTTCACGCTCTGGTAGGAAGACTCATGTTTTTCTTAGCGTAAGAGTTCAAGAAGACTCATTATAAATGTGTTTTTCTTAGCGGCATCAAGAGTTCACGCTCTGGTAAGAAGACTCATTATAAATGTGTTTTTCTTAGCGGCATCAAGAGTTCATGCTCTGGTAAGAAGACTCATTATAATGTGTTTTTCTTCAAGAGTTCACGCTCTGGTAAGAAGACTCATTATAAATGTGTTTTTCTTAGCGGCATAAGAGTTCACGCTCTGGTAAGAAGACTCATTATAATGTGTTTTTCGCGGCATCAAGAGTGGTAAGAAGACTCATTATAAATGTGTTTTTCGGCATCAAGAGTTCACGCTCTGGTAAGAAAACTCATTATAAATGTGTTTTCAGCGGCTCTGAGTTCAGCTCTGGTAGGAAAACTCATTATAAATGTGTTTTTCTTAGCGGCATCAAGAGTTCATGCTCTGGTAAGAAGACTCATTATAAATGTGTTTTTCTTAGCGGCATCAAGAGTTCACGCTCTGGTAAGAAGACTCATTATAAATGTGTTTTTCTTAGCGGCATCAAGAGTTCACGCTCTGGTAAGAAGACTCATTATAAATGTGTTTTTTTTCTTAGGAGTTCACGCTCTGGTAGAAGACTCATTATAGACTCATTATAAATGTGTTTTTCTTAGCGGCATCAAGAGTTCACGCTCTGGTAAGAAGAAAACTCATTATAAATGTGTTTTTCTTAGCGGCATCAAGAGTTCACGCTCTGGTAGGAAAACTCATTATAAATGTGTTTTTCTTAGCGGCATCAAGAGTTCACGCTCTGGTAAGAAGACTCATTATAGATGTGTTTTCGCTCTGGTAAGAAGACTCATTATAAATGTGTTTTTCTTAGCGGATATCAAGAGTTCACGCTCTGGTAAGAAGACTCATTATAAATGTGTTTTTCTTAGCGGCATCAAGAGTTCACGCTCTGGTAAGAAGACTCATTATAAATGTGTTTTTCTTAGCGGCATCAAGAGTTCACGCTCTGGTAAGAAGACTCATTATAGATATGTTTTCGCTCTGGTAAGAAGACTCATTATAAATGTGTTTTTCTTAGCGGCATCAAGAGTTCACGCTCTGGTAAGAAGACTCATTATAGATATGTTTTCGCTCTGGTAAGAAGACTCATTATAAATGTGTTTTTCTTAGCGGCATCAAGAGTTCACGCTCTGGTAGAAGAAGACTCATTATAAATGTGTTTCGCTCTGAGTAAGGTAGGAACTCATTATAAATGTGTTTTTCTTAGCGGCATCAAGAGTTCACGCTCTGGTAAGAAGACTCATTAGATGTGTTTTCGCTCTGGTAAGAAGACTCATTATAAATGTGTTTTCTTAGCGGCATCAAGAGTTCACGCTCTGGTAGGAAGCGGCATCAAGAGTTCACTTAGCGGCATCTTCACGCTCTGGTAAGAAGACTGGTGTTTTTCTAAGCGGGCATCAAGAGTTCACTCTGGTAAGAAGACTCATATAGATGTGTTTTTTCTGGTAAGAAGATAGCGGGCATCAAGAGTTCACGCTCTGGTAAGAAGACTCATTATAAATGTGTTTTTCTTAGCGGCATCAAGCACGCTCTGGTAAGAAGACTCATCATAAATGTGTATAAATGCTCTGGTAGGAAAACTCATTATAAATGTGTTTTTCTTAGCGGCATCAAGAGTTCACGCTCTGGTAGGAAGTTCATTATAGATGTGTTTTTCTTAGCTCTGGTAAGAAGACTCATTATAAATGTGTTTTTCTTAGCGGCATCAAGAGTTCACGCTCTGGTAAGAAGACTCATTATAGATGTGTTTTCGCTCTGGTAAGAAGACTCATTATAAATGTGTTTCTTAGCGGCATCAAGCACGCTCTGGTAAGAAGACTCATTATAGATATGTTTTCGCTCTGGTAAGAAGATTCATTATAAATGTGTTTTTCTTAGCGGCATCAAGAGTTCACGCTCTGGTAGAAGACTCATTATAAATGTGTTTTTTCGGCATCAAGCACGCTCTGGTATCATCAAAGAAGTTTGTTTTCGCTCTGGTAAGAAAGACTCATTCATATAATGTGTTTTTCTAAGCGGCATCAAGAGTTCACGCTCTGGTAGGAAGACTCATTATAGATGCGTTTCGCTCTGGTAAGAAGACTCATAAAATGTGTTTTTCTTAGCGGATATCAAGAGTTCACGCTCTGGTAAGAAGACTCATTATAAATGTGTTTTTCTTAGCGGCATCAAGAGTTCACGCTCTGGTAGGAAAACTCATTATAAATGTGTTTTTCTTAGCGGCATCAAGAGTTCACGCTCTGGTAGGAAAACTCATTATAAATGTTTCTTAGCGCTCTGGTAGAAGACTCATTATAAATGTGTTTTTCTTAGCGGAGTTCACGCTCAAGAGTTCACGCTCTGGTAAGAAGACTCATTATAAATGTGTTTTTTCTTAGCGGCATCAAGAGTTCAAGCTCTGTCGTAGGAAAACTCTCTGGTAGGGCATCAAGACTCATTATAAATGTTTTTCTTAGCGGCATCAAGAGTTCACGCTCTGGTAGGAAAACTCATTATAAAGGAAAACTCATTATAAATGTGTTTTTCTAAGCGGCATCAAGAGTTCACGCTCTGGTAAGAAGACTCATTATAGATGCGTTTTCGCTCTGGTAAGAAGACTCATCATAAATGTGTTTTTCTTAGCGGATATCAAGAGTTCACCCTCTGGTAAGAAGACTCATTATAGATGTGCTTTGCTTAGCGGCATTAAGAGTTCACGCTCTGGTAAGAAGACTCATTATAGATGTGCTTGTGTCCTGTGCTCAAAATACTGACGTCAAGCAGACACTGTGACGGAAAAAAGCCCCTGGCCAACATCAGCACGACATATTGGATGAATATGCTGTTGTATTTTATTCAATCGTGGATATGGTCCTCATTTTTGTGATGCCGATATGTTTTTTGTTGCTTCCGGTAAAGATGAACGTCATAAGTAATGCATTAGCACATTCCTATCTTAAGTTGGAGTCTTGATTACAGCCCAGCTCATGACAGCTGTGTCGCTCCGTGCGATACCATGCGATGACTGTATTGGCTCTATTAGAAGCAACCCTGGAAAATGTTCAGGGAGATAAAGGTCAATGAGGTGAATTAGACCCTCATAGCAAGTTTTACAAATTTGCAAATGTTAGCCGTTTGATTCTCCTTTTCATATATTAGGGGGAAAATCTGAAATTTATTGATGATCTGATGTTTCGATCAAGTTATTTTAGCAACCATACATAAGCGAAATCAAGAATTAGAATTGCCAGAAATCGCTGAAAATTGGTTAACAATATAACATCCCTCTTCTAGTCACGTTGAACACTGACCCAAGTCGACGGACACATTCATACAACCCGATATTAACCAGTACGTTTATGTTGTTTGTCTGGGATAATCCAAAGCACGACGTTATGATGACCTATGGTGTAAGATGACTAAGTTTACATTCAGCGGCTAAAGCTTTGAACATGAACACAAGATGGATGTTTTTACACACTGATTGATACCAGAGTAAAGCAGTTATCTGTTAACCCGTTAGCCCCTATAGTTCATCGGCATTCCCGAGACAACTTACCACCATAAAGGATTTATACGCAGTATATACTTGTCTATAAATACAACATATTTGATGCATCCAACAGGTGTACTACAAGTTCCTACACGAGTTGCCAACAGAGACCAACGGAACATTGAGAGGCAATGTTTGGAGCCCAAGGCCTCACAATCAGTAGCTAACTTGTCTGCGGTTATTATTTCTAGCGCGACCCCCTGTCAGCGAATAGCGTTTGTTTCGTCGGCTTCAAGCACAGTTTGCCAGAGAACCTTCTGAACCAAACTTTAATTAACGATCATGTCGAGTTTGGTTAGAACTTGCGCTACATTCATGTATAGCCTCTCCATTTGTATGACCTCTTTAATAACCGTTGTATTTGTACGCCTTGCGGCAGTGATTATTGCTCCATGATATTCAGGTCTAAAAGTTAGGTAGATGATCTCCCATTTACGGGCGCACATGGAGGTATAGAAGCGTTGATTGGACGTGTGTGGAGCTCAGTGTGTGAACGTAGCTTTGATATAACCGTAGAGACGACTGTTGTAAAACTAAACTGTGTTCCGTGATCTAACAAAATACGCTACAGCCTACATCCGGGTAGCCACGTCGAATCACTCCCAATCATGGCGATGCTCATTAAAACTCAAAATTGCACGCAATTAGCATCCAAACTTTATTTACGAGTCTCTTGGTAAATGATTATCTGGACGCTTTCCAGGCATGCAGGTAACTTTATGATTTTAGAAGATATCGAAGAAAATCTGGGACACGCTTCTGACCCTTAAACAAGGTTTATTACCGAGTATGCTTCTGGGTACAGCCTGAAAAACACAAATCCGGGTGCTATCACCAACGATAGATACTCATCAGCTCAATGAGCGTTGATTTGAGTGATGGTGTGGGGATCTATCGCGTCTCAGGCGATGAGAGATCTACATACCTTTATGTCTCTATACCAACGCATCAACGTAATGAAAACATATCATCGGGGTATTCATGTCGATCCAATCAGCACGAGGAATCACCAGGTAGCATTATCAGTGTTGGTACTGTGTAGACACCTGGACGTGGATAACCCCGGCCAGAAGCAATGTGATCCCACAGCGTAGTAATACCATGTTATACAAGCTATACCATGTATAAATAGCGAGTTAGAGAAGCTTGTGACTGGTTCAATTAGTGCGTGTGGGTGAGTGAGTGAGTGAGTGAGTGAGTGAGTGAGTGAGTGAGTGAGTGAGTGAGTGAGTGAGTGAGTGAGTGAGTGAGTGAGTGAGTGATTGAGTGAGTGAGTGAGTGAGTGAGTGAGTGAGTGAGTGAGTGAGTGAGTGAGTGAGTGAGTGAGTGAATTGGTGAGTGAGAGAGTGAATTGGTGAGTGAGAGAGTGAGAGAGAGTGAATGAGTGAGAGAGAGTTAATTGGTGAGTGAGAGAGTGAGTTAATTGGTGAGTGTGAGAGAGTGAGTGAGAGAGTGAGTGAGAGAGTGAGTTAATTGGTGAGTGTGAGAGAGTGAGTGAGAGAGAGTTAATTGGTGAGTGTGAGTGAGTGAGCGAGTGAGTGAGAGAGCGTGATGGTGACGGAGACCCGACTATGACGAGGTTATTTGTAACCTCTACAAATGAGAAAGCACATGAAAATCAGCTCAAACGTTTAATCTCCTCACTTTCAGTAGACACACGCGAAAACGAGACATTCTGCTACGTATCACTAAACATTCAGTATATACCAAACATAACGGCAATGGGTTTTGTACAACTGTAAATAATGACTAAAATCGCGTTGGATATGTGTCAAATAGTTTTCATGCTAATGATAGCCGAAGTTTAATTGGAATATAGGTTTTATGGAACATACTATCATGTTGTGGCTTAACTTTTTCGGAGTCTGCGTTTCATCCTCCTGTCTTTTTCCCTTTTCCTCTGCTTCTTTAAACGTTTTATTACTTTCCTCGACGCTCTGTTTGCTTCTGTTATATGCGGCGTCTGTGTCACTTCAGAGACGGTAGTGGTTCGGGGCAGTGGATCAAATGTGGTGATTACCCTCCGAGCAAGACGTGCTTGTCTTTCCTCTTGCCTTTGCGCGCGTTTCTTCTGCTGCTTACGAAGTTTCCTCCGTTCTTCCCTGGCAAGCCGTCGGTCTTGAGAAACGATGGCCACACTTTGACCTTCCACTGCCGCGTTGACACGTGGGTTGGGGGAGGAGGACAAACTGCTCCCACCTTCAAACTCACTCTCGCTGTTTCTAATTCTACAGCTTCCTTTGTGTGCTATCTTTTCTTTCAGCCCTGTCGAACACTCGTGGATCTTTACAAAGCATCTCGACTTGAAGGTTACACCTTTTTCGCTACACAATGGTCTGCTGCGCAATTCGCGGCGGCACCAATACGCAGTCAGACAGCGGCACATGGGCAGACCTTGTATGTTGATGATGCATTCTTCACTACGGGAGCAAGTCACCTCAGCGCACGCCGACGAGTTACCTACACACAGAGGAAATCCACGCTGATTATCAATAGCCTCAAGACGTCAATTTGTCATCATAAACTGTCAACAAATAAAAAAAAAAACATTATTTCTATAATTTGTATTTGCTAGAGCAACACAAACAAGTAACACGGTCGTGACCCGAGAAAACACTTAATGACCCCTGAGAAAGCAGCGTAAATACACAGCAGATGAATAGCGCCCGGCTGATAATGATGATAAGGGAGCATCCATCCTCCATTGTGGAAATTTTAGAAGCAATTGTTTTCACAGCATAGCAAGGATCTAACACAAACTTAGAAAATTTGAGCCCACAAAACTACCTAACTGTCCCTAGTTCAACTTTCAAACTGCAGATGTTCGCATTGTCGTTGTAGATACTTACAACGATGCGTCGGGAGATATTGTCGCTATCGTGTGTCAGCATACAAATGTGTCAACCAATTCTCAGATAGCAAAGGAAAACCAAGTACATTAATACGCAACCTCGCAATGTCTCCACAAACATGAGAGATGCCTCATTTACATAAGCTGTGCATATTTAAAGTGCCCTCCTATAAAAAAAGTGGTCTTGACCCCGGTGCTCCTTGGGGTCAAGGCCGTGCCGTTGCTAAGGGCGTGTTCTTCTAATTGATCTACCAGCCAATCACCAGCCAATACTACCGTAACTCAGTGAAAACAAAGATAGTCGCCCTTACCAAATGGCTAATACTTGGTATTTGGTACGAAGAAAACATGAAATTAAAAATCGTTGTATACTGGCCCGTTTGGACCAACTGGCCCGTTTGGACCATTTTCTTTGCAGGATTCATAATTGCAACTAGAATTCACCGAAATTATCTTAACGTTCCTATAGAGCAATTGTAATACAGATATATATATATAGCGATATTCATATTTAGCATCAAACATTGATAGTGACTTACTAGGTCGAGGTGGTATGCGAATGAATAAACCCTCCTCTCTATCACAAACAGGGCAACAGTTGCACTCGTCCTTCACGATCTGTCCATCACATAGCTCTGGGGAGATCATGGAACACCTCCTCACGTCACACGGGGGGCAGACGTTCATGGCCCCGGCGTAGCCACGGGACGTCCGGCCAGGTCGCCCCGAGCCCCGGCGTGGAGCGGGACTTGTGTCATTGCCCGGCAAGCCTCGGCAAGAAATCAATTGCAGGTACGGAGCGACAACGATCAGGATCCGCCACCAACGTTTACAACTTGTTATCTGCATGGCCCTCGATTTAAAAGCCTGCTCGTGTGGCGGTGGTTATTAAATGCTGGTGAAAGATGCTCACAGAATCTCGGGAAGATGCTCCTTGTCTCGCCAATATTGCGCAGAACAGGACAAGGTGCGGCGGAGGCTGAGGCGTCTTCAATATTGTTAAGATGATGATAACACCATGAATGAGGGCCGGCAGATGGCAGCAGTGGTGTAGTTAATGAGGTCCACTTTGGTTCCCGTGCCGGTGTAGATACCCCGCGCGTGTCCCCGCCCAAGTGGCACGTCTTCCCAACTTCGCTGTCACGCTCCCTTCATATAATCTTCATCTGACACGTCATGTAAGTGGGCTGGTGACTTTGAGTAGACGACTTGCTCTGACGCCAGCGTCACTGTTAAGCCCTGTTGGTGGCGAGTGACTCAGGATCCCTGGTCGACTATGATGCATCATTGAGAGAGAGCATCTCTTCTCAAACAGACCGGTGAAGTTTTCATCCGACTTTGGCAGCCGCCTGCTTAATGCATTTCTTCTCCATGAAGATGATTTCAATGGAAGGCCCTTGTGACTAGTTCAAAATGCATCTTATACTCGGCTAAAACTTCCCCGAGACGATTTGGCGTACTCAATTTTTGCATCGACATGATCTGTACGGTTATACATCGCTCATAAAAACCGTTGACAGTTGCAGCCTCCTCGTGATACAGATACTGACGCTACTCCCGCGTGGGCTCATACTAAACACTGCTGGATTCACGCCCTACTCGTCTATACTAAATTTAATTATATATTAAGATTTATGCGTACGTCTTGGCCATTTTCTCGCTGTAGATCCTTCATCGCGTTAAATTTCCACCAGCTGCGGTCTCCCCCAACACATGCGCCACACCGCTAATTGGGACCATGCCATCAGTTTGTCGGCTAAATGTTGCAGCGGCTAATTAAGAAACGTGGACACGGGTGGTTGCTACGCACATCAGTGTTAGCTAAGCCTTATCACAAATCGGCTGGAGTCGCTCTTTTACCACCGATCTCCTCAATGCATACATCCACCTTCTTCCGAACCCTTTGTGCAAACTATGACTCGACCCCATTTTCGCTGATACTCTATGCGCTTCTAGGAAAATATTTTGCTGAGGCGGGGGAGGGGAGAGCCCGCCTTGCGCCACCCTCCATGGAGTGCTCGGAAGGTTAGAGATGTTATCCGTAGTTGTGGAAAGGAGGTGGGTGGGGGGGGGGGGTTGTTGTTGGGGGGCTACAAGGTTAGGGAAAGGATGTTTGAGTTTTGGCCGCCACATGTTTTGAGTGCCCGCATCCACACTTCTTTTCCTTTCCCCACTTGCCCGGTCCTCCCACCCCCTACCCCCACGGCCGATCCCGCGGTCGGGCCTATTCGGCCCAGCTCTTTATCTCCAGGTTCAGTTCATCCGAGGAGGGGTGATTTTTGCGGCCGACTCTCCACCCGTGCGTCAGCTCGTGACGTATGAGCGTGCGATTTCTGTGCGTGTCTCAGTAGTAGTACATCTGCAGATGGCAAAAGTATCTCTCGCCATTGTACTAACGGCTTAACTGGTTGACTCACGTCTGCTAACCGGACTGCATTCTATACCAATTTCACTTCTGTTTCTTCAAGCTTTTGTTACCATCCTGCAGGTAAGTTTCTTCACTCTCATCTGCTAGTGAATGCGTGCGATGAATACAAGTTAGAGGAGTATTTCTTGGAATGGCAGCTTTGACCGGGCGATGTGAGTTCCGTCTTCGCTGTCTCTCGTGTAAGTTGATGAGCGACTTGGGAAACAAAGAAACCCACTTGCGTCAGTAGCCGCAGACTGTCGTGGGTTGGTGTCTGCCAGTTTTTTACTTGTTTGTAAAGGCTTTATGTCTATGAAAGAAGCAGAATTAATTATTTAGTAGTAACTAAACGACAAAGGGAATTTCAATGGCATGCTCGAGCCGTGTGTTGTGATTTATACGCGATTGTATGAGGTTAAGTATATGCATAAAGATGTCGTCGTGTTCGATAGGAAAGATCAACAAAATGAAAGGGATAATATGAAGGGAGCAATCGTTTCCTGATGAGGTTCAGCAAAACCTTAGCATGCTTATTTTCCGAGTGGGTCATTGATGAAGGCAACCTCGTGCGCTAATCACAACAAGACCCCAGCGCACTTGTTGTCAGGGAAAACAAAAGATACAGGGAGGCCGGTGAAGGGATTATACCCGGGAGCTTAGATCTTCCCCTGGGTTTTGCGTAATACTCCGAGCAAGAAACTTACACTCTCTATGGAAGTACGGGTGTACAGTGTTGTGAATTGGGAATGTAGGAGTGCGGGTTGATTGGCAAGTGAAGAGAGATTGTGTTTGGTTGAATGGGTATTTCACCATCCCTATAGATTGTGTCAATAAAGTGTGATGATTGATTGGCTGGCTGTCTGCGAGGGGTAGAGGCTATTGAAGGAGTGGTGCTTGTAAGAAGGAGTACGGGAAGAAATGGGCAAAAACCATGATGCGCTAGACATGGATCATTGATTGCTAGGGCTGTGTTGATACTTCTTGTAGAAGTGGCCCATCAATGGGAAACGTTTTACCGATTCTTCTTAAAAACAAGCCAAAGTGAAGTGAAGGGTAGGGTAGGGCATTTTATGGTGGTTGTAGCCCAGCTATTATGTGTGTGCCACATGCAACTGCATTGATTTTCTTAACTTCGAAATATCTCAAATTGCAATTCAATTTAGTTGAAGAGACGCCAAAAGATCTGCGAGAGTAGCGTTTACTATTTGAAACATGTACTTTGTTGTAACCTCCGCCGTAAACCGGTAAATGGGATAGAACGTTATGACGCAATTGACAAACGACAACAAATTACGTTATGATTTTAACGGACCGTGATAAAAGTCAAGTCGAGTTACGATTTTGTTCCAAGATTTTGATCCAGCCAGGTCCCTGTACATTCAAAATCTTGGGCCCCCTAGCTTAAGTTAAGGGCCATTTCGTCGATAACATTTATGGAAGTATACTCCAGAAATCTGACCGTGACCGTAAATTCGTAATTTTTTTTATCCGGATGGACATTCAGTTGTCGAAAAAATTGCATTCAAACATATGCTTTTAAGTTAACATTGCATTTTTGCTAGATATGTGGATCCGTTGACTTCATGGCGGGCCCATCAGTCATAAAATCCACAGGCCTCAGTGGTTTCCTACGTCGCGCAATAACAATTAACATCTTCGGCAAAAACAAAGGCAATGTGGGTAGCGAGCCAGTTGGCAGGTAGGTGGTGGTTATTTCGGGATAGAGCCATGTTGGCTGCAATAGCTATGTACAGCTTGGTCGGTTGGATCATTTCGATCCTTTATCATCTGAGATGTAGGGATTCTTCGTTTTTATTGTCCAATAAGAACCCTCTATATATTTGAATGTCTTGGCCAATCATTTCCGTGGTTAAATCGACAATTATTTGCGCGCAAGTTCTGTACTGTTCGGAAGTTTCCGTACGAAATCTGTAAGAATTTGGCCAAAAGAAATAAGTGACCACTCCTGCTGTCGGGTAGATACATGGGTTCTATGTCGCTAACAAGCACCCATGTCGATACATAAATTTAGTTGATTTCACAGATATATAATTTTAAAACCTCCTGACATGAGCGTGTTTAAACGTGCGGGGTGAGGAAATAGGTCAGGTATGAGCGTCTAGCGTAAGCGAATAACGCAGTTGGTTCAGTTTATGGCGGCTCGTGCTCAGCTCAATTTATGACACCGCCCAGTGACGCGTCATTCACTGGCACGTGGTGTTTAATGTGGTTGTCGAAATGTCAAACGAGTGCCAGCGATTGCTCAATAAATTCTGCGTCACTTCACACTTAAATCTCAATCCCCACTCTATATAGCACTTCATCCAACCGAAGAATTATATCAGTGTTATGGGCTTACCCAAACACCAATATAATACATACACACAATCAACCCTACCCAGGGATAAAAATCACGATCGTGGATGAAAGTGAGTTAGTCTATCAAATAGCTTTAAGGTGGTCTTCGACACGGAGGAAACCGCGTGGAGGTAAGTGAAGACCAGCGTGTACCCGGCAGCGCGCTTTGCTAAGTGTCTCGTCCAATGTAGATCGCAACCTCAACACGAAAAAAAGTACTTTTTTTTTAAAGAGGATTGGCTCAGCAAAAAAAACCGCTTCCGCCAGGTAGTTATGCTGAGCGGAGTTTGACGTCATTGCATTGTATCTGCCGCTCATCAGCCAACAGTAGGGATAACTTACCAAATATATTGTAAGCATCGTATATTTTATGAAAAATGGCAGACAGACGAAACCCGATATAGAAGAATAAACTGGAGACATATTCAGGTGCCGCACGCGGTTGGTCGTTTTATGAGCATGTTCAAACCGGTTACCATTGTAATACGACGCCAACTCCACACAGCTTTTTATCGCCAATCGCGTGATGATTGAGCACTTCAGTAAGGAATAAAAAGAAATAAAGCCCTACTACCTATGCACACATAGTCTCATTATTTAAGCCCCAAAATGTGTCCTATTGAAAACGACCCCATGCGCTTGGGAAAACAACCACAGTCACATTTTAGTTCCTACAAATACGAAAAGATTTACATTGGCTTTTAGTTTTAGGTATAATGAGTGACATGAAGGTTGAGTTGTTTCGAGCGAACGCGCACCGTGTGAAATGCTCATCTTCCGCATGTCAAGTCAAACAAATTGCTTTCGAAACCCATAGGAGGCGCCATAGGTACCTGCTTGCACGAAGAAAACCCAGAGCTACCCAGCTCATATGCCGATTAGTTAGCGCTAAAAGTCCGATTTTTATCGGGTGCGAAGTTTTGCTTTATGGTACTCATGGCAGCAATGATGCGGGTCTTCATATTGTAAATGCCTCTTCCGCCCTACCACCCATAATCAAGCCACTTATTCCTCGGTCCTCTTACTTTCTCCCTGTCTGCTACGTTTTTTAACTGTTTGTGTCTGGCAAAGTGTTATGAGCTTGCCCGTGAATATCCCTCTGGTGATATATTTTTTTATTAATCTGCATGTATTTTGTTAATTAACCCTTTGAATAAACTCGCTCTTTTCTCGCTTGCTGGTCACGTGGCACCAGATTGTTTTCAATACAATAACCCCGCTCTTAGTTAACAAAGACTCTCCTTCCTGACACAGTTTCTTGGCTAAACTTATTTGGTGAATTCATTACAAGATATTGTCCCTTTTAGAGCGCGCTATTGTGTATAATTAGGTGCATCACTAAACCCGTGGTAACATCAAGGCGATATTCTTTAGATATCCAGCTTTGATCAGTCTCACAGTTGTCGGCGTTATGACCACACTAAGGCGACTAATTCTTAATCCCCCATCACTTCGAGACGATATCTCCCTGCAGAAAACCGACAGCCAATACAAAGAGGTTTAACTCTCATCTCGTCCACACTTCCCGTCCCTCCGTTTATTCTCGTCCACCCGTTTAAATTAATGTTTTGAGTGATTACTATGTTTTCACCAGTGTTCCATATGGACCGGCATGAAACGTGGAACTTTTTGATCATTGTTTGTCTCTGGACATCGAACCCTATTCAATGGTATACTTCATAAGCTCTTTTTTTTAGGGGGGGGGACAAAAAACTTAATTGCATAAGCACTTTTAGCACTTTTCCCTCAACTATTCCATTGCCTTTTGTTTTTACCTCAAGACTTTCCCAAACCTATTGCTGAGAAACCCTAACGTATTCAGCTTAAATTTTGATGAATGACCACAGAGCCGATTACTCCGGATTCTTGGCCGGTTCTTATTCGGCCTGGTACTATTTGTATATCAATACCTACGGAATTCGCAGAAGGCATGGCCGGGTATCGGTATTTAACGTTATGTGTAACCTTGCAGCAAGTAACGGTAGTTTTCGTTGTGAATATAAATGTCCAAACCATTCGAGATTCCTGGCCCAACCTAACTTATGGTGAGTTCCTCATCGCTGTTTGGCCTTCACCCGCCAATCGCAGAGAGGGGAGGGAAAGAGTGCCGCGAAGCTGCTGCTGTAACACCCTAAGCTAGACTCAATACCCCGTGTAAATCAGCATTTATTTACTCAACTGTTTAACCCTCAAGGTGCCTGTGTAGGCTCGATACCTCCACGAGAGAGGCAAGCATGCATCAGCTGCTTATGTATCCTGGTGCCTCGCTGCTATTCGATCCGGCATCATCGTTCATCCGATCGCTTTCATGTATCTGCAAGCGAGCGCGCGTCGCATCGCTTCATTTGTAACCAGTGCACACTGCAAGTCGGAGGTATGGGAATCATTTTTTCCCCTTTTGTCTGGTTTTGCCAAAGTTAACTTACTGTTTGTCTTTTGGTGGGCTCTGGAAGCACTAGGGAGAATTTAGCCCACACCTGGATAATGTGTTCTATAAATATGTTGTTAGGAGCTAATGGACCGAGGTTTCAATTTTTACATCCGTGCTACTGGAGAAGCCATCGTTACCTTTTTGTGATCCAACAGTTCTATGTATGACATAGTTGACTTCCACTCTCACCTGACTACATGATTAGAAGTTTCAGGTTGCAGTGAGTTGTTACTGATAACATAACAACATGACACTTGATTGGCATGGGTCTGAATGTAAATACTTCATACTAAAATCTAGACAATGTGCCATAGTTTATAATCTGTAACTATTTATGCGATAATAACGATGTATGTTTCAGAAATGCTAATTAACCAAGTTTATGATCAGAGCTGTCAATCATAGCAGACTATTGACCGGATATAACTTGACAAATTTATTCTGAAGTAAGTGATAAATATTTGTGCAGGCGCTTGACTCCGGAATCCGCACGCCTGTCCCTGGTTGGGGATGTAGCGAATCTATCTGTTTATTGTGGCACATCTGCTTCGAGTACCTCAGTTGATTACTTACGTACCAAGCGAGCCAATCAGCGCCTGGTCTCGGGAAGGGGAGCATATCCAAAGCGAGATAAAAAATAAAGAGAAATCGATCTCGAGTTGCTAAAGGTACCATTATAAACCCAGAATACTATCGCCCCAGCCCCCTAGACTCGTTAAAGAATTTTCGCAAGATGAATCGCGGTAAAGGACCGACTCCTTGAGAACGCGTTGAACATTTAAAGGTGACACATAGCAATTCTCATACGACCCGCCATTTTCTTCACATTGACGCAACTGCTATAATCCATCAGTATTTATTTAAATCAAATAATTATTATTGTCTTAATTATTAAATTCTTCAGTTTTGAATCGTGGACAAGCAATCTGTCGTAGCAGGTGTGTCTGCGAGGAAGAAATCGATCTCGCTTATGGCCCAACGACAGAAGCAGATATTCAATGCGGTTCGTATTGACTGTGGTGTGATACTGGTTTAGTACATATTTTATTGAGGGATATCAGGAAATCGATTCATAACATTATTTATTTAGGTTAACATTACGAGCGAGTCAGGTTAGTACATAAAACAACACATGGACATGCTCAAGTGACCTCTATCCCGTGAACGCTGTACACCGTGGTCCACAGTCATGAGGGGGGAGGTCTTGGGGAGAGTGCCCGCCAGAGGTCGCGCATGCCCTCTCTTCCCGCTCATTTCCGGGACACGCCCCCGTGTCACCAATGGCTTGTTCGGGAATAACTCTTAGGAAGGCGTTTTGTTACATTTCTTCTTGTCTTTATATAAGCGCCATGTAAGGTTGTCTGGATCGAAATATAAAATAATTGTGATTGGGCTTTTCGGATTATTTGTACGACCGGCACAGACTTGGACTTGTGACAACCAACACATTATCATTTCCGAAATATAATAATGCATGATCGGCTTTATTTCCGTCCCAATCTAAATTGAATGATAAATGAGCCGTGAGCCGGCAGACCATCGAATGTGGTTACGCGAGCACGTCGGCCAGTCAATCACGAGGTCGTTCTAATCTGGCAGCGGCAAACTGTTATGACGCAGTTCTCGCCTCGCGTCATATATTAAGGTCACCAATAGCGTGTCTTTTGTTCGGTCTGGTGTAAACGCTCATGTCAGCATTGCCCGGCAATGGGCTTTCTATAATGCGGTTGTAATTTGCAGACTTTTTCGCGTGGCGAACTCGTGAACTTCGTTAAATGGTCGTCTTTAAGGCGACCTTTTGAATGCATGAACAATATAACAAAGATGTCAATTGATGAGACGCCCGTGTTTATTACGTCTCGGTCCGTATGTTTGGATCGCTGGCGGCTTTCACCTCATTTTAGTCATTTATACGCACATAAATCGATTGCAATTACTACCAAAACCACTTGACTCCCACAAATACCAGTTGTGTAGCTTTTTGGTGCCTACCGCAATTTACAGGCACTCATGTCTTGCCCTCACCATATAGATGTATATAGATTTGATTTGTTGGTGGTTACAGGCGAGTGGCTTTTCAGACTCACATGTCTGTGGTTAGCCGTGCAAGACGTCTTGGCATATATTCACCGTCGTGCGCGGCTAGTCTGCGGTTAAATGCGTGATCTGGTGATGATATCAGCTCATAAGGTTATTTTCTTTAATCAGAGTTAGACCCAGATTCACGCATCTATACAGCTATTCACACATACACTAATCCACTCACCCATGCCCCAGATCATTTATCAATAGATACAATAACCTACTCATACACTCAATTATTCTTCACTAATAAGGCTTCGGGCACTCTGGATGCGATGTTGTTTTGTTGTACACTTAAGTAACTTCACACTACATACTACATGGTATTTGTGTGTATTTATTGGTGTGTGGCATGCCTTCAGGCCATCTACGCAATGAATCCTTACGAGAATTATAAAGCGAGTCCCATGGCAGGGCTCAGATAGCGCAATCTAGCTGTTTCCCTAGATGCGAACGTAAGGTTTGCTGGCTGTACTTAATGATTACCATCGGCCAGACTCGATTTTCAGACAGAATTTGATAATTCCCTTCACAGTATGCTCTTCTGCCAGCTACCGTACATTGATGTTCAATCTCAGCAAAAGAACAGCTTACATTGCACTATAAATGTATTATATACCAGGGGGGTGTGTATGTGTGTGTGTGGGGGGGTGGGGGGGGGGGAGGGGTGGGAGTGGTTATGTTTAAGTACCGTTGCGATCTTTCTTTCTCGGGCTCTACAACGTTACACAGAGCAATATGTATAGTCAACACTGGTGAGGAAAATACAGGAACCGATGCCTACAACTGGACTCGTAGGTTGTTTGCCTCAAGCGTACTGTGGTTAAAGAAAGGACTCTAGTATAGGGCTTACGTGTACCACGTGATCTGACGCTGGTCAGCAAGTATTGGTACTAAATATTGTATCCAAACAACGTCGCCCCCCCCTCCCCAACACACACACACACACACACACACACACACACACACACACACACACACACACACACACACACACACACACACACACACACACACACACACACACACACACACACACACACACACACACACACACCTGCTTTTTCCTTTCTCCTCTTCACCATGACCATTTCACTCTCTGGTATTTTGACCCAACATCATAGACCTGTGACTTTCACCAAAGGGACTAAGAGCTTTGTCACGTTAAGCGGACTGATCTACAGCCCCGCTGTGTCTATTCCGTCTTCGATGAGAATCAAATATACTTAAGCTGTACCCCGCGTAGATCATTAGCCCCTAGGAAGGTAACATTGGCACAAGCACAGAGTAGATTTATAACATTACCTGTTAAAGCAAGCCAAGCGTATTAAAGGATAACTGCCACAAATTCCTTTAAAACCGCAATCCCTGTGTACTTTTAATTTTTACCTTTCCTCATAAAGAAGTTATTACGTATCAGAGGCAGATTAACCGTGAGTGTAGGGGAGGGAGAGGGGGAGGTGGATGCAGTGTGTCCTGCGTTCCGCGGAAGCCGACTGGGAGCCGCCGGGAGGGGTCCCTTCACCTGGTCCGCGACCAATTCTTCCAATCAGCTTTAACATTAAACCTGCCAAGCTAATTTTGTTAACCCGCCCGTACTTGTCCGGCCAAATTGTTATAAGAGATTCTCAGCCAATGAGCGTTGTTTGTTCACTTGTCTACATAGACTCCTTCTCACCTTAGCCCCCACCGATCATTGATTGATAATACCTCACAGTGTGCGACGAGAGCTGAGTTTAGCTTGGTGCCATCAAATAGATTGCTTTGGGCTGTCAGAACGTTCACACCTTGTTCGAGTCTAATGTCAACGCTCTTGAGACTAACAGCAAGTATTTCGGTAGCTGTGGGAGGCGCGGGATCCGATACTGTGTGATAAACAGCGAGCTGCGTTCAATCTCTTGACACGCGTGAAAATCATCGGACGCTGTGTTGCCACGCGACGTTTTCCGCTCGACTCCTACCTATTTAAAGGCAGTTGCTGTTGTTCGTGGTCATTAAACAGTTGTTGATGAAGTGTGCTTGACTGTGTTCAGATCGACACCTGAATAAGCGACCCTCAAAGAACTCAGGAGACTCTCGGCTTATCTGTAGCCAAGTTAGCATACCCCATTGAAAGGAAAGGAACTTCACCCACGTCATAATGTCGAGCGTACATCAAAAGGACACAACCTTCACCAAAATTTTCGTCGGTGGTTTACCGTACCACACAACAGACGAGTCGCTCCGGGAATTCTTCCAGCAGTTCGGCGATATCGAAGAGGCTGTTGTGATCACAGACCGTCAGACAGGGAAGAGTCGAGGCTATGGGTTCGTCACGATGGTGGATCGCGCTGCAGCCGAACGTGCGTGTAAAGACCCCAACCCCATCATCGATGGAAGAAAGGCCAACGTGAATTTAGCGTATTTAGGTGCCAAACCGCGAGTGCAGGCCACCACCTTGCCGTTCGCCATCAAGGCAGCGTCTTTGCCTGCTGGTTACATGACAGGTCAGGTACACGGGTTGCCTCAGTACATCTACCCGGCATCCGCCTACATGACTGCCCAAGGAGCTGGCATGGCCATGCCTATCTCCCCGCAGTCCCCCCTGTCCCCGAGCACAGCCGGACTCTCGCTGGACTACACGACCGCAGGCTACCCCGCCACAGCCCAGTTACCCGCCGGCTACGAGGCCGCTTATCCCTACTCCACGACCGCTAGCTACGTCACACCCGCCGCATATTCCGCTTACGCAGCCGCAACCGGGCTGCCTTTAACCGCAGGCGTAGGACCTTTCACGACGCACCAAGCTGCCCAGCAATTGCAGGAGCGTTTACAATGAGACGAGGCCCCCACTGCTCCTAGCCCCGGACACAGCAATGCCAGGTACAAACCTTATTAATTATCATCAAGGTTCGCCCCAAGTCACTGGAACCGTCCGGGTTCAATGCTTAAGAACCCAGACCCCACACTCATATTGAAATTGGAGTGGGACAGACTTATATGTTATATACCATGTACAACTAACAAGAAACGGGCGCTGCACCCTGGGGACGAGGAAGAAGAAGAAAAGAAAGTGTTCAAGCAACAGACGACTTGGCCCAGCTGATCAATGTTGCCTCGTGGAATCTCTTTAGATTGACTCTCTTACATGCATTTAAGCAGAATTTTTGCCACCACCGACAATCCAACGAGTCAATCTTACCAAAATGACTACCTACCACAGCTGTCATATGAGCGACGGAGAGAAATTACCCAACTTGACTAAGTATGATTCGGTTAGTAATTTCAAACTTAGGGTATAAAATTGTCTTCAATCCACTTTTTATACTGAAAATATGAATGTTGTATCCAAGCAAAACTAGGTCGGCGATTATAAGTGTTTTGTATCTAATTTCCCCTTTCATTGTGGTCTAAGGGTCTGCTTTGTGATGTGATAAAATCATTAACATTGCTGATATCCTGCATAAGAATTTTATTGAAATAATTTTAAATGGGATTAATCTTCGTCAGCTTCCATTAGGTGTATATCAACCTGATATGCGTCGGTATCAGTTGGTCCCCTTGTCATCGACCTACATTAGTAGTTAATCCTGGCAGCTCAAAGCTCACGTGTTAGGGTAGTGATCTCGCCTTGTACAAACCAGTTGTACATTCGTACAAACCAGTTGTACATTCACTCTTTACAAGCTTCAATATTGTTATGCATCATTCTAGTGCCTTATCGTATTGAAGTTAACTCACTACTTAAGATGTTTAAATGTACAAACAAGGTGGATGTACTTTCACCTGTTGTCTCACTATTGATATTTATAAATGTATTTAATCATAATTTATGTCTATATACTATCCCAGTATTTTATCTTGCATCTTTCAAGTAAAAGCTTTAATTTATTAATGATACCAATATTGCCCTCATTCATTCACAACTCTTGTTGCTCATATGTGTAACCGATATGACCGATGTAGGCTGTGAGGCTGAACGAGTTTATCAGGTATTTTATTTCCCCATCGAAATACATCAAGGTTAGCACTCTACGTTTTCGCATATACATTGTCATTCGTGTAAGCCCCATATCATTGGTATAGATGAATGGAAATTGGCTCTGGTATGATTCGTTGCAACAAAATTTATGATTTTATTAGACGGCGCTCAAAGCAAATAGCATTTTATGGGGTCACGAAGGTGAGCACAGTGATCGCACTGCAGGTATGCCTGTTGTCAGTTAAGCATTCAACTTTGTGCCTAACACTGACCCCTGCCACAAGCTCACCCGTGCGAGGCATTGATTTTTTTAGGCCCATTCATACACTTAAAACTCGTTACTTGTTGCCAAACTAATCCCAGATCGGGATTAAGGAGATTTGACACCCAGCTTATTTCCCGGGTAGTAAATTCAATACAAAGGTTCCTCGTTGGATCTAATCCGCTCAGAATGTCATGGGGTAGTCGAGTTGGTAGAATGGTCTGAGTAATTACTTTGCTTAATGCAAGCGCATTCGAACCAAGTCATTATGTAATTCTATAGAGCCAGTCTTGATATCGTTCCATGGATTCAAAAGGCTATTACTGAGTGGATTTGCTGTTCAGAACGGCCGTGAGCCCTTTAAAAATACCCCAGGCGTTTTGCTGCTTAACACCGATTTCTGTATTGTGTTAAGGAATAATCTTACCAGTGTAAAGAACTCGGTCTCGGTAAACGAATGTGTCATTTTTATGGAATGCAACTGCCTGTAATAAGAGGTTAATGTTTATCATAATTTCATAAATCATCAGTATTTCCATGTATTTGTGTTGTCATTAATCAGGCTGTCAATGCTTTTAATGTGCGATATACCGTTTCGTTACTAAATAATGTTGTTGTCTGAGCTAAAAATGACATCTCCTCAAATCAAAACTGCTGACGTAAATCAAAATTGGCGAAGCGCATAAAGAAGAGAGATTAGCAATTTGCTTTGTGTGGGTCTATGAGCAAGTGGGAATCACTGCCTAACTAGATGGGTTGAGTTTGGAAGTTTCATTAAATGCCAATATTTCACTACCGATGTGGTTTTGAAATGGTGTCGTGCGAAGTAACACGTAGCGTTAGAAATATTCAAACATTTTAATGTATGTGTACATAGTGGTCTTACGTTAATGAAATAACATTGTATATTAGTACTATTTATAGCTATCTTGTTAATTATTCTATTTAACTAATAATGTTATGTATATAGTTATATATATTTATGCAAACTATCTTAATGCACAATGGGCAATGTACGCTCTATTTGTTAAATGCTCAACTAGTATGGTGTATGTATGTATGGATGCATGGATATTTTGACGTATTCAGTCACACCACAGAGCTATCATGGATGCAAATTGGTGGTGGATGTTATCACATGGTACCATAATATCATGGCAACAAGTGTATGCACACCACTCAGTATATGTTCAGTAATGTTATTTTGTATTTAATATTATATAGCATAAAATGCAAATACAAAATGAACCTTAGAATGTTCATTGAACATCAGAACAAGGATAAATTGATTGTATCTTATATCGCCATTTTTACACAACCCTTGAAACTAAATTACCGATGACGATTTTGGTACCAGAATCATGTTGATAAAATGATCAATTTTGAATACACATTTTGATTTCGATGCATATTCGAACCTCGTTATGTAATCTAATGCATATTAATAGGGAGGAAATAAACTATTTTCCGACTATTTGATTTGTTTATTGTGAAGCACACAAGTTGCATATTATGTATCAAATCAAAACAAAGGTGCTCTTCAGAGTCATTAGCCGCCTATAACACCTGAGCCGCTGTGGCCCGCTCATTAACAAGCTTGTACGCAGAGATCCGTGGCTTTTGCAGATGTTTCTTATGGACGAGGCAACCTCAAGATTGTTGTGTGCCACCCCCCTCCCCCCCAACTTAGGATGCCGGAGCGTTAACCTCGTCGTTCTCTTTACCAAAGTGATGACACAGGGCCACACACTTTTAAACACTTCGCACCACGTTTTCTCTCTCTTACAAAACATACGAAACAAGATATCGTTGAAACGAAGCGCATCTTGTGGAATTGCTCGCTTCGTTACGCGAGCACTGGAATGCGCTGGGTCGACCATATGTGGAATAGGACAACAGACATTATTAGCAGCAGACACGTTCAACCCAAACCGTTTGGAACAACAGAAAAAGGCGTCCTCAAAAACACAGGCTACCCCATGGCATATGGATACACAAGTCGGGATATTTACATCCGAATCCAATCGATCTCGCGCTTGTATGCTCGATAGGTTAAACTGTTTACAATCGATATCCAGTCTATCAAAGGTTCCAGTGTCTGGGTCGCCGGTCTTTGATGAGAACTGGCTTTACAATGCTGGCCCAGATATGATTGGAAGGAGGTTCTGTCTGTTTGTCAGTGGGCGTTTGTGATGATAACAGAGAGAAAAAAAAAGGTTGAGCTTTAGTGGGAGAAAGTCTGTGACTATTTGCTTACGGGTATAATTCGGTGAATTGATGGAAAAGGATCAAAGACGAGACGATTGCGTTCAATGCAAAACTTATATGCCTTAAGCATTAAGTGGCAGCATAAATACATGCATGTGAAGGTAATGGTAATATTTCTACAACAGGTGATATCACGACGGCGATGGATGAGGATGATTGTGATGTTTGGACAGCTCCCCTTAAGTGCCAGCGCCCACTTGGCACAAAACCATTTCCCAGACCGGGCTGCGAAACCCACGCCGCTGGGACGAGGATACTATTGAGCTTTCAGGTCGGGTGCAACCCCTTTCAGAAATGGGACCGCCATTTAACGTGATCACCCGAAAGGCGACACAGCACACCACTGCGCCACGGTAACCGGCCATGTATGTTTGTTTGTTTGTTTGTTTGTCTGTCTGTCTGTCTGTCTGTCTGTCTCTGTCTCTCTGTCTGTCTGTCTGTCTGTCTGTCTGTATGTATGTATGTATGTATGTATGTATGTGCTTACGTACGTTTACATGCGTGACCAGAATTATGTATGGATATATGAATAAATGGATGAATGAATGAGTGACTGGATAACAACGACATAATATAAAGTCTCATTCATTATGTGGAGCTATATAAATACCATTCTTAGCACAATTAACAAGTGTCTGATTGGTGATTGCCATGACAACGTCAGCTTCCGTCAGAAACACGTGCTGGTTGAGATTGGATCTCCAAAAATATATTTAAAAATGTGTTGATTAAATAGGCCAACTTATGATTTGGTTTTGTGTCTATGCCCTTCTTAGACATAGGATATGTTCAGGTGTGGCATTTTTGCTTCACTTTGCCTCAGTTTGTAAAACGGACAGAATACTAATTAGAGAGACCGTAGAGAAGAAGATGGCGCGGCTTCCATCGAATACGTCAGGCCCCTACTGCGCCAATGGTTTCTCTCACCTTGTTAAATAATACCAGACGAGATCTGCTATCAATGCACCAGCTTGAAAAAAATTCTTTTTACGACCTACTGATTTTAAGTATCCGACAATAACATGCTTGTCACATAAAACAATCCCATTATCTAGAACACTTGCTTCTGACATGAAGACCCCATTATGATGATATACTCTACGGTATCCGAGTAGTGCTCACGGCCATCTCTAATACTTTCTCTCGGTTTCCTGCCAATTGTAGCATCATGCCACCATCCATTACCTTATGGGCGTCGGTGTTTTATCAAATACTTGCTGGCTGGTAAATTATATGAACGGTTAAAATCGAAGCATCATACTGATTTCAGAAGCTTCGCCCCATGAACTGATGTTTCCACACTATTGCATTTAAATTGATGCATTAAATAGGGAAATGTATCCGGTATCGGAGCTGGAAGCACGTCAGTATCTTTAATGTTACTTTGGGGATTTCTAGTACAAAGTTATGACTGCCTGTCTCGTAAATCGGGGCTATTAGCGCGCACCGACGAGCTTCAGTAACGCTGTAACGACTTTTGAAAAGTTGATAAACAGCAGAGTTAAACCAGCCATAACATCGTTTTCAGCATTTGCGTAATACAAAACAGATAAACATAACATAGCTGATATGACAAAAGTTTTGTTGTTGAACCATGCAGTGATTGAGGACATGGACTACTTAAGCAGGTAAGCTTCTATACGAAAAAAATCTTTCTAAGGTAACAGATTTTCTGTGGGATGCTAGGTTCCGCATTGCAGTACAGTCTATATATGATCAAACGGATTAAGTGCAGAAAACACAGCAACACATAAAATAAACCTAGTGCTCTATTTATAGGCAAAACGTCCTCTTCTGCAGGCAGATTTGCTTGTAATAGATATATCTACGTTATCCAGCTTCCAGAACCCAAAACTAATAACTATGGTCTCATCTCACGCCGAAGTTAGATAAGATATTTTATTAACTGTCATTTAATGTTTCGAAGGTTCTTACTTGAGCATTTGCCGCTGTGTGGGGCATAGATGTAGCAACCTACCTTTATCTGTTGGGTTGTATTACACTTGAGTTCTTTGTTTAGATTGCTATAAGTGACTCGGCGTTTGTTCTCAGACTTATCGCGCCAACATAATCCTCTCAGTTACATGATGGTCAGCCATTTGTGTGATCCCGATATGTATCCGTTCAGAAAAATGTGAATATTTGTATAACTGCCACGAACTGGAACAGTCTCACACTAATCTCGACCCCCTAGGCCACATTATATATGGCCATTAATCAGGTCTGCTCTTTATAAAAATATCACACAAAAAACATCACTTCGCTCTGGTGTAACAAATGTCAATATTTACATGGTGGTCAGTCAAAATCTTCCATTTTTACTCTCCCTGAGCCACCAATTACGTGGTAAGTCGATGATGGGTGAGCCGGGATATTGGTTCTGATTTGTAACTTAAAACTCAATGTTGTTTAGAAATATGAACTGGCATTTTCCTGGAGAACAATTGTATAAACAGAACAGGGGTGATGGATCAGGGGGTCCCAACAAAACGCCTCGGTAGACCCCTGCAATACGATCGATCGCAAGCGTGTCAGTATATTACGACGGATGATGTTTTCATGAATTTTAAAAACTCAAACGATTAGGTCAAATTTATAATACGTGAAGCGTGTCGGCTTAATCGCAGGCAGGGAAAAACATTAGCGATCGCCCGATTGTCTCTGGCAAGTAGGTGAAGCCGTCGGACAAGTGAAGCTGTCATCTTACTTGCCCGACGGGACAAGTCGTTTTTATATTCTATTTTTTTTGTCTTTAAACGAAGCATATTATGATCGATCGGGCTCAGTTTATCGAGAAAGAAAACCCCAATCGTCTGTATGCGAGCTCAAGATCTAAACTAACTGCGTTGCGAGACTAGTCAACTCAGCGCGTGATCGGTGATTCCCGGTAAATTCCGCGTTAGTCTATGCTTAGTATATCGGACAAAAAATCATATTATGACCGGGCAATGAGGTGTTTCAATCGGACAAGCAAAAATTAGGTGGACTTGCCCGACTGGACAAGTATTTCTCAGAGTTAGTGTTTCTCCCTGCGCAGGGTACCTTTATTGGGTTAATTCTATTATAACAAGCTACGCATACATAAAGTACAATTTTTCAAATACGTAATATTCTGATTTAATCTACTGTTGGCAAGCGAGCTATTTGTAATTAGCCGTCGGGAGAATGCAGGTGTTCATGCCATGTGGAGTATAAGATACATTGAGGTGATGCAGGGGTTCTGTATTGATAAACACTGTGACGAAAAGAGCGTTTTTCCGTGTATCGCACTAATAGCATTCCAATTTCCTGCACACACTATCAGCTTCATTTGACCTTGGTGAATAACACCGGTTGAATGAGGATTGTACATGCTGTGACATACGGCACCCTCATGTTTACAAATTGTGGTTAACCTTCAGGTAGGAACAATGAACGTTGTATGCATTTTTCTTGGTGGCAGGCAATATAATGTTTATGGTGAGACAGTATCCCCTCCGCGGGTGCCTTTCGGGGGATGGGGGTGGATTTTTGTTGGTAGCGCATATATCGTTATTGAGCTCCGTAATCGTGCCACAGGTGATAAATTCTTCCTCATCATTATTCCAAGCCTAACTGTTCGACCTAATCCCATCATGTATACAGCCTACACTAAACGCCCCCTCTCCTATAGATGAAAAGCCCCCAATAAAACCATGCGATAAGTTGCCCAATTTTTTACATAAGATAACTAATCACATCCGACAAACACAGAATATGTTGACGAATGTGATGACAATGTGTTGTTTTCGCGTGCACGACTGTTTACCACGGAGACAACAAGTGTGGCGTTACAAATGTTTTCGCGCTTCAGCCGTTACATACATTATAATCTATTCCACCACATTCTGAACTGCTAACTGACTAGGAACTCCTCAAACCATAGAATCCCTTCTCTTGCGCAACTCAGGTAGCGCTTTAGTCGGCACTAGTGTGCATAATTTACTAGACGCGAGAGAAAAGATCGATTGTTGAGTAAAGAACGCCCCACGTGACTTGGTCCATACTACCCATTTAGCCAGGTAGTTCATCACAAGACACAGACGGTTAAAAACAACAGGACCGCCGCACACCTACTAACATAGCATGGTTCCGTAAGAGCTTTGTTTAAACCATGATTTTCAAAATCTAGATAATTAATTCAAACCAAAAGAAGTGACAATTCCTATTTTTGTGTTTATGGTTAATGGCTTTGAAGGTCGACACCCTTACTTGTCTGTCACGTGACTGCACAAACCTAACCTGTGACATCATGATTGACCTTCAAACACGAATTCGCAGGTTGCTGCAAAGGTAAATTAGATGGGTACGCTCTGTAGAGAACGACAAAACCACGAATCAGTTACTGACGCAGTGTACTTACTACGTTGCACAAGCCGCGCACGGCGATGATAAGGTCGGGCTTTTTACGTCATACGGATGACTGGTTTGAATTGCTGCCAGCAAGATGTCATTGTTTGATGTTCTCGGGTGTAGATCAGCGGCGCGAAACGGCATTCTAATAATCATAAAAATTGGAGAGTTTTTAAGTGGGGCCATGTGGGTGGAGTATGCCTACCTATCGGCCATAAACGTAGCCAAGGCTTTGAAGTTAAGCACTCATCAATCATTCGAGCTGAATGCAATTTTGTTATGTCTATCATTGATGATCTACTTAATTTGATCAAAGAATTCAAGAGGCCCTTACTGGTGATGTGCAAACATTTATTTTCTGACAGCGTCAGAAGCTTCGCAAGGCGTTGACGTTTTGTGTGGACATGTCCGACGGGCAATACTTTATGAGAAGAACACTAACAAATAACAAATAACAACAGCTGATAATTATACAATATACAGAGCTTCCCCGAAAGTGCAAGTTTGCGTATGTGGGTGTTAAGTTGTGTCCCTAGCGAACAAAGAGAAAACTAGCTTTGCGCGTCATCCGCCTTTTTTTGGTAACTTGTCAGTAGGATTGCTATACGGATAAGAAATAAAAATGAATTTTATTATCTGGATTTTTTTTAGAGATGATGGTCGATGGGAAATACAAAATGAGCTGATTTCATTAAGTTGCGGGCCGGTTTATATTCGCCTCCAGCGCCAAACGTTTTCTTACCTTATTCCCGTGGTGTCAACACCTCGCTCAGGGAAGGAAGTTAGTTATGAAAGCGCGCTATTACGGATGGCGGATGTCAATAAGACTACCGTTTTTGTTCCTATTTTGTTAAGAAAATTCGCAATTTTGGGCTTAATTAAGCGGGTCCCAGACCCGAATTCAGTTATGCATATTCGCGAGTAATAGCGATTTATCGGGGTAGCACTGAATTTCTAAATGCTTAGAACTACCTTTGTGTTGTTCTGAACCGTAAAACGAACAGAGTAGTATAGGCCCAATAACATTACCTTAAGTAAAGGCCTCTTACTACTTAAGCTAAACACACAAAGTAAACGAGCGGTCTGACACGTATTACAGGTACCATCATCCGAACTTCCTCAAATAAACACCCACAAAAAAACCTCATCTCCTCCACACCTGGCTTGGAGAAACTGCTCGAGTTTAACTTATGCACCTTGACCCGTTACTCAGCACATGCAGCCTGGCCAGGAACTTGCAGAAGAGAGATGCCGACCTTGTACAGTGGACATTTCTCATTTAGCTACCCATTCGTCTTCAACCACGATAGAAGAGAGCGAGTTATGAATATAAAAATCTTATTTATAGCTTGGATATTGTTTTAACAGCACAAGGCAATATTTTATTGCATAATGGATGCGGTTGGAAATTGGCTGTACACAGGAACCTGCGTCATGGCTTGCAGAATGCCTCTAACGTTACCACCCCGGCAAACTGGCAGAGAAATATATCCCGCCAGAGACAGAACTTACGAGTGTGTGCGTCGAAATTAGACTGTTATTGATTCAGCCATCTTGGCAGATATCATGTCACTTTATGGCCTTTATAACTCAGCAAAGTCAAGATAAATGGAAACCTATCCTGGTACGATATACAAATTGGCCAACATATCCTGTTGAGTAAGAGATATGGAAACCACAAATCACTCAAGCCAAACAAATAGCGAGTTGAATGAGCTACCCGAAGACTTCACATTTAATAACCAACTTTGTTCAGGATGGGAACATGTAGTAACAAGCTAATATACTTACCGACATATCACAAAAGACCTCAAAAGTTGAAGGCCTTGCTATTAGTTTTCGGTTAAGGACCACCAGACGGGGTCAAATACATTGAGTTGTTTGCAAGAAATATCATTCTTCTTATTGGCCTTGAATGTTTACTTTATAAGTATATTGTGCTATCAGAGACCGATTTCAAACTTCACTGAACCACTAAAGAATAATTCATCACGTGCCAATCTGTAACATACACCTGCGTCTCGTACTCAGTGACAAAACTTACCTGGAGTACATAGCATTCACGTCAGACGATGACGCAGAGGAGACATATAGATAACGGGACAGGTGGTGACTTTCAATGGACAGAAAACGAAGGCAGTTAAATAGAAAATACACTTTATGACATAATATTATTTCGTAATGATACAAATGAAATAAGATATGTGCTGAGGAAGTTTAAATGTCCGTCTGTATTACAGTAATTGCAAAAGTCGTAAAATGTCCACAGGTTGCTAAGCATCAACATTGCCAGTATTTGCTACGTTTTCACGTTATCCTTGAATGAAGTCGACTTCAATGACGTTGACAGGTGTTGGCAACAGAACACAAATCATGATTAGAACGGAAAATGAGTCTTTGGATACCAACGCCACCAAATGTCATAGGCGCACAATAACTGCATTTACTGACACACACTCATACCATCCAACGCACACTAACATTAAATGCGCTCATTGCCAATATGACACAGGGAAACACCTAAGACGCCTCCCAGCGAGTACTGATCCAGTTCATCCCGACTCTTTCTCAATCAGCTCTCATCCTCCGATGACTCTGATGACGACTCCTCAGAGCTACTTTGGGACAAATCCCGATCTAGGTCGGCATTATTCTCGGCCGTATCTTCGTCCTTGTCCTCGTCATCGCTGTCCGTTTTCTGTTTCCACATCTTGGCCATCTCGAGCAGCTTTAGGTTGGGTGCGGCCGTCTCGTCATCCGGGAAGATGTAATCGTAATATTCCTCCCAGCCACCGTCAGACTGAAACGAACACACGTTAACTGACAATGCTCCTTACATGTACGTGCAGTGGTTTAATTGCGCAGTGGTTTGATGGTGCAGTGGTTTAATTACGCAGTGGTTTGATGGCGCAGTACGCTACGCACGGACTACTACGCTACATGCATAATGTCCAATACGCGAGGAGTTGGTCGGCAAGCAAAGATTGCATTTTTAGATGCGGAGGCAAATTTAACGCCAGTTAGTCGTCGGTACAATAGCAAATATGGTGTTCAGATCATAAGCATGTGACCAACAATTCAAATAAGTTTCCATTGACTGCACATGGGCGCACGATGAGTTGAAGACAATTAAGTATATTCACCCCGTCCTCCGTTTGAACCTTCCTCCTCTTCTTGACCTTCTTGGGCATGAGGCTGTCCACTTTGTGCTGCGTATCCTCACTGCCATGTTCATACTATCACACACCAGGGGTACACAGAGTGACGTCAGCATGGCGATAATAGGCGAAAAGGTCCACAGAAAATAATCAAGAGACCTGTCAATATTCGCGAATGACTGCGATGTTGGTTTGCACCATGTTCTACGAGTTTCATATACAGTAATTTATGAAAAATAGCAGAACAAATTTACGTGTAAAGCAAATTCGTTACGAATTATTGCATAAAGGACTATCATTCACAACTTGAAAAAGTCAGAAATTTCTGATTAAACATCAATTTATTCATATCACTTGTCGAATTTATTCATATCACTAGTCAAATTTATTCACATCACTTTGTTGAATTTATTCAAATCACTTGTCTTATTTATTCATATCACTTGTCCAATTTATTCATATCGCTTGTCCAATTTATTCATATCACTTGTCCAATTTATTCAGATCACCTGTCCAATTTTTCTCATATCACTTGTCGAATGTGATCGTTCAGTCGGTCGAGTGGCTCTAACTTCACTCGGCCATTGACGCAGAACAGTCACGTCGATAGTATTGACAAGGCGGAGGAAGAGGAGGGGATCGAATATGTACAGACAGTAAACACGGACTATAGAGTTGATTGCCTTAGGCCACATGCAGGTCAAAGCTCACAGCGTCGTCACAGCAGGTTTGATGGGCCTTTTCAGGTTCTGCTGACATCCTACTTTCTAGCAGATTGAATTACCTATTCCTAATTGCGCGAATGGGGTTTATTGAGCGAGAAAACACACACCCTTTCATATATCTAGGTGAAGCCCTAATTGAGCTAAAATCAAATTGGGGCACGTGTATTGAAAGGGAAGCGTCGCAGTCCGACATCCCACGAGTTCATAAACAGTACCGCTGTGTGAGGCAGTAGCAGGAGGTCGACCTGTCCCTCATGAGGCTCGTCTAAGTATTCCCTATTAATGCCTGGATTTAATTTCAAAGCCTCTTCCATTTGAAACAACATCAATCAATTGAAATTCACAAAAGTGATCTAAGTGAAGGCACATTTCGGGGCGATCCACCTCTAAGGAAACGTATCTATCTAAGGATCTAGCATTGACGCCAAACTATCAAGTCAAGGCACATTTCACTTGAGTCAATGCGTTTTAGAAGTTGATGGAACTGCCCCTAATTCACGACAGTGGTCAAGGCGAAATATTTTTTGAACAACCCACACAAGTTTGAAAGAGGGTTTCCATTGAGAGTGTGGTTAGGGGTCAATGGGTACAGCCGTTGAAGAGCATCACCACCACAGTTATGATATAGGTCGATAATATGGCGAGATCAATCTGCAATAAGCGTGTGTTATGATAAGCAAGTTGACAGGCTTTGATTTACTGTACTGTTTATACAGCAATGTCCCTCAAAGTGGGGCAGTGTAAACTGGCCATATAAAGGGTTCACTAACAGACAAGGGGTTCAGTTGACACGTGGGCTGACGAGCGTGCTTACTGTCACAGCAATACATGTATCAAGGTGCAAATATATCCGTAACAGATTCAAGGGAAGTCTATCATCATACTACCAGCCAGGGAGCAGTCTACAGGCCTGGCGTCAATTAATGGCGCACTTCCGTTCCTTCGAGCTATAACACCACATGCTCGCGGAAACGTGAGAATAGATCTATGAATTGGTTCCAAATATGCGGGCATCGGTCGGACACGAGCAGAGCAATGAGCCTCTTTTATCAAAACCTACAGCATGAGGTAATGTGGTGAAGAAAACAAATACTGAGACGCCGATACGGCTGATCTATTGATATGGCAGATACACGGCGCAGAGTGTACACATAGGTTCTTGGAACACATTTAAAAAGTAAATTTGATAATTACCAGAATTTTAAAGACGTTTATATGTTCATAGTGCGTTTTGCAAAGTTTTATATACTTAGAGGTCGGCGTTCAATCCGTTCAATTTTCCTCCGACACTTGTAACTAATTTGTGGTTTAACAAGCAGTTGACAAAAAATATCAGTTTGAACCTATTTTCTGCAGGGAATTAATTGTGTATCATTTTGGAAGCGCAATATATACACTTGATGACGCGGGAAATATAGGACAAGATCGAAAATGGGACTGATTAATCATTAATCGTTCCCAGATATGCTTTCACAGTAAATACTGACAATATCATGCGATATTATCGACTTTTAGGAAGAGAATAGAAAATAAATACTTGCACCCGAGCAAATGGCTCTCCTGCCCCGGGTTCACACCGCCGGTGGTCGTCTGCCGCGTGCCTGGAGCGTAACCACCAAGCTAACCGCCCCCACGGTCAGCTGAGGTTGGCGGGAAAACAAACGACCACAGGCGAGCCTTCAATAGAGCTAACCTCATTTGCGCACTGACAGACGGGTGGCCTGTCGGAGCGCTGCCTCTGTCTTAACGTAGCAGAAACATTAACACATTCATAGGGCACGAAGTTGATTCTCCGAGCTAGCGCCACTTTATATATACTCACTATGTAAGCTTGTAAAGAGATCATTTAGCAGACGCCTAGCATGGAATTATAACACATTGCTCCGCGTTTGCAGGCTAGCAATTGTTTTGCAACCAAAACCTTGTCTCGATAAGGATCATTTTCCCATCGTATGATACAACCACCTGATATTAAAGTAGAAACGTCGGCCGTGAACAACACAACCAAATGAAGTGTTGACTTTCTTCTCTAAATTTCCCGCCCATTGAGAGAGTGACCTTATCAAACTAACCAACCTTGTAACGGCTTATGACGAGAAGATTGATGAGACCATCACGCTGTCTACAGTTATTCTAATCAACATACATTAGCGCACATCTGGTCGTCCTCACTTCTACGCCGCCCTCGCAAGCCCTTGGTGTACACTGGCAACAAGAATCTACGCAGCTGTTCCGACAAACCTGTTGCTTTAAGCAGGAGTAACGAGCTAAATCATCCGACAGATGGTAGCGTTTGTATAATTAGACGGTTGACCTTAATAAAACAACGTAGAAATTAGACGGTTGGTCATTATAAAATAATGTAGAATTTAGCCGTCGGGACTATGTAGAATTTTTGCTTTCAGATCATACTAAAACAATGCAGAAATTAGACGGTGATTCATAATAAAACAAAGTAGAAATTAGACGTTTGGTCATAATAATAATAAAAAACAAACTATGATCAAAGACAATCCCATGGTACATGGCTAGGTTCAGGGAAGGTTTAGCTCGGAAGTAGGCCTCTAGTCGGGGAGACATGTCACTTGGGGAAACGACAAGGTAAGCCTCCGACAGGTGCTGGTCGACATCTTGTGACGTCATTTGTGCAGTTTGTCTGACATAGATAAGTATCAGAATTGAAGGACAGAAATTTGGAACCCGACCACAGGGACATTTAAGCTACTCAAACTGGTTTGGTTATTGGAGCAAGAGACAAGCGTTAAACTCGATGTTGGTCATACTGGCACGGAGACCCGTCGCGTCGATCCCAACGAGTGCATCACCTCGGAACTTCGGGGACAGACTTGTGAAGTGTACCCGTTGTAGTAGAGACACAGTGATCTGGCAAAATGTTCGACAGAGCCAACACATGTCAAGCGTAGCGCTTTATCCAGTATTTGGTTGTTGTAGGCATATACTATATGTTACAGAAACCACTATACCCGAAGTCAGTGGTACAGCTAAAGGGCAAAACGTGGAATATCGCGTTGCATATTTCATGGCCAGGACGGGACTTCAATGGCTTTTGTGTCATGTCTTACCGAAGGTTACGCAGCACTGTCTCGCAGATTGCATTCATAGACAGTAGACTGGCCTCCTTGGACGACTGCCACGGCCTCTTAAATCAGTTGGATGAGCATAGTATTCGGCATTAACGCGGAACCAACAACGCACACAGCTGTACAATACCGACACGGTACCTCGATGCGGTACCCCAGTGGTACCGTGTTGGATCTCAATCTCACGATTTGGGTTTCGCATAAAACCTAAAAGCGTGTCAACTATCCGTTCATCTACCAACGAATCTACAATAGAGCCAAGTTCGTTGTACGGCACCCACCCATGCACGTTCCCTCAGAGCCATGGCACTCAAGTAACATTCATACTCAAACAACGCCCTCAGCCAAATCAACCATACTTCACAAATGAAAAATCTATAGAAACTGACGACAAAATCGGATCGAAATAACACGCCCCGATTACGAGATGAAGGCCCCGAGAGCCGGAAATCGTTTAGCCTATGTCAACTGATGTTTACACGCAAAAAGTTAAAATACACGGCTTTGTGTTCATTCTCTTCATCTAACCCATTAACAAAGAAACATGAGTCGACCAATAGCCTGACAATATTATTTCTATGAACAAACAAACCTGTCGGTATATGCTAGGCAGATGCGTTGTTTGGACACGAATTAAATCGTTTGGCATTTGGTGTCACTTGCCTATGGCGTTATGTGATGTGCAGTCCAGCCACGGGGGGCAGTTTTGTGATTGACTCAGAACTTGGCAAATATATATATATATATAAAAACTAATGAAACTAAAATGTCTCGTTTGAAATCGTGTTGAGCCAGTGTAAGTAAACAACAAATACCCACACAAAAACAGCGTGGCTAGAAGCCCGCTGAACACCCCAGGCGTAGCTTCATTGTAGTTTTTGTTGACAGTCAGACTGATGCTAAGTTGGATTCAATCAAAATCAAACGCAATAGTCACAAGGCAGAGCGCAACTCGGGGCCAAACGAAAAAAGTCTGCATAAACATACCCATCCTCTTCATCTCAGACTCTTTAAAACAAGCCATTTCTTATTACAACAGATAGGGGTTGCTATCATCCGTGATAATCTCACCCCAATACCAGGTTTTATCTCACATATGAGTTGTATAAAATGACCTATATTTACGCTAATTAATAAGACAATCAGTCGCCAGCGGATGGTAGTCGACATATGGCACCATTCCAGTGACTTCTCAGCAGTTGTTTGGGCGAGTGAAATCAGGTCCGCACAATACTGCATGAGGTCATTTGACATTCACTCGCTTCGATGCGTCCGGCAAAAAGAGTAGGCGCAAATGAACTTCGAGTTTCTCTTGTCTACGGACATTTATGGTGAGCACTGGCGATTGCTTTATAGCCCATCATTCAGCTAACAATAACCCACCTCTGTAGCCACCAAAAAACCCTCGCCATCATAAAGACATCGTTCTGTCGGGCCGCATTAGCTCGGCTTAATATCCGATAAACAAGGTAGTTTTTCCGGCGTCCGTAGACAAGCTGCTAGCAGAACAGTGGTCATGCCTTCGTGCAGTACAGAACTCCAGTTTTCCAGAAAGCAAACTCGGGAAGACGAATTTAGAGTGCAGGGTTCAGGCACCCATATTTAACGAGCACATGCAATGAACTAAGCACACCAAGTATTTACCCTACACACCAATGCCACTCCAGAAAGAAAGGAATTGTTGTTTGCTTGAAAAATAGAGCTGGTCTGTTTGAAAAGAGAGTCTGTCTGGTTGACCCAGTGGTGTCACTGTATGGGGCTCATAGACGCTTGAATTACACCCTTCCCCACTCGGCCTCAAGAGCAACTTGACGTTGGTATGAAGTGGGAGAATGCGCGAGGTGTGAAGGTAAATAATGGTGTTGGTTATCCTGGTTTTACCCGTGGCAGCCCGTCCAAACGTTAGCGAGTAGTTTCCCCGCAAATAACACACCCATACCAACACGCTCTCCTACCGGGATTTCTGCTCAGGATACCACCATCACCACAACTGCTGCTGCTGCTGCTGCAGCTTAAACAGAACTCAAAGAGCGAGACGGCATTGACATTTCAGCGTTTTCTGTGATGATGGCTGACGGCTGGTAGCGCGCGCCTCGCCGTTCTGGCGGTGCCGTCGAGACCGTTTAATCCCACAGACTGTTCTTCATACCACATGTGATGGTACCTGGGCACTCTCTTGAAATGTTTCCAGGCCACGATACCAAATAAAATATCGAATGAAAGAGCGCTTTGATAATGAATAGTAACTTGACAATGTAGACTAAGTAATATCCCTCAGGCGATAAGGAAAGGTCTTTGTTAAGCGAAACTAGGCCCGATAATCAAACATATATTAGGATTCTTTGAGGTTTTTTTTCACCGGTAAGCATTTCTAAAGTGACAGGAACGAGGCATTAAAGACCATTGACTGTAATGACGTAAATGAATGAACTTCAAACATGACCTCGATTGCCTACAAATTACGACAGAACAGAAGTCTGATCGCTCAGGTACATCGCGAGATGATAGCAATGTATGTTAAGGTGAATATTGTGATTTCATTACGAGGTTGTTTCAGTAAAATGCATGAAACAATTTCGGATGGGACAATATTTTTGCTAGGAGAGGTGGTAGGACGGAGAGACAGAGACAGGGGAGAGAATGGGAGACCGGAGAGACAGTGACAGGGAGAGAATGGGAGGACGGAGAGACAGTGACAGGGAGAGAATGGGAGGCCGGAGAGACAGTGACAGGGAGAGAATGGGAGGACGGAGAGACAGTGACAGGGAGAGAATGGGAGGACGGAGAGACAGTGACAGGGAGAGAATGGGAGGACGGAGAGACAGTGACAGGGAGAGAAGGGGGAGGAGACAGGACAGGGAGAGAAGGGGAGGACGGAGAGACAGTGACAGGGGGAGGGAGACGGAGAGACAGCGACAGGGAGAGTTGGGAGGATGGACAGACAGTGAAAGGGAGAGTTGGGAGGATGGACAGACAGTGACAGGGAGAGTTGGGAGGACGGACAGACAGTGACAGGGAGAGATGGTAGGACGGAGAGACAGTGACAGGTGGGAGGACAGACAGACAGTGACAGGGAGAGAATGGGAGGACGGAGAAACAGTGACAGGTGGGAGGACAGACAGACAGTGACAGGGAGAGTTGGGAGGATGGACAGACAGTGACAGGGTGGGAGGACGGACAGACAGTGACAGGGAGAGTTGGGAGGACGGACAGACAGACAGTGAAGGGAGAGAGTGGGAGGACGGACAGACAGTGACAGGGGAGAGAGATGGGAGGACGGACAGACAGTGACAGGGAGAGACAGTGACAGAGGACGGACGGACAGACAGTGACAGGGAGAGATGGGAGGATGGTCAGACAGTGACGGAGAGTTGGGAGGATGGAGAAACGATGACAGGGCGAGTTGGTAGGACGGACAGACAATGACAGGGAGAGTTGGGAGGATGGACAGACAGTGACAGGGAGAGTTGGGAGGACGGACAGACAGTGACAGGGAGAGTTTGGAGGACGGACAGACAGTGACAGGGAGAGTTGGGAGGACGGACAGACAGTGACAGGGAGAGAATGGGAGGCCAGAGAGACAGGGAGAGAATGGGAGGACGGAGAGACAGTGACAGGGGGAGGTGGGAGGATGGACAGACAGTGACAGGGAGAGTTGGGAGGATGGACAGACAGTGACAGGGGAGGTGGAAGGATGGACAGACAGTGACAGGTGGGAGGACGTGGAGACAGCGACAGGGAGAGTTGGGAGGACGGACAGACAGTGAAAGGGAGAGTTGGGAGGACGGACACACAGTGAAAGGGAGAGTTGGGAGGACGGACAGACAGTGACAGAGAGAGTTGGGAGGACGGACAGACAGTGACAGGGAGAGAATGGGAGGACGGACAGACAGTGACATGTGGGAGGACAGACAGACATTGACAGGGAGAGATGGGAGGATGAACAGACAGTGACAGGCAGAGATGGTAGGATGGACAGACAGTGACAGGGAGAGAATGGGAGGACGGAGAGACAGTGACAGGTGGGAGGATGGACAGACAGTGACAGGCAGAGATGGGACAGACAGTGACAGGGAGAGATGGGAGGATGGACAGACAGTGACAGGCAGAGATGGGAGGATGGACAGACAGTGACAGACAGAGATGGGAGGATGGACAGACAGTGACAGGGAGAGATGGGAGACAGATGGGAAGAGGCAGAGGGAAAGCTGGCAAAAATTGAATAAGGAAATCAGGAAATGAGAAATGAGGGCAAGATGAGAATATGGTGCACTGGATAAATAGAATGGTGGACAGATATAAAGATGGAAGGAGGGTAAATGGACAGATGGAGATATGTTAAGGCATCAGGATTGAAAGATCACTGGACTCTAAGATGGTTAGAAGTCGAAATTGGATTGTGAGGTGGAGCAGCAGGAGGACAAAACACTGTACAACAGGTGAAATAGGCAACAGTTGGTTCACAACATGATAGCCAAAAACTGTCAACCATTATAAGTTTCACAGCACAGGCTATTTATTAGTAAGTACAGCATCTCAACTGTACCTGTTTATACAGACCATTCTCCTTACAGTTGTTGTTACAAAAGATGATACGTTAATGTATGCTTTACCATGCAGGGTCTGCTTTTTCCTGCCAAGTTGATATTGAGTTGATGCCCAGACTTAAATATGGATGCGGTTCATTTGGCACCCATCATCTGAGGCAGCATACTCAACGTTAATAAAGCACTTATTCTGATAGGAGGCTATTACTACTGATCTTAAATAGAACATGTGAACATCTGACAGTGAGACTATCATTCTAGGAGCGATTGGCATACGGAAATTGCATTAATGTACAAAAACAAGAGGCCAAATTGGCCTCGAAGCTGTACTGCTTTTGACACGATGATCAATTCAACGTTATGACAGGACTATATCATAACGTTTATAGATTAAGGTTGGTGTCAACGCTACACTCAAAGGATCCGAGTCCTCAAGTAATGTCAAGTAGATTCATAACATTCACAAGCTAAATTGGCATTCCACCTTGATGTACCAGAAATTCCTTATTTGATGGTGACAATGGGAATGATATCAAGGTCACAGATGAAGAATGGGGAATGGATAGATGGGGAGAGGATGAATCAATAAATTGGCAGAGGGAAATCTAACAAAAATGAATAGAGAAACACAAACGTAGGATGGTGAGCAGTGAGGGTAAGATGCAAATGAGGTGCACTGTAGATGTTGAATGCTGTACAGGTATTAATTGTCATATTGCAACTGCATTAATGTACAAAAAAGAGGCCAAATGGGCCTCGAATCTGTTCTGCTTTAGACAGGATTTTCAATTAAACGTTATGACAAGACTTGATCATAACGTGTATATATTTACGTTGCTGTCATAACATTCCACAAGCTTAATTGTTCAAAAAACGCAACCTAAATGTACCAGACATTGCTGATGTGATGGTGTGACCATGGAAATGATATCATGGTTACAGATGGCCTCTCCAATCTAAGATCCCTACACACTTCACTTTGGCTAGTAAGCAATTACAAGAGGTTATAGGATTGCTTAAAAACAACAATTCAAAATCCCCATTAGGTTTACATTGTACAGGCTACAACATAATAACCTCAGGGTGAACGGTCATGTAGGTCTTGAAGGGTAGGTTTTTTGTTTGCAAGGAGCCATCGACATGAGAGGGGTCTGTAGCTATCTTTTTAAGAAAATGAATCAGATTCACACATTCCTGTCATGCTGCTGTGACCATTTAAACTAGGTTAAAGAAACTTATAATCTCTCTAATATAAGGTTCCACCATACTTTCCATGCTAAACAGGGCTAGCAAGTGTATACATGACATTCTGCAAGCCATATTGACAAAATGCTCCACTCAAATGTAACAGATGATAAGATGAAGAAAGAAAGGTATCGCAGCTAGCAAGAAGGGAATAGCCACCTCAAAGTCACGCCACGCCTCCAGTAACATCAGCCTCTCTTCCTTCTCGTGGCTGTCCTTCAGCTGCTTGTTAGCCTCAGCGTAGACTGCTCGGGTCCGCACCAGATTGGCTCCATCCTCACTCGGAACCAGCAGCTCAAACTGTCCGAAACTGATCCAGACCTACACACAGTGAAGAGCATTTTAATGGAGCAGTGGTACAGATTGCAGGAAATGAGAAAAGTGCACTTTAACACTTACTATTTAGGGTGCAAAACCACGAGAAAACATATACTATCTATTCCTACAAACATTTCCTCGACTACAAAACCTTGAAAATGACCTTCACTGACTGACCTTGACATGATGAGTCCTCTGGAGCAGCCGGCGATACAGCTGCCGTGTGTTATCATATTCCTCCTGCTCGATCTCAAAGTCAATGTATGCCTTCCAGAGGACCTCAGGCATGTCTAGTTTGGGCTGGTTGATTGCCAGCTCGAGGACAGCTCGGGATCGTTCCGAGTCACCCAGGATAGTCTCCAACTCTGAGTACTACATGGGTTGAGTGAAGAGGTAATTAGTACAAGGCTTCTGAAAATGGCCGATCATCTTGACAAGTGATACAAAAAGCATAAAACTTTGATAAATTTCTCACTCTTAGTTTGGTGTACTCTTTGTGATATAAACTTAGATCATCAATTAACAGATCAAATTTTATCACCGAGATTGTGTTATACCTTCATCCATGTGGTGCAATTCTCGGGAGAAAACTCCAGGAATTTTTCATACAAGATTCGACAGCGTTCAAATTCGCGTAACTGTATTTCCATGTCAATGTACCCTCGAAATAACTTGTCCTTGGGGCATTTGCCAAGAGATGCCCCCTTTATCACACAGATCAAAGCAATCTAAATCACAGTAATCAGATTTCTGTAAGTTTAATCAGTCTGTTACTGAAACACAGCAAAATCAGTGCATTGCAGCAGAATTTCCTTAGAACTGTTAAGAAGCTCTAAGTGAATTGACAATAATCAAAGACCACAGAATACCAACGGGCCTCAAAGTTTTCTGCTTTTAACATGATTTCCTATGAAATATTACAAAAACACTAATTGCAAGGTTTATAGTTTTATATTGCATTCAATGGCACACCTTAAGGAGTCCTAGAACACTCAAATAATGTCACACTAGACTAGTAATTGAACAACATGAGATAAGCATACTAAGATGTGTTTCCTGGTTCAAGAGATTGAGAAACTTTTCAATAATAATTCAGGGGTCAAAGGTCACCAAGAGCTGATTTATAATTGCTCGAGAAGAAGACGTGTCATCGAAAACTATACTAAGGAGCAGACAGTATGACAGATGGACAGACAGACGCACAGATACCGGAGAAGGGGAATATGATAAAAAAAAAGGATGAATTAATCATAGGGACAATTTGGAGACAAATCAATGCAACCATCAACCTTGCCACTTATAGACACACCTACACCTTATAGTATGAGGATTCCCAATGTCAGCGCAAACACAGAAGCACATACCAATATTCTTCTTGCTTTTGCCAAGTTTTTTTGCCGCACTTCAAAGTGTGCATAGAGCAACCAGATCTTTGCAAAGGTGAATTTCTTGTGTGGCAGAAGGTCCAGACAGGCTTGGTAAACCTGACGTGTTCGCTCATAGTCCTGGGTCTCGAGCTCCTCAAAGAGAGCATAGTTGATCCACAGGTAGATATAGCGACGCCAGTGCCGCTTCTCCTGCATGCACACAGAGGTGGATGGCTGGATAAAACGGCTTAAAGACAGATAGATGTAGTAAGCTATCCACAAAGTTACTGCACATATTTATTGCTCAGCCCAGAATGACGTTCACAATAGTGGATCAAGATCCCGATTCTTGATGCAGTGTTTGAGAATATGGCTTTTTCTGTCCATTTACAAGGACAGCAGTACTAGTGTACAAGGAGCAAGGAATCTGGCACCTTGGAGGGAGGGACACAGCCGATGGCTCTCTCATACACGTCCCTGGCCTGGTCTACATCTCCATCATTCTCCATCAGACGCACGTAGTCAAACCACGAGTCATAGTCATGCGGGTTATTCTTCACCTCCTGTATAATACACAACCCCACAATCACATCATGATTGCAGTAAATGACACATTAAAACAACAATCTTTATAGGGGAAAAGTGGGTCCATTTGGCGAGTTCTTTTACAAACAATGCCGGGCAGCAATCAGGTCCTGACCTCCTCGTACTTGAACTTCCTCTTGCTGACGATGACGTCTTCTATACCTGCACGGTCTCCGTACTTCTTCTCGTGGACGGTGTAGGCTTTGTAGATGTCTTCACATCTCTCCTTGGGTAGATGATCCAAGGCATATTTGTATATGGCTCTAGCCCTTTCATGCTGCAATAAATATGGAAAAATATAGCAATTCTTATTGAAGCTGACTCGAATATAGACAACCATTCATTCAACTGTGATGCCGAAGACAACATTTTATGTCATATTTGGACTGCTAAAGATGAGAATGGTATTGATTAATATGATGTGCTAGGTCCTAATACATACAAGGCAACATTGCTTGGCTGGAATATGCGAGAAACATTTACCATCAAATAAAGGCACAGAGGTTTAATTTCTTATAGCTACGCTAAGAGGGCTCAGTCCAACTAGATTGGCGCGTTTTCTATGTGTGATCGGAAGACGAATCCATACAATCAACAAAAGCACATTAGACTGTTGATCCAATGACAGGGTTCGGGTGTTGTGGCTTATGTTTAAGAAAAGGAGCTTTCTGGTTGGTCAAGGGGACAGCACGTCTAATTTCGACCAGAACATTCCATGTGATTTTGAAATAAACACTATGACAAGCAGCGTGCTGCACACAGGCGGTATGTTCACATATTTTGTCGAGCAGAGCATGAGGGTACCCTCTTAGTGTAGCTATCAGCTCTTCGCCGAGGCATCCTTTGTAAGGTTTTACTATTTTCTACCTCGACAAGCACACACAGGAAGCACTCACCTCTCTCTGTGCCTCCTCAAATTTGGCAAAAGAAATGAGCATGGTCTCATCAATGAAGTCTTCCCCGAAGTATTCCACAGCTCGTTCGTATATCCTCCGACAGCTGTTGATATAATGATTCTTTTCCTCAAACTTGGCATATTTAATCCAATTTTTAACCTCCGGGTGAACAAGAACAAGTGGAAGAGAGTTAAGGAATATCCCCAACCAGAATGTAGAAAACTTATTGCTCGATTCATGTAACATCTGCTCAAAGCATTCAATTAGGATTACCACAAATTAATCTGTACACTGCAATACACTGTTAATTTTTAAACTGCATCATAACCATCCGATGTCACTCGATTTCATTATACCCGAGTTTCAAAATGACTATCCATCAAATGGCATATCTAGCTCAACCCAACCATAATGTGAACAAACAGTATTGTGAAGGATATATCGTTCGTATATAGCACGGGCTCGGTCGAGTTCTTTATGTCTGAGTTCATGGTTGATGTAGGAGTGCCACGCTTGCTCTTCTGGTTCCCATTCCATCCATCGCTCAAACACCTGACGAGCACCTGTGTTATTACACAGATATACAACCAGCTGACTTACTGATACAACCAGCTGACTTACTGATACAACCAGCTGACTTACTGATACAACTAGCTGACTTACTGATACAGCCAGCTGACTTACTGATACAACTAGCTGACTTTCTGATAAAACAGCTGTCTTACTGATACAACCAGCTCACTTACAGATACAACCAGCTCACTTACTGATACAAGCTCACTTACTGATATGCCTGGGCTGGGTAACTGACATAATCAGCTAACTTTCTGATACACCCAGATATTGTCTTAAAACACTATACTGTATCCCATATTCACACAGGCTATCATCTCACAAGAACACAAACACACAATAGTCATTCAGTATATCCAGCTAACAGAACTCTAATCTAACATCCCATGCATGACAGACACCAGAAGGGATCATAAGAAAGCAACATTTCAAACAATAAATTCCATGGGATTGAATGAGATGATTTACCTGCAACATTGCCTAACATTTCCTCCATATAAGTGTACTTGTACCAGAACTGGTTGGCCCTTGGCAAAATTGTAACAGCCCTGTCCCATACATTCCTAGCATGGTTGACTTGCCGAGTTCTGAAAACAATTGAAAGTATTGGTAAGTAGAGAGCATGCCTGACAAAAACCACCCATAAATTATCCATCAGAGAGAATGTGCTACAATCAAAACGGGATTTGATGTGTTCATGATGTAACAACTGTAGCAACTGACTTCATTTCCATCTCGGCGTATTTCAGCCAGATGGTGATGTTTCTGTGGTCCACATCGAGAGCCCGCTCATACACAGATCTTGCCCTGTAACAACGTTTCAAGGAGTCAAATCACTGAAGCCACACAATGATGTTGACACATAACAATCATTATATCATCAGTGAATGGAACAATAATGTCATTACAAAATGAAATTAAGGGGGCGGTGATGATTGGACACTATACCCCACACATAACACAAGCCCAAAAGGTAATATGAGATTGCAAACCCATGGCCCTCAAGCCAACAGGATATTTAACAGCTGCAATCCCAATTAATCTCTGGGACTTTCAGTGCAAATGGTACAGGGTTTGCAGGCATGTCCAACCTTTGAATCTCTTGTTGACTCTCCTCCCATTGAGCGTACTTGATCCAGTTCGACATTACTGCACGGTTCTTTCTGATGTTATCCTCAAAAGCCTGCATATGTCAGAAGGATGATACAGAATGACGCCTCAGATGAATGATGAACAGGCTTGATATATTACAGGTATAGACTGGGGAAGGTTTATCAAAACTCACCTTTCTCTTCCTCAACCTGTAAGACTTGAGTTCTGCTTCATCTGAAATCTTCTGCTTTGGAGGCTAAGGAAGTAGACACACATTTTATGAACACCACATTAACACATAAGACCATTATAATCCATAATGAAAATCTGAAATATCATTTGATAGTATTGGACTAGCAACTTCGCATCTAATGGTGCTCCTGAAAAACCAATTTTTTGTACATTATTTATGATCACTAGAGTAAGCAATGAATTCCATGTACTCACAGGTTGTACAAGTTCTAGTTCTCGCTCCTTGGCCTCTCTCAGCAGCTGCTCCGCAGTGATCTGCACAGGAGCTGGCATCTTGTTTTTCACCTAAGAAAGCACAAAATCAAAAGGTGCTAACCTTTGCCAGAAACAATAAATATAATACTGTTGGACTGGTAGCAATGATCTATTGGGGAATGGCAGAAATTCATAAAGGACCTATGATCGAGTTGAAAGTATGATATACTTTTACATTAAATAGTTCATTTGTTTTGGTGTAAATTGTAAGATTCTAGAGACTTACCTTAATCCTCATGCAGCCCTAGGTATGCCCTGATTGACTAACTAGTTAAGTAAAACTGTTAATTAATGAACACCAGTTAGCTGGCTGGTCAGTCGCAGTGAAAGCTCAACCCTCAAGCATCCCACATCTCTCCTAGCCTCCAATAGTTAAAGACACATAGACAACCCTTTTTCAGAGCAAAAAAAAAGTTTCCTTTGGCCTCATGTCTGCCAAGGGGGGGGGGGGGGGGGGGTGATGACTATCTTACAGGATAAATTTTTAACCAGCTCAAGGTTGATTTGGTGTTTACAGTTAATCTATTTGTAAGCAACCCGGCTGTCTCTGCCTTTAGACCACTGACCCATCAAGTGGGTGGGGGATGGGTGTGTCATGAGAGAGGAAGGAGGGGGAACAAACCGTTGTGGTTGTTGGCTCACCAAGTGATAATGTTTCTCTGCCCACCTCTCTCCCAAACCTTTAAATTTCTTTTGAACAACGGTCTGATATTTCACATGTCGTCACACACATTAGTCAATACGTTATGATAATCAGTTGATTAAAACATGATGAACGGGGTTGAGACGGGGATGGACACACAGTTTTCAAATCCTGGCTAAGACCCTGTTGATGCATCTTGGGTCTTTGGGTGGGGACAACTGGTAAGCTTACTTACATAGAAACCAGTCGTCAGATGTAGGCTAGCATAACTGTATAAATTGCTGCATGACAAGTATGCAATCTTGATTGAGGTATCCCATGTTATTGCCCAAAAATTGCACCAAAATTTAAGTTATACTTTAACATTGGTATAACCTTTACGCAAGATTTGAAGGTATTAAATATTCCCAAAAGACAATGGAATGCAAAGCCAAATTGTAATAGATTTATGAGCAAGCATGGCCCAACCCAAACTCCCAGATTTTTTCGTATACTAACTTGCAAAAGTAACATTGTGGCAATCCTCCCTTTTTAACTAACTTTTGTCTAAAATCTCAATTAGAGATTGCCAAATTTTACAGTAATGTTGTTGTAGCATGCTCCAAATGTATATTTATGATGGGTTGGAGATGAAAGGAATCGAGCTCCCCATAGAGGCAGTCGCTTAATTCATGTGTTCAGTAGTTATAACTTGGGTAAAAAAGTGAAATGTTTGACGTTCTATCTGCTACATTATCGCTCAATTCAGCGTGAAGTGAAATATTTCAATTACCTTCGCAACTTTTGGCATCTTGGTTTTTACTTCTTCAACACCCTCCATGGTGAATATAAATGTTTACCAGCACCAAGGCGGTCCTCGTTATACTTATATTTGAATCTACTACACAAAGACGACACAACTCCGTTTTCGGCGATTTTGTATATGTGGTGTCTCCTTGCTGTCAGTAGATCGCTGCATGCTGATTGGAGATAATGAATATGCAATGAACAAACATTCAAAACGAAGATCTTCATGACCTACGAATGAAAGTCAAAATAAAAGGTAAGAAAATGGATGCCCTGGCTAATAGTCCCTTCTTTGAATTTTATTTAGACCCTAGTAAATTTGATATCTTAATGAAACAAAATAAAGGTGGAACGATGGACTTTTCATGTTACATGTTATATTATCGCCCATGTACATATACCAAGTAAGTGAGCTGATCTGTGATCACACGGTTGCTGTTATCAGGCTGTTTTGTTGATAGATTCATCGTTTGCATTAACATTATGAACATAATAGCTTGATGGTAATATTTTCATTTTCGGTATATAAACTGAAATGGCCACGAGAGGCCTAACGCCCTAGTGACGATGCTCCTGAACTGAACTTCTTAACTTTAAGTTAGCCATGATTTCTGTCTGATTCAGCCTTCACGCTAGCAATTCTTGGAAGCACAATTTCTTATAAAGTCCTGGGTCGTCATTAGCCTCGATCATGGGCAAATTTGCTATATCAGGTGTTGATGGAACCGCTTGATTTAGCTTCAACATTTATTGAGAGCATGTGAAAAAATATTATGAACTGTGCAGAAGCTTACCTCAAATCGATGCGATTCTTTAGGGAAATTCCATCTATATATAGAATTCCCTGGAATGCGATGACCCCCATATTGGAAAATACAAGGTCACATGGTATTTGTTTGCTCTCGGTTCGCTAGGTGCTCATGGGTTCTACTCTGCATCTCCGGTGCCATCATGCAAGAGCAGGACCACAGCGTATATATTTCAGTTTCTGGCATTGCGACTTTGGATTCAAAATGAGGGCGGGCACGTTTGTTTTTTTCATGACCGTATTGCAGTTTAAAATACTTACAAACATTTCTTTCAAGAAAGCTTTCCACGATATCTTTCTTACAGTAAATACTTTTTAACAATGAGGTGACAAGGCTTTTGCGGTGAATAGTTTGATGTATGCACACTTATGATGCAGTTGGATCGCAGCAGCAAGACAAGCTCTTCAGGTCGTGATATTCCCAAGGCACTAATTTCCATTTTAATATTTTTTTAATGTTTCAATTTATGTAAGACATGTAATGACCTAGGGGGCAGTGTTAGATTTTTCAATAGGTATCAGTCAAACTGCTAAGGACTAGGCCAGAGCCTGGTCTATGGAAAACTAATCTGAAAAGTTTACAAGAGGATGGGGTAATAGTCCGTCTAGCTTGTATTTTTATCAGCATTGTGTCAAATGGAACTACATGTTGCTATTGAAATTGACTGCATATATCATGTCCAAATATTTGCTGTTAGTAATAATTGGTTACTAGACACCACATAATTACTAAGTCATTTTCATTGTGTTTCATATGATGCTGCTCACTCTTCCAATCCTAACATTATCAGGGTGAGCTACTAATTTCTTATTTTTAATCTCATACAATGTGTTACTCCTTCATATTAATAACTGTCTGGTTGCATTGAAATATCTATTGATATCATATCAGTACAAACTATTGATATTATTTGAATCACTCAACAAACCATGGATCTCACCTTTGCAGATATACGGCTGTGGCAACATGGCGATGGGTTGCAAATGACGACAATTGTGGAATTTGTAGGATGCCTTTTGATGGATGCTGTCCCGACTGTAAGATTCCTGGTGATGATTGTCCTCTAGGTTAGTACTGCACATTACTTTTAACTATACTGGATTAAGTTTTGAGTCGGTGTTTGATGAATTGCAAGCTAAATTGCCTGTAGCAATTATACCACTTGTGCAATGCCAAAATTTGCCCACGCTCAATGTGCTCCAGACTGAGAACATCATGATTTTGTTTTCTGTCATTATGATTTCATTTTATGTAATCATAATGGAACTCTGAGAATAACACTATCAATATCCTCATGTGGTTTTATATGACATACTGAACCATGAGAACAGAGACATTGACATGCAAGCAGCTCATTGCTTGCACTTTTTATTTGCAACTGTATCAGTGAATTTGCAGACGTTTTTTACACTCATCTTTTTAGCCTGGGCCACTAATTGTGACATGATATGTGATTTTTGAACTCAATATAAACAATCTCTATTTCAATATGTCTTTGTTTCCTTTCAGTGTGGGGGAGATGTTCTCATTGCTTTCACATTCATTGCATAGTCAAGTGGTTAAATTCACAGCAAGTTAATCAACTTTGCCCAATGTGTCGACAAGATTGGAAGTTCAAAGAATGAATGTAAATCAACCTTTTTCGTTTGTGTTCATATTTCATTCTCATGTGCTTAATGTATGGCAATATGTATCCACAATCTCATAATAAATTTTGAAAATCCTATTTTTAATTGACATTAACATAATTAAGGACATATTATTCATGTATTTGAACCTAGCAGCATATTCAACATAGGTATTTGTTAAGTAAAAATATTACTTGGATATACATATGATTACAAGACACACATCTGAGTTATGAATTGATATCATGTTGAAAACATCATATGCATAGTGACTATAATCAGACGCATGCATCATGATATTATCACTGCAGGGTAACGAAAGAACTAACGCAAACATCAAAGCGTGCCTTCAAGCGGAAAATTTATAATATGCACTATCTAAGGATTATGTTTAAATCTTGTTTAACACCATATTTTTCCAATTGGGGAGCACAGTAACACTTTTTGTTATAACTGTATCAAGTTATATAATTCTTACAACAGATTCAATTATAGAAGTCTTGCTTTCAATTTATTTTTGTAAAAGGGCAACAATTACCAGTGAAAAAAAACCCACTCAATACCTGACCAAACATGTTGATGTATTTGAGCTGTTACTACCAGTACAACGAGTTAGGGATGTAAACCAAACGTGTAGAGCTTAAGCCATTCCTAGAATTTAATTTGGCATTGGAATTTTATGAACAAGGGATGTGTCAGCATAGGCCACAGAAAATTAAATAGATATACCGAGTTTTAGGGATATATGTTGAATATTCTGAGATAAAAGCCTCGAGCACAGACTGCAGACTTCGATAAAATATGATCATTCGTCCAGGTAGGGATGGATGTTTGAAAGAAAGCGTGACATTTTCTCTCAAACAACAGAGACTTAGGACGCCCAGAAGCCTTAGTCTTTCAGTTCAGCCGCGATTTTAGTATGTTGAACCTAAACTGGAATGGATGTGGGGGGTTGCAGGCCCGTAACAAAGGGGGTATCGGACAATACCCACCACTCAGCCTCAGAGTTCCGCTCATATACAAAAAAAATATCGTTTTTTCATGGTCAGAATGGCAGTCTATGCTAGAAGTTCCGCTTTACTCAATTCAGATACCCCCCACATTAATTCCTGGTACGGGCCTGGGTTGTGTGGATGTGGTCTGGCGTTACGGTGCGTAACCTGGTTAAAGCAGCAGTCCGTTCAGTGACACAGATCGTTCAGCAACATTCGCGCGGTACATTATGATGCAAACTGAACGATAATAATGGCGGCGAGCATCGGCGGCGTGGCGTCTCTTGTACTGTTGGAAGAATTTACGGATGACGGAGACGATTTCTTTCCACTGACGACAGCTGAATTAAGTGTGATTCCTTAGGCGAATATTTTTTAGCGTATAGAAGTGTCAATGATAGACACAGATTCAGTTGATCTCATTCGCATCGAAAATTACATTGATGTGGTCGTCCCTCCCTCGGTGCAGCGTGCATTGTTGACAAAGAAGTGGATGTTCTATATTTGGCGCCAGAAAGAATCATGTGATCATCACCGAAATCAATAAATTCGCCAAAACAGCGTTACGTATTTCCATTTTAACTTATTTATTTATAAGACCACAAAATCCAAATGATTCAAATGAAAAATTGGGTTACATTGGTATTTAATCGAATGCGTAATTGTAGCGTCGTATTTCGTAAAGATGTGGGAATAAACACTAAACTACAAAATTGTTTCTTAATGCAGATAAGCTCCGGAGACAGTGTCAACAAACGAGGTTGTATTCAGACATGGTATTTAAAAATATACATTATATTCTGGATTGGGGTGTGCCGCGGGACCTCGAAAAACCGTGCCCGTCGTACAAGGTCAAAATGGCCTAAAGCATACCCCGTCGTACAAGGTATTATGCGAATGTATAACCCGTCGTACAGATTGAAGCTGAAAAACATACCCCGTCTTACAAGTATGAGGCCCAAAAACCCGTCGTACGAGTCGAGAGGCCGAAAAAACATACCCCGTCGCACATATATACTACCTCTATACACTTAAGTGCCTCCCCCGGGATATTATCATGCGGGTTCTTGTCCGTCGCGTGCAGTTGAGGGGAATCCGGGTGTGGGTGAGGCAAAGTGGGGGTGGGGTAGTGTTACTTGCTATATATTCGCCATCTGGTCTTTGTCAAGGATATTAAACAATGCTATTTGTGCATGACTTGTATTGTGTCCATATCCACGCATTTTACCACGGTAAACTGCCCCACCCCCACCCCCCATCCCATCGACGATGTCCTACACCAATATAACGGTGACCATGTGACCTGGATAACGCTATGAATTATATAAGAGCATTGCTTCCGTCAGCCCCTATGGTGAGGTAAGTATAGGATTTAACGGCTCAACAACACCCGTGTGTTATATGGTGTCTACAAAAGAAGGGGGGTGATCAGAATACATTAAGGAGTAAAAAGGAAACTAAAAAAAACTGAATCCTTTATCATTTCGTCACTTGAAAAGCCACATGGTCGGGGGATCTGGTAAAAAAAACAACAACAATAAACTCTTTATTATTTCATTAATTGAATTGATTTAAGTGAAATTTACTAGAATTGTTTTTATTGCTTAAATTCTATAATATAATCCAATTTCCAATAAAACCATGATCTTAGATGGATCAACCCTTTCAAACAATTCCAAAAGACTTAGAAGTCGGAAAAAGCGATTTCTGATAAGGATCAAATCGACACACTCAACGAGAACGTGCTTGACATTGCTCGCGCTTTGGCATTGGATGCATTAAGGGGTGGGTTCATCCTTCAGTAGAAAAGCATGAGTTGTATAGGTGTGACCTATTCGAGTACGGACCAGAATAACCTCCTCTCTATTCTGCCTCTGCAGCTGTGTGACCACTCCCCAAGTAAAGAGTGAATTTCATAAAATTTGTTGGGTATAGATTCATCCCATTGTTCTTGTCATTTCTGCTTAAAATATTTGACCGCCTGAGGGTTAAAGCCTGTAAAAGGGACTTTTTCTTCAGTCAAATCCTGGTTAAGCGCTTCTCTGGCTGCTCGGTCTGCCCTCTCATTGCCAGGGATCCCGACATGACTCGGAATCCACCCAAACAAAATATCCTTGCCAAAATAGACTAATTTTGAATAAAAAGTATAATATCTTAAATAAAAAAATCATTCCATGTGATTGCTTTCATGGCAGACAATGAGTCTGAGAAGATAACATAACTTTGCTCACCAGATTTGGCAATAAGTCCCAGATCTATTGGGAAAGCCTTTAGCTCTGCGTGTAAGATGGATAAAGCAGGGAGCAAACGCATGCTGAATATGGTTGCCCCCATCCCAGCTGCAGCCCCAACTCTGTCTGCTTCTTTTGAACCGTCTGTGTATACGACAGTACGGTCAGAACATCCATCTTTGATTTCAAGGTAATCGCTATTGCCCTTCATACTGGCCGATAGCCATGTATCAACCATTGGGGTCTTGATTTTCGGCAGGGTCTACTCAGCCACAATATCCAGATTGGATACGCAAGCCAAACGAAGGGTTGACATTCGGCCTGCTCACGAAGAAATGAATATTTTTGGGATAGAAAGTCATGCTGAATGCTGGATTTTTGGGGGTTGGATATTGCTATTAACGCATATTGAATGCAAGTTGCTCCTTCCTAATTTAAATGGAGCCTCATTAGCTTTCACGTAGAGACTTTGAATGGGAGAGGTCCTAAACGCTCCGAGGCAAAGTCTCAGATCCTGATTTTGGACAGTCTCCATTTTTGTTTAAATACGGCAGATCCATATATAAACTATCCATTATCCAACTTCGATCGTAAAAGGGACCGGTAAAGTCGTAAGAGGACTTTCCGGTCTGCTCCCCAACTCGTATTCAACACCATCTTTATGATATTTACGGAGGTAAGAAATGCGGGACTTCAAATTGAGTTATTGCCGAAACCAAGACACTTGGTTTATTCTACCACAGGGATAGTGTTGCCGTCAAGGGTAAGGGCTTGTTTATGATGAAGATTTCTTGTATTGCAGAAATGCATGCAAACAGTTTTGGTTTGTCGAAAATTTATAACCATTCTTATCCGCCCATTTCTTAAATATTATTGAGATTGGAGGTGCCTCTCAATAGTTCTTGGATTTGAAACAAACTAAACATTTGTTCACATAATTTGTGGCATTCACCGCCTGGTCAATTACATTAAAACGGATGACGGACAAAATGCTTCTCTGTGGGACCCCCACCTCCTGTGCATTGGTTATCAGACAGAGTGTTGCCAGGACTTAAGAAGTTCTGTTCTTCTTATAAAAATTAATTAAATACTGGCAAGTGACCTTTTAGGCCCACGCCATATAAATCAGACAGAATTCCGTGAATCCATCTGGTGTCATAAGCCAAAATCTAAATCGAAGAAGACTGTCACCTCAAGCTCTCCCCTCACGAAGCCGTCGCTTTAAAGTTTTCCAGACGGATTAGATGGTCCGTCATGCTTCGAGCATGGTGTAAACCGCTCTGTTGTCTGGAAATTAGTTAGTTTCGCTTCAGAAACCGTAAGAGGTGGGCATTGCTCATTCACTCCATGGTTTTGCAGATGTATCTCGTTAAGGCAATTAGACAGTTCGTTGATTGGTGTTATCCTTGCTAGGCTTGGGTACCAGAATAAAACGAGCCTCTCAGTTGTGGAGATTTTTAGGCCGGTTGACACACTTGGTGGTCTGTTGAGTTTAGATTTATGTTTTGATTTATTTGCTGATTTTGTTGCTTTTGTTGTTTCTGTTTTTGGAAACTCAATTCTTTGATGTGGGGCGAGCAGGAGGATCGCATTGGGTTGCTATGTCAATAGATATTTTTTTTGTAGCTTTGTCGGTAATAGTGGATGCTGTCAATTTAGAGGCAACCAACCTTGGTTTGCTAATTGGCACGGGTAGTCAGTCTGAGTGTCAACAGTCACAGTGGCCTTCTTGACAGCGCTGACATGAGTGGGTTTACTGCCATGCTGCGCCGCCATTATCTTTCGTGCCTCTGGATTTGACACATCCCCAGTATGTCGGATCATCTGGATTTCTTTTCCACGGACCCAAGTGAGGCATGATCGAGAGAAGGCGGGTTGATCTCCAGAGCAATGAACACATATGGTGGGTTGCTGGCATCGGTCCTCTTTGTGATCATCCTGCCCACATTAAGCGCATGCTGGCGTCCTCTTGTAGCTTGAATTGCTGTGGCCAAAGCACTTGCATGTGAAGCATCGCAATGGGTTACAGACCTCAATTGATCATTCAAGAATCCGACCTTGAGATATTTGGCTAATTGTGTGCTGTCGAAGGTTGGGATAACCGTTCCTGTTGGCTGCCTAACCCCATTGCGGGTTACCAATATCTTATCAAGATCTTTCGCATTGTTTCAGATCAAAGCATCTGATAATTCGTCTTTTGGTATTGAGGGTTCGATGAGGGGTAACATTAATGGGAATGCCCACGAGCGCCGTTGACTTCATAAGACTGCTCGCACTGCTGGGTCTTTCTAATTCAACAAGTAAGTGGCCAGATGGAAGCCGTCTTATATTTTCCGCGACAGCACAACACCCCTCAATCCCTTTTACCGATGGAAAAAGGGCTTAGATCTGTAAGATGCCTTTCCGAGTCCGATTCCGAGTAATTATTTTCTATTTCTTTTAGTAGATAACCTTTCCGGTGTTTGTTTGTGAGCCATGTTCTGTTAATGAGTTTCTTCACTGGTTCTCCCCATCCACCGCGGAGCCCAACAAGGGGGCATCGGCTCAACCACCCATGACGCCAGAGATACACCAGTGGAATACTCAAGTTAATGACGATTAGGTCAATTAACTGTTCAGTTATTTACTCGATTGACCTGCTGAGTAACCACCTAGGAGGGACAAATCTAAATGAATACGGATAAGAAGAAGAAGATGCAAAAGACAAAAGGAAATAAAAACGATCATTCCAAGGCAGGTCACTACCAGCCGATTATCAGGACCACGCCATCCCAGCCTCTCGTCTAGGCGGAACCCGGGCCAAAGTGGTATGTTGCAGATATGGCCCTTGGCAAGGACCGTTCCACTCAACCATCAGGATCTTCCACCAACACGAGTCGCAACTCTCGATCAACAGGCTGCCTCCTACAAGTCGACTCGTACGATATGCAGGGTGATACAGTGGGCTTATTCTACCCCCGAACCCACTGTTAGCCCGTATAGGCCTTATATATATATGACACAAAGCGGTCTTAAACGATCAGGTTTGTAGTCGGTTGCCCGCATTGTCGCAGCTTTGAGCTGCACTGGACAGAACGCGACGACAATTCTTCTCTTATTTGTTGGGGTGATCACACATATGCAGTTTATTTTGGACGACGGGTCAGATTTTAGCGGAAACGCATCGACTTCCAACCCGGTCGACGTTGGTATTGCTCCTGGATACAGCGATAGAGCCACCGGCGCGGTTAGAATGGCGAGCTTTGGTGAGAATGACGATGACGGGTTTTTGGATGAAACGTCTGACCAGGCATTGATTGCGTCGAATGATGACGATGAATCTGCTACAGTGGACAACGAACGCCACAAAGTTGGCGTGAAAGCTCCCGTGAAGTCGAAGAGATACATAATAGTTGAGCCCATTCTGGCTCTCTTTTTCGTTGCTTACATACCAGGCTCGACACTCAGTCAACAGTTCATTTATTCCAAATTCTCACAGAAGTACAACTTGAGTTCGTACGAGCAAGTTGTGGTGAATGGGAGTCAAACATCTTGTGAAACAGCGGATGTCAATGATACTTATTATTGGGTGCAAACAAAGGTTCAATCGGAGTCAGCGATATTCGGCGTCTACCTTGACGTGGCGTCAACTTTGATCAGCGCACCGCTGGTGTTTGTATACGGGTCGTTCAGTGATATATTTGGAAGGAAACCCCTGATGCTGTTGCCGCTGATTGGGGGAGTATTGCGGTACATCATCTATGTAGCAGTTATCATCAATGATGCATCTATCTACATCTTGCTAATTGGGAATGTGGTGGAGAGTCTGTTTGGCGGGGCGTCCACGATCATTTCGACTTGCTTCGCCTACATTGCCGACACGACCGACCATGATAAGCGTACATTGAAAATAACTATCAATGAGGTTATATTTAGCCTGGCCAACGCTACAGCCCAAGTCACTCTTGGTTTCCTGATCAAGGCAACTGGATTTCTTATTCCATTCTACGGTCTGCTTGGAATACACGTAATCAACATGTTGTATCTCCTCTTTTTCGTTCCAGAAACCCGGCCTTATGTTCTTGGTACACGTGTGCCACTTGCGAATATTGTTGAACACGTCAAAGGTTGTCTCCGCGTATACACTCAGCCAGATCAGTTCGGTAAACGCTGGGCATTGCCTCTCTGTGTCCCGTGTGTTTTCTTTTGTGCCCTCGTGTTCGTGGGGCGCTGGAATTCGACCATCCTGTATATGCTGAACTCACCCTTGTGCTGGACATCAATCGAGATAGGTTTGTGGGGAGCGGCAATGGCCGTGTCTACAAACGTGGGTAATATCGCTATGGTGCTTTTGTTCATTCGGCGTCTGGGAGACATCGGTCTGGCTATGGTGGCGTGTGTGTCGGGCATTGCCAATTTCCTCACTATGTCTGTTGCTGTCAAGTCCTGGATAATGTTTATCAGTAAGTTCTCTTTGAAATAATTTCCAATGTTTCAAATATGCGACGCTGAAATATATTCATAGCACTGTTTCACCACTGTGCCCGTAACATTTGTTCACGACCACTGATGTTGATCCGTAACTGTGTAGGTCCGGTGGCTGGGTTTGCAAGTTTCCTTACTCTACCAATGCTCCGATCCATAGGTTCAAAGAGGACAGCATCTGACAAACAAGGTAGGGTGTAAATCGTCATGTTTTTATCTACCCGACCTCACTGTCGTAATTTATCATTCATTATCGTTCCATTCATTTAACCCACAATCACCCTACAGCCACAGAACACCTTACCAAATTCATTGAATGCAAATATCACAGCCTGTAACATGCACCAGTCACTAATGTTGTAGATATAAATGTGTGTCTTCAGGTTCTTACTTCGCAAGTTTTGGCGCTATAGAAGTGGTCTGTGGGTTGGTTGGGACACTTCTCTTTAATTCCGTTTACCAGTCTACCCTCGGTGTGTGGAAAGGCTTTGTCTTTTTGACCATGGCTATGATTCAGTTTCTGGGCTTGATCAGTCTTATGTAAGTATATGCTCGTCTCTTTAACGAGTGACACATCTAAATTTATGGAATATCACCTGATATTTATATATATATTTCAGTTATCACTCATCTGTATTTGAAATGTGTGCTCAGGATTTTCCAACTCTATATCAGGCGATCACGAGCGTCCCAAAACCACAGCCTGATTTCACGCGAGAAGTTAACGTCTCCACGTGATGTGGCTTGCCAACCACAACACTAGATCTCACTGGCTCTTATTATATATTTATACAAATAGTTTTGTCACTCACAAGATGCCCATTCTAATCGGGCTATCCTCACCAAACCAGGACTTTGTGCACCGGAAGTGATGAACCCCTTTGAGCAGCAGGCAAACGGTTGAATATTAAAAGTATCAGAAGAAGATCATCAGTTACTCGGCTCCTAGTCTTCCAGTTGATTGAAGCGAGCACCTGCTTTTCAATATCCATTGAATAATTAGAGACGCTCCAGAAGTAGTCAGAATGGTAGTCGTGGTGTCGCCTGTCCCCTGTCATGTCAGCTGATGTAGTGCTTATCACATTTATCTCTAGCTGTCAATCATAATGTTTTGTCGCCTTTCCAACGTCAATGACCCACATTGCCTGGTCGGAGTAGGAAGTTTATATAGGGCCCATTATTTTGACAGTAATTCGTTGCACCATTTTGAGTCGCGTTTATAAAAACGGCGTTACGTACTGCATGTTGTACTCAAATATTTATATATTAGCGCTCAGGGCTTGCTGCCTATGATGTCGCTTGATAGATATCCATGTCGAGTTGTTTTCTTATGTGTCTATGGGGACCACTATCAGGGTAGTTATCCATTTCGGGCTTCTGGTATGTATACCTGTACATAAGGGTGACATTGTATGGGATGGAACATGTTCTTATCAAGAATAACGCATGCAATAAATATTTCCAATGGCTGCGGTTTTGGTTGAATATCATGCCGATCTTATCCTTGATATATCCACCCATGACAACCGAATGCTGGATTGATTATGAGGTGAGCTTGGGTATGAGAATAACTACCCTTTCTAAAGTCTTCCCCAGCAGTTTGCTTCTCAGAATACTCAAATATCAGACACAAATAACCAAAGGTTGTTTTTTTTTAAAAGGAAGAAATAAATTAGCCGACTATTCACCGACATTCATTAAGGAGGGACACGCGGAGACGATTCCTCAGAGAGTCAAAGAAATGCCATTGAAATGTATTTATTAATACTCGAGTCCCGGGGGGGGGGGGGGTGGGGGGGGGGGGGGGGGGGGGGCACTTGGCCTTAACACAGATAGGGGTGTGCCGCGGGACGTCGAAAGCCCGTACCCTGATACAAGTTGAAAATGGCAAAAATCATGCCCCGTCGTATAAGGTTTTATGCAAATGTATAACCCGTCGTACAAGGTGAAAATGGTAGAAAAAGCGTATCCACCGTCGCACACAGCGCTTTTGGCTGGAACTAGGGTCATATTTTGTGGCTGTCAACGCGTTGTTAGTGCATTATCGATATGCGTTGGTGTCGTGCTATGCTATAGCTGTCAAAAGTGTTCAGTGTATTTTGAATTGTTCTTGAAATAATCTGAACGCTACCAGGAAGCGACGAGGACAATTTGAGCTGTTCTCAAGCGCATAGAAAAACATAAAGAGTGATCCACAATGCTGTCAACTATATTCATATCCATTCTGTTTGAAAACCAGCCTCTTTGATTCGGTTGACTCGGTTGAAGCATTATTATTCGCCAAGATTGTATTACCATTCGTCATAAGCGAGCGTGACTGTATCATGATCATGACATTACTATCTTCTTCCTTGTGGAAGGAACAGCTGAGAAGATATCTGAAAGACAAGGGAATCCCCTGCTCTGGTTACAACAACAAACACAGCTTGTAGTGTTAGCGAGAAATGCCCTGTGCAACACAGGTGTTGTGGACTTGGTTGGGGAAGATGATAGGCTTTCTCGTCGTGCGGCTCCTTTTCGTGGTTGCCTGTGAAATGGCGCATCATTGCCATCATTATTCACAAAGTTTATTGCAAGTTTGTTCCCATCCAATGCTAAAACGCCAATGATATGTGAAGTCACTTAGATACTTGCACCTAGCTACATGAACTTAAGTGATTAGTAAGTGCGTATTCGACAAAACATGTCCACAAATGTGTAGCAAATGGTTTACTCGCTCAAAATGCGCTTGACAGCCAAATAACATGACCCTACTTTCCGTTTCAAAAATCAGTATATAATTCCCCAGTGACGTTATGATGTTTTTGTACCTTCATTAAAAGCAACACCGCGCAACTGGCATGTGTTGTTGTTGAAATGACAATATTATTAGATAACAAAGTACTCATAAAACTCGTGTGCTTCGCGGAAGTATCTAAACATTAGTTTATATTATGCATCATTACCACAGCAACAGAAAGCACTCTTCCCTTTTCAGAATCAATCCCATCAGGTCGACATGTTGCTGGGAGTTATTGCCTGCAGCGTAAAGTCCCAGGTGCTTTTCAGTCAATGATGTAACAGGAGGCTAGATAGTGGTGACTGGGTCGATAACTCATGGGCTATTCATCCATATCATAAGGGAGTTGTCCTTAATGGTCGGCACCGCAACATGATAACCCGGAGACAGCAATTCATGGCAAGCACGCAGCGTGAATATGGACATTCCGGATGTTTTCACACCCAGGCGTGCTGGAGAGTCTGTAAACACCATACAATGACAACTCGTGTTGTATCGATACTAACAGTATGCTACTACCTCGGTGGAGCTCCACCCAGCTGCTGTCTGTGATGAATGAGACTAGAGAGAGGATTAGCATCGGTCAGGGGGCATCAGCTGTACTCTACCAGACTCAACTACGCGTCTCCTCGCAATATATCGTTCTTACATACTTAAATTCACATGTTTCCATGGACAATGTTTACCACAAAGCGCACAAGACTTCATTTCTTAGCAACACCTCATTATTTGTTATGGAATCATCTCGCACGCAGGCGCAGAAAGGCGGGGTTTTGCTGAACACTACATTAGTGGCGAAGACACGCTATCTGTAACAACGCTGTGTGAACTGACACACACTCTCCACTACGAAACAAATCTCAGCAAATACCAACGTCTCAATGTATTCATCCAACTCGCCAAATGCCTAGCGGCTATACACCGACCAGGCGTATTTCATCAGGCCATGTCTTGAGTATAATAACATAAACTTATGGCGTAAATGAACTTATACCTGTCTGTCGGAAATGCATGCTCCCTGATCCACATCTTAGACCGAGTGGGCTTGAAATTGTTGAAGCCTTTAATCATTTTTTCTCCAAGGCGCTATTTAATGACATCTAATATAATGATATTCTGAGTATAGCTTCCATTGTTCCAATAGGCGACGGACCGTGTTTTCCGGCTTCAGTGGCTCCACCTGGTGGTGGTACTGTCAATATAGTGTTCACGCGGTAATCTCTATCTGCTATGAAGCTCTGAAGTACTGTTAATTGATATCGATGACTGAGCTAATACTGAATCATTAATACTGACTGAGCAATAACCATGTGAAGTTATTGTGATACTTGTTTGTTTTACAAGTGTATTGTTGGATGAGTATAATGGAAATGGTAGAGGAGATATCGAGCGAAGATGATGTTGACTCTGCTGATAATGATGAGAACAACAACTGTGATCATGATGATGACGACTATGAAGGCGATGATGAAGATAATCTAACTATTTATTGTTATGCTTACGATGAAAATGATATCAAGGAGGAAAGAATATTCGACATTACAGTAGGTCTTAGTGAAAGGGTTTTTGACAATGTTATTTCTAGGAACCAACAAGTATGTGCCCAAGCAAAGATGGTTTTCTGGTTGGTTTACGGCAATGCATTGTGGACGCGCATGAAATATTCATTAGTTGCACAGTGAATAGACTGGAGCAAGGTCGTGATCGGGACGAACAAAGAATAGTCTCGGTTACATATGGCTCATATCATTCGACTCGAATACAATGGGCCATTGTACACCGCTAATAAAGCGCATCAACGTTTCGACAAAAGTCACATTTAAGTCCGTTGTTCAGGGCACGGAACACTGTAACTATAAAACCATTGCTCACGATTTTTTCTCTACGTCATTTAAATCCAAATGGAGGGTCCCTCCCCCCCCCCCCCCCCCCCCCCCCCCACTGTGGCTCAATGGTATCATGTTGCACCGCAGTCTGGTAGGAGCAATGGGTTTTTGTCATGTGGGCGATGGCTCTTATGGGGAGCTTTTCAAGCATCACAATCACTCTTATCTATCACCGTCTCGTTATCACATCATTGTTGAAAGGAAGTCGAAATCATAGTATTTCTTTTCATCTTCCAGTCCCCAAACACGCTCAATCACACACCCATTGTACTTGCTCATTCCAGATAATAATTTTCGTCTCTGTGTTGCGTACTATTTTATGTAGGCTTATGTGCACTTGAATGTGGGTATCATTCCCCGTAATTTGTTCCCATTTCCCTTAAGAAATACATTTGATATTTTGTGGATATTCGATGTTATTCTTTTTATCAGTCCTGTCGATATAACACCTGCCCACAGCGTGCAGCCTAGAAAATATACGTAATTAGCATAGGTTCGTATGAATAATAGTTTGCCACAGATGGAGTAGGTCTGTCATGGAATATTAACGACTAGTACTGCCTTAGTAAGTACTGCATTCATGTTTCCTATCCAGCACTAATGTTTTGTCGAAATGAAAGCAAACATAGCTATTAAAGACATGTGCTGTGTACAATGCTATCACTCTATTCTATTGTCATCGTTTTGCCTATTCACAAGGGTGGTAGCGTGCAGAAAAAAAGTGGACATATGTAGTATCTGCATGCATTTATATCCAACAATCACAGAATTATAGCACGTTTGCAAAGACAATCACGATATCCAATACTGAACTGTAAAATACACATCGATTTCGTAATATGCCAGTATTATGCCAGCTATTTTGATCCGAGTCTGCCTTTCCGGAAAAATTTGCTTGCCGAGACCCCCGCTTTTAGAAGACACCCTTCCACCAGAGGTACAGCCATCTTGAGACTGACTTTGATCCGCCGGATATCCTTTCCACATACCCGGCGAGTTCGGTGGGGGTCCACCAGGGTAACCCACGGGGTCCTTAGGTGATCTAGGTGAGAGTGGGGGTGAGGAGGAAGGGCAAGGGGCAGTATTTTGTCTCATTAGTTTCTTCCTGCTGCTGGCTCTTGGATCGTCCGTAGAAGACTGGCTTCCGATCCATCTGCCATTAACAGAAGGGTTATCTTTGTCCTGCAGGGATTTCTTGAGCGTATGGCGCCTCTGTTGCTGCTGCTGTTGCTTAAGTGAGCCTCGCGTCTGTGATGCACCCAAGTCATCAAATACAGCTCCCTTCAGACAACAGCTGAGTAGTATGCCCATGATGGCTGGTTATATATGTATCCTGCAAACATACCTCAATAATGTACGCATAGCATAAAGTTAAATGCATCAGGACGCATTAACAAGTACACCCGTGGCTAGCTTTAAAACGGTGCCTGGGAGCTAGCCTTACTGGTGCCTCTTTATTTAGCGGCAGAGACCCCACAAGTGCTTCTGATGGTCCATAGAACAAAACCGTGCATGCGCAGTTGTACGATCAGGAGCAGCAAGGGAATGATGGCAATTATTTGGATTGGTACAAAAAACAGTAAAAACTAGAGGAAATACGATTGTCCTCCATTATTTTATTAAGAGACCTGTACCAATTATAATAGAGCTCTTTTGTAGTTTGACGATCCATCAATCACCGTTAATTGCGGATTGACTTTACAACCAGCGGCAAGAAAAGCTACAATCACTGAGGATTACCTTCAATTCTACATACAGTATTAATGACTGCAGCTCAATCGAGCACTGTGGGGAAAGGGTTGTATTTAATGAAATTGCAAATTGGGTTTTTTTCCAGGTCGTGTCCGTTTCGATCAAACAGACCTCACAGTTCTACCTTACTGCCGTATTTAACCTTGTCAGAATGAATCTGAACATCAAAACTCTAGCTCTTATTTTTCTCTGTGGCTCTCATTTCTCATGTTGTTATCTCCTCCCATTTGACTCTTGCAATTGTCTATAACTCCGTCCACCTGTATACCTGTCTCCCATTCAACGATCTTGCCGTTTCAAACGACCATGCGATCGCAACGAATACGTCCGCTTCACGTAAGGCTGATAATACTCCTCCCTAAAAGTTACAGCAGTTTTGTCAATGCTAATGTCAGCCCCCTAAATCCTGAACACCTGGCGAGCTCTATACATAATCCTCCAGTTACATTCTGTCAGTAAACCGATCCCCTGATCCTACAAATGTAAGGAATGTGTCTTATAAGTTTAATTTTGAAAAAGGTAATAATCAAGAAAGTTATTAATTATTCATAGATATACCCAATTACAACCTGCTCTACTTATCATCTGTTATTGAATAGCCCTCTTTTGGGAAGCACAATCAATATCGAATTATGCACTGCACCTGAATTAATGTGGCGATAACCGAAAACTAGTTTCCTGTCGTAGATATGAGACAATTACTCACGGGGTGCACTGATATATATGCCATAATGTTACAATCCTCATTTTGCCTCTAAGATTCCAACCACCCTGTAAAGCCCTCTTGGCGTCTGATTGATAAGAAGCTGAACATTCTTCTCTCTTAGAATAAAGAGCAGTCACTTATTACACACTGCTGGCGATATAATTGAATTTAGTCTTCATTACTGCACTATTTTGTTACAAATGATCTCTTCCAGCTATAGTCATCTATACCGATACTGCATGTATGATGTGTGCACGTCTCTTGAGGGGAAATCGACGAATAATTCATGAATATTGTAGGCACCGCGAGTTGGTTTCCGATATAAATATAATTTCATTGTGGTGTCCAAGGCCGTTAAAACCACACTGGGCTACAACAGCACCAACGCAGATCGGCCTCTGCATCACCAGCAACCGTGTGAAAAATAATAAATATTAATTAAATAACCTGCATAACAGACTCCTTTATACCAAAGCATCCTCATGGGCAGGCTGAGGTGTCCATGTTATGCAGGATGCTGGTTGTTAACAATGGATGATAGGTGCTGTGTCATCAGAACTGGGCATCAATGTAGGGGCGGGTGGAGGGGCGGATTGGTGAGGTGGGTGGGGAGGGAGGGTTGATTGGGGAGGCGAGCTGAGTGGGAAATGAACACAACTGCTATGAAAACTTAAACACAAACGGCAATAGGAAACACATTCACTTAACATGTTACACTATCGGTGGGAGCAACACCAGATCACACAAGTTTTGCCTGGGTCGCATCCGCGGTAAAGGGTACCAGTGTAACGGCCCAATAGAACCATATTGTTTGGAGTCATAATCATTCATATTTAACAACCCCAGCGTACGGTTGGAATGTATATCTTATAAGTGGTTTGTCTAGTATTCTGTGTGACATAACCAACCACAACCGGGACATGTAGCACACAATATCACCAGCGGATATCCTTTGAACGCATATGCCAAGACGTAATCGAGAATTAAGAAGCAGATTAAGGTCGTAGATAAGCGCATTACTGCAGACACTGTTATCATTCACTCACAGGCATCTTTCGGATGCATGCAGTCTCTGAAAACACGCACACGAACTCACGCACAGTAAAGCGTAATACCCTTACCTTTCAATTCGTAGAAACCTTACACGGTAAACTCACCCTTGTGCTGGACATCAATCGAAATAGGTTTGTGGGGAGCGGCAATGGCCGTGTCTACAAACGTGGGTAATATCGCTATGGTGCTTTTGTTCATTCGGCGTCTGGGAGACATCGGTCTGGCTATGGTGGCGTGTGTGTCGGGCATTGCCAATTTCCTCACTATGTCTGTTGCTGTCAAGTCCTGGATAATGTTTATCAGTAAGTTCTCTTTGAAATAATTTGCAATGTTTCAAATATGCGACGCTGAAATATATTCATAGCACTGTTTCACCACTGTGCCCGTAACATTTGTTCACGACCACTGATGTTGATCCGTAACTGTGTAGGTCCGGTGGCTGGGTTTGCAAGTTTCCTTACTCTACCAATGCTCCGATCCATAGGTTCAAAGAGGACAGCATCTGACAAACAAGGTAGGGTGTAAATCGTCATGTTTTATCTACCCGACCTCACTGTCGTAATTTATCATTCATTATCGTTCCATTCATTTAACCCACAATCACCCTACAGCCACAGAACACCTTACCAAATTCATTGAATGCAAATATCACAGCCTGTAACATGCACCAGTCACTAATGTTGTAGATATAAATGTGTGTCTTCAGGTTCTTACTTCGCAAGTTTTGGCGCTATAGAAGTGGTCTGTGGGTTGGTTGGGACACTTCTCTTTAATTCCGTTTACCAGTCTACCCTCGGTGTGTGGAAAGGCTTTGTCTTTTTGACCATGGCTATGATTCAGTTTCTGGGCTTGATCAGTCTTATGTAAGTATATGCTCGTCTCTTTAACGAGTGACACATCTAAATTTATGGCATATCACCTGATATTTATATATATTTCAGTTATCACTCATCTGTATTTGAAATGTGTGCTCAGGATTTTCCAACTCTATATCAGGCGATCACGAGCGTCCCAAACACCACAGCCTGATTTCACGCGAGAAGTTAACGTCTCCACGTGATGTGGCTTGCCAACCACAACACTGGATCTCACTGGCTCTTATTATATATTTATACAAATAGTTTTGTCACTCACAAGATGCCCATTCTAATCGGGCTATCCTCACCAAACCAGGACTTTGTGCACCGGAAGTGATGAACCCCTTTGAGCAGTAGGCAAACGGTTGAATATTAAAAGTATCAGAAGAAGATCATCAGTTACTCGGCTCCTAGTCTTCCAGTTGATTGAAGCGAGCACCTGCTTTTCAATATCCATTGAATAATTAGAGACACTCCAGAAGTAGTCAGAATGGTAGTCGTGGTGTCGCCTGTCCCCTGTCGTGTCAGCTGATGTAGTGCTTATCACATTATCTCTAGCTGTCAATCATAATGTTTTGTCGCCTTTCCAACGTCAATGACCCACATTGCCTGGTCGGAGTAGGAAGTTTATATAGGGCCCATTATTTTGACAGTAATTCGTTGCACCATTTTGAGTTGCGTTTATAAATACGGCGTTACGTACTGCATGTTGTACTCAAATATTTATATATTAGCGCTCAGGGTTTGCTGCCTATGATGTCGCTTGATAGAACACTGAGGAAGATATCCATGTCGAGTTGTTTTCTTATGTGTCTATGGGGACCACTCTCAGGGTAGTTATCCATTTCGGGCTTCTGGTATGTATACCTGTACATAAGGGTGACATTGTTTGGGATGGAACATGTTCTTATCAAGAATAACGCATGCAATAAATATTTCCAATGGCTGCGGTTTTGGTTGAATATCATGCCGATCTTATCCTTGATTTATCCACCCATGACAACCGAATGCTGGATTGATTATGAGGTGAGCTTGGGTATGAGAATAACTACCCTTTCTAAAGTCTTCCCCAGCAGTTTGCTTCTCAGAATACTCAAATATCAGACACAAATAACCAAAGGTTGTTTTTTAAAAAGGAAGAAATAAATTAGCCGACTATTCACCGACATTCATTAAGGGAGGGACACGCGGAGACGATTCCTCAGAGAGTCAAAGAAATGCCATTGAAATGTATTTATTAATACTCGAGTCCCGGGGGGGGGGGGGGGGGCACTTGGCCTTAACTCAGATAGGGGTGTGCCGCGGGACGTCGAAAGCCCGTACCCTGATACAAGTTGAAAATGGCAAAAAGCATGCCCCGTCGTATAAGGTTTTATGCAAATGTATAACCCGTCGTACAAGGTGAAAATGGCAGAAAAAGCGTATCCACCGTCGCACACAGCGCTTTTGGCTGGAACTAGGGTCATATTTTGTGGCTGTCAACGCGTTGTTAGTGCATTATCGATGTGCGTTGGTGTCGTGCTATGCTATAGCTGTCAAAAGTGTTCAGTGTATTTTGAATTGTTCTTGAAATAATCTGAACGCTGCCAGGAAGCGACGAGGACAATTTGAGCTGTTCTCAAGCGCGTAGAAAAACATAAAGAGTGATCCACAATGCTGTCAACTATATTCATATCCATTCTGTTTGAAAACCAGCCTCTTTGATTCGGTTGACTCGGTTGAAGCATTATTATTCGCCAAGATTGTATTACCATTCGTCATAAGCGAGCGTGACTGTATCATGATCATGACATTACTATCTTCTTCCTTGTGGAAGGAACAGCTGAGAAGATATCTGAAAGACAAGGGAATCCCCTGCTCTGGTTACAACAAACACAGCTTGTAGTGTTAGCGAGAAATGCCCTATGCAACACAGGTGTTGTGGACTTGGTTGGGGAAGATGATAGGCTTTCTCGTCGTGCGGCTCCTTTTCGTGGTTGCCTGTGAAATGGCGCATCATTGCCATCATTATTCACACAGTTTATTGCAAGTTTGTTCCCATCCAATGCTAAAACGCCAATGATATGTGAAGTCACTTAGATACTTGCGCCTAGCTACATGAATTTAAGTGATTAGTAAGTGCGTATTCGACAAAACATGTCCACAAACATGTGTAGCAAATGGCATTACTCGCTCAAAATGCGCTTGACAGCCAAATAACATGACCCTACTTCCCGTTCAAAATCAGTATATAATTCCCCAGTGACGTTATGATGTTTTTGTAACTTCCTTAAAAGCAACACCGCGCAACTGGCATGTGTTGTTGTTGAAATGACAAAATTATTAGATAACAAAGTACTCATAAAACTCGTGTGCTCCGCGGAAGTATCTAAACATTAGTTTATATTATGCATCATTACCACAGCAATAGAAAGCACTCTTCCCTTTTCAGAATCAAGCCCATCAGGTCGACATGTTGCTGGGAGTTATTGCCTGCAGCGTAAAGTCCCAGGTGCTTTTCAGTCAATGATGTAACAGGAGGCTAGATAGTGGTGACTGGGTCGATGACTCATGGGCTATTCATCCATATCATCAAGGGAGTTGTCCTTAATGGTCGGCACGGCAACATGATAACCCGGAGACAGCAATTCATGGCAAGCACGCAACGTGAATATGGACATTCCGGATGTTTTCACACCCAGGCGTGCTGGAGAGTCTGTAAACACGATAAAATGACAACTCGTGTTGTATCGATACTTACAGTATGCTACTACCTCGGTGGAGCTCCACCCAGCTGCTGTCTGTGATGAATGAGACTAGAGAGAGGATTAGCATCGGTCAGGGGGCATCAGCTGTACTCTACCAGACTCAACTACGCGTCTCCTCGCAATATATCGTTCTTACATACTTAAATTCACATGTTTCCATGGACAATTTTTACCACAAAGCGCACAAGACTTAGCAACACTTATTGTTTATGGAATGATCTCGCACGCAGGCGCAGAAAGGCGGGGTTTTGCAGAACACTACATTAGTGGCGAAGACACGCTATCTGTAACAACGCTGTGTGAGCTGACACGCACTCTCCATTACGAAACAAATCTCAGCAAATACCAACGTCTCAATGTATTCATCCAACTCGCCAAACGCCCAGCGGCTATACACCGACCAGGCGTATTTCATCAGGCCATGTCTTGAGTATAATAACATAAACTTATGGCGTAAATGAACTTATACCTGTCTGTCGGAAATGCATGCTCCCTGATCCACATCTTAGACCGAGTGGGCTTGAAATTGTCGAAGCCTTTAATCATATTTTCTCCAAGACGCTATTTTATGACATCTTATATAATGATATACTGAGTATTGCTTCCATTGTTCCAATAGGCGACGGACTGTGTTTTCCGGCTTCAGTGGCTCCACCTGGTTGTGGTACTGTCAATATAGTGTTCACACGGTAATCTCTATCTGCTATGAAGCTCTGAAGTACTGTTAATTGATATCGATGAGCTAATACTGAATCATTAATACTGACTGAGCAATAACCATGTGAAGTTATTGTGATACTTGTTTGTTTTACAAGTGTATTGTTGGATGAGTATAATGGAAATGGTAGAGGAGATATCGAGCGAAGATGATGTTGACTCTGCTGATAATGATGAGAACAACAACTGTGATCATGATGATGACGACTATGAAGGCGATGATGAAGATAATCGAACTATTTATTGTTATGCTTACGATGAAAATGATATCAAGGAGAAAGAATATTCGACATTACAGTAGGTCTTAGTGAAAGGGTTTTTGACAATGTTATTTCTAGGAACCAACAAGTATGTGCCCAAGCAAAGATGGTTTTCTGGTTGGTTTACGGCAATGCATTGTGGACGCGCATGAAATATTCATTAGTTGCACAGTGAATAGACTGGAGCAAGGTCGTGATCGGGACGAACAAAGAATAGTCTCGGTTACATATGGCTCATATCATCGACTCGAATACAATGGGCCATTGTACACCGCTAATAAAGCGCATCAACGTTTCGACAAAAGCCACATTTAAGTCCGTTGTTCGGGGCACGGAACACTGTAACTATAAAACCATTGCTCACGATTTTTTCTCTACGTCATTTGAATCCAAATGGAGGGTCCCTCCCCCCCCCCCCCCCCCAACTGTGGCTCAAAGGTATCATGTTGCACCGCAGTCTGGTAGGAGCAATGGGTTTTTGTCATGTGGGCGATGGCTCTTATGGGGAGCTTTTCAAGCATCACAATCACTCTTATCTATCACCGTCGCGTTATCACATCATTGTTGAAAGGGAGTCGAAATCATAGTATTTCTTTTCATCTTCCAGTCCCCAAACACGCTCAATCACACACACCCATTGTACTTGCTCATTCCAGATAATACTTTTTTGTTTCGTCTCTGTGTTGCGTACTATTTTATGTAGGCTTATGTGCACTTGAAGTGGGTATCATTCCTCCTCGCTTCCCCGTAATTTGTTCCCATTTCCCTTAAGAAATACATTATATATTTTGTGGGATATTCGATGTTATTCTTTGTAGCAGTCCTGTCGATATAACACCTGCCCACAGCGTGCAGCCTAGAAAATATACGTAATTAGCATAGGTTCGTATGAATAATAGTTTGCCACAGATGGAGTAGGTCTGTCATGGAATATTAATGACTAGTACTGCCTTAGTAAGTACTGCATTCATGTTTCCTATCCAGCACTAATGTTTTGTCGAAATGAAAGCAAACATAGCTATTAAAGACATGTGCTGTGTACAATGCTATCACTCTATTCTATTGTCATCGTTTTGCCTATTCACAAGGGTGGTAGCGTGCAGAAAAAAAAGTGGACATATGTAGTATCTGCATGCATTTATATCCAACAATCACAGAATTATAGCACGTTTGCAAAGACAATCACGATATCCAATACTGAACTGTAAAATACACATCGATTTCGTAATATGCCAGTATTATGCCAGCTATTTTGATCCGAGTCTGCCTTTCCGGAAAAATTTGCTTGCCGAGACCCCGCTTTTAGAAGACACCCTTCCACCAGAGGTACAGCCATCTTGAGACTGACTTTGATCCGCCGGATATCCTTTCCACATACCCGGCGAGTTCGGTGGGGGTCCACCAGGGTAACCCACGGGGTCCTTAGGTGATCTAGGTGAGAGTGGGGGTGAGGAGGAAGGGCAAGGGGCAGTATTTTGTCTCATTAGTTTCTTCCTGCTGCTGGCTCTTGGGTCGTCCGTAGAAGACTGGCTTCCGATCCATCTGCCATTAACAGAAGGGTTATCTTTGTCCTGCAGGGATTTCTTGAGCGTGTGGCGCCTCTGTTGCTGCTGCTGTTGCTTAAGTGAGCCTCGCGTCTGTGATGCACCCAAGTCATCAAATACAGCTCCCTTCAGACAACAGCTGAGTAGTATGCCCATGATGGCTGGTTATATATGTATCCTGCAAACATACCTCAATAATGTACGCATAGCATAAAGTTAAATGCATCAGGACGCATTAACAAGTACACCCGTGGCTAGCTTTAAAACGGTGCCTGGGAGCTAGCCTTACTGGTGCCTCTTTATTTAGCGGCAGAGTCCCCACAAGTGCTTCTGATGGTCTATAGAACAAAACCGTGCATGCGCAGTTGTACGATCAGGAGCAGCAAGGGAATGATGGCAATTATTTGGATTGGTACAAAAAACAGTAAAAACTAGAGGAAATACGATTGTCCTCCATTATTTTATTAAGAGACCTGTACCAATTATAATAGAGCTCTTTTGTAGTTTGACGATCCATCAATCACCGTTAATTGCGGATTGACTTTACAATCAGCGGCAAGAAAAGCTACAATCACTGAGGATTACATACAGTATTACAGACTGCAGCTCAATCACGTACTGTGGGGAAAGGGTTGTATTTAATGAAATTGCAAATTGGGTCTTTTTCCAGGTCGTGTCCGTTTCGATCAAACAGACCTCACAGTTCTACCTTACTGCCGTATTTAACCTTGTCAGAATGAATCTGAACATCAAAACTCTAGCTCTTAATTTTTCTCATGTTGTTATCTCCTCCCATTTACCTCTTGCAATTGTCTATTTCTCCGTCCACCTGTATACCTGTCTCCCATTCAACGATCTTGCAGTTTCAAACGACCATGCGATCGCAACGAATACGTCCGCTTCACGTAAGGCTGATAATACTCCTCCCTAAAAGTTACAGCAGTTTTGTCAATGCTAATGTCAGCCCCCTAAATCCTGAACACCTGGCGAGCTCTATACATAATCCTCCAGTTTAATTTTGTCAGTAAACCGATCCCCTGATCCTACAAATGTAAGGAATGTGTCTTATAAGTTTAATTTTGAAAAAGGTAATAATCAAGAAAGTTATTAATTATTCATAGATATACCCAATTACAACCTGCTCTACTTATCATCTGTTATTGAATAGCCCTCTTTTGGGAAGCACAATCAATATCGAATTATGCACTTGCACCTGAATTAATGTGGCGATAACTGAAAACTAGTTTTCTGTTGTAGATATGAGACAATTACTCACGGGGTGCACTGATATATATGCCATAATGTTACAATCCTCATTTTGCCTCTAAGATTCCAACCACCCTGTAAAGCCCTCTTGGCGTCTGATTGATAAGAAGCTGAACATTCTTCTCTCTTAGAATAAAGAGCAGTCACTTATTACACACTGCTGGCGATATAATTGAATTTAGTCTTCATTACTGCACTATTTTGTTACAAATGATCTCTTCCAGCTATAGTCATCTATACCGATACAGCATGTATGATGTGTGCACGTCTCTTGAGGGGAAATCGACGAATAATTCATGAATATTGTAGGCACCGCGAGTTGGTTTCCGATATAAATATAATTTCATTGTGGTGTCCAAAGGCCGTTAAAACCACACTGGCTACAACAGCACCAACGCAGATCGGCCTCTGCATCACCAGCAACCGTGTGAAAAATAATAAATATTAATTAAATAACCTGCATAACAGACTCCTTTATACCAAAGCATCCTCATGGGCAGGCTGAGGTGTCCATGTTATGCAGGATGCTGGTTGTTAACAATGGATGATAGGTGCTGTGTCATCAGAACTGGGCATCAATGTAGGGGCGGGTGGAGGGGCGGATTGGTGTGGTGGGTGGGGAGGGAGGGAGGGTTGATTGGGGAGGCGAGCTGAGTGGGAAATGAACACAACTGCTATGAAAACTTAAACACAACGGCAATAGAAACACATTCACTTAACATGTTACACTATCGGTGGGAGCAACACCAGATCACACAAGTTTTGCCTGGGTCGCATCCGCGGTAAAGGTACCAGCGTAACGGCCCAATAGAACCATATTGTTTGGAGTCATAATCATTCATATTTAACAACCCCAGCGTACGGTTGGAATGTATATCTTATAAGTGGTTTGTCTAGTATTCTGTGTGACATAACCAACCACAACCGGGACATGTAGCACACAATATCACCAGCGGATATCCTTTGAACGCATATGCCAAGACGTAATCGAGAATTAAGAAGCAGATTAAGGTCGTAGATAAGCGCATTACTGCAGACACTGTTATCATTCACTCACAGGCATCTTTCGGATGCATGCAGTCTCTGAAAACACGCACACGAACTCACGCACAGTAAAGCGTAATACCCTTACCTTTCAATTCGTAGAAACCTAACACGGTAAACTCACCCTTGTGCTGGACATCAATCGAAATAGGTATGTGGGGAGCGGCAATGGCCGTGTCTACAAACGTGGGTAATATCGCTATGGTGCTTTTGTTCATTCGGCGTCTGGGAGACATCGGTCTGGCTATGGTGGCGTGTGTGTCGGGCATTGCCAATTTCCTCACTATGTCTGTTGCTGTCAAGTCCTGGATAATGTTTATCAGTAAGTTCTCTTTGAAATAATTTGCAATGTTTCAAATATGCGACGCTGAAATATATTCATAGCACTGTTTCACCACTGTGCCCGTAACATTTGTTCACGACCACTGATGTTGATCCGTAACTGTGTAGGTCCGGTGGCTGGGTTTGCAAGTTTCCTTACTCTACCAATGCTCCGATCCATAGGTTCAAAGAGGACAGCATCTGACAAACAAGGTAGGGTGTAAATCGTCATGTTTTATCTACCCGACCTCACTGTCGTAATTTATCATTCATTATCGTTCCATTCATTTAACCCACAATCACCCTACAGCCACAGAACACCTTACCAAATTCATTGAATGCAAATATCACAGCCTGTAACATGCACCAGTCACTAATGTTGTAGATATAAATGTGTGTCTTCAGGTTCTTACTTCGCAAGTTTTGGCGCTATAGAAGTGGTCTGTGGGTTGGTTGGGACACTTCTCTTTAATTCCGTTTACCAGTCTACCCTCGGTGTGTGGAAAGGCTTTGTCTTTTTGACCATGGCTATGATTCAGTTTCTGGGCTTGATCAGTCTTATGTAAGTATATGCTCGTCTCTTTAACGAGTGACACATCTAAATTTATGGCATATCACCTGATATTTATATATATTTCAGTTATCACTCATTTGTATTTGAAATGTGTGCTCAGGATTTTCCAACTCTATATCAGGCGATCACGAGCGTCCCAAACACCACAGCCTGATTTCACGCGAGAAGTTAACGTCTCCACGTGATGTGGCTTGCCAACCACAACACTGGATCTCACTGGCTCTTATTATATATTTATACAAATAGTTTTGTCACTCACAAGATGCCCATTCTAATCGGGCTATCCTCACCAAACCAGGACTTTGTGCACCGGAAGTGATGAACACCTTTGAGCAGTAGGCAAACGGTTGAATATTAAAAGTATCAGAAGAAGATCATCAGTTACTCGGCTCCTAGTCTTCCAGTTGATTGAAGCGAGCACCTGCTTTTCAATATCCATTGAATAATTAGAGACACTCCAGAAGTAGTCAGAATGGTAGTCTTGGTGTCGCCTGTCCCCTGTCGTGTCAGCTGATGTAGTGCTTATCACATTTATCTCTAGCTGTCAATCATAATGTTTTGTCGCCTTTCCAACGTCAATGACCCACATTGCCTGGTCGGAGTAGGAAGTTTATATAGGGCCCATTATTTTGACAGTAATTCGTTGCACCATTTTGAGTTGCGTTTATAAATACGGCGTTACGTACTGCATGTTGTACTCAAATATTTATATATTAGCGCTCAGGGTTTGCTGCCTATGATGTCGCTTGATAGAACACTGAGGAAGATATCCATGTCGAGTTGTTTTCTTATGTGTCTATGGGGACCACTCTCAGGGTAGTTATCCATTTCGGGCTTCTGGTATGTATACCTGTACATAAGGGTGACATTGTTTGGGATGGAACATGTTCTTATCAAGAATAACGCATGCAATAAATATTTCCAATGGCTGCGGTTTTGGTTGAATATCATGCCGATCTTATCCTTGATTTATCCACCCATGACAACCGAATGCTGGATTGATTATGAGGTGAGCTTGGGTATGAGAATAACTACCCTTTCTAAAGTCTTCCCCAGCAGTTTGCTTCTCAGAATACTCAAATATCAGACACAAATAACCAAAGGTTGTTTTTTAAAAAGGAAGAAATAAATTAGCCGACTATTCACCGACATTCATTAAGGGAGGGACACGCGGAGACGATTCCTCAGAGAGTCAAAGAAATGCCATTGAAATTATTTATTAATACTCGAGTCCCGGGGGGGGGGGGCGGGGGGGGCACTTGGCCTTAACTCTCAGATAGGGGTGTGCCGCGGGACGTCGAAAGCCCGTACCCTGATACAAGTTGAAAATGGCAAAAATCATGCCCCGTCGTATAAGGTTTTATGCAAATGTATAACCCGTCGTACAAGGTGAAAAATGGCAAAAAAAAAAGCGTATCCACCGTCGCACACAGCGCTTTTGGCTGGAACTAGGGTCATATTTTGTGGCTGTCAACGCGTTGTTAGTGCATTATCGATGTGCGTTGGTGTCGTGCTATGCTATAGCTGTCAAAAGTGTTCAGTGTATTTTGAATTGTTCTTGAAATAATCTGAACGCTGCCAGGAAGCGACGAGGACAATTTGAGCTGTTCTCAAGCGCGTAGAAAAAACATAAAGAGTGATCCACAATGCTGTCAACTATATTCATATCCATTCTGTTTGAAAACCAGCCTCTTTGATTCGGTTGACTCGGTTGCAGCATTATTATTCGCCAAGATTGTATTACCATTCGTCATAAGCGAGCGTGACTGTATCATGATCATGACATTACTATCTTCTTCCTTGTGGAAGGAACAGCTGAGAAGATATCTGAAAGACAAGGGAATCCCCTGCTCTGGTTACAACAAACACAGCTTGTAGTGTTAGCGAGAAATGCCCTATGCAACACAGGTGTTGTGGACTTGGTTGGGGAAGATGATAGGCTTTCTCGTCGTGCGGCTCCTTTTCGTGGTTGCCTGTGAAATGGCGCATCATTGCCATCATTATTCACACAGTTTATTGCAAGTTTGTTCCCAGCCAATGCTAAAACGCCAATGATATGTGAAGTCACTTAGATACTTGCACCTAGCTACATGAATTTAAGTGATTAGTAAGTGCGTATTCGACAAAACATGTCCACAAATGTGTAGCAAATGGCATTACTCGCTCAAAATGCGCTTGACAGCCACATAACATGACCCTACTTCCCGTTCAAAATCAGTATATAATTCCCCAGTGACGTTATGATGTTTTTGTAACTTCCTTAAAAGCAACACCGCGCAACTGGCATGTGTTGTTGTTGAAATGACAAAATTATTAGATAACAAAGTACTCATAAAACTCGTGTGCTCCGCGGAAGTATCTAAACATTAGTTTATATTATGCATCATTACCACAGCAACAGAAAGCACTCTTCCCTTTTCAGAATCAAGCCCATCAGGTCGACATGTTGCTGGGAGTTATTGCCTGCAGCGTAAAGTCCCAGGTGCTTTTCAGTCAATGATGTAACAGGAGGCTAGATAGTGGTGACTGGGTCGATAACTCATGGGCCATTCAGCCATATCATCAGGGAGTTGTCCTTAATGGTCGGCACGGCAACATGATAACCCGGAGACAGCAATTCATGGCAAGCACGCAACGTGAATATGGACATTCCGGATGTTTTCACACCCAGGCGTGCTGGAGAGTCTGTAAACATGATAAAATGACAACTCGAATTGTATCGATACTTACAGTATGCTACTACCTCGGTGGAGCTCCACCCAGCTGCTGTCTGTGATGAATGAGACTAGAGAGGGGATTAGCATCGGTCAGGGGGCATCAGCTGTACTCTACCAGACTCAACTACGCGTCTCCTCGCAATATATCGTTCTTACATACTTTAATTCACATGTTTCCATGGACAATTTTTACCACAAAGCGCACAAGACTTCATTTCTTAGCAACACCTCATTTTTTATGGAATCATCTCGCACACAGGCGCAGAAAGGCGGGGTTTTGCTGAACATTACATTAGTGGCGAAGACACGCTATCTGTAACAACGCTGTGTGAACTGACACACACTCTCCACTACGAAACAAATCTCCAACGTCTCAATGTATTCATCCAACTCGCCAAACGCCTAGCGGTTATACACCGACCAGGCATAATTCATCAGGCCATGTCTTGAGTATTACAACATAAACTTATGGCGTAAATGAACTTATACCTGTCTGTCGGAAATGCATGCTCCCTGATCCACATCTTAGACCGAGTGGGCTTGAAATTGTTGAAGCCTTTAATCATGTTTTCTCCAAGGCGCTATTTTATGACATCTTATATAATGATATACTGAGTATTGCTTCCATTGTTCCAATAGGCGACGGACTGTGTTTTCCGGCTTCAGTGGCTCCACCTGGTTGTGGTACTGTCAATATAGTCTTCACGCGGTAATCTCTATCTGCTATGAAGCTCTGAAGTACTGTTAATTGATATCGATGAGCTAATACTGAATCATTAATACTGACTGAGCAATAACCATGTGAAGTTATTGTGATACTTGTTTGTTTTACAAGTGTATTGTTGGATGAGTATAATGGAAATGGTAGAGGAGATATCGAGCGAAGATGATGTTGACTCTGCTGATAATGATGAGAACAACAACTGTGATCATGATGATGACGACTATGAAGGCGATGATGAAGATAATCGAACTAGTTATTGTTATGCTTACGATGAAAATGATATCAAGGAGAAAGAATATTCGACATTACAGTAGGTCTTAGTGAAAGGGTTTTTGACAATGTTATGTCTAGGAACCAACAAGTATGTGCCCAAGCAAAGATGGTTTTCTGGTTGGTTTACGGCAATGCATTGTGGACGCGCATGAAATATTCATTAGTTGCACAGTGAATAGACTGGAGCAAGGTCGTGATCGGGACGAACAAAGAATAGTCTCGGTTACATATGGCTCATATCACTCGACTCGAATACAATGGGCCATTGTACACCGCTAATAAAGCGCATCAACGTTTCGACAAAAGCCACATTTAAGTCCGTTGTTCGGGGCACGGAACACTGTAACTATAAAACCATTGCTCACGATTTTTTTCTCAACGTCATTTGAATCCAAATGGAGGGTCCCTCCCCCCCCCCCCACCACTGTGGCTCAATGGTATCATGTTGCACCGCAGTCTGGTAGGAGCAATGGGTTTTTGTCATGTGGGCGATGGCTCTTATGGGGAGCTTTTCAAGCATCACAATCACTCTTATCTATCACCGTCGCGTTATCACATCATTGTTGAAAGGGAGTCGAAATCATAGTATTTCTTTTCATCTTCCAGTCCCCAAACACGCTCAATCACACATCCATTGTACTTGCTCATTCCAGATAATACTTTTTTGTTTCGTCTCTGTTTTGCGTACTATTTTATGTAGGCTTATGTGCACTTGAAGTGGGTATCATTCCTCCTCGCTTCCCCGTAATTTGTTCCCATTTCCCTTAAGAAATACATTATATATTTTGTCGATATAACACCTGCCCACAGCGTGCAGCCTAGAAAATATACGTAATAAGCATAGGTTCGTATGAATAATAGTTTGCCACAGATGGAGTAGGTCTGTCATGGAATATTAATGACTAGTACTGCCTTAGTAAGTACTGCATTCATGTTTCCTATCCAGCACTAATGTTTTGTCGAAATGAAAGCAAACATAGCTATTAAAGACATGTGCTGTGTACAATGCTATCACTCTATTCTATTGTCATCGTTTTGCCTATTCACAAGGGTGGTAGCGTGCAGAAAAAAAGTGGACATATGTAGTATCTGCATGCATTTATATCCAACAATCACAGAATTATAGCACGTTTGCAAAGACAATCACGATATCCAATACTGAACTGTAAAATACACATCGATTTCGTAATATGCCAGTATTATGCCAGCTATTTTGATCCGAGTCTGCCTTTCCGGAAAAATTTGCTTGCCGAGACCCCGCTTTTAGAAGACACCCTTCCACCAGAGGTACAGCCATCTTGAGACTGATATCCTTTCTACATACCCGGCGAGTTCGGTGGGGGTCCACCGGTAACCCACGGGGTCCTTAGGTGATCTAGGGGAGAGTGGGGGTGAGGAGGAAGGGCAAGGGGCAGTATTTTGTCTCATTAGTTTCTTCCTGCTGCTGGCTCTTGGGTCGTCCGTAGAAGACTGGCTTCCGATCCATCTGCCATTAACAGAAGGGTTATCTTTGTCCTGCAGGGATTTCTTGAGCGTATGGCGCCTCTGTTGCTGCTGCTGCTGCTTAAGTGAGCCTCGCGTCTGTGATGCACCCAAGTCATCAAATACAGCTCCCTTCAGACAACAGCTGAGTAGTATGCCCATGATGGCTGGTTTTATATGTATCCTGCAAACATACCTCAATAATGTACCATAGCATAAAGTTAAATGCATCAGGACTCATTAACAAGTACACCCGTGGCTAGCTTTAAAACGGTGCCTGGGAGCTAGACTTAATGGTGCCTCTTTATTTAGCGGCAGAGACCCCACAAGTGCTTCTGATGGTCCATAGAACAAAACCGTGCATGCGCAGTTGTACGATCAGGAGCAGCAAGGGAATGATGGCAATTATTTGGATTGGTACACAAAACAGTAAAAACTAGAGGAAGTACGATGTATTTATTAATACTCGAGTCCCGGGGGTGGGGGGCACTTGGCCTTAACTCAGATAGGGGTGTGCCGCGGGACGTCGAAAGCCCGTACCCTGATACAAGTTGAAAATGGCAAAAAGCATGCCCGTCGTATAAGGTTTTATGCAAATGTATAACCCGTCGTACAAGGTGAAAATGGCAGAAAAAGCGTATCCACCGTCGCACACAGCGCTTTTGGCTGGAACTAGGCTCATATTTTGTGGCTGTCAACGCGTTGTTAGTGCATTATCGATGTGCGTTGGTGTCGTGCTATGCTATAGCTGTCAAAAGTGTTCAGTGTATTTTGAATTGTTCTTGAAATAATCTGAACGCTGCCAGGAAGCGACGAGGACAATTTGAGCAGTTCTCAAGCGCGTAGAAAAACATAAAGAGTGATCCACAATGCTGTCAACTATATTCATATCCATTCTGTTTGAAAACCAGCCTCTTTGATTCGGTTGACTCGGTTGCAGCATTATTATTCGCCAAGATTGTATTACCATTCGTCATAAGCGAGCGTGACTGTATCATGATCATGACATTACTATCTTCTTCCTTGTGGAAGGAACAGCTGAGAAGATATCTGAAAGACAAGGGAATCCCCTGCTCTGGTTACAACAAACACAGCTTGTAGTGTTAGCGAGAAATGCCCTATGCAACACAGGTGTTGTGGACTTTTGTTGGGGAAGATGATAGGCTTTCTCGTCGTGCGGCTCCTTTTCGTGGTTGCCTGTGAAATGGCGCATCATTGCCATCATTATTCACACAGTTTATTGCAAGTTTGTTCCCATCCAATGCTAAAACGCCAATGATATGTGAAGTCACTTAGATACTTGCACCTAGCTACATGAACTTAAGTGATTAGTAAGTGCGTATTCGACAAAACATGTCCACAAACATGTGTAGCAAATGGCATTACTCGCTCAAAATGCGCTTGACAGCCAAATAACATGACCCTGCTTCCCGTTCAAAATCAGTATATAATTCCCCAGTGACGTTATGATGTTTTTGTAACTTCCTTAAAAGCAACACCGCGCAACTGGCATGTGTTGTTGTTGAAATGACAAAATTATTAGATAACAAAATACTCATAAAACTCGTGTGCTCCGCGGAAGTATCTAAACATTAGTTTATATTATGCATCATTACCACAGCAATAGAAAGCACTCTTCCCTTTTCAGAATCAAGCCCATCAGGTCGACATGTTGCTGGGAGTTATTGCCTGCAGCGTAAAGTCCCAGGTGCTTTTCAGTCAATGATGTAACAGGAGGCTAGATAGTGGTGACTGGGTCGATGACTCATGGGCTATTCATCCATATCACAAGGGAGTTGTCCTTAATGGTCGGCACGGCAACATGATAACCCGGAGACAGCAATTCATGGCAAGCACGCAACGTGAATATGGACATTCCGGATGTTTTCACACCCAGGCGTGCTGGAGAGTCTGTAAACACGATAAAATGACAACTCGTATTGTATCGATACTTACAGTATGCTACTACCTCGGTGGAGCTCCACCCAGCTGCTGTCTGTGATGAATGAGACTAGAGAGAGGATTAGCATCGGTCAGGGGGCATCAGCTGTACTCTACCAGACTCAACTACGCGTCTCCTCGCAATATATCGTTCTTACATACTTAAATTCACATGTGTCCATGGACAATTTTTACCACAAAGCGCACAAGAATCATCTCGCACACAGGCGCAGAAAGGCGGGGTTTTGCTGAACACTACATTAGTGGCGAAGACACGCTATCTGTAACAACGCTGTGTGAGCTGACACGCACTCTCCATTACGAAACAAATCTCAGCAAATACCAATGTCTCAATGTATTCATCCAACTCGCCAAACGCCTAGCGGCTATACACCGACCAGGCGTATTTCATCAGGCCATGTCTTGAGTATAATAACATAAACTTATGGCGTAAATGAACTTATACCTGTCTGTCGGAAATGCATGCTCCCTGATCCACATCTTAGACCGAGTGGGCTTGAAATTGTCGAAGCCTTTAATCATATTTTCTCCAAGACGCTATTTTATGACATCTTATATAATGATATACTGAGTATTGCTTCCATTGTTCCAATAGGCGACGGACTGTGTTTTCCGGCTTCAGTGGCTCCACCTGGTTGTGGTACTGTCAATATAGTGTTCACACGGTAATCTCTATCTGCTATGAAGCTCTGAAGTACTGTTAATTGATATCGATGAGCTAATACTGAATCATTAATACTGACTGAGCAATAACCATGTGAAGTCATTGTGATACTTGTTTGTTTTACAAGTGTATTGTCGGATGCGTATAATGGAAATGGTAGAGGAGATATCGAGCGAAGATGATGTTGACTCTGCTGATAATGATGAGAACAACAACTGTGATCATGATGATGACGACTATGAAGGCGATGATGAAGATAATCGAACTATTTATTGTTATGCTTACGATGAAAATGATATCAAGGAGGAAGAATATTCGACATTACAGTAGGTCTTAGTGAAAGGGTTTTTGACAATGTTATTTCTAGGAACCAACAAGTATGTGCCCAAGCAAAGATGGTTTTCTGGTTGGTTTACGGCAATGCATTGTGGACGCGCATGAAATATTCATTAGTTGCATAGTGAATAGACTGGAGCAAGGTCGTGATCGGGACGAACAAAGAATAGTCTCGGTTACATATGGCTCATATCATTCGACTCGAATACAATGGGCCATTGTACACCGCTAATAAAGCGCATCAACGTTTCGACAAAAGCCACATTTAAGTCCGTTGTTCGGGGCACGGAACACTGTAACTATAAAACCATTGCTCACGATTTTTTCTCTACGTCATTTGAATCCAAATGGAGGCCCCCCCCCCCCCCACTGTGGTTCAATGGTATCACGTTGCACCGCAGTCTGGTAGGAGCAATGGGTTTTTGTAATGTGGGCGATGGCTCTTATGGGGAGCTTTTCAAGCATCATAATCACTCTTATCTATCACCGTCGCGTTATCACATCATTGTTGAAAGGGAGTCGAAATCATAGTATTTCTTTTCATCTTCCAGTCCCCAAACACGCTCAATCACACACCCCATTGTACTTGCTCATTCCAGATAATACTTTTTTGTTTCGTCTCTGTGTTGCGTACTATTTTATGTAGGCTTATGTGCACTTGAAGTGGGTATCATTCCTCCTCGCTTCCCCGTAATTTGTTCCCATTTCCCTTAAGAAATACATTATATATTTTGTGGATATTCGATGTTATTCTTTGTAGCAGTCCTGTCGATATAACACCTGCCCACAGCGTGCAGCCTAGAAAATATACGTAATTAGCATAGGTTCGTATGAATAACAGTTTGCCACAGATGGAGTAGGTCTGTCATGGAATATTAATGACTAGTACTGCCTTAGTAAGTACTGCATTCATGTTTCCTATCCAGCACTAATGTTTTGTCGAAATGAAAGCAAACATAGCTATTAAAGACAAGTGCTGTGTACAATGCTATCACTCTATTCTATTGTCATCGTTTTGCCTATTCACAAGGGTGGTAGCGTGCAGAAAAAAAAGTGGACATATGTAGTATCTGCATGCATTTATATCCAACAATCATAGAATTATAGCACGTTTGCAAAGACAATCACGATATCCAATACTGAACTGTAAAATACACATCGATTTCGTAATATGCCAGTATTATGCCAGCTATTTTGATCCGAGTCTGCCTTTCCGGAAAAATTTGCTTGCCGAGACCCCGCTTTTAGAAGACACCCTTCCACCAGAGGTACAGCCATCTTGAGACTGACTTTGATCCGCCGGATATCCTTTCCACATACACGGCGAGTTCGGTGGGGGTTCACCAGGGTAACCCACGGGGTCCTTAGGTGATCTAGGGGAGAGTGGGGGTGAGGAGGAAGGGCAAGGGGCAGTTTATTTTGTCTCATTAGTTTCTTCCTGCTGCTGGCTCTTGGGTCGTCCGTAGAAGACTGGCTTCCGATCCATCTGCCATTAACAGAAGGGTTATCTTTGTCCTGCAGGGATTTCTTGAGCGTGTGGCGCCTCTGCTGCTGCTGCTGTTGCTTAAGTGAGCCTCGCGTCTGTGATGCACCCAAGTCATCAAATACAGCTCCCTTCAGACAACAGCTGAGTAGTATGCCCATGATGGCTGGTTATATATGTATCCTGCAAAAACATACCTCAATAATGTACGCATAGCATAAAGTTAAATGCATCAGGACGCATTAACAAGTACACCCGTGGCTAGCTTTAAAACGGTGCCTGGGAGCTAGCCTTACTGGTGCCTCTTTATTTAGCGGCAGAGACCCCACAAGTGCTTCTGATGGTCCATAGAACAAAACCGTGCATGCGCAGTTGTACGATCAGGAGCAGCAAGGGAATGTTGGCAATTATTTGGATTGGTACACAAAACAGTAAAAACTAAAGGAAGTACGATGTATTTATTAATACTCGAGTCCCGGGGGGGGGGGGGGGCGAGGGGAGGGCACTTGGCCTTAACTCAGATAGGGGTGTGCCGCGGGACGTCGAAAGCCCGTACCCTGATACAAGTTGAAAATGGCAAAAAGCATGCCCCGTCGTATAAGGTTTTATGCAAATGTATAACCCGTCGTACAAGGTGAAAATGGCAGAAAAAGCGTATCCACCGTCGCACACAGCGCTTTTGGCTGGAACTAGGGTCATATTTTGTGGCTGTCAACGCATTGTTAGTGCATTATCGATGTGCGTTGGTGTCGTGCTATGCTATAGCTGTCAAAAGTGTTCAGTGTATTTTGAATTGTTCTTGAAATAATCTGAACGCTGCCAGGAAGCGACGAGGACAATTTGAACTGTTCTCAAGCGCGTAGAAAAACATAAAGAGTGATCCACAATGCTGTCAACTATATTCATATCCATTCTGTTTGAAAACCAGCCTCTTTGATTCGGTTGACTCGGTTGCAGCATTATTATTCGCCAAGATTGTATTACCATTCGTCATAAGCGAGCGTGACTGTATCATGATCATGACATTACTATCTTCTTCCTTGTGGAAGGAACAGCTGAGAAGATATCTGAAAGACAAGGGAATCCCCTGCTCTGGTTACAACAAACACAGCTTGTAGTGTTAGCGAGAAATGCCCTATGCAACACAGGTGTTGTGGACTTGGTTGGGGAAGATGATAGGCTTTCTCGTCGTGCGGCTCCTTTTCGTGGTTGCCTGTGAAATGGCGCATTATTGCCATCATTATTCACACAGTTTATTGCAAGTTTGTTCCCATCCAATGCTAAAACGCCAATGATATGTGAAGTCACTTAGATACTTGCGCCTAGCTACATAAACTTAAGTGATTAGTAAGTGCGTATTCGACAAAACATGTCCACAAACATGTGTAGCAAATGGCATTACTCGCTCAAAATGCGCTTGACAGCCAAATAACATGACCCTACTTCCCATTCAAAATCAGTATATAATTCCCCAGTGACGTTATGATGTTTTTGTAACTTCCTTTAAAGCAACACCGCGAAACTGGCATGTGTTGTTGTTGAAATGACAAAATTATTAGATAACAAAGTACTCATAAAACTCGTGTGCTCCGCGGAAGTATCTAAACATTAGTTTATATTATGCATCATTACCACAGCAATAGAAAGCACTCTTCCCTTTTCAGAATCAAGCCCATCAGGTCGACATGTTGCTGGGAGTTATCGCCTGCAGCGTAAAGTCAATGATGTAACAGGAGGCTAGATAGTGGTGACTGGGTCGATGACTCATGGGCTATTCATCCATATCATAAGGGAGTTGTCGTTAATGGTCGGCACGGCAACATGATAACCCGGAGACAGCAATTCATGGCAAGCACGCAACATGAATATGGACATTCCGGATGTTTTCACACCCAGGCGTGCTGGAGAGTCTGTAAACACGATAAAATGACAACTCGTATTGTATCGATACTTACAGTATGCTACCTCGGTGGAGCTCCACACAGCTGCTGTCTGTGATGAATGAGACTAGAGAGAGGATTAGCATCGGTCAGGGGGCATCAGCTGTACTCTACCAGACTCAACTACGCGTCTCCTCGCAATATATCGTTCTTACATACTTTAATTCACATGTTTCCATGGACAATTTTTACCACAAAGCGCACAAGACTTCATTTCTTAGCAACACCTCATTTTTTATGGAATCATCTCGCACACAGGCGCAGAAAGGCGGGGTTTTGCTGAACACTACATTAGTGGCGAAGACACGCTATCTGTAACAACGCTGTGTGAGCTGACACGCACTCTCCATTACGAAACAAATCTCAGCAAATACCAATGTCTCATGTATTCATCCAACTCGCCAAACGCCTAGCGGCTATACACCGACCAGGCGTATTTCATCAGGCTATGTCTTGAGTATAATAACATAAACTTATGGCGTAAAGGAACTTATACCTGTCTGTCGGAAATGCATGCTCCCTGATCCACATCTTAGACCGAGTGGGCTTGAAATTGTCGAAGCCTTTAATCATATTTTCTCCAAGACGCTATTTTATGACATCTTATATAATGATATACTGAGTATTGCTTCCATTGTTCCAATAGGCGACGGACTGTGTTTTCCGGCTTCAGTGGCTCCACCTGGTTGTGGTACTGTCAATATAGTGTTCACACGGTAATCTCTATCTGCTATGAAGCTCTGAAGCACTGTTAATTGATATCGATGAGCTAATACTGAATCATTAATACTGACTGAGCAATAACCATGTGAAGTTATTGTGATACTTGTTTGTTTTACAAGTGTATTGTTGGATGAGTATAATGGAAATGGTAGAGGAGATATCGAGCGAAGATGATGTTGACTCTGCTGATAATGATGAGAACAACAACTGTGATCATGATGATGACGACTATGAAGGCGATGATGAAGATAATCGAAATATTTATTGTTGTGCTTACGATGAAAATGATATCAAGGAGGAAGAATATTCGACATTACAGTAGGTCTTAGTGAAAGGGTTTTTGACAATGTTATTTCTAGGAACCAACAAGTATGTGCCCATGCAAAGATGGTTTTCTGGTTGGTTTACGGCAATGCATTGTGGACGCGCATGAAATATTCATTAGTTGCACAGTGAATAGACTGGAGCAAGGTCGTGATCGGGACGAACAAAGAATAGTCTCGGTTACATATGGCTCATATCATTCGACTCGAATACAATGGGCCATTGTACACCGCTAATAAAGCGCATCAACGTTTCGACAAAAGCCACATTTAAGTCCGTTGTTCGGGGCACGGAACACTGTAACTATAAAACCATTGCTCACGATTTTTTCTCTACGTCATTTGAATCCAAATGGAGGGTCCCTCCCCCCCCCCCCCCACTGTGGCTCAATGGTATCACGTTGCACCGCAGTCTGGTAGGAGCAATTGGTTTTTGTCATGTGGGCGATGGCTCTTATGGGGAGCTTTTCAAGCATCACAATCACTCTTATCTATCACCGTCGCGTTATCACATCATTGTTGAAAGGGAGTCGAAATCATAGTATTTCTTTTCATCTTCCAGTCCCCAAACACGATCAATCACACACCCATTGTACTTGCTCATTCCAGATAATACTTTTTTGTTTCGTCTCTGTGTTGCGTACTATTTTATGTAGGCTTATGTGCACTTGAAGTGGGTATCATTCCTCCTCGCTTCCCCGTAATTTGTTCCCATTTCCCTTAAGAAATACATTATATATTTTGTGGATATTCGATGTTATTCTTTGTAGCAGTCCTGTCGATATAACACCTGCCCACAGCGTGCAGCCTAGAAAATATACGTAATTAGCATAGGTTCGTATGAATAACAGTTTGCCACAGATGGAGTAGGTCAGTCATGGAATATTAATGACTAGTACTGCCTTAGTAAGTACTGCATTCATGTTTCCTATCCAGCACTAATGTTTTGTCGAAATGAAAGGAAACATAGCTATTAAAGACATGTGCTGTGTACAATGCTATCACTCTATTCTATTGTCATCGTTTTGCCTATTCACAAGGGTGGTAGCGCGCAGAAAAAAAGTGGACATATGTAGTATCTGCATGCATTTATATCCAACAATCATAGAATTTTAGCACGTTTGCAAAGACAATCACGATATCCAATACTGAACTGTAAAATACACATCGATTTCGTAATATGCCAGTATTATGCCAGCTATTTTGATCCGAGTCTGCCTTTCCGGAAAAATTTGCTTGCCGAGACCCCGCTTTTAGAAGACACCCTTCCACCAGAGGTACAGCCATCTTGAGACTGACTTTGATCCGCCGGATATCCTTTCCACATACCCGGCGAGTTCGGTGGGGGTCCACCAGGGTAACCCACGGGGTCCTTAGGTGATCTAGGTGAGAGTGGGGGTGAGGAGGAAGGGCAAGGGGCAGTATTTTGTCTCATTAGTTTCTTCCTGCTGCTGGCTCTTGGGTCGTCCGTAGAAGACTGGCTTCCGATCCATCTGCCATTAACAGAAGGGTTATCTTTGTCCTGCAGGGATTTCTTGAGCGTATGGCGCCTCTGTTGCTGCTGCTGTTGCTTAAGTGAGCCTCGCGTCTGTGATGCACCCAAGTCATCAAATACAGCTCCCTTCAGACAACAGCTGAGTAGTATGCCCATGATGGCTGGTTATATATGTATCCTGCAGAGACCCCACAAGTGCTTCTGATGGTCCATAGAACAAAACCGTGCATGCGCAGTTGTACGATCAGGAGCAGCAAGGGAATGATGGCAATTATTTGGATTGGTACACAAAACAGTAAAAACCAGCGGAAGTACGATTGTCCTCCATTATTTCATTTAGAGACCTGTACCAATTATAATAGACCTCTTTTGTAGTTTGACGATCCATCAATCACCATAAATTGCGAATTGACTTTACAATCAGCGACAAGAAAAGCTACAATCACTGAGGACAACCTTCAATTCTACATACAGTATTACTGACTGCAGCTTAATCGCACACTGTGGGGAAAGGGTTGTATTTAATAAAATTGCAAGGTCGTGTCCGTTTCGATCAAACAGACCTCACAGGTCTACCTTACTGCCGTATTTAACCTTGTCAGAATGAATCTGAACTTAAAAACTCTAGCTCTTTCTCTGTGGCTCTCATTTCTCATGTTGTTATCTCCTCCCATTTGCCTCTTACAATTGTCTATAACTCCGTCCACCTGTATACCTGTCTCCCATTCAACGATCTTGCCGTTTCAAACGACCATGCGATCGCGACGAATACATCCGCTTCACGTAAGGCTGATAATACTCCTCCCTAAAAGTTACAGCAGTTTTGTCAATGCTAATGTCAGCCCCCTAAATCCTGAACACCTGGCGAGCTCTATACATAATCCTCCAGTTACATTCTGTCAGTAAACCGATCCCCTGATCCTACAAATGTAAGGAATGTGTATTATAACTTTAATTTTGAAAAAGGTAATAATCAGGAAAGTTATTAATTATTTATAGAATAGCCCTCTTTTGGAAGCACAATCAATATCGAATTATGCACTGCACCTGAATTAATGTGGCGATAACTGAAAACTAGTTTCCTGTCGTAGATATGAGACAATTACTCACGGGGTGCACTGATATATATGCCATAATGTTACAATCCTCATTTTGCCTCCCTCTAAGATTCCAACCACCCTGTAAAGCCCTCTTGGCGTCTGATTGATAAGAAGCTGAACATTCTTCTCTCTTAGAATAAAGAGCAGTCACTTATTACACACTGCTGGCGATATAATTGAATTTAGTCTTCATTACTGCACTATTTTGTTACAAATGATCTCTTCCAGCTATGTCCATCTATACCGATACTGCATGTATGATGTGTGCACGTCTCTTGAGGGGAAATCGACGAATAATTCATGAATATTGTAGGCACCGCGAGTTGGTTTCGATATAAATATAATTTCATTGTGGTGTCCAGAGGCCGTTAAAACCACACTGGCTACAACAGCACCAACGCAGATGGGCCTCTGCATCACCAGCAACCATGTGAAAAATAATAAATATTAATTAAATAACCTGCATAACAGACTCCTTTATACCAAAGCATCCTCATGGGCAGGCTGAGGTGTCCATGTTATGCAGGATGCTGGTTGTTAACAATGGATGATAGGTGCTGTGTCATCAGAACTGGGTATCAATGTAGGGGCGGGTGGAGAGGCGGATTGGTGAGGTGGGTGGGGAGGGAGGGTTGATTGGGGAGGCGAGCTGAGTGGGAAATGAACACAACTGCTATGAAAACTTAAACATAACGGCAATAGGAACACATTCACTTAACATGTTACACTATCGGTGGGAGCAACACCAGATCACACAAGTTTTGCCTGGGTCGCATCCGCAGTAAAAGGTACCAGCGTAACGGCCCAATAGAACCATATTGTTTGGAGTCATAATCATTCATATGTAACAACCCCAGCGTACGGTTGGAATGTATATCTTATAAGTGGTTTGTCTAGTATTCTGTGTGACATAACCAACCACAACCGGGACATGTAGCACACAATATCACCAGCGGATATCCTTTGAACGCATATGCCAAGACGTAATCGAGAATTAAGAAGCAGATTAAGGTCGTAGATAAGCGCATTACTGCAGACACTGTTATCATTCACTCACAGGCATCTTTCGGATGCATGCAGTCTCTGAAAACACGCACACGAACTCACGCACAGTAAAGCGTAATACCCTTACCTTTCAATTCGTAGAAACCTTACACGGTAAACTCACCCTTGTGCTAGACATCAATTTGAGCAGCAGGCAAGCGGTTGAATATTAAAAGTATCAGAAGAAGATCATCAGTTACTCGGCTCCTAGTCTTCCAGTTGATTGAAGCGAGCACCTGCTTTTCAATATCCATTGAATAATTAGAGACGCTCCAGAAGTAGTCCGAATGGTAGTCGTGGTGTCGCCTGTCCCCTGTCGTGTCAGCTGATGTAGTGCTTATCACATTTATCTCTAGCTGTCAATCATAATGTTTTGTCGCCTTTCCAACGTCAATGACCCACATTGCCTGCTCGGAGTAGGAAGTTTATATAGGGCCCATTATTTTGACAGTAATTCGTTGCACCATTTTGAGTTGCGTTTATAAATACGGCGTTACGTACTGCATGTTGTACTCAAATATTTATATATTAGCGCTCAGGGCTTGCTGCCTATGATGTCGCTTGATAGATATCCATGTCGAGTTGTTTTCTTATGTGTCTATGGGGACCACTATCAGGGTAGTTATCCATTTCGGGCTTCTGGTATGTATACCTGTACATAAGGGTGACATTGTATGGGATGGAACATGTTCTTATCAAGAATAACGCATGCAATAAATATTTCCAATGGCTGCGGTTTTGGTTGAATATCATGCCGATCTTATCCTTGATATATCCACCCATGACAACCGAATGCTGGATTGATTATGAGGTGAGCTTGGGTATGAGAATAACTACCCTTTCTAAAGTCTTCCCCAGCAGTTTGCTTCTCAGAATACTCAAATATCAGACACAAATAACCAAAGGTTGTTTTTTAAAAAGGAAGAAATAAATTAGCCGACTATTCACCGACATTCATTAAGGGAGGGACACGCGGAGACGATTCCTCAGAGAGTCAAAGAAATGCCATTGAAATGTATTTATTAATACTCGAGTCCCGGGTGGGGGGGTGGGTGGGGCGGGGGGCACTTGGCCTTAACTCAGATAGGGGTGTGCCGCGGGACGTCGAAAGCCCGTACCCTAATGCAAGTTGAAAATGGCAAAAAGCATGCCCCGTCGTATAAGGTTTTATGCAAATGTATAACCCCATCGTACAAGGTGAAAATGGCAGAAAAAGCGTATCCACCGTCGCACACAGCGCTTTTGGCTGGAACTAGGGTCATATTTTGTGGCTGTCAACGCGTTGTTAGTGCATTATCGATATGCGTTGGTGTCGTGCTATGCTATAGCTGTCAAAAGTATTCAGTGTATTTTGAATTGTTCTTGAAATAATCTGAACGCTACCAGGAAGCGACGAGGACAATTTGAGCTGTTCTCAAGCGCGTAGAAAAAACATAAAGAGTGATCCACAATGCTGTCAACTATATTCATATCCATTCTGTTTGAAAACCAGCCTCTTTGATTCGGTTGACTCGGTTGCAGCATTATTATTCGCCAAGATTGTATTACCATTCGTCATAAGCGAGCGTGACTGTATCATGATCATGACATTACTATCTTCTTCCTTGTGGAAGGAACAGCTGAGAAGATATCTGAAAGACAAGGGAATCCCCTGCTCTGGTTACAACAAACACAGCTTGTAGTGTTAGCGAGAAATGCCCTATGCAACACAGGTGTTGTGGACTTGGTTGGGGAAGATGATAGGCTTTCTCGTCGTGCGGCTCCTTTTCGTGGTTGCCTGTGAAATGGCGCATCATTGCCATCATTATTCACACAGTTTATTGCAAGTTTGTTCCCATCCAATGCTAAAACGCCAATGATATGTGAAGTCACTTAGATACTTGCGCCTAGCTACATAAACTTAAGTGATTAGTAAGTGCGTATTCGACAAAACATGTCCACAAACATGTGTAGCAAATGGCATTACTCGCTCAAAATGCGCTTGACAGCCACATAACATGACCCTACTTCCCGTTCAAAATCAGTATATAATTCCCCAGTGACGTTATGATGTTTTTGTAACTTCCTTAAAAGCAACACCGCGCAACTGGCATGTGTTGTTGTTGAAATGACAAAATTATTAGATAACAAAGTACTCATAAAACTCCGCGGAAGTATCTAAACATTAGTTTATATTATGCATCATTACCACAGCAACAGAAAGCACTCTTCCCTTTTCAGAATCAAGCCCATCAGGTCGACATGTTGCTGGGAGTTATTGCCTGCAGCGTAAAGTCCCAGGTGCTTTTCAGTCAATGATGTAACAGGAGGCTAGATAGTGGTGACTGGGTCGATGACTCATGGGCTATTCATCCATATCATCAGGGAGTTGACCTTAATGGTCGGCACGGCAACATGATAACCCGGAGACAGCAATTCATGGCAAGCACGCAGCGTGAATATGGACATTCCGGATATTTTACACTTAGACGTGCTGGAGAGTCTGCAACCACGATACAATGACAACTTGTGCTGTATCGATACTTACAGTATGCTACCTCGGTGGAGCTCCACCCAGCTGCTGTCTGTGATGAATGAGACTAGAGAGAGGATTAGCATCGGTCAGGGGGCATCAGCTGTACTCTACCAGACTCAACTACGCGTCTCCTCGCAATATATCGTTCTTACATACTTAAATTCACATGTTTCCATGGACAATTTTTACCACAAAGCGCACAAGAATCATCTCGCACACAGGCGCAGAAAGGCGGGGTTTTGCTGAACACTACATTAGTGGCGAAGACACGCTATCTGTAACAACGCTGTGTGAGCTGACACGCACTCTCCATTACGAAACAAATCTCAGCAAATACCAATGTCTCAATGTATTCATCCAACTCGCCAAACGCCTTGCGGCTATACACCGACCAGGCGTATTTCATCAGGCCATGTCTTGAGTATAATAACATAAACTTATGGCGTAAATGAACTTATACCTGTCTGTCGGAAATGCATGCTCCCTGATCCACATCTTAGACCGAGTGGGCTTGAAATTGTCGAAGCCTTTAATCATATTTTCTCCAAGACGCTATTTTATGACATCTTATATAATGATATACTGAGTATTGCTTCCATTGTTCCAATAGGCGACGGACTGTGTTTTCCGGCTTCAGTGGCTCCACCTGGTTGTGGTACTGTCAATATAGTGTTCACACGGTAATCTCTATCTGCTATGAAGCTCTGAAGTACTGTTAATTGATATCGATGAGCTAATACTGAATCATTAATACTGACTGAGCAATAACCATGTGAAGTTATTGTGATACTTGTTTGTTTTACAAGTGTATTGTTGGATGAGTATAATGGAAATGGTAGAGGAGATATCGAGCGAAGATGATGTTGACTCTGCTGATAATGATGAGAACAACAACTGTGATCATGATGATGACGACTATGAAGGCGATGATGAAGATAATCGAACTATTTATTGTTATGCTTACGATGAAAATGATATCAAGGAGAAAGAAATTCGACATTACAGTAGGTCTTAGTGAAAGGGTTTTTGACAATGTTATTTCTAGGAACCAACAAGTATGTGCCCAAGCAAAGATGGTTTTCTGGTTGGTTTACGGCAATGCATTGTGGACGCGCATGAAATATTCATTAGTTGCACAGTGAATAGACTGGAGCAAGGTCGTGATCGGGACGAACAAAGAATAGTCTCGGTTACATATGGCTCATATCACTCGACTCGAATACAATGGGCCATTGTACACCGCTAATAAAGCGCATCAACGTTTCGACAAAAGCCACATTTAAGTCCGTTGTTCGGGGCACGGAACACTGTAACTATAAAACCATTGCTCACGATTTTTTCTCTACGTCATTTGAATCCAAATGGAGGGTCCCTCCCCCCCCCCACTGTGGCTCAATGGTATCATGTTGCACCGCAGTCTGGTAGGAGCAATGGGTTTTTGTCATGTGGGCGATGGCTCTTATGGGGAGCTTTTCAAGCATCACAATCACTCTTATCTATCACCGTCGCGTTATCACATCATTGTTGAAAGGGAGTCGAAATCATAGTATTTCTTTTCATCTTCCAGTCCCCAAACACGCTCAATCACACATCCATTGTACTTGCTCATTCCAGATAATACTTTTTTGTTTCGTCTCTGTGTTGCGTACTATTTTATGTAGGCTTATGTGCACTTGAAGTGGGTATCATTCCTCCTCGCTTCCCCGTAATTTGTTCCCATTTCCCTTAAGAAATACATTATATATTTTGTGGATATTCGATGTTATTCTTTGTAGCAGTCCTGTCGATATAACACCTGCCCACAGCGTGCAGCCTAGAAAATATACGTAATTAGCATAGGTTCGTATGAATAATAGTTTGCCACAGATGGAGTAGGTCTGTCATGGAATATTAATGACTAGTACTGCCTTAGTAAGTACTGCATTCATGTTTCCTATCCAGCACTAATGTTTTGTCGAAATGAAAGCAAACATAGCTATTAAAGACATGTGCTGTGTACAATGCTATCACTCTATTCTATTGTCATCGTTTTGCCTATTCACAAGGGTGGTAGCGTGCAGAAAAAAAGTGGACATATGTAGTATCTGCATGCATTTATATCCAACAATCACAGAATTATAGCACGTTTGCAAAGACAATCACGATATCCAATACTGAACTGTAAAATACACATCGATTTCGTAATATGCCAGTATTATGCCAGCTATTTTGATCCGAGTCTGCCTTTCCGGAAAAATTTGCTTGCCGAGACCCCGCTTTTAGAAGACACCCTTCCACCAGAGGTACAGCCATCTTGAGACTGACTTTGATCCGCCGGATATCCTTTCCACATACCCGGCGAGTTCGGTGGGGGTCCACCAGGGTAACCCACGGGGTCCTTAGGTGATCTAGGGGAGAGTGGGGGTGAGGAGGAAGGGCAAGGGGCAGTATTTTGTCTCATTAGTTTCTTCCTGCTGCTGCTGGCTCTTGGGTCGTCCGTAGAAGACTGGCTTCCGATCCATCTGCCATTAACAGAAGGGTTATCTTTGTCCTGCAGGGATTTCTTGAGCGTATGGCGCCTCTGTTGCTGCTGCTGTTGCTTAAGTGAGCCTCGCGTCTGTGATGCACCCAAGTCATCAAATACAGCTCCCTTCAGACAACAGCTGAGTAGTATGCCCATGATGGCTGGTTATATATGTATCCTGCAAACATACCTCAATAATGTACGCATAGCATAAAGTTAAATGCATCAGGACGCATTAACAAGTACACCCGTGGCTAGCTTTAAAACGGTGCCTGGGAGCTAGCCTTACTGGTGCCTCTTTATTTAGCGGCAGAGACCCCACAAGTGCTTCTGATGGTCCATAGAACAAAACCGTGCATGCGCAGTTGTACGATCAGGAGCAGCAAGGGAATGATGGCAATTATTTGGATTGGTACACAAAACAGTAAAAACTAGCGGAAGTACGATTGTCCTCCATTATTTCATTTAGAGACCTGTACCAATTATAATAGACCTCTTTTGTAGTTTGAAGATCCATCAATCACCGTAAATTGCGAATTGACTTTACAATCAGCGACAAGAAAAGCTACAATCACTGAGGACAACCTTCAATTCTACATATAGTATTACTGACTGCAGCTTAATCGCACACTGTGGGGAAAGGGTTGTATTTAATAAAATTGCAAGGTCGTGTCCGTTTCGATCAAACAGACCTCACAGGTCTACCTTACTGCCGTATTTAACCTTGTCAGAATGAATCTGAACTTAAAAACTCTAGCTCTTTCTCTGTGGCTCTCATTTCTCATGTTGTTATCTCCTCCCATTTGCCTCTTACATTTGTCTATAACTCCGTCCACCTGTATACCTGTCTCCCATTCAACGATCTTGCCGTTTCAAACGACCATGCGATCGCGACGAATACAACCGCTTCACGTAAGGCTGATAATACTCCTACCTAAAAGTTACAGCAGTTTTGTCGATGCTAATGTCAGCCCCCTAAATCCTGAACACCTGGCGAGCTCTATACATAATCCTCCAGTTACATTCTGTCAGTAAACCGATCCCCTGATCCTACAAATGTAAGGAATGTGTATTATAACTTTAATTTTGAAAAAAGGTAATAATCAGGAAAGTTATTAATTATTTATAGAATAGCCCTCTTTTGGAAGCACAATCAATATCGAATTATGCACTGCACCTGAATTAATGTGGCGATAACTGAAAACTAGTTTCCTGTCGTAGAT